>CM077151.1:244116748-244716748 GCA_039583875.1 Platanthera guangdongensis | reverse complement strand
GTGCTAGAGGAAGAATTCCCAAGGATCTTGGATAAAGTACACTCTGGTGAATGCGGCAGTCACTCAGGAAGCAGAACCTTGGAGTCGAGGGTGGTCCGACAAGGGTACTTCTGTCCGTACCTAGGAAAGGATGCAGTACAATTCGCAAGAAAATGTCAAAAGTGTCAGTTGTTTACTCCGCTCCATCTCTTACCGTCCCAGAGACTTAGGAGCATCAAAGTGTCCTGTACCTTCGCCATTTGGGGGATGGATTTGGTTGCACATTTTCCCCATGCAAGTGGGCAAAGTAGGTTCCTCCTAGTCAAGATCGACTACTTCTCAAAGTGGTTGGAGGTGAAGGTGCTGACCAAGGTGACCTCTCAGGTGATTCACAACTTTGTGTGGGGAGAGATCAATTGTTGGCACATGCTTCCTCAAGCCGTATTCACAGATAATGAGCCCAAATTTTCCAGCGAAGAGTTCATCAGCTTCTGCACTAAGTTGGGGATAGACCTCAGGTTTGCCTCCATCCACCACCCTTGGAGCAACGGGCAGGTATTGGCAGCAAACAAGATAATTGTGAAGCTGTTAAAGAAGAAGGTGGAGAACCTGAGGGGGAACTGGGTAGAATAACTTCCCTCAGTACTATGATCCCTAATTACTACCACCAACACGGCTACGAGAGAGACCCACTTCAAACTTTCTCACGATTGTGAAGTCATTCTACCAGTGGAGTTCGAGATTAGGTCGCCACAGATGGTGGCTGCCGAGGAAGGAGATGATGAGTGAAGGATAGAAAATGAAAGGGGGGTTATGGCTCTCTGTTGGGAACTATGCCCACATTAACCCAGATTTGATGAAGTCACCCTGGAACTAAGATGAATTAGTTTGTATTTGATGCTTTGTTTGAGTTATGTGTGCAGGACTCCAATGGGAAGTGTAGACCAATGTCAGTCTACAATGGGTCACCAAACACAGGACCACACAGTGTAATCCCTCATTGTGTGTTCCAAAGTGTTGACTCATGTGTAGTCTCTCTATTGGGATACACTTCATATTCAAGCTATAGGACTGTGTAAAGGATTGGTGCTGATTCCCTTCTAGTAGAAGAAAAATTTGCTGACAGAAATTTTTCCAAGTATTTCTCTCAAGTAGCTCCTTAACTACTCGAGTAGATTGCTTAAGATACACTCGAGTGAAGCTTCTGTATACTCGAGTAAGAAAATTTTTCCTCTCGTGAAGTTAAGTAAAACACTCGAGTAGTTCATTGACATACTCGAGTAGCTTACTTAAGTACTCGAGTAGATTATTCTTCCTACTCGAGTTGCCCAGAATTCAGGTTCCAAACTTTTCTAAGTAAAACTCTCGAGTAGTCCAAGTCATATACTCGAGTAGCTCATTCTGTCTCGAGTAGTTCATACTCAAGTAGTCTATTCTTCCTGTTCTTCAGAATTTTTTCTAAGTCATTTACTCGAGTATGTACTTTATATACTCGAGTAGTTCTCGACACTGTGTCGAGTAACTCTTCTGTGTCGAGTAGTTAAGATATACTCGAGTAAGTCTTTCATATACTCGAGATAATTTTCTTCCTCTCGAGTAGTTCAATCCAACTACTCGAGTAGTTGTTTTTTCCGTGTGCAAAATATTTCTAAGTGTTTGTCTCGAGTTGTTATTCTAACCACTCGAGTAGTTCAATCCTGCCTACTCGAGTAGTATAACTTGTACTCGAGTAGTTCAACTCCTTCCCGAGAAACTTTTATGTGTACTCGAGTAGATCTTCTAAAGTACTCGAGTAGTTGACTATATGTACTCGAGTAGTTTTCTTCTACATACTCGAGTAGTCATGATTTTTATACCCGAGTAATATTTTTCTGCTTACTCGAGTAGTCCTTGACCTACTTGAGTACTTTTATACATAATCGTGTATATGACCCCTTTTTCCCTGAAATTTCTTCTAAGTCCAGATTTGACAGATTTTCAAATCCTGTGACATGATTGGTCCACGTGTACGTCATTAAAACCAATTATGACTGTTATTAGTACTCATATAAAAGGTCTTGTCTAATTGACAAACCCTAATCAGAAAACAGATCTTTCACGAAGAAAACCCTTCAGAGTTTTGCAGCCGTCGCTTTCCAAAATAATCGCTATTTCCTCTCTCTCTCTTCACGGAACGAAAGCCGCCGCCACCGCTGTTCTTCTCCGGCAAGGGTTTCAATCTTCAGAGGAAATAGACTGAAGAAGCTCTCCAGATCGGGATCATTTTTCGCATTTTCATCTTCTGATCGATCGTGGAAGCAAAGAGTTCAGATCTACTGTTGCCGAGAATCTTTCTTCAACTTTTCTGTAAAAGCCGCACGCCAAGAAGAAGATTCAAGTTCCTGTTTTCAGATCTGAATCAGACAATATTACTGTTTGTATTTTTCAATGCTTGTACTTCATTTCTGTAGGAGAAACTTTCTCCGAATGTAGTAGTTTTCCACTCCGAGTTTGTAGGAAGGTGTTTCTTCCGATGTGTAGATCCAGTTGGATTGGATTGAGATTGTAGGAACTTTGTTCCGAGGGTAGGATTGATTTTCAATCCGAGATAGTGGAGTAGCCAAGTCTAGTTTGTTACTAGATCGGTGAGGGAAAGTGGATGTACCCAAGATCGGGGAACCACTATAAATCTTGTCTCGTCTGTGATATTTTAGTAGATAGATCTGTGCTGTGTTCTAAGATTTTTTATTCCGCAAAACACGCACAACTCACCTATTCACCCCCTCTAGGTGATTTAGGTTGACAACTATTAT
The DNA here is from genome assembly GCA_039583875.1 of Platanthera guangdongensis. Lineage (NCBI taxonomy): Eukaryota > Viridiplantae > Streptophyta > Magnoliopsida > Asparagales > Orchidaceae > Platanthera > Platanthera guangdongensis. Next base: position 244,713,977 of record CM077151.1, on the reverse strand, counting down.
CTTTCAATTGGTATCAGAGGGAGGTTGATCATTAAAAGGTTAACACCTTGATCAGTTCATGCACATAGTTGTCATTTGAGATCTATCTAACATGGACAAGGCAAAGGATTTCGCCAAGCTTCCCCTGTGCAACAAGAACAACTTTCCCATGTGGAAAGAAAGGATCAAATTTTTTATGGAAGCTGTGGATCCAAGGATCTTCATGATAGTTGAAGAAGGTCCTTATATCCCTATGACTGTCTCCACTATAGATCCTACCAAGAAGGTTCCAAAGAAACTGATGGATCTAGACAAGGATGAGATTGCACTTGTCTCAATTGACAAGAAAGCTAAAAAACATTATAGCAAGTGCAGTTGATGACTCCATGCTGCAGAACTTAATACACTGCCAATCTGCAAAGGAGATGTGGCAGTCCTTGGTTACCTTGATGGAAGGTACAAAAAAACTGAGGGATGATCGGAGATCCCTCCTCAATCAGAAGTATGAAGCCTTCCGACAGGGAAGCAAAGAGACCATTGCTGGCACATTTGAGAACTTTTTCAAGATAGTGAACGGTCTAAGAGTCTATGGCAGAGTATTCACTAATGGAGAACTGAATGACAAGTTCCTGAGATCCCTGACCAAAGAATGAGACAATAAGGTATGTGCCATCAGGGAGTTTGGGAAGCTGGCTGAGACAGACCCACAAAATCTCTTCGGGAAGCTCATGTCGTACGAGCTTCAGCTCAACACCAGGAAAGCTGAAGAAGAGAAAAACATGTCTGCCCTCAAAGAAAAGTCTATTGCTCTAAAAGCCGACACCTCCAGAAAGACAAAGGCTGCCTCCCCTGCTCCAGCTCCAGAGATTAGTGAAGAAGAAGAAACTTCTGAGCCTAGTACCTTAGGCTCTGAGCTATCAGAAGGAGAGTTCTCACTGCTCTCTAGATAGTTCAAGAAGTTCTTGAATAAGAAAAAGCAATGGAAAGGCAAGGATGCCTCCTATAGAAGATCACGACACGATGGTGACCGGCAAAGAAAAGGCTCAAGCAACCATGACAGGTATAATTCTAAACAGAACAAACATGTTTTGACTGACATCATCTGCTACTGTTGTAATAAGGCAGGTCACGTCATCGCCGACTGCCCTCATAAGAAGAAGGAGGGGGAAGAAGAGAAGAAAAGAAATCCTCACACATCAAGAAGAGGAAAGAGAAGAGCCTCATAGCCAAAAAGAGCAAGACTCTTAGCGACTCCGACTCATCTGAGTCAAGTGAAGAAGAAGAAGCTTATTTTGGGCTGATGGCTCAAATAGATGATGATCAAGAGCCCCAGTTCACTAGGAAGGTAAACTCTCATACCCCTCTTTCAGATTCTGAAGTCTCTAAACATGATTGCGAGGATAGCTCCTCTGACGATGAGTCAGAATTAATGGCCCAGTACAAGGAGTTAATCATGGATTACGACAAATGCCGTCGAGTCGTGAAGAATCAGGCCAAAGAGATCAAATCTCTAAAAGCCGAAGAGAGCATCTTGAGAGAGAAAGTCGCAAAGACTGACTCCCTCGAAGAAAACTTCAATAATGCTATTGAATAATATACCAAGGCTCTTGAGCACCTTGATCTTAAGGAGAAGATCATCAAAGATTTGGAAGCCCAACTTGCGGCTGAAAAGAAACTTGTTGAGAGTTTCTCGAAGCCCAAAACAGTTCTTCCATTCGTTGCTGAATTCTCAGCAAAGACCAAGGGAGCTGGACTAGGCCATGAAGAAGCTCCTAGTAAATCCTCTAGGAGAAACAAGAATCAACGGAAAAATAAGGCCGCCAAAAAAGGCCCTAGCCAAAGAGAAGGGGAAAACCCCTCAAGATCAAACTACAATCAAGAAAGTCATCTTTCCGACAAAGGAGTTTGATTTTGACTCAACCTACGGGTACTTTGCCAGGCCTACCTATGTAGAGCCAAAGTCCTGCTATCAAGGATGGACTCGACCCTGAAACTTTGGCGAAAGTGTCTTCAAGGCACCTTATGAAGAAGTTATTCTTCAGAGATATGACCCCTTCAATCATGGGCATAACTTCAAGAAGGCATCAAAGACAAAGCTTGTTGTAGAGAAGCCCATAAAGGAGAAGAAGCCATGTGATTGCCATCATCATGAGGCATCTTCCTCCAAGAATGTTAGCCTTGCTAGACCACAATTCCAAAAGGTCAAGCAGGAGATCTTGAGACAAAGGTACAACAGATTTGACTGTTGGTGCTATGACAAGATTGGTCACTTCGCCATAGATTGCTGGTTTAATTCCAGAAATGCTGCAACCCCTCATGTCAGCAATATGAGAAAGACCGCTCATAATGCTAACATTCGTAGGGGGAGTACTCTAACCCGAGACCAAGGACCCAAACGTGTTTGGGTTCCTAAGGCAAATTGATTATGATTGCAGGTATGTCCAAAGGCCAACAAAACGCCCATCTGGTACTTGGACAGCGGATGCTCTCGGCACATGACCAGGACTAGAAGCCTCATTCAGAACTATACTCCAGTCGCGAACGGACTAAAGGTCATCTTTGGAGGTTCAGACCGTGGAATCACTAGAGGCTATGGTATGATCACTAACGATAATGTATCTTTCTCAGATGTGGCTTATGTCGAAGGATTGGAACACAATCTCATAAGCATAAGCCAACTCTGCGATAAAGGATACATAGTTGAATTCCATGCTGATAAGTGCTTGATAAAATCCGTTGAAAATATGGAAACGATTTTATCCGACACTCGAAACAGGAATATTTTCTGTTTAAATTTCATTTGTATAGATTCCTCTACACCAGTGTGTCTTTTAGCAAAAGATAGTGCGTCTCTTGGTGACCAATGACACAAGAGACTAGCACATATTAATTTCAAAACTATTAACAAATTATTTTCAATGAACTTAGTATGTGATGCCCCAAATGTCAAGTGCGTCAAAGATAGATCTTGTCATGCATGCGTAAAAGGCAAGCAAACAAGGGCTACCTTTAAAAGCATTATTGGCAAAGACTCTAACAGATGTCTCCATCTATTGCACATGGACTTGTTTGGTCCACTGCAAATTAGAAGTTTGGGAGGTAAGGACTATACTTTGGTAATTGTTGATGATTACTCGCGCTTTGCGTGGGTGTTCTTTCTGAAACACAAGTCAAATACCTTCGATATCTTTTCTAATTTTGTCAGGCAAGTCCAGAATGAATACAACTGCTCCATAGTCAAAATCAGAAGTGACAACGGAACAGAGTTCAAATTTGGGGCCATGATAGAATTCTGTGAAAGCTTAGGTATCTTTCATGAGTTTTCCTCTCCTCGTACTCCACAATAAAATGGAGTGGCTGAGAGAAGGAACAGAACACTCATAGAGGCTTGCAGGAACATGTTGAGTGATGCTTCACTACCAGAATACTTCTGAGCTGAAGCCGTCAACACTGCATGCCACGTGCAAAATCGAGCACTCATAAACAAAGACCACAATAAGACACCTTACGAACTTCTGAAAGGCAGGAAACCAACAGTCTCATACTTTAGAATCTTTGGCTGTAAATGCTTCGTCTTTAATAATGGTAAGTATCATACCACCAAGTTCAGCGAAAAGTGCTTTGAAGGTATTTTGTAGGCTATAGCAGCCACAGTAAGGCATATAGGATTTTTAATAGAAAAACCCTAGTGGTAGAAGAATAGATACATGTTGTATTTGATGAGACAAGCTTGCTGCAAAGCAATCCATCTAGTGTGCTCATTGAAGATGCAGGTGAAAAGTTGAAAGAAACTAGCTTGGATGATCCGTTCGAAGACAAAGGCGAAATGTTCATTAAGATCACCACTCCAACTCCTATTGGAGAGGCTGATGATCAAAATGAAGAAGTCATCCAGGATGAAGAAATCACTCCAGTGATTGAAAGAAATCCAGATGCAAGAACTTTAGAGCTAAGACATCTGAAGGATCACCCCATGGACCAGATCATAGGAGAACCCCGGGATGGTGTCAGAACTCGAAGAGGTACAACTAATGAGAATCTTTATTTGAGTTTTCTCTCACATGTTGAACTAAAGAAGTTTGAGGAAGCAAACTCAGACGCATCATGGATAATGGCAATGGAAGAAAAGCTAAATCAGTTCAAGCGCTGCAATGTGTGGAAGCTTGTTCCAAGACCCAAATGAAAGAACATCATTGGAACAAAATGGGTCTACAGGAACAAACTGGACGAAGACAGAACTATTATAAATAACAAGACCAGACTCGTCGCTAAAGGCTATCGTCAATAAGAAGGAATCGACTTCGACCAGACATATGCTCCAGTGGCGAGGCTGGAGGCAATAAGGTTGTTCCTAGCATATGCTGCTTTCAAAGGCTTCACCATCTATCAGATGGACGTGAAGTCTGCCTTTCTAAATGGTAACATAAAGGAGGAAATGTATGTGGAACAACCTCCAGGTTTCGTTGATCCTAACTTTCCTAGTCACGTCTATTTACTGCACAAGACCCTATACGGTCTGAAACAAGCTCCTCGAGCTTGGTATGAGACGCTGTCTAGCTTTCTACTTGAGAACAAGTTCTCAAGGGGAAAGATAGACAAGACATTATTTCTTAGGGAAATTAAAGGCAAGATTTTGCTAGTGCAAATCTTTGTCGACGAGATTATTTTTGGCTCTACAGACGACAACCTCTACAAAAAGTTCTCAAAACTTATGCAAGGGAAGTTCGAAATGAGCAGTATGGGCGAGCTGGAGTATTTCTTAGGGCTTCAGGTGAAACAATCTGAAGATGGAATTTTCATCTCGCAAACCAAATTCACCAAAGAGCTAATTAAGAAATTCGGAATGGAGAACACAACCTATATGAGGACTCCAATGGGCTCAACTATATCTCTGGACAAGGATGAAAAAGGGAAACCTTTTGATGAAACTAAGTACAGAAGCATAATCGGATCCTTGCTCTACCTTACTGCCAGTAGACCTGACATAATGTTTTCAACATGTGTCTATGCTAGATTTCAGGTGAACTCTAAGGAATCTCACTACGCTGCTGCAAAGTGGATTTTGAGATACCTTAAAGGCACACCGAATCTTGGCTTATGGTACCCAAGAAGTAATGACAGCGAACTAATTGGTTTTTTCAGATGCAGATTTTGCAGGTAGCAAAGACGACCGGAAAAGCACTTCCGGGACTTGCCAATTCTTTGGAAGAAGGCTAATCTCCTGGAGTAGCAAGAAGCAGAACTGTGTCGCAATCTCAACGACCGAGTTAGAGTACATCTCTGCAGGCAGTTGCTGCGCACAGTTACTTTGGATAAAGAATCAGTTTGAAGATTACAACATGAAGTTCAAGAAGATCCCACTGTTTTGCGACTCTTCCAGCGCAATTGCAATAGCCAACAATCCAGTCTCGCACAGCCGGACAAAGCATATCAAGCTAAGGTATCATTTCATCTGGGAGCTCGTAGAGCATGGGGACATAGATCTCCAATATGTCTCCACAGACAGGCAAGTTGCAGACATCTTCATGAAGCCGCTGGACGAGACCAAGTTCTCTTTCTTCAAAACTGAACTTGGGATGCTCAACAAGGAAGATTAGAGCAGTTTGGGTTTCATGAACACAAAGGAAATTAAGAGGTTAGTCAAAATCTGGCTTTTCAAAGTTTTTCTCCTCTGACTCAAGTAAGAACTGACCTACTCGAGTACTCTAAGTACCTACTCGAGTACTCAACCGACCTACTCGAGTAGTCCCTTAGACCTACTCGAGTAAGGCAATTAAGTACTCGTGTAGTACACTGCACCTACTCGAATGAGTCAATTCTTCTACTCGAGTCAGTGCAGATTCTTTAGACCTACTCGAGTACCTCCCTATATACTCGAGTACCCCCTTTTCCTCTCGTGTATGTGTCATTTGGCTTTCAAACTTTCCCGTGCCGCCTTTCCTTTTAAGTTATTTTCTTCTCGATGATTAGACTTAAACCTAGGGTTTTTAAAAATTTGGATTTCCAAAAATCATTCTACACGAAATCATTTCCAAGCACTCGAGTACCCGTCCGTCGCTTCATCTCCTCTCGAGAAATTGCAGAGCCGCAACTCTTCCTCTTCCCCGCGATAGAATTCCTTCCAATTTCTGGATCATGGCCGCCATCTCCAAGATTGGCGTAGGATCGAAACTCATTACCGCTGGAATTGCCGAGATCTCAGACGATTTTCACAACCTGCTCATCCTTCTAGATACCGCAGGGCTCTCCTTCATCCTGCAAGAACCCTGCCGGATTCTCTTCCCAGAAGTCGCCGAATTCTTCTCAAACCTAAAGGTCAAGCGTCATGGACTTGTCCTGAAATCAATGGTGAAAGGTTTGAAAATCATGCTCATCAAGACCTCTATCTCTCAGCTTCTCCGACCGCCGCTAGTAGATGAAGAAGATGACTTAGATGATGAAGACTCTGACAGAACAACCCTTTTCTGTGGCATTTCAGCTGATGCCCAGTACATCAAAAGGTCAGACATGAATGCTGAAGGAAAAGTTCTGGTTGATATCATTGGCAAGATTCTGTTGTGCAAGACCAACTCCATAAGGGACATTCCTCTATATTTCTTCGACATAATGCAAGCCATTGTCTGCCGCAAGAAATATCAGTTTGGGATGCTGATTCTGGACAAGATCAAGGATAGTTTGAAATCCCCCAACTATGCCAGAATTATCTCTCTGCTTCTCCATGAAACAAATCCTCAATTATTTGACTTCTCCAAAGGGACCCCTCTTCATCACATGAAGAAGGTCTCCATCTCTTCAATTCAGATATGGGAGCTCAAGCTGAAGAATCCTGCCCAAGCTGCAAAGATTTTAGAAGTTCAAGAGGATCCAGCCTTAGAGGACAGGACTCCATCTCCCTCTCCTCATCATGTGGCCAGCTCCTCTGGTGCACTAACTGAGGGGGAGCCTGCTACTTCTACCCAAGTCAGGCAGCCCTCTCTTCAGCCAACAATTTCTTCCCTACCTCATACTCCACAAAGTCCAGCAACTCCTTCAGATCAGATACCTCAAGAATCTCTTCTGTCCACATCTGCTGCCATAGATGTTATGATTGCAGAGCTCTCTGAAGAAGTGATGCTTATTCCTCCTCTATCTCCTCCAGCTCCATCCTCTGAATGTCACAAGGACTCCTCTCCAGCACAGTCTCCCGAACATTCTCTAGCAAAGACTCCAGCACAATCCCCAGCTGCCCTCAAAGACTAGCAAGACACTATTCTTATTTCTGATGAGCTTTCTCCTAAGCCAGCTGAGTCCCATCTCAGAAACCTAGATTTCTCCATCCCTCATGATACAAAAGAAAGGGATGCTGTAATTCATACCACAAGAGCTACCAGCTCTGCCATCATTGAAGAAATAGCTCCATGGGTACCTCCTTCTCTCCCTACTGCTACTCCCTCTACTACTGCTGCTACAGTCTCTTCCTCCTCAGATTTGCTGCAACAAATTGCACTTCTTCTTCAAGAACAGAGAAATTACTTTGATACTTCTCTAAAGACTATCACTGACAAAGTAACTGCTCTCGAGACTGAGATGAGCAGAGGCTTTGCTGAAATTCAGCATAATACTAACAAGCTCCAGTATTTATTTCAACTTGGTGGCAAAGCCCTAGACCACACTATCACTAGTGTTGGAAATGTCATGGAACAAAGTGTCACCCTTACAAACAATCAGATAGAGCTAGATAAGAGAAATGAAGCTAACAAAATGAAAATCTGTGACGAAGTTGGTCTTTTCAAAGAAGATGCTATAACCAAGCTATCTGTTGAAATCAGAAAGGGGGAGGGGTTGATAAAAGAACTTAAAGAACAAGTAGAAAATTCTGCTGCTCAGAAGTCAGATGTATGGGAAGCTCATGTGAAGACCATCCATGATGATGTGCTAGCCCAGATACAAAGTGTCAAATTTCATACCTATGACACTGCTGTCTGGATGCACAATCAGATTCTGCCAGACCTTGCTGTTGACCCTAACATCATTTCTCATCATTTAAACCCTCTATCTACAGATGTCACTGCCCCAGCTGTTCCTCTGCAACCTACCTTCTCTCCCAGGCCTGGAGACACAGTTGATCCTCCAGACACCTATGCTCCAGAAGACCCTGCTGACATCTTCCTTCAGGCTCCTCCAGAGATCAAAACTTACAAGAAGAAAAGGAAGTTTGGTGAAGGCCCCTCTGCTAGCAGGACTGCCCCTACTAAAGCCACTGAACATGCTGAAGTTTGGTCTCCAACCTCCAAGTCCCTGATCTTAGAAACTCTCAGACTGGTTATGGAATTCCATGACAGCAGGGATATTCATTACAGCTCCTATGAATGGGAAATTTATGAGAAATCCATGACTAAAAGAAGAATCTATGACAGAGAATATGGGAGGAAAAACCCTGCTGCCCCTCCTAGGCCTCCCAAGTACTATCCAAAGCCCTACTGCTACCAGAGAAGACAACAAGAGAAACTGGACAGACAGAATAAAGGCTGAGTTTCAAGGATCTTTGAAAGGGTGGAATGATTGAATGTAGAAATGAAAATTTTGGATATTCTTATTTATATAATTCTAAGTTTTTGCTCTTATTATGATTTATCATAGTCTATTGCTTGCTTGCACATTTTCTACTTAGCTTCTTTTTATGTCCATAATTCACCTTAGTGTAAAGGGTTCTGACTTCAACAAATAGGGGGAGATTGTTGGGAACTATGCCCACATTAACCCAGATTTGATGAAGTCACCCTGGAACTAAGATGAATTAGTTTGTATTTGATGATTTGTTTGAGTTATGTGTGCAGGACTCCAATGGGAAGTGTAGACCAATATCAGTCTACAATGGGTCACCAAACACAGGACCACACAGTGTAATCCCTCATTATGTGTTCCAAAGTGTTGACTCATGTGTAGTCTCTCTATTGGGATATACTTCATATTCAAGCTATAGGACTGTGTAAAGGCTTGGTGCTGATTCCCTTCTAGTAGAAGAAAAATTTGCTGACAGAAATTTTTCCAAGTATTTCTCTCGAGTAGGTCCTTAACTACTCGAGTAGATTGCTTAAGATACACTCGAGTGAAGCTTCTGTATACTCGAGTAAGAAATTTTTCCTCTCGTGAAGTTAAGTAAAACACTCGTGTAGTTCATTGACATACTCGAGTAGCTTACTTAAGTACTCGAGTAGATTATTCTTCCTACTCGAGTTGCCCAGAATTCAGGTTCCAAACTTTTCTAAGTAAAACTCTCGAGTAGTCCAAGTCATATACTCGAGTACCTCATTCTGTCTCGAGTAGTTCATACTCAAGTAGTCTATTCTTCCTGTTCTTCAGAATTTTTTTTAAGTCATTTACTCGAGTATGTACTTTATATACTCGAGTAGTTCTCGACACTGTGTCGAGTAACTCTTCTGTGTCGAGTAGTTAAGATATACTCGAGTAAGTCTTTCATATACTCGAGATAATTTTCTTCCTCTCGAGTAGTTCAATCCAACTACTCGAGTAGTTGTTTTTTCCATGTGTAAAATATTTCTAAGTGTTTGTCTCGAGTAGTTATTCTAACCACTCGAGTAGTTCAATCCTGCCTACTCGAGTAGTATAACTTGTACTCGAGTAGTTCAACTCCTTCCCGAGAAACTTTTATGTGTACTTGAGTAGATCTTCTAAAGTACTCGAGTAGTTGATTATATGTACTCGAGTAGTTTTCTTCTATATACTCGAGTAGTCATGATTTTTATACCCGAGTAATATTTTTCTGCTTACTCGAGTAGTCCTTGACCTACTTGAGTAGTTTTATACATAATCGTGTATATGTCCCCTTTTTCCCTGAAATTTCTTCTAAGTCCAGATTTGACAGATTTTCAAATCCCGTGACATGATTGGTCCACGTGTACGTCATTAAAACCAATTATGACAGTTATTAGTACTCCTATAAAAGGTCTTGTCTAATTGACAAACCTTAATCAGAAAACAGATCTTTCACGAAGAAAATCCTTCAGAGTTTTGCAGCCGTCGCTTTCCAAAATAATCGCTATTTCCTCTCTCTCTTCACAGAACGAAAGCCGCCGCCGCCGCTGTTCTTCTCCGGCAAGGGTTTCGATCTTCAGAGGAAATAGACTGAAGAAGCTCTCCAGATCGGGATCGTTTTTCGCATTTTCATCTTCTGATCGATCGTGGAAGCAAAGAGTTCAGATCTACTGTTGCCGAGAAACTTTCTTCAGCTTTTCTGAAAAAGCCGCACGCCAAGAAGAAGATTCAAGTTCCTGTTTTCAGATCTGAACCAGACAATATTACTGTTTGTATTTTTCAATACTTGTACTTCATTTCTGTAGGAGAAACTTTCTCCGAGTGTAGTAGTTTTCCACTCCGAGTTTGTAGGAAGGTGTTTCTTCCGAGGTGTAGATCCTGTTGGATTGTATTGAGATTGTAGGAACTTTATTCCGAGGGTAGGATTGATTTTCAATCCGAGATAGTGGAGTAGTCGAGTCTAGTTTGTTGCTAGATCGGTGAGGGAAAGTGGATGTACCCAAGATCGGAGAACCACTATAAATCTTGTCTCGTCTGTGATATTTTAGTAGATAGATCTGTGCTGTGTTCTAAGATTTTTTTATTCCGCAAAAGACGCACAACTCACCTATTCACCCCCTGTAGGTGATTTAGGTTGACAACTATTATCTTTCACTCTCAGTGGACCAGATAGAGGAACTCCGCGATATAGCCGTCGTCAGACAAGAGGATATCAAGTGACGGATGGCCCGGTACTTTGGCAAGCATGTCAGAATCAAGCAGTTCGCGGGAGGGGATCTAGTCCTAAAGAAGGTAGATGCTGCAGGGAGATCAACAATAGTGGGAAAGCTCTATACGAATTGGGAGGGTCCATACATCATCGAGGAAGCACTGAAGTCGGGAGGATACCACCTTTAGAATGTGGAGGGGGTGTCCCTAAGTCACACCTGGAGCGATGATGACTTGAAATGATTATATCCCCGAGCCTTGCAAATGAAAGACTAGGTTATTAATTCTCTTTTTATAAGATCTCTTGTAGGTGAACTATGTATGTGTTCGGTGGTAGATTGAGATGTCGGCCGTGAGCAGATCTGAAAGTTATTAGTTGTCTGCCTAAATCACCTAGAGAGGGGTGAATAGGTGAGATGTGCATCTATTAGCGGAATAAAAAAATTAGATCAATGCACAGAACTATCTACCAATCAATCACAGACGAAGCAAGATTTATAGTGGTTCCCAAATCTTGGATACATCCACTTTCCCTCACCGATCTAGCAATAAACTAGACTCTACTACTCCACTATCTCGGATTGAAAAACCAATTCTACGCCTAGGAACAACATTCCTACAATCTCGATCCACAAAGCGGATCTACACTCGGAATATGAAACTTCCAACAATCTCGGAGTCAAAAGCTCCCACACTCGGAGAAAACTTCTCATACAATAATGAAATAAAATGTGTATGAAATACAAACAAAGAATCTTTGTCAGATCTGCAAGAAATCGGCCAGGATCTTCTTCTTCTAGACTTTTCAGCTTTATCAGATAGGTGAAGAAAATCTCGGCAAAATCAGATCTGGATTTTCTTGACTTTACACGATCGAATAGAAGATGAAGAGTTGTGATGCAATCTCGATCTGTAAAATCTTCTTAATCTGAATCCTCTGAAAATGAAAACCCTAGCCGGATGAAAATCAGCGGCGGCGGCTTCTTGGAGAGAGAGAGAGATGAATTGAAAACTTAGAACATAAAACGGCTCCAAAAACTTCTGATAAAAACTTCTTAGGGTTTGTCGGTTTGACAAGACCTTATATAGGATCAGAGATAATCTGTCATAATTAATTCATAATGAGGAACACGTGGACCAATCACATCACGGCTCATTAAAGAATCTGTTAAACTGGACTCAACGAAATTTTCAGAAAACTAAAGAGACATACTCAAGTGAAGAAGTTACTACTCTAGTATTTTATGAGAGATGAAAATAACTACTCGAGTACTTAGAGACAGTTACTCGAGTAACCTGAAGAAAACTACTCGAGTATAATCTTGAAGAAAATTGAGAAGTTGATCAGCTACTCGAGCACCAAAAAGACTTGCTCGAGTACTTAAGGAATTACACGTGAAGTGGAGTTAAACTACTCGAGTACAAGAAATACTACTCGAGTAACTGATAATAAGCTACTCGAGTGGTAGATGAACTACTCGAGTCAGGGACTTAGAATATTTTTTAAACTGGAATTCTGGGCTACTCGAGTAGTGAAGCTGAACTACTCGAGAGGATAAGAACTACTCGAGTATATGAAAATAGCTACTCGAGTAATTAACTTAGAGAAATTTTGAGGGAAGAAATTCTGGTTACTCGAGTATAAATATTGGATTACTCGAGTAGTAAATGAACTACTTGAGTACATGACTTAACTACTCGAGACAAAAGGTATAAACTACTCGAGTACTGTAAAGTACTACTCGAGTAATTTACTTAGAATATATCTAGAGAAGGAAATCTGTAAACCCGAGAATAATATGGAAACTACTCAAGTAGTTGTCTTAACTACTCGAGAGCCAAAAATTGACTACTCAGGATCTGTCATCCTTACTCGATTAAGGAGAATTTTTCTCGAGTATAAACTAAGCTATTCACTCGAGTAGGTATAGAACTACTTGAGTAAAACACTTAGTAAATTTTCTTTGACATAATTCTCTTCTCTTGGCGAGACCAGCATCAAGTCTTTTCCAATAAGTCCTAGTGCTTGAATATGAAGTATATCCCAATAGAGAGATTACACATGAGTCAACACCTTGGATCACATAATGATGGATTATATTGTATGCTCCTGTGTTTGGAGACCCATTGTAGACTGACATTGGTCTACACTTGCCATTAGAGTCCTGCAAACATATAACTCAACCAAAGCATCAAATATAACTTAATTCATCTTAGTTCAAGGGTGACTTCATCAAATCTAGGTTAATGTGGATATAATACCCAACAAACTCCCCCTATTTGTATAAGTCAGAATCCTTTACACTAAGGTGAATTATAAACATAAAAAGTGCTATATAGATAAATCAGTGTAAGCAAGTGTACAACCCCGTGTCCGGCGAGCAAGGTCACCAGGGTCTAGGCAAATCGGGCTGAGGACAGTAGGCGAGCTGGCAGTAAAGGGGGCGAGCCTGAGCTCGGCATCCGTCGACTAGAGATCGACGATCGGCGACCCCGAGTTCGGCATATGCCGAGCGAGACACAACTCGCGTCCTCGCGGTGGAGCTCGGCAGCAGTAGGCGAGCAGAACATGCCGAGGTGGCCAAAGCTCCCCAGCTCGCTTGGATGTATGAGGTACTTTTTACTGTTTTGCCCCCACTGGTCTGCCCATAGCCCTTCAAAATAGCGGAGTTTGGCTGTTGGCAGACCCAACCAAGGGTTTTCTGGTAATTCCAGGTCGGTTCTTTTGGTTATTGGCAGTCCGGATTTCAAAAGCTATAAATAGGACCCAGGGGGTACCCAGAAGGCAGGTTCTTCCCTGTGCTCTCCTGCCCCAATCTTCAAGTGCTTTCTGAGGGTACCTTAGCTCGGCTTCTAGCTAAGTAGGGGAAGCGCTCTGAGATCTTCCGGGTTTGTGGTGGGACCTCCCTGCCGAGCCTTTGGGTCTGTTTCTCCTTGCCTTCTTTGTTGTTTTTCTTGTAGGAGCGAAGTAGGCATGAGACCACCCCTTCCCCAAGGGTCGAACTCCACAAGAGACCGGATTCTGGTTTCAACAGCAAGCATAAGACTAGAGACAAGATAATATGATCAAAAACTTAGAATTATATAAATGTGATTTCCAAAATATCATTTCTACAATCAATCATTTCCACAATCTCATATGCCCTTGTAGCTTAGACTTGGTGGTGCTGCCTGTCTTGCTTCTCTTGTTGTCTCCTCTGATAGCTATATGGCTTGGGGTAGTACTTAGGAGGTCTTGGAGGAGCAGCAGGGTTATTTCTCTCAAATTCTCTGTCATACAGTCTCCTCTTGGTCATAGATTTCTCATATAACTCTCATTCTTGTGAACTGTAATGAATGTTCCTGCTTTCATGGAAGTCCATAAAAAGTTTGAGAGTATCCAAGATGAGGGACTTAGAGATAAGAGACCAGATCTCTGCAAATTCTGGAGCTTTCCTCTTATCAGCATCAGAAATTGGAATGGACCTGCTGGCAGAGGGACCTTCATTATATTTTCTTTTCTTTCTTGAAGACTGTATCTCAGGAGGAGCTTGGAGAAAAATATCTGCAGGGTCATCCTCCCAGATTTGAGCATATGAGTCTGGAGGAGGGCCTTCCTGGCCTTCAGGTCTGGGAGAGAAAGTAGGTTGCAGAGGAGGAGCAGGAGCAACAACAGCTAGAGGGTTGAGATGATGAAGAATGATATTTGGATCAGCAGCAAATTCAGGAAGGATTTGATTGTGCATCTAGACAGCAGTGTTATATGTATGGAATTTGACACTTTGAATTTGTACTAATACATCATCATGGATTTCTATCAGTTTGGCTTTCCAAAGCCCTTGCATGGCAACATCTGATTTTTCACCAAACCCTCCCCCTTTCTGACTTCAACAGATAGCTTAGAGATTGCATCTTCTTTGAAAATTTCAACCTCTTCACAGATCTTCATCTTTGTAGTTTCAGCTCTTTTATTCAATTCAATCTGATTACCAGCAAGGGTTACACCTTGCTCCATCACTTGACCAACACTAGTAATAGTGTGATCTTGAGCCTTCCCACCAATTTGGAAAAGGTGTATTAGCTGGTCAGTATTATGTTGGATTTTTGCAAATCCTCTACTCATCCCAGTCTCCAGAGCAATGAATTTATCTGTAACATCTTTTATAGAAGCATCAAAGTATGTTCTCTGTTCTTGAAGCAGAAGGACAACTTGATTCATCAGATCAGTGGTTGAAGTAGCAATAGCAGCAGGAGGAGCACTAGTAGAGGGAACTGGGTGAGGAGGAGCTACCCATGAAGCTATTTCTGTAATGGTGACAAAGCTTTTTGCTCTTTTAGTGTGAAGTAGGGCATCCCCTTCATCAGTGACTGAGGGTATGGAGAAGTCCAGATTCCTTAAAGGAGCTTCAGCTGGCTCAGGGGATAGCTCATCATCAATGACAATGGTCTCACCCTGCTCTTGGTATGTAGCAGGAGACTTTGCTGGAGAAGGAGTATTTGCTGAAGATTGTACTGGAGACTCTGGGGGAATTTCAGTTGTAGTTCCCTTTGGAGAGAGGAGGAGGAAGATCATTTGCAGTCAATTCTTCTATCATCTCATTGATAGCAGCTTCTGTGGAGAGTAGAGTTTCTTGAAGTTGTTGATCAGATGGAATCTCTGCTGGAGTCTGAGGTAGAGGAGAAGTTACTTCTGGAGTAGTAGGTAACCTTGTTGGAACAGCAGGAGCAGGCTCCCCCTCAATAGGTGCACCAGAGGAGTCGGGGACCTGAGATGGAAAGGGAGATGGGGTCATGTCCTCTGTGTCTGGTACTTCTGAAACCTTTGCAGCCTGAGAGGGATTCTGCAATTTTAACTCCCATATTTGTATGGAGGATATAGATACTTTCTTCATGTGGTGAAGAACAGTCCCCTTAGAGAAACTGAAGATTTTTGGGTTGAGTTCATGGAGTATTAGAGAAATGATTCTAGCATAATTAGGGGCTTTAATGTTGTCTTTAATCTTGTCCAGGATCATCATGCCAAACTGGAAACTCTTCCTGCAGACTATGGCTTGCATGATGTCAAAGAAGTAAAGAGGAATGTCTCTGATAGAGTTAGTTTTGCGTAGAAGGACCTTCCCGATGATATCAACCAATAACTTCCCTTCAGCATTCATATCTGACCTCTTGATGTACTATGCAGCTGTAGAAATACCACAGAACAAGCAGATTCTGTCTAATTCTTCTTCCCCAAGATCATCGTCTTCATCTATAACCGGCAATCAAAGAAGTTGAGATACTGAAGTTTTTGTAAGCTTGATTTTGATACCTTTGACTTTTTATTTGAGAACGACACCATGACGCTTAACCTTGACATTTCTGAAGAACTCCACAACTTCTGGAAAGAGGATTCTACAGGGTTCTTGGAGAATGAAGGTGAGTCCGGCGGTGTCGAGTAGGATCATCAGGTTATGAAAGTCATCGGAACGTTCGACAATCCTGACGACAACCAATTCGGAACCAACACCAATTTTTGAAGAGGCAGCCATGATTCAGAAACCCTTGGAAAATTTCGGCTGGGAGAAAGAAATGGCGTGGCTCTGCAACTTGTTGATGGAAGCCAAAGAGACAGTCGGCTACTCGAGAGCGGAAATGATTTCGTGTAGGACATTGATGGAATTTCTTATTTATATAACCCTAGGTTTATGTCTAAAGAAAATAGAAAAGATGAAATCATACCTTAGAAGTGGCGGCATAAGCCTCAGGTTGTGTATAACAAAATTTGAATCAGGAAGAGAAATGTCCCGGCATATACTCGAGTGAGTTGATATTACTCGAGTAGATGAAATGAGGTACTCGAGTAGATGTGTCTGGAAGTACTCGAGTAGGTGAGTTGAAGTACTCGAGTAGGTGAGTTGAGGTACTCGAGTAGGTCATTCTGCTACTCGAGTAGGTCAAGTGGACTACTCGAGTACTTCAACTCACCTACTCGAGTGGGTTGCTTCTTAATCGAGTCAAGGAGTTAGAATTTTGTATAATTCCAACTTTTGACAAATCCTTGAACTTTGAGCCTTCTTAAAAGTCCATCTTCTCTAATCTTATTTTTTGAGCATTCCAAGTTCTGTTTTGAAGAACGAGAACTTGGTCTCGTCCAGCGGCTTCGTGAAAATATCTGTAATCTACTTTTCTGTATAGACATGTTATAGATCTATGTCCCCATGCTCCACATGCTCCCGGATGAAGTGATACCTCAGCTCTATATGCTTGGTCCGACTGTGCGAGACTGGGTTGTTGGCTATTGTAATTGTGTTGGAAGAGTCGCAAAACAATGGAATCTTCTAGAACTTCATGTTATAATCTTCAAATTGATTCTTTATCCATAGAAGTTGTGCACAGTAACTGCCTGCAGAGATGTACTCTGACTCAGCCGTTGAGATTGCTACACAGTTCTGCTTCTTGCTACTCCAAGAGAAGCCTTCTTCCAAAGAATTGGCATGTCCCGGAAGTGCTTTTTCTGACGTCTTTTCTTCCTGCAAAATCTGCATCTGAAAAACCTATTAGCTCGCTATCATTACTTCTTAGGTACCATAAGCCAAGATTTGGTGTACCTTTAAGGTATCTCAAAATCCGCTTTGCAGCAGCGTAATGAGATTCCTTAGAGTTCACATGAAATCTTGCATATACACATGTTGAAAATATTATGTCAGGTCTACTGGCAGTAAGGTAGAGCAAGGATCCAATTATGCTTCTGTACTTGGTTTCATCAAAAGGTTTCCCTTTTTCATCCTTGTTCAGAGACATAGTTGAATCCATTGGAGTCCTCATCGAGGTTGCGTTCTCCATTCCGAATTTCTTAATCAGCTCTTTGGTGAACTTGGCCTGCGAGATGAAAATTCCATCTTCAGATTGTTTCACTTAAAGCCCTAAGAAATACTTCAGCTCGCCGATACTGCTCATTTCAAACTTCCCTTGCATAAGTTTTGAAAACTTCTTGCAGAGGTTATTATCAGTAGAGCCAAAAATAATGTCGTCGACATAGATTTGCATTAGCAAAATCTTGCCTTTTATTTCCCTAAGAAATAATGTCTTGTCTATCTTTCCCCTTGTGAACTTGTTCTCAAGTAGAAAGCTAGACAACGTCTCATACCAAGCTCGAGGAGCTTGTTTCAGACCATATAAGGCTTTATGCAATAAATAAACGTAATCAGGAAAGTTAGAGTCAACGAAACCTAGAGGTTGTTCCACATACACCTCTTATTTTATGTCACCATTAAGGAAGGCAGACTTCACGTCCATTTGATAGACAGTCAAGCCTTTGAGTGCAGCATATGCTAGGAATAACCTGATGTCCTCTAGCCTTGCTACTGGAGTATACGTCTGATTGAAGTCGATTCCTTCTTCTTGACGATATCCTTTAGCGACGAGTCTGGCCTTATTCTTTATGATCGTTCCATCCTCGTCCATCTTGTTCTTGTAGACCCATTTTGTGCCGATGACATTTTTATTCTTGGGTCTTAGAAAAAGTTTCCACACTTTGCAGCGCTTGAACTAATTTAGTTTTTATTCCATTGCCACTATCCACGATGCGTCTAAGTTCGCTTCGTCAAACTTCTTTGGTTCAACATGTGAGAGAAAACTTTGATATAAATTTTCGTTAGTTGTACCTCTACGAGTTCTGACACCATCCCGGGGATCTCCTATGATATGGTCCATGGGGTGGTCCTTCAGATGTCTGAGCTCTAGAGTTCTTGCATCTGGATTCTCTTCAATCACCAGAGTGACTTCATCATCTTGCATAATTTCTTTATCTGGATCATCAATCTCTCCAATAGGGGTTGGAGTGGTGATCTTGATGAACTTTTCACCTTTATCTTCAGATGGTTCATCCAAGCTGAGTTCTTTCACCTTTGTACCTGCATCTTCAGTAAGCACACTAGAAGAGTTGCCTTGCCGCAAGCTTGTCTCATCAAATACAACATGTATTGATTCTTCTACGACTAGGGTTTTTCTATTAAGTACTCTATATGTCTTACTATGACTACTATATCCTACAAAAATACCTTCAAAGCTCTTTTCGCTGAACTTGGTAGTATGATACTTACCATTATTAAGCACGAAGCATTTACAACCAAAAATTTTAAAATATGAGACAGTTGGTTTCCTACCCTTTAGAAGTTCGTAAGGTGTCTTATCGTGGTTTTTGTTTATGAGTGCTCGATTTTGCATGTGGCATGCAGTGTTGACGGCTTTAGCCTAGAAATATTTCGGTAGTGAGGCATCACTCAACATGGTCCTGCAGTCCTCTATGAGTGTCCTATTCCTTCTCTCGGCCACTCCGTTCTGTTGCGGAGTACGAGGAGAGGAAAACTCATGAAAGATATCCAAGATTTCACAAAATTCTGTCATGGCCCCAGACTTGAATTCTGTTCCATTGTCACTTCTGATTTTGACTATTGAGCATTTGTATTCATTCTGGACTTGCCTGACAAAATTAGTAAAGATGTCGAAGTTATCTGACTTGTGTTTCAGAAAAAAACCCACGCAAAGCACGAGTAATCATCAACAATTACTAACATATAATCCTTACCTCCCAAACTTCTAATTTGCAGTGGACCAAACAAGTCCATATGCAGTAGATGTAAACATCTATTAGAATCTTTGCCGATAATGGGTTTAAAGGTAGCCCTTGTTTGCTTGCCTTTTACACATGCATGACAAGGTCTATCTTTGACGTACTTGACATTTACGACATCACGTACTAAGTTCATTGAAAATAATTTATTAATAGTTTTGGAATTAATATGTGCTAGTCTCTTGTGTCATTGGTCACCAAGAGATGCACTATCTTTTGCTAAAAAGCACACTGGTGTAGAAGAGTCTATACAAATGAAATTCAAACAATTTCTGCTTCGAGTGTCGGATAGAATCGTTTCCATATTGTCAACAGATTTTATCAAGCACTTCTCAGCGTGAAACTCAACTATTTATCCTTTATCACAGAGTTGGCTTATACTTATAAGATTGTGTTCCAATCCTTCAACATAAGCTACATCTGAAAAAGATACACTACCATTAGTAATCGTACTATAGCCTTTAGTGATTCCATAGTCTGAACCTCCAAAGATAACTTTTGGTCCGTTCAAGACTGGAGAGAAGTTCTGAAGTATGCTTCTAGTCCCGATCATATGCCGAGAGCATCCAATGTCCAAATACCAGATTGGCCTTTTGGTGGCCTTTGGACATACCTGCAATCACAGTCAGTTTGACTTAGGAACCCAAATATGTTTGGGTTCTTGGTCTCGGGTTAGAACACTCCCCCTACTAATATTAGCATTAGGAGTGGTCTTTCTCATATTGCCAACAAGAGGGGTTGCAGCATTTCTGGGATTAAACCAGCAATCAATGGCAAAGTGACCAATTTTTCCACAGCACCAACAATCAAATCTGTTGTATATTTGCCTTATATTCTCCTGCTTGACATTTTGAAGTTGTGGTCTGGCAGGGGCAGCATTCTTGGAAGAAGAAGATTCAGGATGATGGCAATCACATGATTTCTTCTCCTTTATTTACTTTTCCACAACGGGCTTTGCCTTTGGTGCTTTCTTGAAGTTATGACCATGATTGAAAGGGCCATAGCTCTGAAGAATCACTTATTCATAAGGTGCCTTAAAGACACTTTCACCAAAATTTCTAGGGCGAGTCCATTCTTGATAACGGGACTTTAGCTCTATATAGGTAGGCCTAGCAAATTGTCTGTAGGATGAGTCAAGATCAAACTCATTTGATGGAAATATAACCTTTTTGAAAGAAGTCTGATCTTGAGGGGCTTTCCCCTTCTCTTTGGCCAAGGCCTCTTTGGCTGCCTTATTCTTCCGTTGGGCCTTATTTGTGCTAGAAGATTTGCTAGGAGCTTCTTCATGGCCTAGTCCAGCACCCTTGACCTTCACTGAGAATTCAACAATGAATGGAAGAACAATCTTAGCCTTCGAGAAACTTTCAACAAGTTCTCTCTCAACAGCGAGTTGTTCTTCCAACTCTTTGATGATTTTCTCCTTTAGATCAAGGTACTCAAGAGCTTTGTTGTATTCTTCAATAACATTATTGAAGTTCTCTTTAAGTGAGTTAGTCTTAGCGGCTTCTTCTCTCAAGATGCTCTCTTCAGCTTTTAGAGACTTTATCTCTTTAGCCTGAGTTTTCACGACTCGGTGACATTTGTTGTAAGCCATGATCAACTCCTTATACTGGCCATAAGTTCAAGCTCATCGTCAGAAGAGCTATCCTCATGATCATGCTCAGAAACTTCAGATTCTGAAAGAGGAGTGTAAGAGTTTACCTTCCCAGTGAACTGGGGCTCTTGTTCGTCATCTGTTTGAGCCATCAGCCCAAAATAGGCTTCTTCTTCTTCACTCGACTCTGATGAGTCAGAGTCACTAAGAGTCTTGCCATTTTTGGATATTAAGCTCTTCTCTGTCCTCTTCTTGTTGTATGAGGACTTTTTTCCTCTCATTTTCCACCCTCCTTCTTCTTATGGGGGCATTCAGCAATGACGTGTCCTGATTTATTACAGCAGTAGCAAATAATGTCAGTGGAAATATGTTTATTCTGTTTAGGAGTATACATGTCGAGGCTACTTGAGCCTTTTCTTTGATGATCACCATCACATCGTGATCTTTTATAAGAGACATCCTTGCCTTTCCAGTGCTTATTCTTGTTTAAGAATTTCTTGAACTATCGTGAGAGTAGTGAGAACTCTCCTTCAGATAGCTCAGATCCTGAGGTACTTGGCTCCGATGTTTCTTCTTTAGTTTCTACTTGAGCTGGACCAGGAGGAACATCCTTTGACTTCTTTGAGGTCTCTGCCTTTAAAGCAACAAACTTCTCTTTGAATGCAGACCTATTCTTATCTTCTTAGCCTTTCTGGTGTTAAGTTGAAGCGCATTTGACATAAGCTTCCCGAAGAGATTTTGTGGGTAAGTCTCGGCTAGTTTTCTAAACTCCCTGATGGCACGGACCTTGTTATCCCATTCCTTAGTTAGGGATCTCAAGAACTTGTCATTTAATTCTCCGTTAGTGAAGACTCTGTCATAGACCCTTAGGCCATTTACTATCTTGAAGAAGTTCTCAAATGTATCAGCAATGGTGTCCTTGTTTCCTTGTCGGAAGGCTTCATATTTTTGATTTAGAAGGGATCTTCTATCATCCCTCACTTATTTTATACCTTCCATCAAGGTAACTAGAGATTGCACATCTCCTTTGCAGACTGACAGTGGATCAGGTTTTGCAGCATGGAGTTATCGATTGCACTTGCTATAATGTTTTTGGCTTTTTTGTCTAATGACACAAGTGCAATCTCGTCTTTATCTAGATCCATTAGTTTCTTTGGAACTTTCTTGGTTGGATCTATTGTGGAGATTGTCATGGGAATGTAAGGACCTTCTTCAACTATCATGAAGATCCTAGGATCCACAGCTTCCATAAAGAATTTTATTCTCTCTTTCCACATGGGAAAATTATTCTTGGTGCACAAAGGAAGCTTGGCAAAACCTTTAGCCTTGTCCATGTTTGGTAGATCTCAAAAGAAAATTATAGAAGGATCTGATCAAGGTGTTAACCTTTTAATGATCAACCTGGCTCTGATGCCAATTGAAAGTTATTAGTTGTCTGCCTAAATCACCTAGAGGGGGTGAATAGGTGATATGTGTGTCTATTAGCGGAATAAAAACTTAGATCTATGCACAAAACTATCTACCAATCAATCACAGACGAAGCAAGATTTATAGTGGTTCCCCAATCTTGGGTACATCCACTTTCCCTTACCGATGTAGCAATAAATTAGACTCGGCTACTCCACTATCTCGGATTGAAAAACCGATGCTACGCCTCGGAACAACGTTCCTACAATCTCGATCCACAAAGCGGATCTACACTCGGAAGATGAAACTTCCTACAATCTCGGAGTCAAAATCTCCTACACTCAGAGAAAACTTCTCCTACAATAATGAAATAAAATGTGTATGAAATACAAACAAAGAATCTTTGTCAGATCTACAAGAAATCGGCCAGGATCTTCTTCTTCTAGACTTTTCAGCTTTATCAGATAGATGAAGAAAATCTCGGCAAAATTAGATCCGGATCTTCTTCACTTTACACGATCGAATAAAAGATGAAGAGTTGTGCGGCAATCTCGATCTGTAAAATCTTCTTAATCTGAATCCTCTGAAAATGAAAACCCTAGCCGTATGAGAATCGGCGGCGGCGGCTTCTTGGAGAGAGAGAGGAACAAAAAACTTAGAACATAAAACGGCTGCAAAAACTTCTGATAAAAACTTCTTAGGGTTTGTCATTTTGACAAGACCTTATATAGGATCAGAGATAATCTGTCATAATTAATTCATAATGAGGGACACGTGGACCAAT
Source organism: Platanthera guangdongensis (assembly GCA_039583875.1). Taxonomy (NCBI): domain Eukaryota; kingdom Viridiplantae; phylum Streptophyta; class Magnoliopsida; order Asparagales; family Orchidaceae; genus Platanthera; species Platanthera guangdongensis. Next base: position 244,690,880 of record CM077151.1, on the reverse strand, counting down.
CATGTCAAGGCTCATTAAAGAATCTGTTAAACTGGACTTAACGAAATTTTCAGAAAACTAAAGAGACATACTCGAGTGAAGAAGTTACTACTCGAGTACTTTATAGAACTACTCGAGAGAGATGAAAATAACTACTCGAGTACTTAGAGACAGTTACTCGAGTAACCTGAAGGAAACTACTCGAGTATAATCTTGAAGAAAATTGAGAAGTTGATCAGCTACTCAGGTACCAAAAAGACTTACTCAAGTACTTAAGGAATTACACGTGAAGTGGAGTTAGACTACTCGAGTACAAGAAATACTACTCGAGTAAATGAGAATAAGCTACTTGAGTGGTAGATGAACTACTCAAGTCGGGGACTTAGAATATTTTCTGAACTAGAATTATGGGCTACTCGAGTAGTGAAGCTGAACTACTCGAGAGGATAAGAACTACTCGAGTATATGGAAATAGCTACTTGAGTAATTAACTTAGAGAAATTTTGAGGGAAGAAATTATGGTTACTCGAGTATAAATACTGGACTACTCGAGTAGTAAATGAACTATTCGAGTGCATTACTTAATTACTCGAGACAGAAGGTATAAACTACTCGAGTACTATAAAGTACAACTCGAGTAATTTACTTAGAATATATCTGGAGAAGGAAATCTGTAAACCCGAGAATAATATGGAAACTACTCGAGTAGTTGTCTTAACTACTCGAGAGCCATAAATTGACTACTCAGGATCTGTCATTCTTACTTGAGTAAGAAGAATTTTACTCGAGTATAAACTGAGATATTCACTCGCATAGGTATAGAACTACTCGAGTAAAATACTTAGTAAATTTTATTTGACAGAATTCTCTTCTTTTGGTGAGACCAGCATCAAGTCTTTTCCAATAAGTCCTAGTTCTTGAATATGAAGTGTATCCCAATAGAGAGACTACACATGAGTCAACACCTTGGATCATACAATGAGGGAATACATTGTATGCTACTATGTTTGGAGACCCATTGTAGACTGACATTTGTCTACACTTGCCATTAGAGTCCTGCAAACACATAACTCAACCAAAGCATCAAATACAACTTGATTCATCTTAGTTCAAGGGTGATTTCATCAAATCTGGGTTAATATGGATACAATACCCAACAAGATCCCACTGACCAGGCTCCTACTAGCTGGCAGGGCTAGAAGTCACTCAGTGGTAGATTGAGATATTGTCCCCGAGCACATCCCGCTGACTACGCTCCCACTAGCTAGCAGGGCTGGAAGTCACTCGGTGGTATATTGAGATGTTGGCCCCAACTAAATCCCGTTGTACAAGCTCCCACTAGCTGGTGGGGCTAGAAATCACTCGGTGCTAGATTGAGCAGTTGACCTCGAGCAGATCCCGCTGACCTGACTCTCACTAGTTGGCAGGGCTGGAAGTCACTCGGTGGTAGATTGATATGTTGGCCTCGAGCAGATCCCGCTAACCAGACTCCCACTAGCCGGCAGGGCTGGAAGTCACTCGGTGGTTGATTGAGATGTTGGCCCCGAGCAGATCCTGTTGACCAGGCTCTTACTAGCTGGTAGGGCCGAAAGTCACTCGGTGGTAGATTGAGATGTTGGCCCCGAGTAGATCCCGTTGTCCAGGCTCCCACTAGCTGGCAGGGCCAGAAGTCACTCGGTGGTAGATTGAGATGTTGGCCCCGAGTAGATCCTGCTGACCAGGGTCCCACTAACTGGCAGGGCTGGAAGTCACTCGGTGGTAGAATGGGATGTTGGCCCCGAGCAGATTCCACTGACCAAGCTCCCATTAGCTGGCAAGGATGGAAGTCACTCAATGATAGATTGAGATGTTAGACCCGAGCAGATCTCGCTGACTAGGCTCCCACTAGCTGATATGGTTGGAAGTTACTCAATGGTAGAATATGATTTTGGCCCCGAGAAAATCCCACTAACTAGGCTCCCACTAGCTGGTAGGCTGGAAGTCACTCGGTGGTAGAATGAGATGTTGGCCCCGAGCAGATCCCGATGACCAGGCTCCCACTAGCTGGCAAGGCTCGAAGTCACTCGGTGGTAGAATAATATGTTGGCACCGAGCAGATCCCGCTGACCAGGCTCCCACTAACTGGCGGGGTTGGAATTCACTTGATAGTACATTGAGATGTTGGCCCCGAGCAGATCCCGCTGACCAGGCTCCCACTAGCTGGCAGGGCTAGAAGTCACTCGGTGCTAGAATGAGATGTTGGCCTCGAGCAGATCCCGCTGACCGAGCTCTCACTAGCTGGCATGGCTGGAAGTCACTCAATGGTAGATTGAGATGTTGGCCCCGAGCAGATCCCTCTGTCCAGGAATTCTCTAGCTAGTAAGGCTAGAATTCACTCGGTAGTACGGAAAAGAGATTGGGACCTCTGACCATGATCTCACTAGCTTGCTAGGTTCAAGAACTACTCAGTGGCTGGTAAGGGTGTAGGCAAGTGCAATCGCTCTAGGGTGAATATCGCCACTCAGGTACTCGCATGTTCCCCGAGGAGCCAACATCAAATGCCTTCAAGTCTAAAGGCGAGTTGGACCTAATCTTCCACTCACGCTTAATCTTCAAGGTGGCGAGAGTAGGTAACCCCCTAAGAGGCAATTGTGTGTGATGCGCGAGCCAGCCCGACCCTATTACGAGCTACCCCATTATGTTCCGCCTTAAAGTAATCATGTTAAAATAACAGCAAGGAGGCGAGTGGTTCCTAATTACTCATTCGACCCTCATATGGCGAGTTCTCATGGGCAGCGAGTTGCCAGATCCTAGCCACCGAAAGGGTGAGAGCGTGAGACCCTCATGTAGTGTGTGTTCAAGGGAAGCGAGCCATCTGAAACTGACCTAGCTCGGGCGAATTCTAACATAGTGTGTTTTACCTTAGAGAAATCACGCCTCAAAAGTGGTGCATGCGTGCGAGTGCGACATGAAAAAGAAGCACATTACAAAAAAGTAAGAAAAGTGACAAGGACAGGAAGTAGAGAGTTTCATTAAATAATATCTGGTTACATAAAGATCGCCTCACGGATGAGGGTACAAAAAAGAGGGGGGAAAATTTATAGAAATGAAAATTTTACAGTAAGTCCCCCCCCCCCCCCCAAACTGCCTCCCCCTGACTTCTTGTCTCAGTTGCCCTCCACCTCATCGAAGAGCTATTCAAACTCATCCTCCTCCTCGCCTAGGATAGGGATGGGGATGAATAGCTCGAGGACTAGATCCTTAGTGGCGACCCTCTCGCAGTCCGGTGTCATCACCTTGATGCATTGCATCATCTGAAGCATGTGGTCGACGGCCTTGATGGAGGTGTCCCTCATCATCTCATTGACTTCCGCCTCATTGTACATCCACAGCCTCCTTCCTTGACTGCTTGACTCGTCACGAGCGGAGGGGGGGGGGGGGGATGGTATCAACCAGGAGAGTGATCTAGGCCTGGAGCTGCTTATTCTACCCCTCCAGAAGTTGGTTCAGCTCCTCCAAGTCGGCGACGCGAGTGCGCATGTGGTCGACGGTCTCAGCATCCCGCGAGAGGGAAATTGGGATGGTATTATGAGTGACCCTATGTTCTTCTCGAGGAGGGCAAGATATGATCGACACTTACCACCCCACTGGAGTTCTTTTAGATAAGAGTCTCGGCTTTCCCTAGCTTATGCTTTAGGTCCGCCTCATCCACAGCGATAGCCCGCGCTTCCTCGGCGTCAGACCACTTGTGGCTGAGGGAGAAGCCGCGATGGACAGTCATGTGCGTGAGGTCCAAAGAGCGCATTTTGGCTTGCGTACTCTCGTGGGCGAGTCGCTGCATCATCATGTCATCATAGGCCTCTGCATCCTCATGGACATAGAGCCCGAAGCAGAGGGAGAAGGCGTGCCTACTGGGAGGTCGACGCTCGAACCAGGAGAGGAGAAGCGAGAAGATAGATACCCGGTTGGGCTTATCGTCCCACAACACCATGGGCTCTCTGACGTGATTCTTTACCTTCCCTCCGAGGCCAAAGTTTCGGTGGGCACTCGGCAGCGCCACCTTGCGGGTCTCGGGTCCCTCCGCGGCAGGAGACCCGAGGAGGTTGATCTCTCCTTGCTCCCTCACAGGCGAGTCCCCCTGGACCTGCTTTCCTTTGAACATCATCATATTCTTTACCTTTTTTCCTGCCGGTGGAAGGTGGGCGAGTCGGAGTCGGTAGGGGCGGGTCGCTTCTTGCTGCTGGAGGGCCCAGATGCGTTCAACTCTCTCCGACATGGAATTGCGGCTGCCCTCTCCCAGGCGAGTGGATCGGCGTCCAGCCTAGCATCAGCAAAGGGCTGGTGCTCCGGGATTAACCTCTCCCTGCAAGAAATGTACTTATCATCATCAATGAAAAATATCTTTCGGTGAGACCAAAGTGAAGCATGTGGGACGCATACCTTCTCCAGGGAGAACTGGCGGGAGCAAGTCGAGGCCCTTTCCTAGGAAGGTGACCTCGAAGTCCTTGTGGATGAAGAACTGATGGAGCTTGGTGTCGCAACCCGATATTGTCGGTGCCCGGTACGTCTCCTCACCTCATTGAATTGGTGAGTAGGGGATGTTGCCGAGATCCCCCTTTATGAAGACGAATTTGGTCACCCAATTATGGTTTTTGTTGGCAGGCTCGCGTACTTTGAACTCCGTACCTGCGAAGAATACGAAGCCATCATTGGTGGCACGGTATATAAAGAGCTTTCATAAGACGGTGAGGTTTAAATCGATCTGCTCCTTTCGTAGGAAGCTCGCGAAAGCCACCAGCAGGTAATCACATTAGAGTTAAGCTACGCGGGCATGGCCCCAAAGTATTTTAGAACCTAGCAAACTTCTGGCCAGAGGGGAAGGTGCAAACCCACCTCAAAGTGCAAGATTGGGGAAGGCGGGCTCATCAGCGAAACAGGTATTTATCTCCTCGCACATCCTCGGCTGGCACGCAGTAAACCCCTGAGTGACAAAATCGGCCACGAAGGCGAGATACTCCTCCTCTGACAGATTCTCATCGAAGGAGTACTTGATGAACTGCTTCACGCATTTGGATCTTCCATCAGCATCGATTCTAGCCGTTCCCATCCTAATAAAGTAGCTCATGCGAGTGCTAAGGGAGAAAAGTCTGAGGTCAAGAAGGTATGGATATAATAAATGTGATGGGTAAGGTAGTTAGGGGATCCTATTTATAGAAAAAGAGCTAGGGTAAGGCGAGTCACTCCCTCAGGCCGACTTGCTAACCGCGGCATCGACCTCCGCAAACTATTCTACCATCGAGCAAGCTAAATTCAAGTTAGGACCTTGGGGATTCCTCGGCTGTCCTTGGTAGGGCCGACCAAGGGTGCGGTGAGTACCTTGTTGTGACCCGGACGGTAGGATCCTGGATTAGAGATCAAAGTGGAAAGGGGAATGGGGATGTCCACGAGGCCCCTCGCCGCAAGAGAAGAGTCAGAAGCAGGGTTGTATGTGGGCTTGCGAGCTGGCGACCTCAGCGACAGAGAGCCAAGGCTGGTAGATCCAAAGCAAATTACTGAAATTAAGTAATGCGGATGAATAGGGTGGTAAGGAAAGAGGAGAAGAAGATACGTTACCCAGAGTTCTCGCAGGGTTGTTAGTAACTATTTGGGGTTGTGAGTCCTTGGGTGAGGGGTTGACCTGGACCAGGGGAAGACTTGCGTTCTTACAGGGTAAAGCACCCTGGTCGGCGAGAACCTACTAAGAACCCTTCTCCTTGGAGTGTCAGCCCTGTAAGCATATCCAGAACAGTTATATCCAAGCCATCTATTGAACATAATATGAGCAAGCAGATTCATCAAGGACCTGTGTCAAGAAGGGGGGGGGGGCAAGCTCATGGCCTGCTATTTAGGGCAGATTGCCGAGGGGGTCCATCGGCCGCCGAGTCAGGCCTAGCCTATTCACAGGCTTGCACTTCAACATTTTACTTTGGTACTGGTTGGTAAGCCATGGCATGAGTTCAGTGGTGCGGGATGAATTAAGCTCCCTCACGTTTACGAGCCTCTCTTGGAACTCCTTAGAGAGAGGCATGATGTTGCAGAGATAAGGAATATAAGAGGGGGTAACAATGTCCCTTTCCCCCTGGCCGGCATGTATATGAAGCATTTTGTGGAGCCCACCATAAGATTCCTTCTGGCCTCACCACCACTCTTCGAACACTCGAGGTTGGATGATTCTTTTCGAGCTTAGCGCAACCTCATAAAGAGCTGGGATTGTGTAAACCCCCATGCCCGGTGAGTGGGTCCGTCAGGGGAAGACTCGGCTGAATAGTGCGGCTTTTGACCTCAAGCGAGTCGGATAGGCAAGTGGGCACGTTTTGCTTAGTCCAAGTGGCTAAGAGCATGGGGGGGGGGGGGTGAGTGGAGCATATAGAGTGGCCAAAAGCGTAGGGGGAGAGTGGAGAATATAGGCTCGCACTTTCCTTGGGCCTAGAGCAATGAGTGGACGAGTGGGTTAATCAGAACCGCACTCGCCTTAGGACCCGGGCTGGCAGCGAGTGCTAGTACCATCGATCACTCGCTACCCCGGGCGAGTGGTATTCCATAGACCACCCACCCATTAGGTTTTTTACGAGAATGCCCCTGTTAGCTTGCCAATAGCCCCTCCGAGTAATGGAGTTTCGTTGTTGGCAGACCATTTTGGGCTGCGTTTAGAAGATCTGAATAGTGGAGTTAAGCTGTTTGCAGACTTGGGTTGGAATTCTATAAATAGACCCGGTGGGCACCATTGGAGGAGATTGAGTTCTTTTGGATTCTTCCTCATTAAGTTGTTTTGGTTGGCTGCGAAAGCCCTACAAGGTGCCCAGCTCATCTTTTGGCTTGGGAGGGGAAGTGCTCTTAAGATCTTCAAGGTGTGTGGTGGGACCTCTGCACTATAACCTAGGGTTGGTTCTTTGATTCTAAGCATCTGGTCAGGAACTCAAGTTCGGGAGAAGTGCAATCTACCCCCTTGGGTCCGAACTCTCATTGAGACCAAGTTTTGGTTTTAACGGTATTTGTATTGATTATATGATTTAAATATAACTGACATAAATGACCTTGGATTTGAATAAAACGAGTTACATTGCATTTGTATTGATCATACGAGTCTAATGCAACTAATTGAGGTTTATTCTGAGTTCATTTGCTCAAAATGTCATTTTGGGGTCGCCATAAAACTTTTATGGTACCTAATGGTGATCGATTAACCTTAATTGGGTCATCTAGGGTCCAAGTGACCTAATTAAAAGTTGGAATGTTACAATCTAATAAAAATAAGAAAATTTTTGTCCTCAGAAATTGTGTTGTGTGCAGAGTTTTACGGACAAAGTGAAATTACCTAGGTATTTGGAATATTTCCCTCAATATTCTAAGATTTGAAGATGAAATGCTTATAATATTAAGTGCATATTGTATTTGATAGCAGATCTATTTCATGATTATGTAGGTTTTACTAAGTTACCTCTAAAACAGGTTTAGAGTAGTGTAAGTGCTGAGATGAGTAGATACCGTTGAGATCAGTATATGACTCTCCACAGTATCGACATGATCGTGGAGAAAGACTTAGAAGCAAACTCAGCAATAAAAGACTATGTCGTTGAGATCGGTATAGGGTTCTCCTCTACACTGTTGAGATCGTGGAATGCTTCAAGACGATATCGTGGAGAAGATGCAAAAAAGTGCAGTTCTTAGCATCAAGGTTGATATCATTGAGAAAGAAGATTGTGTTCAACGATATTGTGAAGACGGGAATAAATGTTACTGTTGAGCTCGTACAGTCTGATTAGATTCAAAATTGGCACTGACACATAAAGAATGGACAGAGTATTCTATTCTCGTTCATACCTTTGACAGGACGTTTCCCGAGACCGTTGATGAAGGTCAAGGGGTATAAAAGGATAAGTTAAGGCAATGTAACAATACCCTTAAACTTTGTCAGTGTCGTAACTGAAAGTAAAATCATGAAACCTAAAATGACATATTGTTGAAACAAGATAGTTCTCTCTGAATACTTTCAGAAGAACAAAGTAGAGTCAATCAACTAGATTCAGAGCTAGATCTTCTACCTGTCAGAGAAGAAGATCAAGGAGGAAAGCCCCAAATCTGTTCTACCTGAAGATTCAAACCACTCAGGGGCTGATTCCAAAAAACTTGCTTTCACAGCAAGAACACCAGAAGATTCTGATTAAAGGTCTATTTATTTCAGTCTTCTATTGTAAACATTACATTCAACAATTTCTATGGGTCTTCTTGAGAAGTCTGAGTTGTAGGGTTGTACTCCCAGCCTGAGTGTGGGGCTTGGTGATAAGCCTGAGTGTAGGACTTGGTGCAAGTCTGAGGTAGGAAACCAGTTGGGTTTCTGAGCTGTAGGAGCTGGAGCACTCTGATTTGTGGGGCATATGTACCTGAGGGTAGGACTTCTTCATAAGTATGAGTGTAGGGCATGTGTGTCTAAGGTAGGGCCTGGAGGAGACCTGAGAGATCCTGAGCGATCTGTGCTGTAATCTTTAAGGAGCCGAGTTTTGGAGGAGATTGTTAAGTCTAGCCCACTACTAGATAGGTGCAGAGGGATAGTGGATGTACCCATATCCTGGGGAACCACTATAAAATATATGTGTGTTGATATGTGGTTGTTGTTTGTGCTTTATATTTACTTATAACTCCTGAAATCTTGGAAAAAATCATTTAAGTATAAGACTACATATCCCACCCCCCCCCCCCCCTTCAAGTGATTTAGACTACCAACAACAACATATTATCACTAGAAAAAAAGCTCTGGGTACTTCTTTTTGACGAGGCCTTTTGGTTCCCATGTATACTCATCACATCCACATTTTGACCATAGTACCTTAACAAGAGGTATTGCCTTGTTTCATAATCTTTGAGTCTTCATGTTAATTATCCATACCAGTTCTAATTGTATTGATCAGTTAAGCTTTTTCTACTTCTTGATCCCAGAAATTCCATGTGCGGGCTTGATCTTCAAGAATACTAGATCTCTAACATTGAATTCCACTAGTCGATGTTGGGCATCTTTATTTTTTCCTAGTTACTCTACGCTTCTAAAATTCTCACATGAATTAATCTCAATGTTGTAATAGTGTCATCAATGTAAGTAACACCTAACATTTTGGGATCCTCGTCCTATGCCCTATATAGGGGTGTCAGACGTCATCATTCGTGAAGAGATTCATACTGGGTCATCTTGATATTGGCATGATTGTTGTAATTATATGAAAACAATATAAATGGTAATAGTTGCTCCCGAGGGTCATTGTAATCTATGCAAAGACGAAAAAGATCCTTTATGGTTTGGTTCGTTCCTTCAGTTTGTATAGCAGTTTGATGGTGAAAGTTATACATAAATCTAGCTTGGTACCCAAATAGGCTTGCACTCTTCTCCACTCTTAGGAGGTAAAATGTCCATCTTGATATAAAACAATCATCTTTTGTATCCTATAAAACTGGTTGACTTGTTCAATAAATATTCTATCCAAAATATTCATAACATCACCTTGTCAGTTTGGAATAAACTGTTCAACTTTGGTGAGGCGATCTACTACTATCCATATAGAGTCATTCCCTGAACGAGATCAACGTAATCCATGGATGCAGCCATGGATATATATATAAACTTCCTTTCGGGTACTGGTAGAGACTATAATAAACCTCTGGGGTTTTGACACTCAACTTCACCATCTGACAAGTTTAGAAGTGTGTCGCATACACATAATTTGTGACATCCTTCTTTAATTCTAGCTAATAAAGTGTATATCTTAAGTTGGTGTACATTTTAACTATTCTAGGGTGAATATAATATCTAATAAAGTGTATATCTTAATTCGGTATACATTTTAACTATTCTGGGGTGGATAAAATATCTAGACATATGTGCTTCTCGTATAATATCTTTATTAATTACCCTAGTGGCAGGAATGAATACCATATGCTTGAATTATAGAAGACCATCATAAAAATTGAAGTCTTCTCGAAAGCCATCTTACATGGATGTTGGTGTTGAAGCATGCCTTCAGTATTCCTTGATTTAAGAATAACAAATCTTTATTGTATTTGATCATTATTTGTTTACAGTGTGCAAAAATAACATGTATAATTCCCCTATGAGTATGATGCGGATAACTGAAGACATTCTTTGGATTTGGTGATATCGCACGCGTTAACACTATCGCCAGCAATAGCTCGGGTGATGTCAGCCTTGCGTCAGCCATGTCCCGCATGATCCAACCACGATGCACATGTTTATGCGATATTACTGGGCGATATACCTATCGCCGGTGGTATCCCACAATTTGGCCACGGTCAACATTTCAACCATCCATAATCTCTTCAGCATGGGACACTTGGCAGCACAAGAAGATAATGTCAGTGATAGCATTATCGTCGGTGATAGCGACTGATGTCTATTAATTGCATAGAGCTTGTATGATCAAGGTTACACATCCTGGAGCTTTCATTCTCATGTACCCTTTGCTCATTCATCTCTGAATTCAGTTAACTCCCTAACTTCTTTCAAAGTTCAAGTGCAAATAAGAGACTTTCGTGTTCAACTCTTGTGATCTTCATGGCGTTTCATCATCTCCTATAGAGTTCTATACTAGAGGGATTTTTTAAATTCAGATTTCATATTGTATTCTTTCTTTTATTTATGTAACGGAAGAGAATTCGTAATCTTTTAAGTGTCGGCAAGGTCCTTGTGCTGCATAGAGGTTAATTCACTACCCTGTATGCAGCGACTAGATCTAAGTGAGATCTAGGGGGAGGCTAAAGGTTATATCTAGGGAGAGATAGGTTATAGTCGACCGGTCCTTGGGATAAGGACCGTTGAAGTCACAAAAAAGAATTTTTCTTATAGCCTCGATTTCAAGCTTTATTAAAATCAACATTTTATGTATTCATCTTTGTGGAAAAAAAATCATTATTTTGCTATCTCTGAATTTTAAAGTCTTTTTTATATAAGTGTTTGTATGAAATTTTGTTTTTGCCATTTTAACTATTTATGTAAAAAAATTTGAAGTATTTTTTAAAAATTGAAAAAACCTGTATTCCACCCCCCTCCTCTAAGGGATCCATAAGATCCAATATTTTGTATCAAAGCTAGGTTATTCTAAGATAGTTTTACCATCGAGAATAATGGTGCACTATGATCACGTATTTTTGGAGTGGCAAGGGATTAGTAGACCACTCTTATTCATCGACACTGATTATAATTACTGGAAAACTAGAATGTGATGTTTTTAAATTGTGTTAGATATAGATGTCTGGAATATGGTAGAACAGTGCTACAATCTACCTACAATTGTAGTTAGAAGTACTACCATGAAACCTAAGGATTAGTGGGATGACATTGACAAATTAAGATTCAAGAATCACGTAAAAGCTATAAATACATTATTTTGTGTGTTAGATAGAATAAAGTTTAATTGTAATTGTGTTTGTGAAACTGCTATTGAAATTTGGAATTTACTTGAAATTACTTGTGAAGGTACTTCACAGGTAAAAGATTCAAAGTTCTTCAAACTAGAATCGGAATTTGAAAAGTTCAAAATGAAAGTTGATGAAGACATTGATTTAATGTATATAAGGTTCACCAAAATCATCAATGATTCTAAAGTGCTAGGAAAGAATTTCTCCAATGATGATTTGGTGAAGAAGATTCTTAGATCACTTTATGTAAAGTTTAATCCTAAAGTGACAGCCGTCCCGGAGTCACAAGATCTAAAGAAACTTCAAATAGAGAGCCTTATTGGGAATCTTAAAACCCATGAGGTGGAGTTAAGAATTCAACAACAAGAATATGATTTGATCCAAAGAAGAAGGTCTTGGTGTTGAAGTCAAAGAAAGAGGATGATAGTGACATTGATGAGGATGATGAAGAGGATGAGTAGAGTCTATTTGTTAATAAATTCAAAAGGTTTATAAGGAACCCAAAAAGAAGGAATACATTTAGGAAATTCTTTAACAAGGAGTCATCGTTAAGGAAAGAAAAAGGAAAAGTTAGTGACGACAAAGATGAGTAACGAATACCACGGGAGTATTATCATTGCAAAAAGGTTGGACACATCCGAATTAAGTGCCCTAAATATCTAAAAAATCAAAAGAAAAAGAGGCATAAGAAAAAGGAGAAGGTGTTAAAGGCTAAAACATGGGATGATTCCTTCTCTTAGGATTCAAGTGGATTGAGCTCAAGCAATGAGGAAGAGGCCAATATATGTTTGATGGGAAAAGCTACACGCCATCCGATGACAAATGAGTGTCCAAAGCGACATAGAGGTATCTCCACCATCTTATGAAGATTTATACTCTAATTTTTTATATTATTGCAATTTTTTTTATAAAAGTTTAAAAGATATTGACTTATTAAAATCTGAAAATAAACTTTATTGAAAGAAAATAAAAAAATTTATCTAATGAAGTAAAGAAATTAGGGAAAGAGTATTTGACTTGCCAAGAGTGCGATCACACTTTGCTAGGGGTGAAAGAATTAGAAGAAACTCTTGCTAAATCTCATTCCTCCATTGAAATTTATACTAAGAAAAAGAGAGACTTAGAAAAATCCTTAAATCTTCTCACTCTCAAATAGAAGAAGGTAAGAAAACATTCGCGAACCGATGTGTTATGCTGATTATTGAAAATACTGCACTAAAAGCCCAAATAAATGATTTAAAAATACAATTAAGAAATTTAGAATTGGCCAAAAATCTCTTGACATGATTTTGGCCAACCAGTGTCATGGATCTACAAAATCTAGGCTTGGATATATTTCTGGAAGCTATCACCCGACTATAACCACTATTTCCAGCAACATCAAAAATTGTAGAAAATCGACAATTAATAATCAAAATTTTAATCATTATTCTATTGTTACCCCATCTTCCTGCAAGAGTTCTCAAAGAACTTAGAAAAGGGTTTCATCTCCCTTTATAATATGTGCCAAATGTTATAGATTTGGACACACCAGACTCTTGCAGGAAGAAAGGTAAAAGTGATATGAAACAAATCTAGGTGCCTAAGGCTTCCACCTACACTATGGGAGGAACCACTTGGGTAGCCGGATCTTCACTCTCATCTCCTTTCTAGGTATGTTGGTAGGCTAAGACAGAGAGGACGTGTATTACTTGTACTCGGTGTGTTCCAAACATGTGACAAAAAATAAATCAAAGTTCTTTAGCCTTGAAATTAAGAAAGGAGGGTTGGTGACATTCGATGATAACGAGAAAGGAAGGATCACGAGCGTCATGGTAGTGTGTAACAATTTTTTTTCAAATGTTTTATTTGTAGATGATTTAAAACATAACTTAATTTTTATAAGTCAATTATGTGATAATAGTTTAAATATTTTATTTTAATCTTCTACAAATCTTTACAAAATTATAGATTCTAAAACAAGTGATGTTGTTCTCACTACACCTAGATTTCACAATGTTCATATGATTGCCTTTCATGATCTTTCTCATTTATCTTTAAAATATTTTATTTCTAAAAATAAAGAATTAGAATTATGCCATAGGCGCATTTGTCACTATAGTGCCAAGCTAATTTTAAAATTATCAAAAGATAAATTAGTAAAAGGTTTGCTAATGTTAAATGCAAATCAATCTCCTTTTTGTACATTTTGTCAAAATGGAAATTTTCAAAAACTTCACTTAAAAGAAAGAATGTTATTTCTACTATTAGACCACTTTAGTTAATTCATATGAATTTATTTGGACCGGTTAGCATACTAAGCCTTTGGGTGGAAAATATGCTTTTGGTTTAATTAATTATTTTTGTAGACTTTACTGGACGATATTTTTATACTCCAAATCCGATGCATTATTTGAATTCACTAAATTATGCATTTGTATACAAAATGAGCTATATTTAAAAATTAAATATATACTCTCGGATCATAGAGGTGAATTTGAAAATGGCAGATTTTTTTCTTTTTTGCACTGATCTTGGAATTAAACATGAATTTTTCGTGCCTCACACACCAAAACAAAATGATATAGTGGAGAGGAAAAATAGAACCCTTCAAGTGCTAATATGTACTATGCTCTCCGAATATGGGTTTCCAGGATCATTTTGGGCCGAAGCTATAAATACATCATGTTATGTAATTAATTGTGTTGTGCTACTCCAATTCTTAAAATTGACTCCTTATGAGATTTATTATCAAAAGAAAACATATTTATCATATATTTATGTATTTAGTTGTAAATGTTTATTTTAAATACAAAAGATACTTTGATAAATTTTGATGAAAAATGTGACGAGAGAATTATTATAGGTTATTATTCAACTAGTAAATATATAGAAATTATAATAATAGGATTAAAATAGTTGAAGAATCTATTCATACAAGATTTGATGAGTTTGTTTTTTGTGTAGTTTCTAATCCTACAGGAAATGAAAAAATTACTTGGAGAAAAGAAGAAGAAGAAGAAAGAGAAGAAGCAAAAGAATATATACCTACAAGTGAGCTCAAGTATATAAAAGATCATTCAAATGAACTAATTATTGAAGAACCACCAAAAGGGGTTAGTACTCGTTCTTATTTGCATGATTTATTTTAAAACCTTTGCTTTATATTGAAATAGAACCAAAAGACATTTCAACCACTTTAAATGATGAATTTTGGTTTTTAGCTATGAATGAAGAACTTAATGAATTTGAACATAATAAAGTTTGGAAAATTGTAGAGAGGCCATCTAATCTTCTTGTTGTAGGTGTTAAATGAATTTTCAAAAATAAATTAGATGGTGAATCTAGGATTGCATGAAACAAAGCTAGATTAGTAGCATAAGGATATGCACAAATCGATAGGATAGATTTTGATGAACTTTTGCACCTGTTGCATGCTTAGATTCTGTTAGAATTTTTCTTACTTTTACGAGTTTTAAGAGATTTAAATTGTTTCAAATGGATGTTAAAAGTGCACTTTTAAATGGATATATTAAAAAAGAAGTTTATGTAAAACAACCCATATTTTTATTAATGAAAAAGTACTTTATGGTTTGAAACAAATGCCTCGTGCTTGGTATGAAAGATTAATTTTATATTTATTAAAGCACAATTATAAAATAGGAAGTGCAGATAGTACACTATTTATTACACGCGTTAATGATGATTTGATTATTTTGCATATGTATATATATGATATTATTTTTGGAGACACTAATGAAGAGTTATGTAATGAAGTTGTTTTGGTAATGAATAATGAATTTGAAATGAGCATGGTAGGAGAACTTACATATTTTCTTAGATTTCAAATCACTCAAAGACGTGTTGGTACTTTTATTTACCAATGCAAATATATTAATGATATTCTTAAAAAAATTGGATTTGAAAATCTTAAGCAAGCTAATTCTCATATGAATGTTTCATTAAAGTTAGGAAAAGATAAAAGTGATTTTTTTATTGATCAAACATTATATAGAAGAATGATAAAATCATTATTATATTTAACTGCATCTAGACCCAATATTATGTTCATCGTTTGTTTGTGTGTTAGATTTCAAGCTAATCCCAAAAATCATATTTAAAAGAAGTTAAACTAATTTTTAGATACCTTATGATCGGTACATCTAGATTAGGATTATGGTGTCCTCATAATGATTTTTTTTACTCTACATGGTTATTCTGATTCGGACTATGCAAGATGTTTGTTAAATCGTAAGAGAACTAGTGACACTTATCGTTTCTTAGGCCCTTTACTTATTTCATGGTTGAGTAGAAAATATAATTTTATTGCCTTATCCACCACCAAGGCGTAATATATTACGATAGGTAGTTATTGTGCACAAGTTATATGGATGTCACAAACTTTACAAGACTTTGGAATACACCAACATAATATAGAATTAAAATGTGACAACAAAAGTACTATTGACCTTACAAATAATCATGTACATCATTCTAGATCAAAACACAGATGTCCGACATCAATTTATAAGAGATCATATTAAAAAGGATCATATGAAAATTAGTTTTATTAGAACCGACACACAACTTACAAATATTTTCACAAAATCACTTCATAATTCATGTTTCACAATGCATATATTAGAATTATGAATCTTAGAAATTTCAAGCTGAAATTGTTAAATTTATGTTAAAAAATTATATGTTTATTTGTTTTATTGTTATCATATTTACAAAAAACATCTCTATCTATTTAAAAAATATATTAATAAAATCAAAAATAAATTCATCAAAGTAGAGATCTAAGAATGATAAAATACTGCACATCACATAAATCTTAGGACATAAGTGCATATAAAATGCCTGGAACATAAAATACAGAAATAGATTATAACAGATATTGTCAACGATAGTGAGATATTATCGAGCGATACTAAACAGAGGTCGGCATACACTCAAAACACATGTATGTTACATACAATCAAAAATTCGAACTTTATCCATCGGTCTTTGGTTGTTCTTCAGTCAAACTTTGTCCTCCTTTTTGTCGTCGAGTTTGTTGCATCAAGTAACAAGGCGAATCCATCACTGAATTCTCCCACTCATGTTCTTTTGCTGGCATAAGCTTTTTCTTAGAACCTCCAATGAGTAACTTAAGAATCTTCTGTATCTTAGTCAACTTCTTTGTGGCTTCCACTTTATGCTCTTTAAGAGACTCTTGTAGGTCATGGATTGCCTCACGAAGAGATCCTACTTGTGGAAGTGGCAACCTCATAGAAGTAGATGGTACATTCTGAACTAATGGCAGATGTATCGAACCCGTTGTGTACATGACAAAATTTTCATTCATATAGAACTCCTGAATAATCCAATGGTACTTCCAATAAAGGATCTGTTGTATGATACCTCCCAATTGGAGTGTATTAAGCCTTTTTCTCAAAGGATCCTTCATCTTATAAGTATATCAAATTATTGATAATATTAAGTCCACCACATCAAATTCCTCATTCCCTAATATATGATAAGTCAGTAAACTAAACTGTGCAATGACTGTCTTTGTGCCACCTGACTTGAGCATAATAGTATGTCTCAAGATACCCTGTATAATGTATGTACCTGACATCAACATGAAAGTATTTTGAATCAAATTTTTTGAGTTCTTTACATGCAGTGCGAGATTTAATAATGTTCAATATCTCTCTCTCTCTCTCTTTTTGGTAATTTTCAACCACAATCCAATAGAGTTTTCTTTCTATCAAACCAAATTCATTTCTCAAATCCTCGTGTGTGATTTCAACTATCTCTCCTTGCAATTTTGATCTCACACCTCCATTTAATTCAGAATGGATTTTCTAAGTGGTTGTAGAACACTCTCACTAGTTTGGTTGAAAACATGTCAGGATTGATTACAGATATTATACTTGACACATCGAGCATATTATACATGTGAGCATGTTCAGCTAGGTCGAAGTCTGCCATGTCCGCTATGCCAATTGTTGTTTTTTCTATACCAAAAAATGTCTGAAATGATGATTGAGGAGTAGTGGATGTGCATCGTCATTCCCTTGAACATGATGCCATTTTTTGTATCAACAAGTACAAACATTTAATACCGCAGGTGTTATGCTTATCGCCGAGTGATATCCCGATAAAGCCTATTGTTCATCTTTCTCCCAAATCCCTTATAGAACTTGAAATATTATACATCAAAATGAAAAATTCCTCTAAAAATTTAGATCTTGAGAAAATCTACTAAAGACTAACATCTTAAAATTTATCACTAAAGATGAATTCACTATTCATCTTCTTCCTGATCTTATTTTGATTTTATAAAAACTTTCTACTAGATCTAAGTAAAATATAATTCAAAACCATGAGTGTTGAAATCGAGAATTCGATCTCTCGTGTAGTTCACCCTTGGGGAAGGGGTGATCGCGCACCTACTTCTCTCCTACAAGCCAAACAACAAAAAGAAATGGAAACTGACCCAAGAGCTCGGCGTGGAGGTCCCACCACACACCCAGAAGATCTTAGAGCACTTCCCCTCCTTAGCCAATGTCCGAGCTAAGGCTACCTCAAAAAACTCAAGAAGATCTGAATACTGATAAGTGTGCCATCTGAGGTGCCCCTTGGGTCTTATTAATAGATTTCTGACAACGACCTGCCAATATCCAACCTCCGCTATTTTGAACAGCTATGTGCAGTCCAACATGGCCTGCTAACAGTGTAACTCCGCCGTTCTATTAAGCTATTCGCACTCCTGGCGAGGGTAAAATGGTAAAGAAAAACACCTCATAGGAGGCTGAGCGAGTGGAGCATCATCACCCAATGCCAAAGCCAGGAGGACGTCGAGAGCATTGAGTGGAGCAACATCACTCAACACCAAAGCCAAGAGGGCGTCGAGAGCATTGAGTGGAGCAACATCACTCAATGCCAAAGCCAAGAGGGCATCAAGAGCGTTGAGTGGAGCGACATCACTCAACGCCAAAGCCAAAAGGGCGCCGAGAGCTTTGAGTGGAGTGACGTCACTCAACGCTAAAGCTAGAAGGGCGCCGAGAGCGTTGAGTGGAGCGACGTCACTCAACGCCAAAGCCAGAAGGGCACCGAGAGAGTTGAGTGGAGTGACTTCACTTAACACCAAGGCCAGAAGGGCACCGAGAGCGTTGAGTCGAGCGACATCACTCAACGCAAAAGCCAGAAGGGCGTCGAGAGCGTTGACTGGAGCGACGTCACTCAACGCCAAAGCCAAAAGGTCGCCGAGAGCATTGAGTGGAGCGACGTCACTCAACGTCAAATCCAGAAGGGCACCGAGAGTGATGAGTGGAGCTGTAGGACCCCCCGGCCCCTTTTTTGAAACACTGGGGTCTTAGGCCTAGAAACACCGCTTTGCGGTGACACATTCACGCCCGGGAAGGTCGTCACTACAAAATGACAATCCTGCCGGCCATATTGATCACAGAAAATGTAACAAAACTATAGGAGTAAGAATGAAACTCAACAAGTCCACTAGAATCACATGCATTTAAATAAATTTCCATGAAGGGAGTGCCCACAGATATAATAAAAGTACTAAATCTTGGGCTCATGCCCAGTACATCAAAGTCCTCACTACATATCTCTCATCACGGAAGCAAACTAATATAACTAATAGCGATCAGGACTCACAGTCCCTGCTGTCTGAACTCCGATACTATACTGCCCCATCTCCAAGTGTGTCGACCTCCATGGCTGCTCCTCTATGCTGGGCTCCACGGTCCCCTGAAATGATGTGGTTCGAAAACTGTTAGTCTAAAAGACTAAGTCCTAACATCCCTCGCCCCTTCCCCCATGGCTCCTAGGCACCGAGCGGGGAGAAGGAAAGGAGAGGACATGAAAGTGGAGAATAACAAATATAAGCAGGCGGCGGCAGACTAATCTAGCAGTTCTATAGTGTATAATAAAGAATGAAAATAAGAAAGACTGAACAAGAAAAAGTAACCTTAACTTATATGAAACACATAAGCCAAGAGATCTTTTGCAAGACTCCTATCGTATAAAAAGTATCATACCAATTTATATGATAGGGTGTCAGTTTTCTAGCAAGCATACATATATATTTACTGAATAAAAACCTTAACTTATAAGCGCGCTCGCGTGATCTTATAAACTAAGGGGTCGTTTTGCAGGGCCTATTGTATAAAAAGTCCCACACCAATTTATACAATATGTGTCAAGGTTAAATGCAATGGTTATGCTATGACATGAGAATATGCTATGATGTGAATCATACAAGTGCAACACACTCACTCGACTCTGTGTACACAGACCTTTAGTTCGCCCTTTTTGGAGCTGAACCTCCCAGGATACCTCCATAATGGCAAACAGAAGCGGTGGGTTGGGCCTCGCGCACCTCTAAACCGTTAATTGCACTACCAGTCAGACCTGTCATACGCCTCAACATTGGTGAATGTAAAACCATAGTTGTACTAGTTGCTCTTGTAATTTATTATTCCTACTATTTTGGTTAGCCCAGGACTGCCTAAGGTATTCCCCGTGAAGGGCTCTCAGAGTCACTAGGAACTATGATGGTAGCTAAAGCCCATCATTCCCTTTCACAAGGAACTTACTATTATTAGTTGTTACCCAACTCCCAATCCCTTTAATGTTGTATTGGATTTATCCCTAGTGTATTTGAAATATTCTCTCCTACAGGGAAGACGACATATCGCCGACCCCGAACACCTCTAGCCAAACTTCTCACTCCCCATCACGACTCCCGATAATAATATCATTTCACTTACCAGACCAACACACCAACATCCTAACTCTATGGGTTCAATTGGCACCATATCATGATTTTTGCAATTTTACTAAACGCAGACCATCCTAAGCTATATGATGTGTACAATGGGAGGTACTCAGAATAATCATCCAATATCCCTACAATAATTATTGGGAGTATATCATGACATGTTTAGCCTAAATCCAGAAATCCATAATTTTCCTAAATTATCTGATAATTTATTTAATTTTTCTAGTAATCCAAGTACCCATATTTGAACATGAAGTACCCATTTTAGACATGAAAATGCTCCACAAAATTTATGATAAATACAAGACAACTATTTATCAGTAAATTCAAGATCTCCAAATTTTCAATAAAACTTAGACCTATAAACATAATTTTTTAACATATCCTACATTAACCAAATTAAAGAGACAAGTACTGCCAATATACTTCCAAAAAATCGACAAATATTTAAGGATAAACATAAAACCATATAAAAACTCCAGGTCAAGTTTCATAATTTATCAGTGAATAATGAACTCTAAACATGATTTTATCTTAATATTCTAAGTTAATAAGTTAATGAACTATGTATAGTAATTATTCATCTAAAATTTGTAATAAAATCCCCATATGAGCATATTGACCTAGGAACACTACTAATCAAGTTTCATAATTTTTCAACAAGAAATGGGCTCTGTAAGAATTATTTAACAGGTTTCCAAATTTATGAGCTTGTGAAGTAGGTACTGTAATTGTATCTAAAAATTCTAATAAAATTCATACATGAGCACAATGGTCTAAAACTCCCTCTACCTAATTTTCATGAATTTCCAATGGAGATTAAGTTCACAATATCCAAATAATTAAGTAGGGCTAACTCATGCATTACAAAGGAAGTACTAAGATTAATGTTCCAAAATTCCCAATTAAATTTTCAGAGGTTCATACTAACCCTAAGACAACACTACCCAAGTTTCATCACTGTTCCATGAGTTTAAATAACCTATTCTATCACTACAAGGTTTGTGCGCTAAAGTAGGGTTAGGGTTTTGAGAGGTTTAACAAAGTCTAAATCCATTAAGATTTCTCCCAGAGGATCCTAACTACCCTAGAGTCCTCTCCACGAAGTTTCAAATCATTTCAAGGTCTTTTGACCACATGCCCTTCACAAGAAACTAAAGCCCATCTTTAGGGTTGGTCTTGGGTCCTAGGGTAAATCTACTCCAATCCACTCCATCTTCCATGGAAGGGTGTTAAAAGTCATGCCAAGTCAGTGACCCAAATTTCAACCTCTGTTGAGGTGGTTTGGCCACTCAAAACTCAAAGTGCATTTTTGACCTAAATACCCTTATTATGGCAAGGCTAGGGTTTGCAAGAATTCAATCCAAATCATCTCAAAATGAGATGAAATTTTATCCAGAGCCTTAGGATAACCCCAAGGAACACTCACTAAAATTTGGAGAGTTTGGAGGTCATTTGATCCCTTAATTAATTTACCCTAGAGTACTTAAATAATTTCAAAAACTATAGAAAAATCATCCCCAAAAATTCCCATTTTTGGGCAGGCCTAGGTATAGACTAGAGTGACTCCCTGTCCAAATTTCAGGTCATTTGGTCAAGACATGAAGTGTGGGCACCCATTTTAATCTCTACCTAGCTCTAGGTATAGACCCCACCAAAATGGGTTCCCTTGTCAAACTATGCACCCCAATTAGTTTAAACTAATTTTAAATTAACTTAGACACGCAGTGCTATAAATTATATGTTGACCATTTTCTCTGACTTAGCCTCTAGGTATTTTTAATAATTTAAAACATCAAATAGATAATGTGTGATAGAATATCACATGAAAAGAATATTTAACCTATAGTTTAATTTATGTTAGCAAGAACCTTGGCATAATGACGGACGACATCTGGTCTTCGTCCCCAGCGCGCCAATGGCCAGGATTGATTCTTCTTGGGCCATCTTAAAGCCGCTGTCGCCGGCCAGCCAACCACCTCCCTGGCCAGCCACCGCCACCACCACCTCCGTCGAGGTGGTGGCTATCGCCAAGCGGCGGCACAGTCGCCGGAGGGGCCGTCTCTGGTGATCCCGAAAGGTTCGTTTTTCATGGAAAAATCAAGAAATCTTCCTTCTCGATCGGGCTCAATTGAGCCCGATTTTCATCCCTAACTGGCTCTACAATCTATCCACAGAAGAAGGAGAAGGGGAGGACCTGAATCGCGGTCTGAAAGCGGGTGTTGTGCCTCCTTGCCATTTTCGGCCACCAAGCTTTGGCTCCTCTGCAACTTCTACACCAACAGCAATGGAATCGAGATGTAATCGGTGGAAACGCCTGCTCTGATCCTGGTGAAGGTTCTTAAAGAAGGAATTGGGGAGAGGAGGCTTGTAACTCCCCAATTCATCAAAACACCATTAAAGGCCATTAAGGTGAGTTTTCGGTTTCACCCAAATTGATGGGCTGAGCCTCCCCACTGGCCGGCCACCTCCTGAAAACTCCTCCACTGCCTCCAAGAAGTTAAAGCCCCATCAAAAGGAGGAGTTATGGAGCATCCATGGCCATGATGGCCATTAAGCTCTTACTTTCTCTCTCCCCCAAATTTGGGTAACTCCCTCACTCTCTCTCTCTCTCCTAGTCACCAATCTCTGAATTTGGTGGGCTCAAAATGTGTCTCTCCACCTCCTAGACCAATGGGCCACACTTGCCTGGGCCTATCCCACTTGGATTGGGCTTGAGTTATCCATTTAAGCTAGTTTGACCACTTTGACCCTAAAGTTGACTTTGGTCAAATTAGCCACTAGGGTTGACCCCAATGGGTCTTGGTGACCCATGGGCCTCCCCTAAGGTCTAGAAGTACTTGAGTAGGGTTAACTTTGCACTCTGAAGGTCACTTGCCCCTTAGTTAGGGCACTTTGACCTTTTTAGGACTAAGGTCGACTTGGGTCAACTTAGCCTCTTTAGTTGACTCCATTGGGTCCTAGGTGACCCATTGACCTCACTCTAGTGTTATAAGGACATGAGTGGGATCCACTTGGTTGAGGGGAAGGTCAGTTGACCCTATGTAGGTCAGTTTGACCCATTAGGGGTTAGAGTTGACTTAGGTCAACTTAACCACTTTGACTGCCCTTCATGGGTACTTAGTGACCCATTGACCCCTATTTAGTTCTAGGAAGACCCTGGTAGGGTTGGTTGGGCTTACTAGGGGCACACTGCCCTTATTTAGGGCATCTTGCCCACTTTAGGCCTAGGGTGGTTCTAGGTCAACTTAGCCACCCTGGGTCAACTCCAATGGACCCTTAGGGCTCTAATGGACCTTCCAATGGATTGCTGAGATCATGGTGGGGTCTTAGAGTCATGGTGAAGCCTCATGGTCATCTTAAATTAGGGTTTACGGATCTACTATTGGCAATCCATTCAATCCAATCACCTTTATTCCCTCATCCACTTGGTCTTCTTGGGCTCCGTAGGGTTTTATCATGACCTAGTCATGAAAAAACCACTCCTAGGGGTCTAGTTATTTGAGGGATGTTACAAATCCCAATATATAAACAAAAAAATTTCATCCTCGAAATTTTAGTTAGGCCTACGGGGTTTCAAGTATGAAAGGTAAATTGTAACATCCCGAGAGGTTGTGAGTAATACCTGACTGAAAAGCTCTGGATACCTTTGTTACATCAAGTCCCGAGGCTCCCATGTGTGCTCCTCTCGCCCATGATTCCTCCATAGGATCTTGACCAATGGAACCTTCTTGCGGCGCAAGAATCGTATTCCCTTGTCGTCAATCCGGATTGGTTCCAGGTGAACCGACCGATCAGATGCTACCGACCCATCCGTGGCTGTAATCTGCTGCTCCGGGCGTAGTAGAGCCCTCCTGAGAGAGGATACATGGAACACGTCATGCAGACTCGTCAGCTCCGGTGGCAGCTCCATCCTGTATGTCATGGGGCCGATCAGCTCCAGGATCCTATAATACCCAATTCATATATCTTGGGCTGATCTTCTTCTTCCTACCGTGTAACCGTGAAACCCTATGCATCGGTCGGATCTTCAAGAATACTCAGTCCCCCGCCTGAAACTCCACCTGACGATGCCGAGTGTCGTAATACTTAGCCTGTCGGCTCTGTGCCTCTAACATCCTGTCCCGTATCAACGTCACCTGAGCCTCGGTGTCCTCAACAAACTCCGAACCCAAAGCCTTCAGATCTTCGTCCTGTATCTACGACAGCGGAGTCCTACACCTTCGTCCATATAGGGCCTCATAAGGATCCATCCCTATGTTGGACTTGTTGCTCTTATTATATAAGAACTCAATCAGTGGCAACAACTTCTCCCAAGGCTCACCATGATCCAATATGAAAAGTCGCAGCAGATCTTCCAAAGTCTGATTGGTGCGTTTCGTCTGCCCGTCGGTCTGGGGATGAAAGGCTGTACTGAATGTCAGCCGAGTGCTCAAGTAAGTCTGCACTGATCTCCATTCCCTGGACGTAAACCGTCCATCCCGATCCGATACAATCGTCCTGGGTATGCCATGATAACGAACGAATTGCTCTATGAATTTCTGAACCAGCACGCCAACCGAGTTATCCTTTCTAATCGGGATGAATCTGGCTACCTTTGTCAGCCGGTCGACGATTACCCAGATCGAATCTGTTTCTCATCCGCGATCGGGGAAGGCCATGTATGAAGTCCATCACGATATCCTCAAACTTCCACTCCGGCACTGGGAGTGGCTACAATAATCCTGCGGGGTTTCTGCACTCTGCCTTCACCAACTGGCATGCCTCGCAGTGGGTCACGAAGTAGGTGATATCCTTCTTCATGCCTGGCCATTATATGGTCTTCTTCAGATCCGCAGTCATCTTTGTAACTCTTGGGTGTACCGAATACCGACTGCAGTGAGCCTCCATCATGATGTCTTCCCGGACCTGGCCTCCCTCTAGTATGTAAACCCGTCCTCTGAAGCACACTAAGTCATCCCTCAGTGTGTAATCTCCAGCAGTGCTTGCTTCTAAGGCCCGGAATATCGGCTCTAGCTCGGCATCCTGCCTCTTCCCATCTCTGACTCGGTCTCGAATGTCATCTGTGGCAACCAACGACGATAGGTACTCCCGGTACAGCTCTGGGTGATCCTCGGACACCAGGGATATCTGCATCTTGTCTAGCATCTGGACCAACTACATGGCCATCATCTGAGGTCCTGCTCCTGAGGTTGTAGCCTTCCGGCTCAGCGCATCTGCCACCACATTCGCCTTCCTTGGGTGGTAGTGCATCTTGTACTGGTAATCTTCTAGGAACTCCACCCATCGTCTCTGCCTGATATTCAGCTCATTCTGCGTGTCCACATACCTCAATTTTTTGTGGTCGGAGTATATATCGCAGTGGACCCCATACAGATAGTGCTGACAGACTTTCAGAGCAAATATGACCGCTCGCATCTCTAAGTCATGAACAGGATAGTTCTGCTCATGCTTCTTCAGCTGTCGTGAGGCATACGCTATCACATGACCATTTTGCATCAGTACTGTACCCATGCCCTGGTAGGAAGCGTCAGTGTAGACCTGAAATCCTTCTTTCCCCGAAGGAAGGGCAAGTATAGGAGCCGAGGTGAGTCGATCCTTCAGCTCCTGAAAAACCACCTCACACTGCTCGTCAGGGATGTGAGTGGAAGGGCAATACATGAAAATCCCTCCACGAACTTCTGGTAATAACCGGCAAGTCCTAGAAAACTCCGCACGTTTGTGACCGACTTCAGCTGCGGCCAATCCCGAACTGCCTGAATCTTGGTCGGGTCCACTTCCAACCCAGCACCACTGATGATATGGCCTAGGAAAGCCACCTCCTTCAACCATAACTGGCATTTACTGAACTTCGCATAAAGCTGGTGCTCCCGCAGTCTCTCTAGGGGCAGCTTCAGATGTCATGTGTGTTCCTCCTCTATCCTCGAGTAGATAAGGATGTCATCAATAAACACAATGACGAACACATCCAGATATGCCTCGAACACCTGATTCATGAGGCTCTTGAATGCCGACGGTGCATTCATGAGCCCGAAGGGCATCACGGTAAACTCGAACAACCCATATCTGCTACTGAAGGTAGTCTTCGGAATGTCCTCCTCCTGGAATCGTAGCTGGTATTAGCCCGACCTCAAATCCAATTTTGAAAAGAAATGCTCCCCCTCCAGCTGATCAAATAGCTCATCTATACTTGGCAATGGATAGGTATTTCGGACTGTCAGTCGGTTCAGTGCTCGGTAATCGATGTACAATCTAAGTGTCCCATCCTTATTCTTCACAAACAACACCGGGGCTCCCCATGATGAAGAGCTTGTCCGGACAAATCTGGCTTCCACCAATTCCTGCAGCTGGCTTCGAAACTCTGTCAACTCCTTTGGGGCCATCCGGTAAGGAGCTCTAGATGCCGGCTTAGCCCCTGGCACCAGCTGTATCTGGAAATCCTGCTCCCGGTGCGGGGTAGCCCTGTCAGCTTCTCTGGGAATACATCAGCAAAATCTCGCACCACCGGGATATTCGAGATGGAATCCTTGGCCTTAGCCATTTCAAGCAGCACTTCATAGACTTCCTCCCCCTGTAAGTGGGCATTGACTGCCTACACGGATGACAACAAGAGAGGGGGAATAGTTCTAGTACCATCGATGATGATGTAGGAATCCCCATGCCTCTTGGTGATCCTCTTTGACAAGAAGTCAATCTAGGCATGGTTCCAATGCAACCATGACATGCCCAGGATCAAATCAAAGACTGGCATCTTCAGGACCGTTGATGGTGCTTCGAATGCCTTTCCGTAGATCTCTGCCTCCATGTTGCAGTAGGCAGAGGTGAATAGCTCTGATCCGTCTGGTAGCTGTATCCTCATCATCAAGCATGTGAACCGCTCCACGCCTTCCAGCCCTTCCACGAAGGCTTCCGACACGAACGAGTGTGAAGCACCCGTATCGAACAGTGTATAGGTGGGTTTACCGTTGATGAAGACTATGTCTGGGGTAGTTAAAGTCTTAGAAGTCTAATTATGGTTTTCTTTCCTAGTTTATCATTTCTATACCCATAAATCTAATTACATAGGAAAGAGAAAACTTAAAATTAACTGCGTACCTGTGATCACTTGCTCCGGATTCCGTTGTTGAGTCAGATCTAGTGCATACACTTGCTCCCTCTCCTGCATGCGGTCTCTACCCTGTAATCCACGACCTCGGCCACGTCCTCGGCCTCCAAAATACTGAGCTGGCGGGGTAGCTGGTTGTGCTGGAGGCCGTGCCCCCCTCATGGGGCAGTTCCTCTGGATATGCCCCACCTGGTGATAGTTGAAGCACTCTGGTGGGGGATATGCCATACCCCCGGGTCTCTGCATCTCCCGCATCTAGAGAGGCTGAGGTTCCACCACTACTAGTTCCCTCTGCTCCTGTCTCACCTGCTGATGAGGCTGGTCCTCTACTCTTCTCCCATCTCTCCCATCAATGATGCGGCCCCGTCGCTGATCATTTCTGGCTCCCCGACCATGATCCTCAGTTGGCCGCTTCCGGCCTCGGGTAGTGTGCCAATCTGCCTCGATCCTCTTCGCCATTTCCAATATCTGAGGAATAGGCCCGTCGGACACGAATAGTAGAGCCTCCCTCAGATCCTCTCGCATGCCCTTATAGAACCTCTTAGTGTATCCTGCCTCATCCAACTGATAAGAATCCGCAAATCGGGCTTGATGATTAAACTCCTGATGGTACTCCACCACTATCTAGCTACCCTATCTCAACTGTAGAAATATGTCTTCCATCTCATCTATGTCCGACTGTGGAACAAAATTCTCTAACAGTGCGGCCCTGAACTCTCCCCAAGCAATTTCTGTAACCTCTCTATCAATCAATGTCGTATCCAGTGATATATTCCACCATCTCTTGGCATGGGACTCCAAGCAAGAGACAACCAAAGGCACCCTCTCCTCCCACAGGCACTGTATCCCAGTCAGCATCTCATACATGATGTCCAGCCAGTCCTCCGTCCGAACGGCTGACTCTGTCCCCAAGTAGTATGGGGGAGAAAGTCCTCGGAATATACTCAGCCAGTTGGCCCCCGGGTTTGGCTGTGGAGCCGGAACCTATTGAGCCCTGAAAGCCTCTAGAATAGCTGTCAGAGTCTGCCCCATCTCTGACTGTAGGAACGGAGTGGGGACTGGGGGAGGTGGTGCAATATTCGGAGTCGTCTAGACTCCACCCTGTGGTGTAGGTTGTGCTGGGGGCTGTGTAACAAAGGCCGTTTGTAAGTAATTGACTCAAACCTAATTAAAAGTGGACAATTTACATGTGATCCCCCATATGGGCACACCACTGCTTCCGCTGCTTAGTTTGTCCCAAATCTAAACTTGCGCGGGGGTGACCTAGGGGTTGTGAACTGCTACTTTTCGATCGAGGTCTGCTCTAACATCACTTGTAAGACCCCCCCCCCCCCCCCCCCCCCTTTTTTTTGAAACACCGGGGTCTTAGGCCGAGAACCGCCGCTTTGCGGTGACACCTTCAACCCGGGAAGGTCGTCACTACAAAACGCCGATCCTGCCGGCCATATCGATCACAGAAAATGTAGCAAAACTATAGGAGTAAGAATGAAACTCAACAAGTCCACCAGAATCACATGCATTTAAATAAATCTCCATGAAGGGAGTGTCCACAGATATAATAAAAGTACTAAATCTTGGGCTCATGCCCAGTACATCAAAGTCCTCACTACATATCTCTCATCGCGAAAGCAAACTAATATAACTATTAGCGATCAGGACTCACAGTCCCTGCTGTCTGAACTCCAGTACTAGAATTCCCCATCTCCAAGCATGCCAACCCCCGGAGCTGCTCCTCCATGCTGTGCTCCACGGTCCCCTAAAAGTATGTGGTTCGAAAACCGTTAGTCTAAAAGACTAAGTCCTATCATCCCCCGCCCCTTCCCCCATGGCTCCTAGGCACCGAGCGGGGAGAAGGAAAGGAGAGTACATGAAAGTGGAGAATAACAAATATAAGCAGGTGGCGGCGGACTAATCTAACAGTTCTATAGTGTATAAAACAGAATGAAAATAATAAAGACTGAACAAGAAAAAGTAACCTAAACTTATGTGAAACACATAAGCCAAGAGATATTTTGCAAGGCTCCTATCGTATAAAAAGTCTCATACCAATTTATACGATAGGGTGTCGGTTTTCTAGCAAGCATACATATATATTTATTGAATAAAAACCTTAACTTATAAGCACGCTCGCGCGATCTTATAAACCAAGGGGTCATTTTGCAGGGTCTATTGTATAAAAAGTCACATACCAATTTATACAATAGGTGTCAAGGTTAAATGTAATGGTTATGTTATGATATGCAAATATGCTATGATGTGAATCATACAAGTGCAACACACCCACTCGACTCTTTGTACACAGACCTTTAGTTCCCCCTTTCTGGAGTCTAACCTCCCAGGATACCTTCGTAGTGGCAAACAGAAGCGGTGGGTTGGGCCTCGCCCACCTCTAAACCGGTAATTGCACTACCAGTCAGACCTATCATATGCCTCAACATTGGTGCACGCAGTGGAGCTCCTGCGTAGTCTTACCGGCTGGCGCACCGGACTTTATTTGGCCAAGTGCTAAACCACACTTGTCGAGTCAACGTATTGACGTCGGTGCATCGACCCTCCAATACCGAAGACCCACCACCTTATATTTTATGCACATGCAATCTTGATGTATCACCATAAAGCTAAAGCTCCCCGGACAAACCCGTCTGTCACATATATCTAGCGAGCCACAGCTCCCCGGACAATCCCGTCCGTCACATATATCTTCCGAGCCAAAGCTCCCCGGACTAACCCGTCCGTGCATCTCCCTTCCGAACATACCATCCGGATGGAAATTCAAACTGACCTAACTAACCTCCCAGGGTATCGGGGTGTGTGAATGTAAAACCATAGTTGTACTAGTTGCCCTTGTAATTTATTATTCCTACTATTTTGGTTAGCCGAGGACTGCCCAAGGTTTTCCCCGTGAAGGACTCTCGAGGGCACTAGGAACTATCATGGTAGTTGAAGCCCATCATTCCCTTTTACAAGGCAATTACTATTATTGGTTGTTACCCAACTCCCAATCCCTTTAATGTTGTACTGGATCTAACCCTAGTGTATTTGACACTTTCTCTCCTACGGGGAAGACGACGTATCACCGACCCCGAGCACCTCTAGCCAAACTTCTCACTCCCCATCATGACTCCCGATGATAATCTCATTTCACTTACCAGACCAACACACCAACATCCTAACTCTATGGGTTCAATTGGCACCATATCATAATTTCTGTAATTTTACTAAACGCAGACCATCCTAAGCTATATGATGTGTATCATGGAAGATACCCAAAATAATCATCCAATATCCCTAAAATAATTATTGGGAGTCTATCATGACATGTTTAGCCTAAATCCAGAAATCCATAATTTTCCTAAATTATGTGATAATTTATTTAAATTTTCTAGTAATCCAAGAACCCATGTTTGAACATGAAGTACCCATTTCAGACATGCAAATGCTCCACAAAATTTACGATAAATACAAGACAACTATTTATGAATAAATTGAAGATCTAGAAATTTTCAATTAGACTTAGATCTCTAAACATAATTTTTGAACATATCCTACATTAACAAAATTAAAGAGACAAGTACTGCCAATATACTTCCAAAAATTCTGAGAAAATGCAAGGATGAATATAAAGACATATAAACACTCCAGGTCAAGTTTCATAATTTATCAGTGAATAATGAACTCTAAACATGATTTTCTCTTAATATTCCAAGTTAATAGGTTAATGAACTAAGTATAGCAATTATTCATCTAAAAGTTGTAATAAAATCCCCATATGAGCATATTGACCTAGGAACACTACTGGTCAAGTGTCATAATGTTTCAACAAGAAATACGCTCTGTAAGAATTATTTAACAGGTTTCCAAATTTATGAGCTTGTGAAGTAGGTACTGTAATTATGTATTTAAAAATTCTAATAAAATTCATACATGAGCACAATGGTCTAAACCTCCCTCTGCCTAATTTTCATGACTTTCCAATGGACAGTGAGTTCACAATATCCAAATAATTAAGTAGGGTGAATTCATGCATTACAAAGGAAGTACTAAGATTAATGTTCCAAAATTCCCAATTAAATTTCCAAAGGTTCATACTAACCTTAAGACTATACTATCCAAGTTTCATCACTGTTCCAAGAGTTTAAATAACCTATTCGATCACTACAAGGTTTGTGCCCAAAACTAGAGTTAGGGTTTTGAGAGGTTTAACAACTTCTAAATCCATTAAGATTTCTACCAGAGGACCCTAACTACCCTAGAGTCCTCTCCACCAAGTTTCAAATCATTTCAAGGTCTTTTGACCACATGCCCTTCACAAGGCACCAAAGCCCATCTTTAGGGTTGGTCTTGGGTCGTATGGAAAATCTACTCCAATCCACCCCATATTCCAAGGGAGGGTGTTAAAAGTCATGCCAAGTCAGTGGCCCAAATTTCAACCTCTGTTGAGGTGGTTTTGCCACTAAAAACTCAAAGTGTACTTTTGACCTAAATACCCTAATTATGGCAAGGCTAGGGTTCGCAAGAATTCAATCAAAATCATATTCAAATAAGATTAAATTTTATCCAGAGCCTTAGGATGACCCCAAGGACAACTAACCAGAATTTGGGAGAGTTTGGAGGTCATTTGGTCCCTTAATTAATTTACCCTAGAGTAATTAAATAATTTCAAAAACTATAGAAAACTCATCCCCAAAAATTTCCATTTTTGGGCAGGACCTAGGTATAGACTAGAGATGAAGTGTGGGCACCCATCTTAATCTCTGCCTAGCTCTAGGTATAGACCCCACCAAAATGGGTGCCCTGGTCAAACTAGGCACCCAAATTGGTTCAAACCAATTTTAAAGTAAAGTATACCCATAGTGCTACAAATTATATGTTGACCATTTTCTCTGACTTAGCCTCTAGGTAATTTTAATAATTTAAAACATTAAATAGATAATGTGTGACAGAATATCACATGAAATGAATATTTAACCTATAGTTTAATTTATGTTAGCACGAATCTTAGCGTAATGAGGGATAACATCTGGTCTTCGTCCCCAGCGCGCCAATGGCCAGGATTGATTCTTCCTGGGCCATCTTCAAGCCGTTGCCGCCGGCCACCCAGCAACCTCCCTGGCCAGCCACCGCCACCACCACCTCCGTCGAGGTGGTGGCTATCGCCAGGCGGCGGCACAGCCGCCGGAGGGGCCGTGTCCGGCGATCCCGAAAGGTTCGTTTTTTATGGAAAAATTGGGAAATCTTCCTTCCCGATCGGGCACAATTGAGCCTGATTTTCAACCCTAACTGGCTCTGTGATATATCCACAGAAGAAGGAGAAGGGGAGGACCTGAATCGCGGCCTGAGAGCGGGTGTTGTGCCTCCTTGCCATTTTCGGCCACCAAGCCTTACCTCCTCTTCAACTTCTACACAAACAGCAAGGGAATCGAGATGTAATCGGGGAAATGCCTGCTCTGATCCTGGTGAAAGTTCTTAAAGAAGGAATTGTGGAGAGGAGCCTTGTAACTCCCCAATTCATCAAAACACCATTAAAGGCCATTAAGGTGAGTTTTTGGTTTCACCCAAATTGATGGGCTGAGCCTCCCCACTGGCCGGCCACCTCCTGAAAACTCCTCCCCTACCTCCAAGGAGTTAAAGCTCCATCAAAAGGAGGAGTTATGGAGCCTCCATGGCCATGATGGCCATTAAGCTCTTACTTTCTCTCTCCTCCAAATTTGGTTAACTCCCTCTCTCTCTCTCTCTCCTAGTCACCAATCTCTGAATTTGGTGGGCCTAAAATGTGCCTCTCCACCTCCTATACTAATGGGCCACACTTGTCTGGGCCTAGCCCACTTGGATTGGGCTTAAGTTAGTCATTTAGGCTAGTTTGACCACTTTGAGCCAAGAGTTGACTTTGGCCAAATTAGCTACTAGGGTTGACCCCAATGGGTCTTTGGTGACCCATGGGCCTCCCCTAAGGTATAAAAGTACTTGGTTAGGGTTAACTTTGCACTCTGAAGGTCACTTGCCCCTTAGTTAGGGCACTTTGACCTTTTTAGGACTAAGGTTGACTTGGGTCAACTTAGCCTCTTTGGTTGACTCCATTGGGTCCTTGGTGACCCATTGACCTCACTCTAGGGTTAGGAGGACATGAGTGGGATCCACTTGGCTGAGGGGAAGGTCAGTTGACCCTATGTAGGTCAGTTCGACCCATTTAGGGTTAGAGTTGACTTAGGTCAACTTAACCACTTTGACTGCCCTCCATGGGTCCTTAGTGACCCATTGATCCCTCTTTAGGTCTAGGAAGACCCTGGTAGGGTTGGTTGGGCTTACTAGGGGCACACTGCCCTTATTTTGGGCACCTTGCCCTCTTTAGGCCTAGGGTGGTTCTAGGTCAAATTGGCCACTCTGGGTCGACTCCAATGGACCCTTAGGGATCTAATGGACCTTCCAATGGATTGGTGAGATCATGGTGGGGCCTTAGAGTCATGGTGAAGCGTCATGATCATCTTAAACTAGGGTTTAGGGATCTACTATTTGCAGCCATTCAACCCAATCACCTTTATTCCTTAGTCCACTTGGTCTTCTTGGGCTCCCTAGGGTTTTGTCATGACCTAGTCATGACAAACCAATCCTAGGGTTCTAGTTGTTTGATGGATGTTACTGGAGCGACGTAACTCAACGCCAAGGCTGAAAGGGTGCCGATAGCGTTGAGTGGAGCGATGTCACTCAACACAAAAGCCAGAAGGGCGCCGAGAGCATTGACTAGAGCGACATCACTCAACGCCAAGGCCAGAAGAACGCCAAGAGCGTTGAGTGGAGCGACGTCACTCAACGCCAAAGCCAGAAGGGCGCCGAGAGCGTTGAGTGGAGCGACATCACTCAACGCCAAGGTCAAAAGGGTGCCGAGAGCGTTGAGTGGAGCGACGTTACTCAACATCATGGCCAGATGGGCGCCAAGAGCGTTGACTGGAGCGACGTCACTCAACGCCAAGGCTAGAAGGGCGTCAAAAGCGTTGAGTGGAGCGATGTCACTCAATGCCAAGGGCAGAAGGGCACCGAGAGCTTTGAGAGGAGCGAAGTGACTCAACGGCAAAGCCAGAAGGGCGCCGAGAGTGTTGAGTCTGGGCAAAGTCTCATAAGACAGTTGGGTGAGTAGCCCGCTGATGCCTTCACTCGCCCGGGGCGATCTGGGATTATTAGTACTACAGATGGAATCCTAGATGGCGGCGAAAACCCTTCGATCTTTGTCCGGTGAAAACTCGATCCGGTTCAGCGAACCTCGGGCGAACGCGGGCTGGTCGGGCCGGCCCGCGCTGCTCGCTCACCCAGCTTTGGCGGGAGTGAGTTGGCCATTCTGAGTTCGCCCGTATGATGTCCTGGCGCGTGCTGGCCGCCTTGGCCCACTCGTCTTGCCTAGTGGACCCACTCGGCGAACACTGGATTGTACACAATCCCCGCTCTTTTTGAGCTTGACCAAGCTCGGAAAGAATCATCCAACCCACGTGTTCGCTGAGTGCTTTGTTGAGCTGTCAAGGAATATCTTGGTGGGTGTCATCCTCACGCTATAAATATGTCATCGGACCCTTGGAAAAATCCTGACTTATTTAGCCTTCTCAGTGAGTTGCAGTTGTACGATGTCGATGTCTGAGGAGATTCGAGTTCGTCTTGCGGCCGCGAGGGAAAAGACTAGGGAGGAGGCTCTCGAGGTCGCTCCATGGTTGGCGCATGGATCTCCCGGCCCCCTCTTTAGGTCGATAAAAGGAAAAATTGTCATGCGATCCCCGGCAAATGACCCCCCGGGCTCCAGCTCGGCGGCTGGCGCCGAGGTTGTTCATCAGGTTTGCGCACTTCTCGTTTGATTCATCACTTTGCTTTTGACTTCTCTTTCCGCAGCTTCCACCATGTGAGGAGGGAGGCGGTGTGGAAGGGGATCATTCCCTCCCACTGTCAACCAAGCGGGTCTCCAGCCCCTCGGGCCTGGGACATCCCCCTCCGGAGACCTCCCAGAAGCCAATTCCTCCTGGGTTGGGAAAATCCTTCGCGGTTCTTGAGGAAGGACTCTTCCATGGCCAGTCGGGCTCTTCTCAGCCACCAGGTGTTGCAAGAGACATGTTGACTCACGGTGAGCTCACTCGAGCATGTGTTTCCATCCGCTCTTTCTGACCTATCCCTCCGCATGTTATAACATGATTTCCTCCTCTGAAGCCGAGATGAGTGTGGGATATTTGCCTCCCCATGATACAGATCGCATCTTCGAGTATCTGGGCGATCCGGAGGACGCAGCAGGGATGAAGAGATAGGTGGCGCAGCTGTTCCAGAAGCACACACTACTGCTGCAAGAGGTCTTCAACAGGGTCGACAAGGCCAAAACGGTGGAGCGGCTTGCTGTCCTGGAGGGGACGAGGCGCCCAGCTGACGGGGTCGGGGTCACTTCTCCCGGGGTGCACATAACTCAAGCCGAGGAGTGGCTCAGGCACGCCACAGAGCAAGTCAGCCTGACCCAGCAGGAGTTGGTGGCGGTCCGCGAGTATCACTATCCTCGCGTGCCCCCCCCCCCCCTGATCCGGGACGCGGAGTCGGCGCAGATGGAAGGGGATCCCGTACTGATCCGCCTGCCCCCTCCCCGCGGTCGGTAGCTGGGTCAGGGCACATCCGAACTCTAAACTGCTTCGATTAGGAGGTTCATCCATCTTGACACATTTTAATTTCTGTAATAACTTGACTCTTGCCCGCCAATGGGCTCGACGCTTGTTGCGCGTTCCTTTTATTTTGTCTGCCATTATTTTTCTGCTTGAATGTGAACGAGGCGCTCCTACTCGCCTTTCAATTTTTAAGCATGTGCGAGGTCGTTGAGTCGGCTCGCATAATCCGCCCATTTGATCTCGGCAGGAGCGGGCCGGGAGCCCGCCGATTGCGAACCCGCGCGATTCACTTATTGCTTCAGGAGAGTGCGAGTCGCAGCCCGGCCGCCTCTTATGTCGGCGGGGATCGGACGAGGCCCGCCGTCGAACGGTCTTCATAGCGCGGTTGCGAGCCGGGAAGTAGAAATGTCAGGAGACACTTTTTGTTATCCGCACTTTTCCCACCATCGGAATATTTTCCCGCCCTTTTTCTTTATATAAATAGTCCCTATCTGCTCTAGCTCACCCACCGCATTTAAGATTTCTCCTTCTCCCATGGTTTCTGTGACCCGCGACTCGCCCGCCTCCTGCGAGAACTTTCTCAGCTCGCGTAGCAGACTTTGCGAAATGGGCGGTAGCAGCGTCAATGCAGATGGGCGGGGTAAGTGTGCTTGGACCTTTTCCAAGCATGACTTTCCCCCACCGGCATTCTTGAAGGCGAATTTTTTGACACCATAAGTGACTACGTCCCGCCAGGTTTCATTGCGAGGTGACCTGGAGAGGGGGAAAAGATAAACGACCTCTCTGGAGGGGAGCTCACCATCCCCTTGGCGCACTTTGAGGCGGGCCTTCAGCTTCCATTATGGTCGGAGGTTCGCCAGATACTTAAATATTTCGGGGTCGTCCCATGCCAGATGATCCCGAATTCCATAGCTGTCACGGTCGGATTCGCCTACTTCCTGCGGGAAGAGCGGGTTGAGTTCAGCCTTGCGGTCTTCCGCAAGGTATTCTCTTTCCGCTCGAACAAGGACGGGACCGCCTATTTCTCCAGCGGGCACGTCAAGGTGCGGGAGACCATCAATAAGAGCCATAATTGGCTCAATAAATTCATGTTCGTCATGGGGGACTTCGGCAACGTCCCCTTCTCGCTGGTACAGCTCAGTGAGGCGAGATACCGCCCCTAGATTCGGGGGCCATGAAGCAGAGCTGTGCGGGTTCTCCGCCGGGAAGAACTTTGAGGTCGCTTTCATTCGCCGGAATCTGGACAACCTCGCCCCCGTCCCACTCGGGGGAGGTAAGCTACTTGCACTTCTCCTTCGTAATTTGATAACTTTTGTTTTAACTTTTCCTCCCTCGCAGGAGAGCGGGACATCCCCTGCACCCCCCTTACGAGAGCGTGCGGGTCGTCCCCGGCGAGCTTACCCGTGCCGAAGCCGAAGCCGCAGCCGCCGCTCAACGCGAGATCCCGGCATTTGCCATCTAGAAGAGGCCCAGCCGCGAACAACCTCCACCGCTGCCACCCAAGAAGGTGAAGGCTATGGGCAATGCGTCTACTGCGGCCCAAAGAAAAGGTAAGGCCCCAGCAGCCCAGCCGACTAAGGACCCCTCCCCCGTGACTTCCCCGGCCAGCGACACCCCTAGCGAGGCGGACAACACCTCCAGGCTACAGGGTGAAGAGTCGCCTGCCCCGAAGCCGGTGCCAAGGGGGCACCGCAACTTTGTCCTTGGCGAGCGATGCCTAAATGAGCTCAGCATCCCCCTCATACTGTGGGACAAGGAGTCGAACTGGGCGATCATCTCCACCCTGCTGCTGAGCTCGCTGGAGCAGGAAACCATTAGCGGGGAGTCCTACAACTTCTCCTTCGGCCTCTACTCGCGGGAGGATGCTGCCATCTGCGACGATTAGGCCACGCGGGTGCTCGTCCATGAGAGCGCGCGGGCTCAGCTCCGCAGCCTATATCTAGCCCACATGGTCGGCCGGTGGTGCACTCAAATGGAGAAGAACACCCCCTCACTCAAGAGGCTAGTGGACGAGAAGGAGGAGGATCTCTATCTCGCTCAGGAGGAGGCAGAGCGACAGAGAGAGAGAGAGAGAGAGAGAGAGAGAGAGAGCGGACGCAGTCGATGCCGCCATCGCCATCTTGGAGGAAGAGAAGGAAGCGCTACAGGCATGGGTGCAAGAGTTGGAAGCCGCAGCGGCTCTCCCGCCGCCCTCCAACAGCAGCTGTCAGCTCGTGCACTACACCGAGTATGAGCTGGATGAATTGATGCAGAAGAACGCTGTGTGAGCGATAAAGTATACCCTCCATACTCTACGGCAGGCTTATCTCATCAAGAGCGAGGGCGCGGGCCTTACCGTGAGCGACGTGGTACCGGTGTTGTTCTTGTCGGTACCTAAGCCGAGACACAAGTCCTATCAACCTCTCTAGGGCTTGTTACACGGGATCTCGCCTCGCCGAATTCCTACGCCTCGCCTCAATGTATATATACTTGTCTCTTTTGTTGCAATGTAAACGCAGGCCGACTCCCGAACTTGTATTTTTTGGTTAACGGACCAATTTCTACTTGTTGCTTTCATATTTATGTGTTACTGTTGCTTGCGATGTTCCTGTGCAATGTGGATTTTTCCTTTTTCGAACTCGCGGCTTGTTTTTATTCTCCTACTCGCGGTTCTTCATTCCGTATTTTGTCAGCGAGATCTCGCGCGCCCCCCATGGACTTAGCTTAGGAAGCATAAGGAGCTTAGTTAACCGACCTGCGAGTAGCGACCCATCTCCTTGGCCCAGATCTTATGTGTCCCCTGCTCGCTAGAATGGGTAGGGCTTGCTCGGCTCGCACTCGGGCCTCTGAGTTCCATGCGACGTGACCTGGGTTTTCGCCGCCTTGGCTGTCATCTCGGGTGCTTGTCGATTGTGCTGGACTCATTTTGTTAATTCTGTGACTTTCCTCGGCCATTCGAATAACTGGGCCTCCAACTTCTAACATGCTTTGTTCATCAAGACCTGCCCTGCCGGCTAGTGGGGGGCGGAGTAGACTCCTATGAGTGACATCCAACCCTGCAAGCTAGGTGAGAGCCTGGCAGCGGAATCTGCTCGGGGTCCTGGTTGATACCATCAAGTGACATCCAGCCCTGTCAGCTAGGTGAGAGCTTGGCAGCGAGATATGCTCGGGGTCTGGGTAGACACCACCGAGTGATATCCAGCCCTGCCAGCTAGGTGAGAGCCTGGCAGCAGGATCTGCTCGGGGTCCGGGTTTACACCATCGAGTGACATCCAACACTGCAAGATAGGTGAGAGCCTAACAGCGGGATCTGCTAGGGGTCTGGGTAGACACCATCGAGTGACATCCAGCCCTGCCAACCTGGTGAGAGCCTAACAGCATGATCTTCTCGGGGTTCGGGTAGACACCATCAAGTGATATCCAGCCCTGCCAGCTAGGTGAGAGCCTGGTAGAGGGATCTGCTCGAGATTCAGATAGACGCCATCGAGTGACATCCAGACCTGCCAGCTATGTGAGAGCCTGGAAGCGGAATCTGCTCGGGGTCCGGGTTGACACCATCGAGTGACATCCAGCCCTACCAGCTAGGTGAGAGCCTACAGTAGGATCTGCTTGGGGTTCGAGTTGGCAACATCGAGTGACATCCAGCCCTGCCAGCTACGTGAGAGCCTGGCAGCGGGATCTACTCGGGGTCGGGGTTGACACCATCGAGTGATATCCATCCTTGCCAGCTAGGTGAGATCCTGGTAGCGGGATCTGCGCAGGGTCCGGGTAGACACCATCGAGTGACATCCAACCCTGCCAGCTAGGTGAGAGCCTGACAGCTGGATCTACTTGTGGTCCGGGTAGACACCATCGATTGACATCCAGCCCTGTCAGCTAGGTGAGAGCCTGGCAGCGGGATCTGCTCGGGGTCTGGGTAGACATCATCGAGTGACATCCAGCCCTGCCAACTAGGTGAGAGCCTAGCAGCGGGATCTGCACGGGGTCCGTGTAGACACCATCGAGTGACATCCATACCTGTCAGCTAGGTGAGAGCCTAATAGCAGGATCTGCTCGGGGTTAGGGTAGACACCATCGATGGATATCCAGCCCTGCCAGCTAGGTGATAGCCTGGCAGCGGGATCTGCTCGGGGTCCGGGTAGACACCATCAAGTGACATCCAAACCTGCTAGTTAGGTGGGAGCCTGGCAGCTAGATCTGCTCGGGGTCTGAGTTGACACAATCGAGTGACATCCAGCCCTGCCAGCTAGGTGGGAGCCTGGCAGTGGGATCTGCTCGGGGTCCGGGTTGACACCATCGAGTGACATGCAGCCTTACCATCTAGGTGAGAGCCTGGTAGAGGGATTTGCTCGGGGTCGGGGTAAACACCATCGAGTGACATCCATCCCTGCCAGCTGGGTGAGAGCCTGGTATCGGGATCTGCTCGGGGTCCAGGTAGACACCATCAAGTAACATCCAGCCCTGCCAACTAGGTGAGAGCCTGACAGCGGGATCTGCTTGGGGTCCGGGTAGACACCATTGAGTGATATCCAGACCTGCCAGCTAGGTGAGAGCCTGGCAGCGGGATCTGCTCGAGGTCTGGGTTGACACCATCAGTGACATCCAGCCCTGCCAGCTAGGTGGGAGCCTGGTAGTGGGATCTGCTTGGGGTCTGGGTTGACACCACAGAGTGACATCTAGACCTACTAGCTAGGTGAGAACCTGGCAGCGGGATCTGCTCGGGGTCGGGGGTAGATACCATTGAGTTACATCCAGCCCTGCCATCTAGGTGAGAGCCTGACAACATGATCTGCTCGGGGTCCGGGTAGACACCATCGAGTGACATCCAGCCCTTCCAGCTAGGTGAGAGCCTGGCATCGGGATCTGCTCGGTGTTTGGGTGGACACCATCGAGTGACATCCAGCCCTATTATCTAGGTGAGAGCCTGGTAGTGGGATCTACTCGGGGTCCAGGTAGATACCATCGAGTGACATCCAGCCCTTCCAGCTAGGTGAGAGACTGACAGCGGGATCTGCTCGGGGTCTTGGTAGAATCAAGGCAAGACTCGGCATATGAGAAAGCTTTATTAAGAAAAAAAGGGGTGCCTCTTACACATTCTACGGATAAAAGCACTTCAAGTCATCACCACTCCAGGTGAGACTCAGGGCCTCGCCCTCCACAATCCGGAGGAGATACCCTCCTGATTTCAAGGCCTCTTTTACAATGTATGGACCCTCCCAATTGGGGTTGTGCTTTCCCACGGCTGCTGACCTTCCCGCGACATCTACCTTCTTCAAGACCAAGTCTCTTGCCGCAAATTGCTTGATTCTGACATGCTTGTCAAAGTACTTGGTCATTCTCCTCTTCACCTCCTCCTGTCGGATGGCGGAGAGGCCATGCAGCTCCTTCACCATGTCAAGGGAGAGCCGCAGCTCCTCCCCATTTCAGTCGACCATTCCTCCCTGCCTTCCTGCACTGTGACCACCCAGGGTGTCTGGACTTCAAATTCTATGGGGAGTACCGCCTCACATCCATGGGAGAGCTTGAAGGGGGTCTCCCGTGTGGCTGTGTTGGGGGTGGTTCTCAGGGCCCAGAGGACTAAGGGCAGCTGCTCCACCCAGCTCTCCGTCAAGTTTTCGACCTTCTTCTTCGGGAGGTTCACAATAATCTTGTTCGCTGCCTCCACCTGCCCGTTTCTTCTGGGGTGGTGGACCGAGCCGAATCTGAAGTCAATTCCGAGCTGTTCGCAGAAGCCGATGAATTTTGCACTGGCAAACTGAGGCTCGTTGTCCGTGACAATGGCCTGGGGGAGGCCATTGCAGCAGATAATCTCCCCCCCCCCCCCAAACAAATTCCTGATAACTTGGGAGGTCACTTTGGCCAGTGCCTTCACCTCTAGCCATTTGGAAAAATAATCTATCATCACCAACAGGAACCTTCTCTGCCCGCTGGCCTGGGGGAATGGTCTGACCAAATCCATTCACCAAATCGCAAAGGGCTAGGGGCCGTGATGCTCTTGAGGCACTGGGCCGGTTGTAGTTGGTGGGGGCAAATAACTGGCATTTGTGGCACCTCTTTGTGAATTACGCAGCGTCATGGCCCAGGGTAGGCCAGAAGTATCCTTGTCTGACAATCCTCCCTTTTAGGGTCCGGCTCCCGGAGTGACTCCCACACTCCCTAGAGTGGACTTCTTCCAAGATTATTTGCACTTCCCTTTCGGCCATGCAACGGGCCAGCATCCCTGAGAGAGTTTTCTGATACAACTGCCCATCCCGAAGGAGATAGTATGCTGACTTATACCTGAACTTCTTCTTGTCCTTCGCCTCTGGATACTCCCCAAAGGAGAGAAAGGTTGTGAATGGGTCCATCTACGAGGGGTGTTAATCCACTTTCATCAGCTCCCCCTCTTCGATGGAAGGGTAGAAGAGATTAGTGATGGTACCCCCCACCCGGGGACCGTGCTTTGCTAGCTGATCGACCTGCTCGTTCTCGTCTCTGGGAACGTGTCAGATGGAGAAGGTCTAAAACGTTTTTATGACCCCTTCACTTTCGCTAAGTATAGCCAGAGGGTAGGCTCTCTCGCCTCGAACTGTAGGACCCCCCCCCCCCCTCCCCCAACCTTTTACCCGAGTCGAGCCGGAGGGGTACTACTGGCCCAAGACGTCCACCCAGTGCTCTTAGGGAAAATGATCCACCCTATTTAAGCACTAGATGGCCGCCTTGATCGGCTCGAATCATAACATTCACCACCCATCAAAATATAGTGGAAGCATTAACAGGAAACCACTGCAGATATATATAATACATCAATAACACAGAGGTTCTAGGCCGAAGCTTAAGTGTTTATATAAGCCCGTGGGCTATACATGTACTACATATAACACTCATACTCTCTCTCTCTATGCTGCTCGGCGGTACTCACATCTCTAAACTCTGGGGACGGCAGGGGTGCATCTGCTCTAGTAGTCCTAGCCGCTGGCATAATCTCCTACGGTAGCGGGTCACTACGCTGCTTCATTTCCTATGAATGGTTATTTAAATTGTGCGAACAGGAAAAAGCAGACCGAAAATTTGGAGTAATGCAAACTTTATTATCCAAAAAAGGTATCAATTACAATGGTATAGCCTCCCTTTTATAGAATGGAGGAGATGAGAGAGATTACAATTAGGCAATGTGGGACTAAAAATTTACAAGTGTATGCGACTTTACAAAAAGACAAACCAGACAGGTCGTGCGGTTAGACAAACCGGCTAACCACCCGACAACCAACAGGAGGAGA
This sequence comes from Platanthera guangdongensis, assembly GCA_039583875.1. NCBI lineage: Eukaryota > Viridiplantae > Streptophyta > Magnoliopsida > Asparagales > Orchidaceae > Platanthera > Platanthera guangdongensis. The sequence goes on along the minus strand of CM077151.1, from coordinate 244,647,731 downwards.
GAACAACTGCCACAGAGAGGAAGCCACCACAGGAGACCGCTAGACCACCCAGTCTCTAAGTCATCTGAGACACGTCGCCAGACCGCTGGGATACTAAACAGCAACAACTCGGCAGACAGACCGGCAAGGATAAACCAGCAGACCGCCCGGTCTCCGAACAGCAACAGACCGCCCGTCTATACTGCAACACTCCCCCTCAAGCTGGAGCATAGATATCAATCATGCCTAGCTTGTCGCAGATGTGGAAAAAGGAAGCGGACACCGGCTTGGTGAAGACGTATGTCAACTCGTTGTCAGAAGTGACGAACGGAGTACAAATCTGTTTCTTCAGGATCTCTTCCCGAATAAAATGATAGTTAACTTCTATGTATTTTGTTCTCTCATGAAAGACTGAATTTTTGGAGATGTATATCGCGGCCTTATTGTCACAGAACATAGGAAGAGGATAGTTGTAGACCTCTCCTAAGTCAAGCATGAGAGCTCGTAACCATTTCAACTCACACGTGGTCGACGCCATACTGCGATATTCCGCCTCTGCACTAGACCTAGAGACCACAGACTGTTTTTTGCTCTTCCAACTTGTTGAAGTATTAGACCGGGCGGCCTTGCGGTCTTGTCCAGCGGTCTGGCGGTCTCCTCAGATGCCTAGAGACCGGGCGGTCTATCGGTCTCCCATTGCGGCCTGTTCTATCCTGATGGAATTGCCGAGCGGTTAACTCATTTGTCTAACCGAGCGGCCTATGCGGTCTCCTTTATTTCTAGCTGCTCAGTACTGTAAATATTTAGTCCCACATTGTTTATTTGTACTCTCCCATATCCCCTCCATTCTATAAAAGGGAGGTCATACCTTTGTAAATGATATCATTTTTGGATAATAAAATTTCAATTATTCAAAACTCTATCCATTTGTTCTTGCAAGTTCGCTACTTTTTTCATGGTATCAGAGGACACGGTCTTTTCCTCCTGATTGTGTGCGCTCTCTGATTCTTGCGACTTGTTTTCTGCTTTCCGCGACCTGTCTTCGCGGCTTGCATTCTCTTCTGTCCGCTGCCCTGTTCGCGCGGCTTGTTTTTCCTTGCTTCTCTTCTCCTGCTCCTCCTCGTGGCCGCGACTTATTTCGTTGTCGCCGCACCCTGGTTCCTTCTTGCCTCTCCGGATTCCTAGTCGTTGCGATCTGATTCTGTTCGCCCGGCATGCGACTTATTCTAGTCGCTACTTCTTGCTTCCTCTTCTCTTCTGTTCGCTCGAATTTTTCAGTCCGCGCGACCTCTTCCCTGCTGTGCCTTTGTTTGCTTCCTGGCCGCTTGTGTTCGTGCGGCTTCTTCTTTTTTAAAACCGCTGCGGTTTCGCGCGAGTTGCCCTCTTTTCCTCTCCCGCGGCTTCTCTTCTTCTTGCGCGGTTTCTTGCTGTGTTCGATGACTACTTCCGGTCTCACCACCCCCATTATCTCCACCACTCCTGCCGCTCCTTCTCCACCTCCTCCTTCGGGCAACCTTGGCACCCTTTCTAAACTGGTTGGCTCCAACTATCCCGATTGGAGCTTTTCTTTCACCTTCCTTCTTCGCTCTCAGCGCAAGCGTCATCACCTCACCGATGACCCTCCTCCCCGTAACTCTCCTAAGTTTGATGAGTGGGATGCGAGTGATGCTCTTGTCCGCACTTGGCTGGCCAACAGCCTCTCTGATGAGTGCCTTCCCGTCATTCGCCATGATGAGACGGTCAAGGACGCCTGGCTTCACCTCGCTGCTCTCTATTCGAAGGGGGGATGAACGTCCCGCATTTATACTCTCTATGCGGAGCTCTTCGCCCGCCCTTCTATGTCTCCTGCTGCGGCTTATCAGCAGGTTCAGGCTCTTGGTGCTGAAATCCTCCAGAATCGCCCCTTCTCCGCGGACTTGGCCGACCAACACAAACACTTCCAGGAACTCCTGGTTGTTTGTTATCTTCTCCGTCTTCCCGATTCCTATGATATGATCCGCCAACAGATCCTGAGTGAGGCGGAATCTCCTACTTTGGATGCCACCACGGCTCGCATTGCCTCTGTTACTTCGCTACTCCAGCGGCCTCTGTTGGCCTCCCCACCTTCCCCGGACTCCTTTGCTCATCAAGCTCAGAAGGGGGACCCTGGTGGCCGCGGTTACTCCAGCGGACGGGGTTCATCCCGGTTCCTCTGCTCTCACTGTGGTCGTACCGGCCATTCTGTTGACCGCTGCTGGCAGAAACGTCCTCATCTTCGCCCTTCCGGTGATGCTCCTTCTTCGGCCTCCGCCTCTTCTCGGCTGTCTGCTTCTGTAGCCACGACGTCAGGTAGTTCCCACGTCGTTACCCAAGGTAAATGGCTGATTGACTCTGGTGCTACGAATCACATGACGGGCAACCCTCATTGCTTCTCCCGTCTTGAGACACATGACCGCTTACCCCCGGTTCGTGTGACGGATGGTTCACCGTCCCCGGTTCATGGGACAGGCATGGTTCAACTCACCCCATCGCTTTGCTTGGAGGACACTCTCTATGTCCCGAAGTTCCCGTGCAATTTATTATCTGTTACTACTTTATGTCGGCAACTTCAGTGCTCCGTCTTGTTCACTCCAACTACTTGTTCTTTTCAGGACCCGAGGACCCAGCGGATGATTGCTACTGGGACTGAGAGTGGCGGCCTCTACTTCCTCGATGATGTTTTCACTCTGTCCGCCTACTCCTCTACCGATCTCCTTCAGTGGCGTCTTCGCCTTGGACATCCTCCTCCTCGGATTCTTCGACAGCTTCTGCCTCACTTACCTCCTACCAGTTCCCCGCTCAACTGTGATGCGTGTCAGCTTGGCAAACATTATCGCTCCTCCTTCCCACCAAAGCAAGGTCGTGGCTCCTCTCACCTGTTTGATCTTATTCATTCTGATGTATGGGGTCCGGCTCTTACCCTCACTATTGGTCGGGGTAGTTCCTATTTTGTCACTTTTATAGATGATTTTTCACGTTGTACCTGGGTGTATCTATTAAAAGATCGCTCTGAACTCTTTTCTGTTTGGCAAGCATTTTATTTTATGATTCAGAATCAGTTTGACATTTCTATTAAAATTTTACGTTCTGATAATGCCATGAAATATCTTAATCATGAGTTCTCCTCTTTCTTTCACCAACATGGTCTTCTTCATCAAACTACTTGTGTTTACACCTCCCAGCAGAATGGGGTGGCGGAGCGTAAAAACTGTCATCTGCTTGATGTTGCTCGTACTCTCATGACGCAGATGCACGTACCTCGCTCCTACTGGGGCTACGCTGTTCTCCTCGCCTGCTATCTCATCAATCGTCTTCCCTCCACAGTTCTCCACGGCCAGACCCCCTTCTCCATTCTCTACCCCCACAAGGAACCTTTTCCTCTCCCTCTCCGTGTCTTTGGCTGTACGGCCTTTATTCACGCTCCCTCCGCTACCCGCGACAAGCTTTCCCCCCGTTCCACCAAGTGTGTCTTTCTGGGGTACTCTACCACTCAGAAAGGCTATTGTTGTTTTGACCCCCTTCTCCGCAAGCAATTTGTTTCCGCGAATGTGACATTTTTCGAGAATTCTTCCTACTTCTCTCCTACCTCCTCTCTTCCTTCTGATCTCTCTGTTCCCTCCATGCCTCTCGACGTCTCCCCACCTCCGTCTTCTCCTCCATCGGCTTTCTCCTTCTCGCAGGTGTTTTGCCTTGGCTATCTCCGCTACTTCTACTCCCCGCACCTACCAGGAGGCTCTTACTATCCCTCATTGGAAGTTTGCCATGGATGAAGAGATGGCTACTCTTACTGAATGGGGTACCTGGACCCTTGTTCCTCCTCCTGTGGGCACTGATGTGGTTGGCTGTCGCTGGATCTTCGTTGTGAAATTTCAGCCCGACGGCACTGTGGATCGCTACAAGGCCCGGCTGGTGGCCAAAGGCTTCACTAAGACTTATGGCATTGATTACTTTGACACTTTTTCTTCGGTTTCTCGCCTCAGCACCATCCGGGTTCTTCTCTCTGTGGCTGTTAACCGGGATTGGGCTATTTCCCAGCTTGATGTGAAAAATGCTTTTCTCTATGGCGATCTTCAGGAGGACGTTTACATGGAGCAACCTCCTGGGTATGTTGCTCAAGGGGAGACACGCGTATGCCATTTGAAGAAGGCCATTTATGGCCTAAAGCAGATCCCTCGGGCGTGGTTCGACAAATTTAGTGGTATTGTGGCTACCATTGGCTTTATAAGGAGTTCGGCCGATCACTCCTTATTCATTCGCAAAACGGCCTCGGGACTGGTGGTTTTGGCAGTATATGTGGATGATATTCTTCTTACTGGCGATGATCGAGATGGGGTGGACTTGACGAAGAAGCACCTCCGTCAACACTTGGTCACGAAGGATATGGGCTCCCCGGAATACTTCTTGGGGATAGAAATCTCTCGGAAACTTGACTCGTTGGTCCTCTCCCAACGGAAGTATGCCCTTGATCTTCTACAAGAAGCAGGATTGACAGGTGCCAAACCGGCTCGGTTTCCCATGGCTATTGGAGAAGACAAAACGTGGACGGATGACTCGCCTCCTCTATCTGATGTCACCAGGTACAGACGTTTGGTAGGCAAACTCATCTATCTCACGGTGACTAGACCCGACATCGCCTATGCTGTAGGCAAGGTCAGTCAGTTTATGCAAGCTCCCAGGGAGCGCCACCTTCGGTCTGCCCTGAAGATTTTAGAGTATATCAAAGCAGTACCAGATAAAGGGCTTATCTTTCAGAAGAATGGTCATCTGAGGGTTGAGGCCTACTCAGATTCTTATTACGCGGATGACAAAGGCGATCGTAAATCCACATCAGGTTTTTGTACCTTTGTTGGAGGAAATCTTGTGAGTTGGAAGAGCAAGAAACAGTCCGTTGTCTCCAGATCCAGTGCAGAAGCCGAATACCGGAGTATGGCGTCAACCACGTGTGAGTTAAAGTGGTTGCGGGCTCTCACGCTTGACCTAGGGGAGGTCTATGACTATCCTCTTCCTATGTTCTGTGACAATAAGGCCGCCATATACATATCTAGAAATCCAGTCTTCCATGAGAGAACAAAGCATATAGAGGTTGACTGCCACTTCATTCGGGAAGAGATTTTGAAGAAACAGATCTGTACACCGTTTGTCACCTCTGACAAAGAATTGGCAGATATCTTCACAAAGCCGGTCTCTACTTCCTTCTTCCACGTTTGTGACAAGCTGTACATGATTGATATATATGCTCCAGCTTGAGGGGGAGTGTTGAAGTATTAGACCGGGCGGCCTTGCGGTCTCCTTTATTTCTAGCCGCTCAGTACTGTAAATATTTAGTCCCACATTATTAATTTGTACTCTCCCATATCCCCTCCATTCTATAAAAGGGAGGTCATACCTTTGTAAATGATATCATTTTTGGATAATAAAATTTCAATTATTCAAAACTCTATCCGTTTGTTCTTGCAAGTTCGCTACTTTTTACACAACTCACAAGATTGCCTCCAACAAACGTGCAGAAACCTGATGTCGACTTGCGGTCCCCTTTGTCATCAGCATAGCTCGAATCAGAGTACGCTTCAACCCTTAGGTGACCATTCTTCTGAAAAAGGAGTCCTTTCCCTAGTGCTAATTTAATATACTCCAATATCCTCAAGGGAGATTGTAGATGACACTCCGTAGGAGCTTGTATGAACTAGCTCACCTTACCAACAGCATAAGAGATGTCGGGTCTGGTTACCGTGAGATAAATGAGTTTGCCCACCAGACACCGGTACCTCGTAAGATTGGATAGAAGAGTCGAGTCATCTGTCTAAGTTTTATCTTCTCCAGCAGCCATGAGACAACGGGCAGGTTTAGCACCAGTCAATCCTGCCTCCTTTAGAAGATCAAGAGCATACTTCTGTTGGGAAAGAACCATGGAGTTGGGCTTCCTAGAGATTTCAATCCCCAGAAAGTATTTCGAAGAGCCCATATCCTTTGTGACTAGGTGTTGACGGAGGTGTTTCTTTGTCAACGTTACCCCATCCTGGTCATCGTCAGTAAGAAGAATGTCATCAACATAAACCGCAAGAACCACCAGACCAGAGGCAGTTTTTCGATGGAACATGGAGTGATCGGCTGAGCTTCTTGTAAAACCAATGGCCGCAACAATGCCGCTAAACTTGTAAAACCAGGCACGAGGACTCTGCTTGAGGCCATAGATAGCCTTCTTGAGTCGGCATACTCATGTCTCCCCCTGATCAACATACCCAGAAGGTTGCTCCATGTAAAAATCCTCTTGTAGATCACCGTAGAGGAAATAATTTTTAACATCCAATTGCGAAATAGGCCACAACGACCGAGAGAAGGACCCGAATGGTGCTGAGACGAGCAACGGGAGAGAAGGTATCAAAGTAATCAACACCATAGGTCTGAGTGAATCCTTTAGCCACCAGGAGGGCTTTGTAGCGATCCACGCTGCCATCGCGATGGAATTTGACAACAAATACCCAGCGGCAGCCAACGACATTCGTGCCCAAAGGCGGGGGAACCAGGTTCCAGGTGCCCCGTTCAGTAAGGGTAGTAATTTCCTCATCCATGACAGCCTTCCAGTGAGAAATAGTGAGAGCCTCCTGGTAGGTGCGGGGAGTGGCAGTTGCGGAGATAGCCAATGCAAATGCCCTGCGAGAAGGAGTTAGATGATCATATGAAACAACATCATCCAACGGGTGTTGGGTACACGTCTGCACCCCTTTGCGAAGAGCAATGGGAAGATCCAGGTCGGCATGTTCCTCAGTAATCGGAGCATCCGTAGCAGAGAGAGCTGGACCAGGAGAGGAGAGAGACGGCCGTGGAGAAGAGGGAGATGGAGAGGGTGATGAGGAATGGAGGGAAGGAGGAGATGATGGAGGTAATGGTGGGAAAAGCTTGACGAGAGTACATGTGGTGGAGGGGATGGTGGGAGAAGGAGGTGGAGGTGGGTCGGAGGAGAAAAGGACACATTCTCGAAGAAGGTCACATTGGCGGAGACGTATTGTTTTCGAAGGACGGGATCAAAACAACAGTAGCCTTTTTGGGTAGTTGAGTAACTCAAAAATATACATTTGGTGACACGTGAGTCAAGTTTGTCATGTGTGGCGGAAGGATTGTCCACAAAGGTCGTGCACCCAAAGATACATAGAGGAAGAGGAAACACATCATTACCAGGATAGAGAAGAGAGAATGGAGTTTGTCCGTAGAGAACCGTGGACGGAATGCGATTAATGAGGTAACAGGAGAGGAGTACAATGTATCCTCAATAGGAGCGAGGAACGTGCATTTGTGTCATCAGAGTGTGGGCGACATCACGAAGGTGATGGTTCTTATGTTCTGCCACCCCATTTTGTTGCGAGGTATAGACACAAGTGGTTTGATGAATAATATCATTTTGCACACAAAAAGAAGTGAAAGAATTGCTAAGATATTCTTTAGCGTTGTCAGAATGAAAACTTTTAACAGACATATCAAACTGATTTTTAACCATATGATAAAAAGCTGTCCATACAGAATAAAGTTCTGAGCGATCCTTTAAAAGATACACCCATGTAAATCTAGAGAAATCATCAATAAACATTACAAAATATGAACTACCCCGACCGATGGAGAGGGTAGGAGCAGGACCCCAGATGTCGGAGTGAACAAGTTCAAATGGCCGGGAAGATCCACGACCTTGCTTTGGTTGGAAGGAGGAGCGGTGATGCTTGCCAAGTTGACATGCTTCACAGTTAAGCGGTGGGTCTTGCGGAGGAAGATGTGGTAGAAGCTGACATAGAAGATGAGGAGGAGCATGACCAAGACGAAGGTGCCACTGGAGAAGATCAATAGAAGATGCGGAGAAGGCGGAGAGTGCAGAAACGTTGTCAAGGAAGTAGAGGCCGCCACTCTCAGTCCCAGTAGCAATCGTCCGCTTGGTGCCCGGATCCTGAAAAGAACAGGTAGTAGACATGAATGAAACAGAGAAATTGTCCGCTTGGTGTCAAATATGAGGATGCATCGTCCAACAGCGATCAACTGTGTGGTCGGTGCGGCCATAATGAGAGCAGAGAAAGCGAGAAGGACCACGGTCGCTAGAGGGGAAGTGGCGGCCACCAGAGCCACTGCGCTGAGTATGGTGAGCGGAGTTGTCCAATGGAGGAGGGGAGGATAACAGCGGACATTGGAGCAAAGAAGTAACAGCGGCGATGCAGGCAGCGGTGGCATCCAGGGTGGGATACTACGCCTCACTAAGGATCTGTTGACGGATCATGTCATATGACTCTGGAAGGTGGAGAAGATAACATACAACCAGAAGCTCCTGGAAGTGTTTGTGTTGCTCAGCGAGATCAGTAGAGAAGGGGCGATTTTGTAGAATTTCGGCTCTGAGAGCTTGAACTTGCTGGTAAGCAGCCGCGGGAGACATGGAGTGATGGGCAACGAGGTCCGTATATAAAGTATAGATGCGAGACGTCTGAGCCCCCTTTGAGTAGAGAGCGGCAAGATGTAGCCAAGCGGTCTTGACGGTTTCATCATGATGGATGACAGGGAGGCATTCGTCAGAGAGGCTGTTAGCCAGCCATGTGCGGATAAGAGCCATATGAGATGATGACGTTTGCATTGAGAGCGGAGGAGGAGGGTGAAGGAGACACTCCAATCTGGATAGTTTGGACGAATAAGCTTGGAAGCGATGCCAAAATTACCAGAAGGAGTGGGAGGTGTAGGAGGATGAGCGACAACGAGAGTAGTGGTGGTGGAGATATTGGAGTTGTCCATAGAAGAAGGTAGAGAGAGAAATAAGTCGTGGCTAGAGGGAGAAGTCACTAGAAGGAGAGCGACTAACAAGGTTGCGATGACTTAAGGACAGGTCACGGAGACAAAGAAGAGGAGAGGCTAGAAAAGGGGAGTCGGCGATTAAGCAAAGTGTGCGACAAGAAAGAGAAAGCAAGAGGCTGCAAACACAAAGGGTAGTAACAGAGAGAATCAAGCCGCGCAAACAGGGCAATGGTCAGAAGAGGAAGCAAGCCGCGAAAACAGGTCACGGAAAGAAGAAACAAACCGCGAAGACAGGTCACGGGAAGAAACAAGCCGCACGGATAGAGAGCGCTCACACAATCGGGAGGAAAGAACCTGGCTCTGATACCATGTGTGAACAGGAAAAAGCAGACCGAAAATTTGGACTAATGCAAACTTTATTATCCAAAAAAGGTATCAATTGCAATGGTATATCCTCCTTTTTATAGAATGGAGGAGATGAGAGAGATTACAATTAAGCAATGCGAGACTAAAAATTTACATGTGTATGCGGTTTTACAAAAAGACAAACTGGACAGGTCGTGCGGTTAGACAAGCCGGCTAACCGCCCGACAACCAATAGGAGGAGAGAACAATCACCATAGAGAGGAAGCCGTCATAGGAGACTACTAAACCGCCCGGTCTCCAAGTCATCTGAGACACGTCGCCAGACCGCTGGGATACCAAACAGCAACAACAACAGCTCGACAAACAGACCGGCAAGGATAAACCGACATACCGCTCGTTCTTCGAACAGCAATAGACCGCCCGGCCTCCATACTGCAACATAAATAACCATTAGTCATATAACTAAGTGGAAACAAATCTCCTCCCCGGATCCATATCCTGGGGACGATCACACACCAACGTAATAAAAGTAAATAGCCGAAGCAAGAGAGGATTAGCACAACATTTCATATATGTATAGCTAGGAGCAACTATAAAAGAGTGTAGGATAGTATAACTGGGAAAAACAGCAGTATAAATCAGTTATCACAAGGCTCCACTAGCTCATCAACACATCAAGTTTTCACCTCCTGAATTCTATCGCATGCATTCACAATCGCGTACATACCACATGCATTCATAGCCGTGCACACAAACTCTATGTCGACATAGTTTGGACCGCTTCTATTCTAGCAAGGTAGCGAGCCCTGCGGGCCTCAGCGATGTGGCTGTCAGTGATAGTGGTCAGTCCTGCCACTTTTGGGGGTGGTCGTAGAACACAACCCCAGCCATAACGTACAATCTTGTGTACTCTTGGATGTGAGCGACATCCAGCGAATCATTTTGGCCGACCAGCAGAGGAAAATCCTACGGGGAATAATATAACGCCCGGTCACCTGTGGTACTCATCTCCCTGTCGCTTTGAGTCATCGACCTTCCCACACCGGTACGAATGGTCTGTGGGAGGGACTGACCCGCCACTATTTCACCACAAGTAATTTACAAATAATCAAACTAAAGGGAAAACAAAAAATACACCGGGTCTACGTCGGCCTGCCCTACTGGGCTTTAGTCTTCGGGCGTCGACACTTAGCTCTACTTTCAACAAGGAGCGTGGGAGCCCAATATTTGGGGCTAGACCTGGAGGACTACTTCAACTCCGGTTATCCCCAACTATGGCTCAACTTTAACGACAACTGCTCGTCAGGGCAGCACCCGAGATTATAATAGTAAATTGTAATGAGCAAGTGCAGTGTTTATGCTGCTTATTTAAAGCGTTGGAATGAAATGCGGCCAGTACGAGACTGGAATAGTATTGCATAGAAGTACTGAAATAAGCTTGACCAGTACGAGGCTAGAGATATGCTGAACTGAAAGTACTAAAATAAGCTTGACCAGTACGAGACTGGGGTGGTACTGAAATAAGCTTGACCAGTATGACACTGGAGATATGTTGAACTGAAAGTACTAAAATAAGCTTGGCCAATACGAGATTGGGGTGTTACTGAAATAAGCTTGACCAGTACGAGACTGGAGTTGTACTGAATTGAAAGTACTAAAATAAGCTTGACCAGTACGAGACTGGAGTTGTACTGAAATAAGCTCGACCGGTACGAGACTGGAGTTGTACAGAATTTAATGTACTAAAATAAGGTTGACCAATATGAGACTGGCGATGTACTTAATTGAAAGTACTAAAATAAGCTTGACCAGTACGAGATTGGAGATGTACTGAATTGAAAGTACTAAAATAAGCTTGACCAGTACAAGACTGGAGTGTTACAGAAATAAGCTTGACCAGTACGAGACTGGAGATGTACTGAATTACTTATTTGATTATAAAGGGGGTGGTCGCTCGCTCCAATTTCCACCTTCGAGGGAAAATGGGCGGAAAAAGATCCGTGTGCGATCCTAGGCTTCCAAATTTTAGGAAAAATATCAAAACCTATCCTCGTGACCCACCCCAAATTTTGATACAACCCTTGGGAGGACCTAAAATGAGCCTAGTAATTTTTTTATAATTTTCCAAGGTATTTTGGGCTTTTAATTTAGCCAAACAAATTTTATTTTGGCTTATAAAAATACTAAATCAACTCCAAAAATTCTCAAACTTTTTGTGGAGGTAGCACTCATTATGGGGAACATTTTTTATGTTGGTCACTTTTCTCCTAGAGGCCTAGTTTTGGCCCAAAACAATTCCAAAGTTTCTGCCCTAGATTTTGGTCAACCTATTACAGATCAGCATGATCCTGCGGCTGAGATTGAGCCGCAGGACATGTTTTGTCCCTCTGTCCCCATAGCGGATCAGCAGCGGATCCACTGTGGGGGGCACTACTGCTAAGGCGGGGGGCGGGGATTAATATAATAAGGGTCGTCTGATCTCAACTTGAGATCGGACGGCCGCTGCTGCTTCCCGGCGATATGGAGGGTGGCAGCCTCCACCACAGCCGGCCAGCCTCTGCTAGTCACCATCAACGGCCCCGATAGACTCGCTGGGGGTCGATGACCATCTGGGTGGTGGTCCGGCGGCCTGGCGCCGCCGGCTGCTGCCGGAAATATCAACCCGAGAGCCTAGGGTGGCGGTGGCCCTGCTCCCGGCGCCACCGCGCCACCCCCACTCTGCGGCGGTTGGCCGCCTACCAGTCCACCCCCTGTCGGCATGCTGGGGGTCGGGCTTCTCGCCGGTAGTGGTCCGGCGGCCTTACTCCGCCGGCCGCCGCCGCCAGCCCTAAACAGAGCTTTTCTATGTTTTTGAGGGTGCCGTCGGAGCCGCAATTTCTGGCAGCACCGCCGCTCTCTGCCGCTGGGGGTCGCTGCCCGCAGTGGTTTAGCACTCCCCTAGTGCCACCACCGGCACTAGGGAGGAGTTTTCCTCCTTGGGCACCACCCGTCCTGGAACAAGGCTCGGGTGGCACCGGCGGCGCTCCGGCCGTCGGGAGGCACATGCAACACTATCAAATCATTGAAGGGGGAGGTAGAAGGGTTCCACCTGGGTCTGGTGGGCTCGGGAGGGGCCGACCTGGTCGTCCATGCCAAGGTGGTGGTGGTGGAGGGGGGAGGGGCCTCGGCTTGCCTTTTTTCGGCGACCTGGGCTCCGGTAGAGGTTAGGCAGGGGGAGGGTTTGCTCAAAAAGTTTTTGAGGGGGAAAGAGGGGAAGGGGGCCTTTTATATGCTTGGGGAGGGGGGCTCTCCTCCCCTAGCCAAGGTGGGATTAATCCCACCTTATGGAGGTATTAATCCCCACCTTCCAGCTGTCCAAGGATAGTTGGAGGCCCCGTCTTTTCCCCCATGTGGGGAAAAGAAGATTAAGCCCTTATGGGCTTGGGCCCTTTGAATAAGAGAGGGGGAAAGAGAGGAGAGGAAGGGTAGGGTGGGCCTCCACTCCTAGTGGATGTTTGCTGGTTGGGGGCCCAAAGAAGAGTGAGGGTGGGTGGCAAGGGTTATCCTCCCTTGGAGAGGAGGTGGGCCCCTACTTGGAGAAAAATCCAAAAAAATGGGTTTTTAGGGGGGGTTGACCAAGTCAACCCTAGGGTGGGTCCCCCTTGCTGGTCAAATTCAAAGTGGGTCCAAGTCATTGGGTTCGGGTCAAAGTTCGAGTGTCGTGTCACAATTGGTATGTGCACGCTTTTCGGTGCATGACTATACTTGATTTGACCTTGAGTTGACCAATTTTCGTCGAAATTGACTGGGAAGACTTCCGTTGACTTCGTATTGACAACACGAGTCCAATGCCACTGACTGGGGTTGAATCAGAGTCTATTTGGCGAAAGTCCAAAATTTGTGCGGCGTTGTGTGCTAAAATGGTCGAAGTGTCTAAAACTGTCGTTAGATCTCGGATTATGACGCGACGGGTTCTGGTGCACTTGTCTAGGTTATATGAGGTCACAGGAATCGACAGAACTTAATTCGGAGTTCTCTAGCTCGATATCCAAAATCTCGTTCTCGTTGCGTTTTACGAGGAATGGTCACATCCACTATATGACCTCGGGAACCAACTGAACAACTTCTGATGCACTCGTATCGACTATACAAGGTCACAGGAACTGACAGAACTCAATTCCGAGTTCTCTAGCCCTATTTCCTGCCTAGTGTTATCTCCCACAGGGTCATGGGTAGGGTTCGGGCCACTTTTATTGGGCCCACTAGGGCTCTGGTGGCCCAATAAAAGTCGAGATGTTACACGAACTCCCTATTGATCTAGGAAGCTACCACCATGGAGTCAATAAGGACCTCTACATCGAGCACCCCCAATTCCCTGTCCAGGCGCAGCCCTGCTATTACGGCCTCATACTCGGCCTGGTTTTTAGTGATGGGAAAGTGCACCACCACCGTTTGCGCAATTCTCGTCCCTTGTGGGCTTTCCAAGATTACTCCCACCCCCAGGGAATATCTCCCCGAAGCACCATCTACCTTCACCTTTCACACAGTCGTCCGAGTGAGGTTCTCCTCCGACACCTCAACCACGTAGTCAGCCAAAAAGTCGGTCATTGCCTGGGCCTTGATCGAGAGGTGGGGGATGAAGGAAATGTCAAACTCACTCAATTCCATCGACCACTTAGCTAGCCGGCCCGAATGCTCCACCTCCTCGAAGTTGTTGCGTAGGGGATGGTCAGTCACCACTCGGTTAAAGTATGCCTGGAAGTAGGGCCGGAGCCTTCGGGCCGAGATGACCAGGGCAAAGGCCAGTTTTTCCAAGATGGGGTATCGAAGCTCGGCCTTCCTCAGAACCCGACTCACATAGTATATGGGGAGCTGCCTCATCCCCTCTTCGCAAACCAGGACGTAGATCAAGGCCTTCGCTCCGACCCCAAGATACAAATATAGATCTTCCCCTTCCTGCCAGGAGATAGAGTTCACGGCGATGACATAGCATTCCCTTGCCACTTCAGGCATTGGTGAAAGGATGAGAGGACGCAGCGAAAGGCGCTGATTAGGGGTCGTCAAAAGATGGCGTTGTAGCTGTTGGGGGCATCCACGATGACAAACCTACAGTTCCGGGACTACCCTCCCCCCGAGTAACGTGGAGCCCCACTCCTCCTTCCTCTCCCTTGGAAATCCAAACAGGCGTCCATCTGAGGCTAGCACCATCTTTGCCTTTTTGAAGATGACGTTAACGGATCTCCCATTGTCAATGAGGATCCTAGAGACAGTGAAATTCTTAATGGTCGTCTGGATGACCAGCGCATCGCATAAGGGATCCTCATGATTCCGCATATCCTTTCTTAAGAAGGTTATCTTCTCCTCTGGGGATGGTGTCTGTGATGTGGAGCCAACGCTACGGCGATACATGGTGTGGAGGCTCGCCTTCTAGGAGGCCTCAACCCCCCTTATGGATCACTCTGATCACTCCCCGGGTCCTAACATCTACCCGATCTTCACATCTATCCTCCTCCGCCCGAGGCAGGACCTCCTCAATCCTCACCTCCTGGAGGCACTGCTGCTGATATTGCTCCTTGTTTCCTCTCATCTCGAGGAACTCCGGACACGTGGTTGTGGCGTGCCCTTCCTCTTAGTGGAAGTCACAGTAGGGCAACTCCACCCTGACTTCTCTCCTCCTCCTTCTTATCGATCTCCTCCTCTCCCCCATGGCTATAGCCATAGCCTGATTTTGATCTGGGAGGGGAGGTCTTTGCGCTTGACTCTAACCTGGGGGGTGGAACTGATCCTAGCCCCTCTGGTGGTGGTCCCTTCCCTTGTACGCTCTCTATGGCCCCTGTTCTTGCCACTCGGGCCTCCAGCCCGACCGACGGTCCGGCTCCTAATACCCCCACCTGGGCTGCTGTTGTCCCTGAAGCTGTCGTTGTTCCCTTTGTCGGGGTTCCACCTGGGTCTGGTGGGCTCGGGAGGGGCCGGCCTGGTCGTCCATGCCAAGGTGGCGGTGGTGAAGGGTGGAGGGGCCTCGGCTTGCCTTTTTTCGGCCACCTGGGCTCCGGCAGAGGTCAAGCAGGGGGGATGGTTTGCTCAAAAGTTTTTGAGGGGGAAAGAGGGGAAGGGGGCCTTTTATATGCTTGGGGAGGGGGCTCTCCTGCCCTAGCCAAGGTGGGATTAATCACTCCTTATGGAGGGATTAATCCCCACCTTCCCTTGTGGAAGTCATAGTAGGGCAACTCCACCCTAACTTCTCTCCTCCTCCTTCTTGCTGATCTCCTCCTCTCCCACATGGCTATGGCCATAGCCTGATTTTGATCTGGGAGGGGAGGTCTTTGCGCTTGACTCTAACCCGGGGGGTGGAACTGATCCTAGCCCCTCTGGTGGGGGTCCCTTCCCTTGTACGCTCTCTATGGCCCCTGGTCTTGCCACTCGGGCCTCCAACCCAACCGACGGTCCGGCTCCTGATACCCCCACCTGGGCTGCTGTTGTCCCTGAAGCAGTCGTTGTTCCCTTTGTCGGGGTTCGTCTCTCCTCTCCTCCTGCCCCATGCCGCCTCTCGGATCCTTCTCCTCCTTTGTGGCCCACTTGGTCAGCTTCCGGGCAAACTCCGGATTCGACACCTCCCCGTCGACCTCCCTTGTACTCTCTTCATCTCCATTCTGAAGAGTCCCTATTGCAGCCCCAGGGTGAAGGCCATCATCAGGCTATGGCCTAGCATCTCCTGGACTTGGGTGACCTCTTCCTAAAACCGGTCAACGTAACTCCCCAAAGTCTCATTCACCCCCTGCTTGATGTGGAACAAGGACTCTGACTCCTTCTTCCTCCTCTTGGAGGTGGTGAACCTCAACATGAACCCCCGGCGCAGGTCTTCGAAGCAGTAAATGGAGCTGGCCGGCAGCTGGTGGAACCACTCTCTCGCCTTCTCTTTGAGGGTGATGGTGAAAAGCCAGCACTTGAAGCCATCCGACATCTGTCGGATTGAAACCATGTCCTCGAACCACTAGACATGCTGAACCGGGTCTCCCTTCCCGGTGTAGTAAGACATTTCGGGTTCACTGAACACTTCCGGAACTGGGGCGAAGGAAACCAGCTCACTAAATGGGCTTCCTCCCCCCGCTGGGCGAGCTGAAGGATCTCGCACACCCATCTGGCTGAACTGGCCTCCGCTTGCCTAGCCGGGGAAGAGCACGCATCCAGGGTGTTTACATCCCCTTCCTTCTTTGGCGTCCTCCTTCCTAGCTCACCTGTCGGGAGCGTCCTCGCCCAGAGACGGGGCAGCAGCAATTGGGACAGCTAGAGTAGAGCATTCGGCCCGCGCGTCGAGTGCGAACGTGACGAGGCTGAGTACCTCCTGCATGAAGTCTTCAAACATCCCCACTATGGCTAGAGGTGGTGGGGACGACGACTCAGACCTATCTGAGCCTTGTCCTTCTCCTCCTGCCATCTAGCTTGTTGAAGATTTTCTGTGTTGACCACTCTCCATGCTCACCGCACCAGAATGTTGAAACCGAGAATTCGATCTCTCGTGGAGTTTGCCCTTAGGGAAGGGGTGATCATGCACTACTTCTCTCCTGCAAGCCAAACAACAAAAAGAAATGGAAACTTACCCAAGTGCTCAGTATGGAGGTCCCACCACACACCCGGAAGATCTTAGAGCGCTTCCCCTCCTTAGCCAATGGCCGAGCTAAGGCTATCTCAAAAAGCACAAGAAGATCTGAATACTGATAAGCGTGTCGTCTGAGATGACCCCTTGGGTCTTATTTATATATTTCTGACAACGACCTGCCAATAGCCAACCTCCTCTGTTTTGAACAGCTATGTGCAATCCAACTATGACTGCTAACAGCGTAACTCCGCCGTTCTATTATACTATTCGCACCCTTGGCGGGGGTAAAATGGTAAAGAAAAACACCTCATAGGAAACTGGGCGAGTGGAGCATCTTCACCCAACGCCAAAGCCAGGAGGGCGTCGAGAGCGTTGAGTGGAGCAACATCACTACTTACATATTTATGAAGTAGCATTTCATGTACTAAATTAAAATTCCAAATTACAAATCAAAATCATTATCTATTCTTGTTTTCTGAAATCATGTTTCCTTTATGAGTACTTCCACTATTTTGTTATATTAACTGCATTTTTTATTTTTTAAATTTTTTTCCTTTGCAAATTTACTTTTTAAGTAGTAACTACGAAGTTTAAAACTTAATTTTATCTCTCAATAAGGCTTATAGGAACATATTGACTAAGAACTCAACCTCACCTTATTTAGGAAATCTAGTAATTAGAGCATCCATATAGGGGGAGGTTTTGCACGTTTGTCTCGCTTATCATATTCTATAAACAACTCTCTAGTCATATTTTTTTCTTTCTCAAGGATTTGTTATTATCAAAAGGGGAAATTGTTGGAGCATGCGTTCCGCATTCTTTGGTTTGAGAATAATAAATCTCTATTACATTTGATCATTGTTTGTTTATAGTGTACAAAATAATATGTATAATTCCCATATGAGTGCGATGCGGAAAATTGGCGATATCACACGCGTTAACACTGTCACCAACGATAGCTTGGGTGATTTTAGCCTTGTGTCAGACATGTTCTGCACGATCTATCCACGATGCACATGTTTCTAATATTTTGCTGGGAGATATACCTATCGTCGACAGTATCCCCATGTCTTGGCCACAATCAATGTTTCAACCGACCACAATATCTTCGACATAGGACACGTGGCATCACGAGAATAAAATGCTAGTGATAGCATTATCGTCGGCGATAGCGGCTAATGTCTATAAATTGCAAAGAGTTCGTGAGATCAAGGTTACACCTCCTGTAGCTTTCATTCTCACGTACCCTCTACCCATTCATCTTTGAATTCAGTTAACTCCTAACTTCTTTCAAAGTTCAAGTGCGAAGAGGAGACTTTTGTGTTCTTCAACTTTGGTGATCTTCACGACATTTCATCATCTCCTACAGAGTTCTACACTAGAGGGAGTTTATAAATTCAGAATTCATCTTATATTCTTTCTTTTATTTTTGTAACGATAGAGAATTTGTCATCTTGTAAGTGGCAACTAGATGCTTGTGCGGTTTAGGGGGTAATTTTTCACCTTATATACAACAATTAGATCTAGGTAAGATCTAGGGGAGGCTAGAGGTTGTAGGGAGAGATAGGTTTTAGCCATACGATCCTTGGGAGAAAGACTGATGAAATCACAAAAAAAAAATTTCCCATAGCCTCGATTTTAAGCTTTATTGAAATCAACATTTAATGTATTCATCTTTGTGGAAACAAAACACTATTTTGTCATCTCTAAATTTCTAAGTCTTTTCATATATGTGTTTGTAAGAAAAAGTGTTTTTGCCATTTTAACTATTTGTGTAAGAAATTCCTAAGTATTTCCTAAGAATTGAAAAATCCCTTATTCGCCCCCCTCCTCTAAGGGCACTATAAGATCCAATAGTTGAAACATGCATTGCACATCTCTTAGTTTGAAAATAACAAATCTCATTATATATTTGATCGTGCTTGTTGTGTGTTTATAATGTGCAAGAACTACATGTTTAATACTTCTTGTCTTACAAAGGAAATTAAGAAAGTTTATGCTCTCAATCGGGTGCTATCGTGGAGCGGTATCGCTAACACTGATGATAACATCGATAAAAAAAGCAATATCGACGTGATGGGAAAAATTGGCTTGAAAAAAAGGTTGGGTGGTGCCATATATAACAAGTTCTACCGCGACTCATTAGCTTTAATGCTCAGCGTTAGAATATGAAAGGCCTGCCAATCTATGACTGATGGAGGAGCAAAAGTAGAAGATCTGATGGAGTAGAGGAGATAATGCCAACGCGGAGTAGTAACGCTAACATGGTGCATTAAGAGGCATGACCTAATTTGGAATAGCATGGTTACCAAAATTGCCTCGATCTGTGTGCCTCTATATTTCCTAAAAAGGCTACCGCCCAGCGGTAACACTAATGTTGGTTCTAGGATCTGAGACTATTTAATAGCGAATATCCTCCGTTTACATACACACAAAGGATGACAAACGTGAGCTACAACTCAGATAATTTCGTGAGATCCCTCTTCCTAGAGATGAGAGAACTCATAGCACTGTACAAAAGGCCGAGAAATTGACGAAGGAATCTAAATGCTTATTCTGCGAGAAGGTCGCACCCTTCATCCTCATCTTCGAGTTCTTCATATTGAGGGAGTTTTAAATTTATTATTTTTGTTTCTCTTATTATTTATTGGGAGTGAATTTTTCACGGTTGTTGGCGACTAAGTCTTGTGAGGCATAGAGGGAAATTCGTTGCGGGTAGTGGAAACTTGGTCTATGGCAAGATCTATGGGGTGACTCGAGATCTCATCGGGAGATAGATGGACTAGAGCCAACTGGTCCTTGTAAGAAGGGTCGGTATAGAAAACCAAAAGGGTTTTACTATCGCCTCGATCCCAAGCGTCATTGGGATCAAATTTTGTAAAAATACTTGTTGAAATAAAATTATATTTTCTTCTATTTTGGCTATTGATTTTTGATAGCATTCTTTTAAATAAAAAATTCCCGTTACTAATGTCGAGTGATATTAATTACCACTAGCGGTGGCAACAGAAACTTTAATTTTTATGTTTTCATCTGCCTTTTGTTTTTCCTAAAATATTTTAAAATCCTTATTCACCCCCCCCCTAAGGGCACCTATAAATCCAACAAGTGGTATCAGATCAAGGTTATTCCAAATCGGTCTAACAACCGGGAATAATGACACTACATGATCTACCTTTTCGCGAGGGGAAAGAGATATGTAGGCCTCCACTATTTGATGGTTTTGATTATAACTACTAGAGGACTATCATGTGTTATTTTATTATGATTTTAGATATAGAAGTATGGGCTTGGGTTACTCATTCGATTTGGGCTTGGATCGCCTAAACCTAACTTTTTAACGATGAAAAGGGCAACAGGTTTATGATTGCTCCTAAATCAGCAAGCACATGTTTTACTAATAAATTGTTGAATATGCATGGGATAGAAAACCATCCCAGATTGTCTAATATTTGAGGCAATGTTTTAAGTAAGACCACCAAAATTTTGCTTGAGATGAACACGCAAAACATTTTTGAGTTTCTTTTTTTTTGAAAATTAACTCCTTAAGATATTTTATGTATCTAGACATTTCAATGAGTGCCTCGCAGAAGGGAACGTTTATGTGAATTTATTTTAGGATTTCTAAAAAGTGTTTATAGCGCTCTTCAGTGTGCTCATTTTTTAATTTTAGACAGGTAAGGAATAGCAGAATAAGAAGTGTGCAGAGATAAAGTAGAAGGCAATGTAGAAGATAAATAAGGAGGAGGTGGTGGAGTAGAGACATGTACCTCGGGCTTGATTATTTTTGAAGTTACCTATTTTTCATTGTAGAGGGTGATTATATTGGCACTTACTCTTGGATTCGGCTCTGTGTTGCCTGACAAAGCTCCTTGATGGTGCTCAAAAAACATCTTTGTTAGTTGTCTAATTTGATTTTCTAAAATTTTAATTGATCCGGTGAGATTCCAGATGTTGGAATCATTTGAAGCAACATATTTTACAAAGACCTCTTCAATTAAAGAGGGCTTCAGTGGTTGTGGTGGAAATTCATGTGGATTTAAATTTAGGGGACGTTTTCCATTGCCTTGGTTGCTCCAACAGAAATTCGGATGGTTCCTATAACCCGCATTATAGGTACTATTATATGAAGTGTTGTTCGGGTAAAAGGAATGTCGAGAAGGATTTCCCATGTAGTCAACCTACTCTTCAATTAATTTATTATTAGCCCAAGTAGGAGTAGTGGAGGAAGCAGACATCTCTGCTACTTTCTTAAATAAGCGTTCTACTTCAAAAAGCCCAACCGGCTTGCTAGGCTGCAACCGAGGCACATTCTATTGGTAGGCGTTCATGGCCTTTTCTTTGAAAAGCTCTAGAGCGGCCTCAAGGGGCTTATTATTTAAAGTACCACCCGCAGCCACATCAATCATTTGCCTAGTTTGAAAATTCAAGACTTGTAGCCAAGTTGGCAGTGCGTGGTAGGGGCATCAACGCAAAAGCTCTTTGATGTGCTCTCATGTATCATAAAGAGACTCCGAGATGATTTGCATAAAAGAAGCAATATTAGTACGTAATTTAGTGATCTTTATTGGAGAAAAATATTTAGAGGGAAATTTTTCCGTCATTTCGTCCCACATAGTGATGTATCATCTAAGAAGATAACCAGATCACCGCTTAGGCTTGAGCTGCAAAGAAAAAGGAAATAAATGTAATTGAATGACATCATCAGTAACGTCTTTGATTTTAAACATATCACAAATCTCACAAAAACTAGAAAGATGTAAATTTGGATCTTCATCCAGCAAACCATCAAATTGTATTGATTAGTGTACTATTTGAATGATGTTTGACTTGATCAGAAATTTATTGTTTGCCACTACAGGGTGAATGATACTAGATTGTGTCTCTTTCAAAGTCAGATGAGCATAATAGGATATGGTCCATTTATGGGCCTTATTCAGATTTGGAGGATTGGGATTGGTCGGATTAGTCTCACCTATATTTTTTACGTTATTATGTCTGATCGACTCTTCAAAATTCAAATATAAATCCTGATCATGAGCTCAAAGGCACTGCCAAATAGAGCGCTTGATCTCTGAATCAAAATAAATTTCAGGATTATTCAAAGAGCTTGTTGGGGTCATGCATTAAAGAGAGGAAAAGAGAGAGATGAAGAAAATATAAAATATAAGGAAAGAAAGTAATGCTAAAAATAATAGAGGATTTTTTCCTTTTTAAGCTATTTAGTTTAGTCTTGAACATCTCAAGGTCTACCCGGTGAAGGACTCGCATTGGTACTAGGAGATATACTGGGATGACATCCCAAATCTCCCTTTCCAAGAATATAGTTTCACCTTAATGATTTTTTTTGGAAAGCAAAATTAAAAGAAAATAAAATGATAAAATCAATAGTTATTCCTCTTTTCAAAATATCAATCTAAGTTTCCCGACAATAGCGCCAAAAACTTAGGCTGCGTTTGGGGGGACTTATTTTCACCGGTCAAGCGGTCACGACCGCATGAATCGGACCTTAATTAAGTCCTGGTTCATGCGGTCGTGACCGCTTGACCGGTGAAAATAAGTCCTCCCAAACAGAACCTTAATAGATAAAATTTGGGTTTATAGAAAAAGTGGTGTTATCTGATTCTATATCCATTAAAAACAAGTGTACCTTATCGATTGTAGTATAGGTTACTAAGAAATACCAAGGTCGTATTTCCTGGGACGCGTTGATTACTTTTACTTTGAGGATTCACTATTATCATATAAAAAAAAATTTGGATTAATTTCAAGATAAAAAATACAAATTAAAATAGGATTTAGATTATGATTAAAAAGCTATGATTTGATCTTGACTCACCTCGGAATGAAAATAACTAAAAGAAAATAAAGTTCTAAATCTCTTTAACGAAATTGCTTGGACCGTGAAGGTTCCTAAAATATGAATGCACCGCTTTCAAGGATACGTCCAGCTGAGTTTAGGTTGATCGACAGAACTTTTTTTCTACAATCGAAACCCCTAAAGCCATCTTTATGTGGTTAACTCCGCTATTGGATTTGACTCCAATACGATAGATTTACGTCACTATCTTTCAAGGATTGTATTCAACTCTCTTTACCTATGAGTGATCAATTCGCACACACGATTCTTTTGGCTACTATAGTATGAAAACAGAAGTGAAAGTCATATATTGATGATATGACCCCACTCAAAAATGATCAAAGATAAATTCTAAACATTCATTTAAAAGAGAAAAAGAAATTAAATATTAAGAAACGATTATCATTTCATTCCTCTGATCGTCGTGATCGAGAACTAATAGATGTTTAGTTACTCATAGTTGTGGAGAAAATGAAAAAATATATAAAGGAAATGCATAAGAAGAACAAGAGATTGGGGGAAAATATCTAATTTTATTATTAATTAAAAGTGACTACAAGTAGGAAAAATAGAGACATTATAATTACTAAAAAAAATTTACAAGTAGGCTAAAGAGAAGTTTATAAGCAAACTACAGAGAAGATTATAAGTAAACTGGAGAGAGAAATGCATGAAAACTAGCGAGAAGTACAAAAACACTAAGAACAACACTTAGAAACCTCCAACCCTCTCCAAAATTCTGAACCCTTGACCTTTGGAAGAGCTGGGAATTTATAGGAAAAATTTTCAGTTTATACGCCCTAGGTCACACCCGTGACCTAGGGCATGCAACAATTGTGTGACATCAGTTGGTTATTGTGGCATGGACAGTGCGGCAAAAGTCAAAGAACATGCTCGTGACTATGTAGTCATGAGCGTGTACATGGGTGACTATATTAAATGTGGCATGCAGGTGGCGTGACAGCGCAACTAGCTTGTCTTGAGGGTTGAGTCACTAAACATAGGAGTGACCGGAAGTACTCGGGCGTGACTTGACTTAAACTGACTAGATGGACTTGGGATGGCGTGATGTGGGCTCGATTGTCCAGCTTCAACCTTATACAAGTGTGGCATGGATGTCACGTGCATGTAATCTAGGACACTGACACAGAATTTTCTCCGAAACACGACAACATATGAGACTTGATTTTTATGTAATCACGCCCTGGTCACGAGCATGACCTAGGGTCTGTACTCTCATTTTTGGGAAATTTGTCAAAAAATCTGCAAAATATAAATAAAACTTTTATTAGAACAGAATTTGTAAAATAAATGATTTATTAACTAGAATAAATATAATATTTAAACATTTATATAAATATTAATTTATAACCTGTAATTCGTCGAGATCAGAGAATCCCGAGTATGACTCAGAAGAACTCTCCCCAGCAGGGGGCGAGTCGAGGAGGCCTCGTCCCAGCCAGGGGAGAGTTGAGAAGACCTCGCCCTAGCAGGGGGCGACTTAAGGAGGCCTCGCCCCAAATCAGAGGCGAGTTGAGAAGACCTCTCCCCAGTAGGGGACAAGTCGAGGAGGCCTCGCCCCGGCCGCGGGCGAGTTGAGAAGACCTCGCCCCAGCAGGGGGCGAGTTGAGAAGGTCACGCCCCTGCAGGGGGGAGTTGAGATGGCCTCGCACCAGCAGGGGGAAAGTTAAAGAGACCTCCCCTAGCACAGGGAAAGTTGAGGAGACCTTCCCCCAGCCGGGGCGAGTTGAGAAGACCTCGCCCCTGCAGGGGGTGAGTTGAGGAGAACTAACCCAGTTAGTGTGAGCGTGTCGGGCATATGTTCGCAGAACATAACCTCCCTCCCATTGGATTTGCCTATAAATAGGACCCCCATGGTATAAGTAGAGGGGGGAGCTTCACCCCCCCCCCCCCCCCCCACCCCCCACCCCTGTCTGCCCCATATGAGGGGAGAGTTTATAGTTAACCTCACTCGTGTCGAGCTCAGCAATGAAATTAGGAGGGGAAGTTTTTATAGACTTCTGGGTGTGTAGCGGCACCTCCTCGCTGCAGCATACGGGTCTTGTTTGTAGGCAGTCTGCAGTTATTCTTTTGATTCACCACCTTCTTCTCGCCAAGACTCATGTAGGGCGACAGCTTAATCAGTAAGCTTTTGTCACCCCCAGTTCCAAATAACAGGGACTGATTTTGTTAGTTCCAATATTTTTGGTGTGGTGAGCATGAAGCATGATCGGAGAAATAAAATTTAGTGTGAGACCTGACAACGAGCCTTGCCGAGAAGGATGTGAGGCGAGTTCCAGCCTAAACAAAGTTCAAATGAGGTGAATTCTAGTTTTGATAGGATCGGTGAGGCGAATTCCAGCCTTGGCAAGTTCGATTGAGGTGAATTCCAGTTCTGACGAGCTCTGGCGAGGCGAGTTCAAGCCTGGATGAGTTCAAGCTCTGGCGAATTCCAGCTTAGAGTATTATCTTCGTATGCATTCCACTCGCAGGTATTCTGCTCGCATGCATTCTACTCACGGGTATTATATTCTTTTATGTTTTACTCCCTTGTGTTATGCTCATGTATGCTCTACTCGCACCACATATGGTATACTCGCAAGATGCTAGATAACCCTTTGAAGGCAATCTTAACTTGGGAATCTTATGGCCAGGAGAGATGAAATAGAGCTCAAATTTGGGCGATTTCAGGGCCCGACGTGCTGAAATCTGGGCGAGTTGGCATGTAGAAAAGAAAACAATTTGAGGACGCTGCCCCCGGACCCCGCAAGGGGCGCTGCTCCCTTGACCCCCGTCCGCAGACCAGGTAGCGAAACCCCTGGAAACTATGCGTAGGGGACATAAGGTCAAGGGTGACGCTTCACCCGCATTTTCACTCCTTTTTAGTGCTAACACCTTTTTATAGCACATATTAATGCTCATGGGTGCATTGGTAAAACCCAAGAGTGTGACCATGTGAATTGTAAACCGCGTTGGCTCAGATAATTTGACCGCAATGGCAATCATCACATAGGGATCCACATGATAGGGCTCTGGTCAAGCATGCATTCTGCAAGCCCTTGCTCATTGGGGGATTCACATATGTTCCACGAGTTTATACTCGCGAGGTGTCTTCTTCAACAACATGGTATTCTCTTTTATTCTGAGTGCTCATCTCATGTGATCTGGAAGTATTCTATCTTATTCCGCGAGCTCATCTCGCGAGGTTTAAAGATGTTCTTTCTTATTCTGCAAGCTCATCTTGCGAGATTTCAAGGTGTTTATTTCTTATTCTGCGAGCTCATCTCGTGAGGTTTCAAGGTGTTCTCATTTATTTCACGAGCTCATCTCGCGTGATCTCGAAGTATTTTATCTTATTCCACAAGATCAACTTGAGAGGTTTCAAGGTGTTCTATCTTATTCTGCGAGCTCATCTCGTGAGGTTCCAGAGTGTTCTATCTTATTCTGTAAGCTCATCTTGCGTGATCTGGAAGTATTCTATCATATTCTGCAAGCTATCTAGAGAGGTTTCAAAGTGTTCTTTTTTATTCTGCGAACTCATCTTGCGAGGTTTCAAGGTGGTCTCTTTTATTCCACGAGATCATCTTGCGTGATCTGGAAGTATTCTCTCTTATTCCGCGAGCTCATCTCGCAAGATTTCAAGTTATTTTTTCTTATTATGTGATCTCATCTCGCATGATTCAGAAGTATTCCATCTTATAACGCGGCTCATATCACGAGGTTTCAAGGTGTCCTTTCTTATTTCGTGAGCCCATCTCATGAGGTTTCAAGGTGTTCTCTTTTATTTCGCGAGCTCATCTCGCGTGATTTGTAAGTATCTATCTTATTCTAAGGGCTCATCTCACGAGGTTCTTTAAGTACTATCTTTTATTCTGCGAGCTCATCTCGCGTGATTTGGAAGTATTCTATCTTATTCCGCAAGCTCATCTCATGAGGTCTTAAGGTGTTCTATTTTATTCCGCGAGCTCCTCTCGTGAGATCTTGAGGTGTTTTGTCTTATTCTGCGATGTCATCTCGCGACACTATGAGATGTTCGCTTTAGTTCGACCAAAATCAACAGACTATACTTCATGACAAATACTCAAAGGGGTTATTGTTCATTACTCACTTCGATAAGGGAACTTATCATCAAAATAGGTCATGAAAAATGTATTTTTTGTATTATTATTTGATAACATAAACCAAAGTTACTTGATCATTTATGGCTATTCCGTTTCTTCGGTATTACTGATTAGAGTGAGTTGAAGTCCTCGAGCTGTGATGTTGCCAGAGTATAAGTCCTTGCCCGAGCTCCTCTCTCGCATACCGGCTACTTGTCCACTCGAGTGAGTTGAAGTCATCGAGCTGTAATGTTGACGTAGTCTGCCTCCCTGCACGAGCTCCTCTACCATACACCGGCTACTTACCCCTTCGAGTGAGTAGAAGTCCTTGACCTGTGATGTTGTCGTAGTCCAGATCCTTGTGTGAGCTCCTCTCCCGTATACTGGC
This sequence comes from Platanthera guangdongensis, assembly GCA_039583875.1. Lineage (NCBI taxonomy): Eukaryota > Viridiplantae > Streptophyta > Magnoliopsida > Asparagales > Orchidaceae > Platanthera > Platanthera guangdongensis. The sequence continues at coordinate 244,620,687 of CM077151.1, read as the reverse complement.
TACTTGCCCCTCGAGTAGGTTGAAGTCCTCGAGCTGTGATGTTGTCATAATCTGGGTCCCTGCACGAGCTCCTTTCCCGCACATCGATTACTTGCCCACTCGAGTGAGTTGAAGTCCTCAAGCTGTGATGTTGTCGTAGTCCAAATCCCCATGCAAGCTCATCTGCCGCATACCGGCAACTTACCCCCTCGAGTGATTTGAAATTCTCAAGCTATGATGTTGGTGTAGTCTGGATCCCTATATGTGTTCCTCTCCCACATACGGGCTACTTTCCCCCCACAAGTGAGTTGAGGTCCTTGAGTTGTGATGTTGTCGTAGTCCAGGTCTCTATGCGAGCTCCTCTCTCACATACCGGCTACTTGCCCCCTCGAGTGAGTTGAATTCCTCGAGCTGCGATGTTACCATAGTCTGGATCCCTGCATGAGCTCCTCTCTCGCATACCAGCTACTTTCCCACTCGAGTGAGTTGAAGTCCTCGAGCTATGATGTTGTCGTAGTCTGGGTCCCTGTATGAGCTCCTCTCTAGCATACCTGCTACTTGCCCCCTCAAGTGAGTTGAAATCCTCGAAAATTGATATTGTCGTAGTCCGGATCCCTACGCGAGCTCCTATCCCGCATACCGACTACTTGCCCACTCGAGTGAGTTGAAGTTATCGAGTTGTGATGTTGTCATAGTTCAAATCCCTATGCGAGATCCTTTTCAGCATACTGACTACTTTCTCTCTCGAGTGAGTTGAAGTCCTCGAGCTTTGATGTTATTGTAGTTCGGGTCATTGCGTGAGCTCCTCTCCCATATAGCAGCTACTTGCCCCATTGAGTAAGTTGAGGTCCTCGAGCTATGATGTTGTCGTATTCTGGATTCATGTGCAAGCTCCTCTCCCGCATACCGACTACTTGCCCCGCGAGCGAGTTCGAGTTTGCGATAGAGTTGATGTCATCATCTAAACCCCTACACAAGTTTCCCTCAGGCAAATCGTCTACTTGCCAACTGGTACTGAGTCTATCTCCAGCTCCAGTTCAACTCGCTCATTTAGTGAATGACCTAGAGGGTGTCGCCTTTTTTTGCACTTCCAGTTGAGCTTGGCTCATGCAAGGTGTCGACCTTTCTTCTCCATATCCAGTTGAGCTTTGCTCTTGCAAGGTGTCGACCTTTTCTCCACTTATAGTTGAGCTTTCTTGATTAGTGAATGATTTTGAGGGTATCAACCTTTTCTGCACCTTCAGTTGAACTCGCTCGTTTAGCGAATGGCATTGAGGGTGTTGACCTTTTCTCCACCTCTAGTTGAGCTCGCTCTCTTAGCGAATGGCCTGGAGGGTTTCACTGACACCTCTAGCACCACGCTCGAATGGTTTCAACCTCAACCATTCTGCAGGCCATACACCCCAACGCCTCTCCATGCCCACCGACGGGTTGTTGGAGGCCGCAACCTCCCTTTTTATGAGAAGTGATCCAGTTAAGCGCCTCTACGGGGACTTTTTAGGAGGTCACCCATCATGATATTACTCCAGCCCGAGCACGCTTAGATATAAAGTTCTTTCACTTTTCATCACCAATTAAGCTTGCTCGCTTAGCAAATGACATGTAGGGTGTCGACCTTGCCACCACCTCCAGTTGAGCTCGCTCATTTATCGAATGGCCTGGAGGATGTAGACCTTTCTTCTCCACCTCCAGTTGAGCTCGGCTCCTGTGAGGTGTTGACCTTTTTTTCTCCACCACTAGATGAGCTCGGCTCTTGCGAGTTGTCAACATTCTTTTCACTTTCAGTTGATCTCGGCTTCTGCGAGGTGTTGACCTTTATTCTCCACTTTTAGTTGATCTCGCCACTTAGCGAATGGCCTGGAGGGTATTGACCTTGCCTTTACCTCCAGTTGAGCCTACTTGTTTAGCAAATGGCCTAAAGGTCATCAATCTTTCTTCTTCACCTTCAGTTAAGCTCGGCTCCTGCGAGGTGTCGACCTTTATTTTCCACCTCTAGTTGAGCTTGGATACTGTGAGGTGTCGACCTTCTTTCCACCTCTAGTTGAGTTCGGCTCCCGCGCGGTGTTGACCTTCTTTCCACCTAGTTAAGCTCGGCTCCTGCGAGGTGTCGACCTTTCATCTTCACCTCCAGTTAAGCTCGCTCTCTTAGCGAATGGCCTGGAGGGTGTTGATCTTTTCTCTACCTCCAGTTGAGCTTGCTCATTTAGCTAATGGCCTGGAGTGTGTCGACCTTTTCTCCACCTACAGTTGAGATCGCTCGCTTATCGAATGGCCTGGAGGGTGTCGACCTTTTCTCTACCTCCAGTTGAGTTCGCTCGCTTTGTGAATGGCCTGGAGGGTATGAAACTTGTCTCCACCTTTAATTGAGCTCACTTGTTTACCAAATGGCCTAGGGGGCGTCGACCTTTCTTCTACACCTCTAGTTGAGCTTGACTGTTGCGAGGTGTTGACCTTTCTTCTCTAACTCCAGTTGAGCTCGCTCGCTTAACGAATGACTTAAAGTGTGTCAACCTTTTTTACCTTCAGTTGAGCTCACTCGCATAGTAAATGGCTTGTAGTGTGTCGACCTTTTCTCCACCTCCAGTTGAGCTCGCTCTCTTAGCGAATGGCCTGTAGGGTGTCAACCTTTTCTTCACCTCTACTTGAACTTGCTTGTTTAGCGAATGGCCTGGAGGGTTTCGACTTTATCTCAACCTGCAGTTGAGCTCGCTCGTTTAGCAAATGGCATAAAGGGCATCGAACTTTCTTCTCCACCTCCAATTGAGCTCGGCTCCTATGAGGCGTCAACCTTCCTTCTCCACCTCCAATTGAACTCGAATCATACAAGGGTGTTGACCTTTTCTCCACCCCCAGTTGAGCTCGCTAGTTTAGCGAATGGCCTGGGAGGTGTTGAATATTTTTCGGCTCATCTAGTTGAGCTGCATTCCTGGGAGGTAGTTTGAGCGGCATATTTACTAGTGGTCATCTATCTGAACTACAGATTCAACAGTGTTTTTCCGAGCTCGCGAGTGAGCCTGAAAAAATTGGGATTGTGTATAACTCAGAATTCGTCAAGATCAGAGAATCCTGAGTATGACTCAAAAGACTTGCCCTAGCAAGAGGCTAGTCAAGGAGGCCTCACCCCAGTTGGGGGTGAGTTGAGAAGACCTTGCCCCAGCAGGGGGTGAGTCGAGGAGGCCTCTCCTCAATCGGGGGCTAGTCAAGAAGACCTCGCCCCAGCAGGGGGTGAGTTGAGGAGGCCTCGCCACGGTTGGGGGCGAGTTGAGAAGGCCTCTCCCCAATAGGGGGCAAGTTAAGAAGGCCTTGTCCCAGTAGTGGGAGAGTTGATAAGGCCTCACCCCAGCATGTGTAAATTGAAGAGACCTCGCCCCAATGGTGGTGAGTTGAGAAGGCCTCACCCCAGTAGGGCGTGAGTTGAGAAGGCCTCACCCCATTAGGGGCCGAGTTAAGGAGACCTCCCCACAGCATGGTGCGAGTTGAGGAGACCTTGCCCCAGCCGAATCAAGTTGGGAAGACCTCGCCCCAGTAGGGGGCGAGTTGAGGAGACCTCGCCTAGTTAGGGCGAGCACATCGGGCGGATCTTTTGCAGACCATAACCCCCCTCCCCTTGGATTTACCTATAATTAGGACCTCATTGCACAAGTAGAGGTGACCTTCACCACCCCCCCCCCCCCGATGAGGGGAGAGTTCAGGGTTAGTCTCACTTGTGCTAAGCTTAGCAATGCCTTTAGGAGGGGAAGTTCTTATAGACTTCCGGGTGTGTGGTGATACCTCCTCACTGCAGCACGTGAATCTTATTTGTAGGCAGTCCAGAGCTATTCATTTGATTCACCACCTTCTTCTCGCCAAGACTCCCGTGGAGCGACCACTAAATTAGAAAGCTTTTGTCACCCCTAGGTCTGAATAGTAGGGATCGATTTTCTTGGTTCCAACAATTAACCTAAATATTATATTAGAAATATGTACAAAACTTACTCATAAATTATCAATATATAACAAAGATCATATCATTTGTGCATACAAATGTTGATCAACGGGTTCACCCATATTTTTACAAAATTTTATGCTAGCATCATATGGAGTAGGCATGAGTGTGGAATTATATAATTTAAATTTATACAACGTTTTTTCAATCGAGTTATAAAGAGGCAATGATACACATGTATCGGTTCTAACAAGCTTCATTCTTAAAATAACATTAGCTTCCCAAAATCTTTCATGTCAAATTTGAATGATGAATTAATTTTAATATCATTAACAATTCTAATTGAACTTTCAAAAATTAAAATGTCATCTACATAGAGATAAAGCAAGACAGTTTCATTTTCATCTTGTTTTGCATAGATCCATTTGTTAAATTCATTAGACATAATTCAAAATGATAAAACCATAAAATCAAATTTTTGATGTCATTGCTTAATGGCTTATTTTAGACCATAAAGTGATTTAATAAGTTTCCAAACTTTGGTTTCTTGACCTTTAGCTACAAAGCCTACGGGTTGAGTCATATAGACTTCATCTAAGTCTTCATGCATGAAGGCAGTGTTCATGTCTATTTGATGAATGATCGTCTTATGGATCTAAGCTAAGACACCAAGAACACGAAGGATGTGATCCTAGCTATGGGTTTAAATAATCTATTTCTTGTTTTTGAGCATAACCTTTCGCAAGAAGGTGAGCCTTATACTTTTCTATAGAGGCATCTAAATTTAGTTTCTTCCTAAAAATTCATCTACAACCTATGACAATGGCACCATGAGGTAGATCAGTTAGTATCCATGCTTTGTTTTCTATGATTGAATTAATTTTTGAATTTATGGCTCCTTTCCAAAAAGGACAATCAGATGAAGTCATAACATCCTCATATGAAATAAGATCTCTTTCAATTAGATGATAAGTAAAATATGGAGATAGTTTTAAACTGAAAAGTAAGTTGGATTTATAAATTAGGCATTCTGTGTAATCTATCTCTCTTCACTTACATACTACGATTAAGGCAAGCATACCTATCGAGTAATAGTATAGTATTTTAAAATATCACGGTTGTATTTTTTCACGGATCTGTATCGAGTACTCTACTTCAAGAAAAAGAACTATTATTTTATCGAAAAGATTTAAGGGTTTGTTTTGAAAATGAAAATAAAAGTAACATGTAGGGTTATGAATATATATGAGGTAGAGAGCCATCGATTTTGGTTTACTTTGGAAAATACTTTTTATAAGATAAACTCTACTTTTTATTAATTAAAATACTTGACCGAGGAGGTTTGCTAAATATGAGTGTACCTCTATCGAGTATACATCCACCTGTGATTACATACTTTGACTGAACTTTCGTATCTAATCAAAAATACATTAATTCACGCTTTACGTTGTGAACCCCGCTATTGACCTCCTACTAGTTTTTGTAGGTTCAACCTGGGAGGCTTACGTTCATCTCTTTCGTGAATGAGGCGTTGTTTCTCTTTACCTGAGAATGATCAATTTCTAGGTAAATCTTATGCTTTTACTTTAGAAAATAGGGTTTTAAAAATACAGAACTAATATCCTTCCCAAAACTTATCTCAATTGAGTGCTAAAAGGTTCTTTGCCTCTCATCGGGATGGGGGTGGTAGTAAAAATTAAAAGACTTATAATAAAAGTGCAGAAATAATATCCGTCCCAAAGTATCTCAGTTGATGCTAACAAGTTCTTAGTCTCTCAATTGGGATAAGGGTGGTAGTAATAAAATTAAAAGACTTATAATAGTGCAGAAATAATATCCGTCCCAACCATCTTAATCAAACACTAAAAATCTCTTAGCCTCTCATTTGGGATGGGGTTGGTAGTAAAAAGAAAGAAAAAAATGAAAAGTACTTACGCACACACCCTTCCTCAACAGAAATGAAAGCTAAGTTAAAAGCAATAAGAGATGAACAAGTACATGAAAACTGAAATTGTATTACATAAATAAGTGTTACACACTAGGAAACCCAAACTAGGGTTAGGAAAATATAACTCAAAACTACTTATAAACACTATATAGAACTATTTTGAACTATACAAGTTATTCCTAAACCTCTGGCTTGGCCCTCCTTTTATAGCCAAAAATTTTGACGTACACGCCCCCCTTACACGCCCTCGCAGGGCATGTTGCCTGGGCATGACACTGACGCGGCAGATTTGTATAGAATTTTGGTGACTTCTAGATTGAATCAAGCAAGTACACGAGCGTGACTTGATTGACACGGACGTGACATCTGGACGTGTTTGCATGGCGTGACAGCTTGGCTTATTCGGGGCGCGACAGTGGATTCTTTGCTTTGTCATAGGTGAGGTCACGAGCGTGATAGGTAGAACACATGCGTGTCACCGAGGCATGACTTGAGCTTGCTGGCCTCATAACTTCGGCACGGCGTGACATCGGGTTGATTGCTTGGTCACAAGTGATGTCATGGGTGTAACAGGTGGAATACGGGCATGTCACCCTGGCGTGACTTCACTTGATGCCCAAAATTTGCCAAACTGCTAAAATTGTTGGATTTAAAGTTACATGCACTAGGTCACGAGAGTGACCTAGGGGCATGACTTATGAATTTTTGTCGAATTGTCCCAAATGTCCAGAAATTTCTATAGGACACAAAAGCAGGTTAAGTTAGAACTGAAAATTAAAATAAATTATTTATTTAGATATGTACAAAATATAATTACATTTTTACTAAAACAAAACAAAAAATATACTAAAATATATATTTTTTGCTACTCTTCAAATACCCACATACTTAAGCTTTGATATTCCAGAGCAAAAGTATTAGTTGATTATACGAACAATTATAAAATTTCTAATTCCACTATCAATTTATTAAATCAATGGAAAATGGATATAAAGATCCGGAGTATAAAGCGTTAAGTCCTACATTATGTAAATGATTTAGCCAAAAATAAAGGTTCGTAGCTATAAAACTTCTTAAGAAAACCAAATAGCAAGCAACATTGCAATCATTAGTAACAAGTTAGATTGGAATTATAAAAACCGTACTTTGAAAGAGATATGATGGAAAATAAACAACCTATTAAATATGCTCAGTCAAAATTTTAAGCAAAATTAGATCAAATTGTAGTGGTTTTATGGGATACAAACTTGATGTTTGCCTATAAAGCAGGCAATTGTGTAGGAGGTGATGAATTTTATCTTCTCACTTTATTCTTCTTTTGTTACAAATACTTAGGAAAATATTTTCCAAGGCAGAAAAAAACATAGTAGAATTAAATTTTATTTTAATCTAATGTATATATTTAGAAGCACATACTCCATTTCATATTGTCTTTTAATAATTATTGGATGTCTATGTTTACGGAATGAAATCTTATTCTTATTGACATAATATCTTTTCTTTTCTAGGATCACATACTCCTAGATGCTTGCTTGCGTAAGAAAACATGTCAAACAAAAAGTAAATAGGTAGGGGTTTAAAACAGTATTCAAATTTTGATAAAAATTTTTGAGAGAAGCTATAATAGCTTGAAAATTCCTATATTTCAATAAGAGTGGTGTTCAGATAATTACCGTCTACAGATGTTTAGCTAACATAATGCACATGTCTCTATTTATCGCAAAGCAGAAGCAGTGCTCAAAACAAATCTTCTAACATTTAAATTAAATATACAAGATATTCTTTAAAACTTAACCCCGGATATTTAGATCTATTTATTTATGATAAATAAACGACTACTAAATTTAAAAATTAGATAACTGTGTATATATCAACTCATCATTTTTTTTATTTTTTTCAAAAAAGATAAATGAAGTAGGGGTTTTTATTTTACTTTTTGGATGATTTACTAAGCAAAAAAAAATATGTGGTTGTTTTTTTGTTTTTAAGTGAATGTATATACAAGAATATTGAAAAGAAAATATTTTGTATAAAAATAAGACTATAAAAAAACTTTAGAAAATATTTGTACATATAACTTAGGTTTTTAGAAAGGAAATACACCCCTAATACTTATGTTGTGCATAAAAATGGAGAAAAAAGGAAAAAAATATATCTATATATACAAAACTGTAAAGTGCAATAAGATAAAGAGGTCTTCCTTATTGGAGGTCGGGGAGGCCGTAAGCAAAAAACATGCATATTTAGTAAAACAAAAAAGATAAAAACAGATAATATGGGGTGCCTCCCATATGCTTTGTTTATTTGTCGTATAACTTGACTTATTTAGTGGGATTATTTATATGTTATGAAGGATGTGGGATTCTATATGTTTATTTGAAGAGTCCCCCGCAAGATAAAGTTTTAAGCTGTGCCTGTTTACTTCAAAACAGCCTAGTTCGGGGTGAGAAATAAGAACAGTCTCATATGGCCAAATCTCTTTAATAGTAAAGGGGTCGGACCATCGGGATTTTAATTTCCCCGGAAAAAGTCTAAGGCGTGAGTTATAACGAAGGACGAGATCGCCTAATGAAAATGATTTTAGAAATTATATTTTTCTATCATGACAAAATTTAGAACGCTCCTTATAGAATTTAATGTTTTCATAGGCATTGGCACATCATTCATCAAGTTCATTTAATTGAAATTTTCTTTGTTTGGCTGCTAAGTTCATATTTAAGTTTAAAAATTTTAGCGCCCAATATGCGCGATGTTCTAATTCTACTGGAAGATGACACGCTTTTTCGTATACTAAACAATAAGGCGTACAACCGATAGTGGTTTTCTCAAGAATACGCTTCAGTTCCCTATTAACTACCTCCACTTGGTCACTCATTTGTGGGTGATAAGAGGTGGCGAGTTTGTGAGTGACCCATATTTAGCTAAAATTTTAGCTAATTGGGTATTATAGAAATATGTGCCGCGATCACTAACAACAGCACGAGGCATGCCAAAATGACAAAATAAGTTTTTCAGAAATTTTACGACAACTCTCCCGTCATTGGTGTGCAACGCTTGTGCTTCTTCCTACCTTGAAACGTAGCCAACCGTTACTAAAATGTAACGATTTTTATAAGATGGAGGTAGAGGGCCTATAAAATCTATTCACCAAATATCGAATATTTCACATTCTATAAATAAGTTTGGGGGCATTTCATCCTGGCAAGAAATATTACCTAACCGTTGGCAGTTATTGCACGTGCTTACTAATTTCTGAGCATCTTTGAATAAAGTGGGCCAAAAGAAGCCCGCTTCAAGAACCTTCTGCGCACTCCGTTTTACTTGATAATGTCCGCCAGTTTGTCCTTCATGGCAGTGCCGCAAGATTTTAACACCTTCCTCACCCGAAATGCATCTTCTAATCACTTGGTCCGCACAGACTTGGAATAAAAATGAGTCTTCCCAAAAATATTTTTTCAGGTCAGAAAAGAATTTCTTCTTTTGCTGACTTGAAAAACTTTTTGGAAGGACTCGAGCTACTAAATAATTAGCTAAGTCTGTGAACCATGGAGTAGAGGAATTTGTTACTATTTCTTTGGCGAGGAGGCGTTCTTCAAGGAATTTGTCCTCAATGTTGGCCTCCACTAGTATATCTGCAGCAGTATTCGCTAGTCGAAAAAGATGATCGGCCGACAAGTTCTCTGCGCCTTTTTTATCTCGGATCTCCAAGTCGAATTCTTGTAGGAGGAGAACCCAACATAGTAGATGGGGTTTGGCATTTGCTTTACTTAATAAATATTTTAAAGCAGAATGATCAATAAAAACTATAACTTTAGATAGCGTTATATATGATCAAAAATTAATACAATTACCAACAGTTCCTTTTTTGTAGTGATGTATTTTGCTTGTGTAGATGTGAGCATTTTATTTGTGTAATAAATAGGATGAAAATACTTGTCTACACGCTGTCCAAATACAGCTCCTACTGTATAATCGCTCGCATCACACATTATTTCAAAAGGAAATGACCAATCTGGTGCTACTAGAATAGGAGAATTTATAAGTTTTTCTTTTATAAAATTGAATGTTGATAAGAATTTGCTATCAAAAATAAAGGAGGATTCTTTTTCTAGGAGGTGGGTTAACGATTTAGAAATTTTGGAAAAATTTTGAATAAACCGTCTATAAAAACCTGTGTGGCCTAAAAAACTTTGTATAGCTTTTACGTTTGTAGCTGTGGGAAGTTTTTCGATAATTTCTATTTTGGCCATATCAACCTCGATTCCCTTGATAAAAATTTTATGACCTAGAACTAAGCCTTCTATGACCATAAAATGACATTTCTCTCAATTCAGTGCTAAATTCGTATCTTTGCAGTATAGAAGAACACAAGTGAGGTTATCTAAACAAATATGGAACGAGTCTCCGAATACGGAGAAATTGTCCATAACATCTTCTACTGACTTGCCAAATATTGCTAGCATACATCTTTGAAATGTAGTCGGCATATTGCAAAGGTCAAACGACATTCTTCTATATGCAAAGGTGTCGGAGGGGCAAGTAAACGTGATTTTTTTCTAATCTTTTGGGGCGATAGGGATTTGTAAATACCCTGAAAAACCATCAAGAAAATAATAATATGAGTGTCCAGAGAGCCGCTACAAAATTTGATCGATAAACGGTAGTGGAAAGTGATCTTTTCGGGTGGCATCATTTATTTTCATGTAGTCGATGCACATCCTTCAACCCGTAACAGTACAAGTTGGAATTAATTCGTTATTAGAGTTTGGCACTACTGTTATGCCACCCTTTTGGGGGACAATATGTATGGGACTAACCCACATACTGTCTGAAATCACATAAAGGATCCCTGCATCCAGAAATTTTATTACCTCAGTCTTAACGACATCCTTCATATTCGGATTAAGTCGTCGTTGAGGCTGGATGGATCTGCGAGGATTATCTTGGACAAAAATTTTATGTGTAAAGAATGAGGGGTTAATCCCCTAAATATCAGAAATCTGCCATACAATTGTATGGTGATGTTGTTTTAACTCTTCCACTAAATCGAAAGTCTCCGAATCGTTTAACTTTGAAAAAATGATAACAGGGAGTTTTGAATTTCTTTTCGAGAAAAACGTATTTTAGATGATCGGAAAGTGGTTTAAGCTCGAGGGTTGGTGGTTCTTCGTAGGATTTTTTTATTTGAAATTTTTAGAAGTAATGGTTTCAAAAGTCAAATGATTAGATATTTCATTTAAAATAGGTAAGTTTGCCAAGTCTGTTTCTTCTAAAGTTTTAGAAAATTCGTTAGAAAGAGAAAGACCATTTTCCTCAAAAGAGGCTTCCACTTGAAAGCAAGAATCGTCATTTGAAAGCGAATTCCTCATAGAGGGATTTATATTAATAGTAACCTCGTCATCTCCAACCCGAAGGAGGAGTCTATCGTTACTTACATAAAGCACTGGAGGTGGCGAGAAAGGGGCGACCGAGTATAATGGATACATCAGCGTCCCCCTCGATGTCGAGGATAACAAAGTTTACCAGGAAGATAAACTTGTCAACCTTGACTAAAACATCTTCCACTATCCTCATTAGATATTTTATAGAACAGTCTACTAATTGGATGCTCATTTTGGTTGTGCTTGGAATACCCGGTCCAAGTTTTTGAAAAAGCGAGTGAAGCATTAAGTTAATAGTAGTGCCCAAATCTACTAAGGTGTCTTTTATTAATAAATTACCAAAAAGGCACGAGATTGAAAATCATCCTGCATCATTTAATTTTTGGGGTAATTTATTTAATAAAACTGTCGAACATTCAGCGATAAGGGAAACTCGCAATATATCCTCGAGTTTCTTTTTATTAGAAAGCAACACTTTGAGATATTTTGCGTATTTCGGTATCTGTGTGATTGTCTCGCAGAAAGGAACATTAATTTGTATTTGTTTTAAAATTTGTAAAAAAAATTATAATGCTTGTCTTGTCGCTCATTAATTATTTTAGAAGGATAGTGAAAAGATGGTGGAGAAATACGCGGTGAAATAACAGAAGGAGAAGAAGAAGAAACGGGAGGCGGGGTAGAAACTCTAACCTTAGATCCAGATTCAGCTTTATTAGGTGACTGTACCTCCCTTCCTCTTCAAAGTGTGATGGCGTGGATATTCTCTCGCAGATTTGGCTCAGTATTCCCTGGTAAAGTTCCAGGTTAGCGCTGCAACAACATCTTTGAAATCTGTCCAATTTGAGTTTCCATATTTTTAATTAATCTGGTCAGGTTCCGGATATTGGACTCATTTGTGACGACATATTTACTAAAGATGTCTTCTATTGGGGTGGGTCGTTGTGTCTGTGATTATGGAGGTGGTAGTGCAAATCCAATTGGATTTTCATTAGGCGGACGCTGAGCATTATTGGGGTTGCTCCATGATAAATTTAAATGATTCCTAAACCCTAGATTATAAGTATTATTATACGAATTAATATTTGGGATATAGGAAGGAGGTCGATATGGATTCCCCATATAATTGACTTGTTCTTCAATTATATTACTATTAGTTGAATTCCAAGGAGGAGTGGCGGAGGGAGCAGACATCCTCGCTACTTGCCTAGTTAGAAATTCTACTTTGAGTGTTAAATTTGAAGAAGCGTCGAGCTCATAAATCCCAGCAGGTTTATTAGGGCGTGACCTAGGCACGTTCCATTGGTAGGCATTCATGGTCATTTCATCAAACAAAGCTTGAGCAGCCTCCAGGGTTTTATTATTTAGAGTTCCCCTAGCGGCAGCATCAATCATTTGTCTAGTTTGGAAATTCAAATCATTATAGAATGTCTGTACATGGAGCCAAGCAAGCAGGGCTTAATGTGGACAAATACGTAAAAATTCTTTAAAGCATTCACAAGTCTCATAGAGAGACTCAGACTTGCCCTGAATAAATGAAGAGATATATGCACGTAGTTTAGCAGTTTTAGCAGGCGAAAAATACTTCGTTAAAAACTTTTCGGTCATCTCAGCCCAGGTAGTGATGGATCCTCTAGGTAGAGAACCTAACCATTTCTTGGCTTTCGTCCGTAACGAAAATGGAAATAAGCACAAATGAATGACATCATCAGTGATGCTATTTTTTTAAATGTGTCGCATATTTCTAAGAAATTTGACAGATGCGTATTTGGATCTTCATCTGGCAATCCATCAAATTGAATTGAGTTTTGAATCATTTGGATTATGCTAGATTTGATTTCAAAATTATTCATAGCAATCGTGGGTCAAACTATACTTAACCCGGTGTCATCCAAGTTCGGTCGCGCATAATAAGATAGTCCTTTGCGGGGTCGCAACTAGAATTTGCTCTGCCATAGTTTCAACGTGTGTGGTTCCAATAGACTCTTCTAGATTTAATGCTTGGTCTTGGTCACGAGATCGAAGGCGACTGTAATAGGTGAAGTCGATTTTAGGATCAAAATCAAGATTATGATCAATAGGAGAGTTTCGTCGGGTCATGCCCTAAAAAACTATTATATATAAAAACTCACTTTTTTTTGTTTTTTTGGGGGGTTTTGTTTTTGGAAAATAAAATGACAAAAATAAAAGTGTTGTTAAAAAATAGTTTTTATAAAAACAAAGGTTTTGTAATTAACAGAGAATTTATAGTTTGTTTATTTTTATAAAAACATTGATTTTTAATAACAATCAAGATAAAAGTGATAGTAATTCCTTTTTATTTCAAATATCAAGACAAAAAAATGATCCCTGACAACGGCGCCAAAAATTTGATAAGTAAAATATGGAGAGTTTTAAATTGAAAAGTAAGTTGGATTTATAAATTAGGCGTTCTGCGTAATCTATCTCTTTTTACTTATATACTTCGATTAAGCCAAGCGCACCTATCAAGTAATAGTATAGTATTTTAAAATATCAAGGTTGTATTTTTTCACGGATCTGTGTCGAGTACTCTACTTCAAGAAAAAGAACTATTATTTTATCGAAAAGATTTAAGGGTTTGTTTTGAAAATGAAAATAAAAGTAACATGTAGGGTTATGAAAATATATGAGGTAGAGAGCCCTCGATTTTAGTTTACTTTGGAAAATACTTTTTTTATAAGATAAACTCTACTTTTTATTAATTAAAATACTTGACCGTGGAGGTTTTCTAAATATGAGTGTACCTCTATCGAGGATACATCCACCTGTGATTACGTACTTTGACTGAACTTTCGTATCTAATCAAAAATACATTAATTCACGCTTTACGTTGTGAACCTCGCTATTGACCTTCTACTAGTTTTCGAAGGTTAAACCTGGGAGGCTTACATTCATCTCTTTCATGAATGAGGCGTTGTTTCTCTTTACCTGAGAATGATCAATTTCTAGGTAAATCTTAAGTTTAAATTTAGAAAATAGGGTTTTTAAAATGCAGAACTAATATCATTCTCAAAGCTCATCTCAATCGAGTGCTAAAATGTTCTTAGCCTCTCATTGGGATGGGGGTGGTAGTAGAAAATTAAAAGACTTATAATAAAAGTGCAAAAATAATATCCGTCCCAAAGTATCTCAGCCGATGCTAACAAGTTCTTAGCCTCTCAATTGGGATAAGGGTGGTAATAATAAAATTAAAAGACGTATAAAAGTGCAGAAATAATATCCGTCTCAACCATCTTAATCAAGCGCTAAAAAGTTTTTATCCTCTCATCCGGGAAGGGGGTGGTAATAAAAAGAAAAAAAAATTAAAGTACTTACGCGCACACCCTTTCTCAAATGAAATGAAAGTTATGTTAAAAGAAATAAGAGATGAAGAAGTACATAAAAACTGAAATTTTATTACTTAAAAAAGTGTTATACACTAGGAAACCCAAACTAGGATTAGGAAAATATCACTCAAAAGCTACTTATAAACACTATATAGAACTATTTTGAACTCTATAAGTTATTCCTAAACCTCTGCATTGGCCCTCAATTTATATACGAAAATTTTGAAGTACACACCCCCCTTACATGCCCTCTCAGGGGGTATTGTGTAACACCCCAAAAAGGAGTTGGTGGTAACATGCTAAAAGTCGACCTGAGCTCAACGAAATCATCGAGCAGAGCTCGACGAAAGCGTCGAGCAGAGCTCGTCAAATAAGCTTTGTTAGGCGTTATGGCTTGTTCGACGAATTCTCTCATGTTCGACGAACTTGACTCCATCCGACGAATTGTCGAAATAAGATATTGCTGACTGGCGACTCATGTCAGATGGCTGGTGAGCGGCCAGTGAGAGGTAATTGATTTTTCAGCCCAAATCCTGGCCTTTTCTTTATTTTGGATGAGAGATCATGTGGCTAGGATTAGTCCTGAATCCACTGAACCAGAGAAGAATAGGAAGGAGTTTCATTCACTTTATCTCTCTCTCTCTCTCTCTCTCTCTCTCTCTCTCTCTCTTTATCTCTTCATCTTTTGAGTTTCCTTGAATAAAAAGGAAGAAGAAGCTAAAGAGGAGCTGGGCTTAACTTTGTAAGCTTACTGAAGGAGATCTTGTGGTTGGAAGCCAGGTTTGAGGCTAAATCCGCAAAGGGGAAAGTGAGGCACTCACTTCCAACCACATCGAAAAGCTTTGTCATGGCTAGGAAGAGAACTATAAGGGTAACAAGTTTCTCCCTGAGAAGTGAAGTCCTCAATATGCATACTTGCATGGATTCCCTCACCAAAAGGTGAAAAATGGTGGATTCCCATGAGTAGATCAGTTTGATTCCCATATATTTTTGTATATGGATCCGGAAATGTAGAGTACGGAATAGGCATGTTGTGTGAAGCCCATCTAGACAGGTTGGTCTGGATTGGTGATTTTTTTGTGTTTGAGTGTCGGAGAAGACTCTATGGATATGATGTTATGTACGTGTGAAATCCGAAGTCTAAGGGTGTGCAAGATGCTTCATCAAAGTACTGGAAGCATTTCTAGGAAAATACCCAGGAACGATCACAGTTTGGAGAACTGTTGGTGTCACTGGGCGATAGTTAGTGTCGCTAGGCGATAGCTCCCAATGAGCTGAAATTTTGTGTGGCCTATCCCTACGAGACCTGGGGGCCATTGTATGTGAAGCTATGTGCTTAAGTTGCCTGGCTTGTGGTGGGTGCCAGCCCGAAATGGACAAAGTCGTGTGGCTTGTGATGAGTTGAGCTGTGAAGGCCAACTACTATGCCATCAAGTTAAGTACCTCTAAACGACTGGGTCGTCAAGTTAAGTACCTCTGAATGGGCAATTGGTCGTCAATTTAAGTAGCTCTGAACAACGTAGTCGTCAAGTTAAGTACTTCTGAACGACAAAGTTGTTGTTAAGTCATGGACCTCTAAACAATGGTGATACACGGGGGAGTCCGGTACACTGAAAATGTGCCCTGAGTGCACGCAGTATGTGGTCGTTGGGCCAACGTCTACGGTGAATGGTGCTTAAGTGCACCTTGATGTTGCCAATATATATTTATGACTTATTGCAGGGATGGAGAAAAGCCACCCCAACTATGGGGTGGGATCGTTATAATCGTGTCAGCAAAATACTGACTATTGCTTTGTTTGCCACATTTTAGTGGTCTCTTTTGTGCAGGTGCTAGAGAGCCAAGAGGAAAATAGCGGGCTGAAGCCCATGCATTGCAATTGGATGGCCCTTGAAGGCCCAAAAGCGAACAGTCTATTTTCATGTGTGGTCGGCCTGCATGCCGATATATGAAACCACTTTTTGTTAAATGAAATAGTTGTAATAAGGTTACGACAAAAACATGTATTATGTGTAAATTTATATGTCATTCCTTTTTGTGTAGTGGACATTCTCATTATATGTGGGTTCTTACCTTAAAATGCTTCCGCTAGAATGCTCTGAGGTAGGGTGCGTTTATAATTGAACTTGGATTTGGAAACAACTTGTAACCTCCTTACCTGTTCGTAGTATATGGCGTCGGGCCCCGGCTGGACCTTCTATCATGTGCTATACGACGGATGGGGTGTTACAAACTTGGTATCAGATTCCATTCTCGGTCTTTCTTATTAGAATTTGTGGTCCAATTATTTTAAGGGGTGGTGAACACATGTATGCGCGCTACCGTTATAACAATAATGAACCCATGAATGTCCACTTAGGAATGAAAATACTAATGTTTGTAGAACTGGTATGTTCCTGTGATTGCTTCTAGCAATCTTTGTAGTTTCTTATTTATGTGTTTCACATTGTAGGCAACTAGAAGTGGTGTGGGGCACCAAGAACCCCAGCGCACGGTGGGGAGTAGTGCACCAAATGAGGTGTCAACACCTCCTCCTTCAGCGAAAACTATACGGTGGGTTGTTGAAGCCATGTTAGCATTGATTAATGCGCAACCAGGGGTCAGAGACAACCTCCTATTCCCGCAATGGCCGAGGAACGAGTTGGCGTAGTGGAGTGCATAGTGGTGCGACAGGTGTCCGTTGAGCCAGTGGACGCAAGGCAAGTGATGGAAAAGCAACTGAAACACGTGATGAATTTCAATCCCCCAGTGTTTATGGGTACTGGGACCCCTACACAGGACGAAGATTGGCTCTCAAGAATAAAGAGGGTCCTGACCGCAACTGAAACGGAAGAATGTCAAAAAGTCATCGTGACTACCTTCTTGCTCGATGGTGAGACAAGATTATGGTGGGATGAGCTAGAGCTGCACCAGTTTGCTGGTCGACTGTTGATTGAGATCTCAATGGAGGAGTTCTCAAGGTATTTTCTGGCAAGATAAATTCTATCGGCACAACAGATTGCGATGGAGAACCAATTTCAATGTCTAACTCAAGGCGAGAGGTCGGTGGATGACTACTTGCACGAGTTTACGAGATTGGGAAGATAAGCAAGCTTTACGTTTGCAGATGAGTGTTGAAGTTGGTGACCGGGTGGTCTGTCTTGGCGGGTTGAAGACCGCGCGGTCTGGCGGTTTGACTCGCCGGCTTGTAAACCGGGCGGTCTAGCGATCTTCACAGGCGACCTCTCTGCTTCTCTTGTTGTAGCCGTGCGGTTAGTCCTTCTGTCTAACCGCGCGGCTTGTGCGGTTTACTTGTACAGTCCGCTTAGCTTGTAAATTTTTAGTCCCACATCTCTTATTTGTATTCTCTCATCTCTCCTCCATTCTATATAAGGGAGGGCATACCTTTGTAATAGTTATCTTTTTTGGATAATAAAGTTTCAATTATTCAAAAGCTTATCCGCTTGTTCTCTACTTTTCGCTTCTTTTCGCTACTTTCTAACATGGTATCAGAGGACACGGTCATTTCCTCCTGATTCTGTGCGCTCTCTATTGTTCGCGGCTTGTTTTCCGCGTTCTGCGACTTGATTCGCGGCTTGCCTTCTCTTCTGTCCGCGCGACTTGTTTCTATCCGCGCGGCTTGTTTCTGTCCGATGCCCTGTTCGCGCGGCTTGCTTCTTCTTGGTTCTCTTCTCCTACTGCTATTCGTCGCAGCGACCTGTTTCCTTGTCGCCGCGCTCCTTGTTCTTTCTTGCCTCTCCGACTTCCTAGTCGTTGCGGCCTTGTCTCTACCCGTTGCGGACTTCTTCTCCCTGTCCGCTTCTGCTTTCCCCTTTTCCGCTTGTCTCTATACTCGCGGTTTGCTGCTGTGATCTGCCTGACCGTGCGGGTTGTTCCTATCTCACCTGCATCTTGGTCGCGGTCACCTGCTCTTCTCCTCGCTTCTGTTCGCTCGGCCTTTTCAGTCCGCGCGACCTCTTCCCCGCTGTGTCTTGTTCTGCTTCCTAGCCGCTCGTGTTCGCACGGCTTCTTCCCTTTAACCCGCTACGGTTTCACGCGGGTTGCTCTCCTTTCCTCTCCCCGCGCCTTTCTCTCTGTTCGTGCGGTTTCTCCCTTGTTTGAGCGGCCTCTCTGCCTTTCTTCCTTTAGCCGCTCCTGCTTGTTAGTCGCCGCGATCTCCTGATTCAGTCGCGCGGCTTGTGCTCTGCACCTTGGTCGTGGCCCTTCTTGCCGCTGGTGTGCTGACACCGAGACCGCTGCAGTTTCTTCTTCCTCCCTTCATGGCTTTCATATCCTCCTCCAAGCCGTTCGCCTCGGTTGTCACGTCTTCTGGTCGTGCACACGTTGCTACTCAGGGGAAATGGCTGATCGACACTGGTGCTACGAATCATATGACCGGCCATCTCCCGTGTTTCTCTCTCCTAGAAAAACATGCTCGCTTGCCCCCGGTTATTCTCGCTGACGGCTCTTCATCACCAGTCCATGGAACAGGGATAGTTCATGTCACTCCGTCTCTTGACTTGGCGGATACTCTATATGTGCCCCAGTTCCCGTGCAACTTATTATCTGTTACCTCTCTTTGCAAGCAATTACAGTGTTCCGTCACATTTACTTCTACTTCTTGCTCTTTTCAGGATCCGGACTCCCAACGGACGATTGCTACTGGGACTGAGAGTGGCGGCTTATACTTCCTGGATAACATTTCTGCTTTTTCCACCTTCTCCTCCACCTCCACAGATCTTCTCCAATGGCATCTCCGCCTTGGTCATGCTCCTCCCCGTCTTCTTCGTCAACTTCTGCCCCACCTTCCTCCTCAAAGTCCTCCGCTCAACTGTGAGGCCTGTCAGCTTGGCAAGCATCACCGCTCCTCCTTCCCTCCAAAGCACGTTCGTAGCTCTACCCGTCCGTTTGATCTTATCCACTCCGATATCTGGGGTCCTTCTCCTACACTTACCATTGGTCGGGGTAGTTCCTATTTTGTCACGTTCATTGATGATTTCTCGCGCTGTGCGTGGGTGTATCTATTAAAAGATCGCTCCAAATTATTCTCTGTCTGGACATCCTTCTATCTCATGATCAAAACTCAGTTTGGTGTTTCTATCCAAGTTTTTCGCTCTGATAATGCCCAAGAATATCTCAGTCGTGACTTCTCTACATTCTGCATGCAAAATGGGATTCTTCATCAAACTAGTTGTGTCTATACTTCACAACAAAATGGTGTGGCCGAACGCAAAAACCGTCACCTCCTCGATGTCGCTCGCACCTTGATGACCCAGATGTATGTTCCTCGCTCCTATTGGGGCTATGCTGTTCTCCTTGCCTGCTACCTCATCAATCGCATTCCCTCCACGGTTCTCCACGGCCAAACCCCGTTCTCCATTTTGTATCCGGGCAAGGAGCCGTTTCCTCTTCCTCTCCAAATCTTTGGATGCACTGCCTTTGTGCATACCCCTTCTGCCACCCGTGATAAGCTCTCCCCTCGCTCCACCAAATGTGTCTTTCTGGGGTACTCCACCACTCAGAAAGGCTACTGTTGCTTTGATCCCGTCCTTCATAAGCAGTTCGTCTCTGCTGACGTCACCTTCTTCGAGAATACCTCCTACTTCTCGGATGACTCCTCTCCTCTTCTCCCCGCTTCTGATTCTCCTGTCGTTCCCTTTGTTCCCTCACCTCCTACTACACCGTCTCCACCCCCTCCTCTTCCTCCACCTCTCTCTCTCCCTTCTCCACCACCCTCTCCCTCATCTCTGCTGCCGTCGCTCTCTTCTCCCGGGCCAGCCTTCTCTACCACGGATGCTCCGGATGCCGCAGGCCCGGCTGACCTGGATCTTCCTATAGCTCTTCGCAAAGGGGTGCGGACGTGTACCCTACACCCCCTTGCTGCTGTTGTTTCCTATGATCGTCTTACCCCTTCTCGCAGGGCATTTGCACTGGCTATCTCTGCCACTGCCACACCCCGCTCCTATCAGGAGGCCCTTGCTATTCCTCACTGGAAGATGGCCATGGATGAGGAAATGGCGACCCTCACTGAGCGGGGTACCTGGACTCTCGTTCCTCCTCCCTTCGGTACTGATGTTGTTGGCTGTAGCTGGGTCTTTGTGGTCAAATTTAGCCCAGACGGCACTGTGGATCGGTATAAGGCTCGCCTTGTTGCTAAGGGCTTTACTCAGACCTATGGGGTTGATTACTTTGACACCTTCTCCCCTGTGGCTCGTCTCAGCACTATCCGGGTTCTTCTCTCTGTGGCTGTCAATCAGGATTGGCCGATTTCTCAGTTGGACGTCAAGAATGCCTTCCTTTATGGTGATCTTCATGAGGCCGTTTATATGGAGCAACCTCCTGGGTATGTTGCTCAGGGGGAGACACGAGTATGCCGGCTGCAGTAGGCAATTTATGGCCTCAAGCAGAGTCCTCGAGCTTGGTTTGACAAGTTCAGCGGCATTGTGGCGGCTGTTGGTTTTGTGCGAAGCTCTGCTGATCACTCTCTCTTTATTCGCAAAACTCCTTCTGGGTTGGTTGTTCTTGCTGTGTACGTCGATGATATTCTTCTCACTGGCGATGACCAGGAAGGGGTAGCCCTGACAAAGCGACATCTTCGCCAACATCTGATCACTAAAGATATGGGCTCTCCAAAGTACTTTCTGGGGATCGAACTCTCTCGGAAGCCCGACTCCTTAGTTCTCTCTCAGCGTAAGTATGCCCTTGATCTTTTAAAAGAGGCAGGATTAACTAGAGCAAAACCTGCCCGATGCCCCATGGCTACTGGGGAGGACAAAACCTGGACAGATGATTCGCCTCCTCTTTCAGATAGTTCGCGGTACAGGCGTCTGGTTGGTAAGCTCATATATCTCACAGTGACCAGACCCGACATTTCCTATGCTGTGGGTAAGGTGAGTCAATTCATGCAAGCGCCTAGGGAGTGTCATCTACAGTCCGCCTTGCGGATCTTGGAGTATGTCAAAGCAGCACCTGGGAAAGGATTACTTTTTCAGAAGAATGGTCATCTGAGGATTGAAGCCTACTCAGATGCAAGTTATGCTGATGACAAAGGGGATCGCAAGTCAACCTCAGGTTTTTGCACCTTTGTTGGGGGCAATCTGGTGAGCTGGAAGAGCAAGAAGCAGTCTGTTGTCTCCAGGTCCAGTGCAGAAGCTGAGTATCGCAGTATGGCGTCAACCACTTGTGAGTTGAAATGGTTGCGGGCTCTCATGCTAGATTTAGGAGAGGTGTACAACCATCCTCTACCTATGTTCTGTGATAACAAGGCCGCCATATACATCTCCAAAAATCCGGTATTCCATGAAAGAACAAAGCACATTGAGGTTGACTGCCATTTCATTCGTGAAGAGATTTTAAAAGAACAAATTTGCACTCCGTTTGTCACGTCTGATAAAGAGCTGGCTGACATCTTCACCAAGCCAGTTTCCGCCTCGTTTCTGCATGTTTGCGACAAGCTGGGCATGATTGATATATATGCTCCAGCTTGAGGGGGAGTGTTGAAGTTGGTGACCGGGCGGTCTGTCTTGGCGGGTTGAAGACCGCGCGGTCTGGCGGTTTGACTCATCGGCTTGTAAACCGGGCGGTCTAGCGATCTTCACAGGCGACCTCTCTGCTTCTCTTGTTGTAGCCGTGCGGTTAGTCCTTCTGTCTAACCGCGCGGCTTGTGCGGTTTACTTGTACAGTCCGCTTAGCTTGTAAATTTTTAGTCCCACATCTCTTATTTGTATTCTCTCATCTCTCCTCCATTCTATATAAGGGAGGGCATACCTTTGTAATAGTTATCTTTTTTGGATAATAAAGTTTCAATTATTCAAAAGCTTATCCGCTTGTTCTCTACTTTTCGCTTCTTTTCGCTACTTTCTAACAATGAGGAACGAAAAACAAATCGATTCTATGAAGGGTTGAGAGATGACCTGCGGTTGCTGCTCGCAGGATCGATGACGCAGGGTTTCCTTACCTTGGTCAATACGGCCCATTCCCTTGAGCTGGACATGAAGCGATTGCAACGTAAAAATGACTTGGCAGGGAAGAAGATAGAGTTTAAAGTACCTAGTTATCCAATGGCTGGGTTTCGACGGTGGAAAAAGAAGCCTAAAACTTATGTACCTACTCCTTCTTCTCCTACATCTGGAGCAACATCTGGGAGAGATCTGCCCATATGTTATACATGTGGAAAGGTGGGTCATATCGCTCGAGACTACTGGAGTGGTCCAAAGGGGAGAAAAAGACGGGTGTATCTTATGCTGAAAAGGGAAAGATAGTGGTGGAATCGACTGCATCCCAAGCACAACCCCGAGTTTATAATTTTGGCCAACAGGAGGCCATAAAACAAAGTGACATCGTAACATGTATGAGTTAAGATTCAGTTTTTACTGCTTTCCATATTTAGTACCTTGTGCGTTGCTTGTGTATGATTGGTTTGAATTATGCTTTGTCATGATATCGGAACATCCGACGGGAGCACTGTTTGATATGGGAGATTCTCATTCTTTTCTATCATAGGGCATATCAGAGTGCCTTCATTTACGCTGACAGATCGAGTGAATGTGATGCTACCTAATGGGTGCTTGATGCGCGCAGATCGAGCATGTTATGTTGAGGTGCAGATATGAAGTCGGGATTTTGGATTGGAAGCATATGTGCTCCCGATATCGGAGTTCGATGTCATCTTTGGTATGGGCTGGCTCTCAGAGCAATGTGCATATATATATTGCAAATCTAAGGAAGTCACACTGGGGCAGAACACCGAATGAGAGACTAAATTCGCTGGTATGCGAGGATCGAGCAAGACATTATTGTCTGCTGTCCCAGTAGTCAAAGCAATTCGGAAGGGTGCGCAGTTGTTCTTCACGCTGTCAGAGGCTGTTGAGCTGAAGCCCAGTGTGAGTGATGTTCCTATTGTATCGAAGTATGCTGATGTGTTTCTAAGGATCTTCTAGGATTACCGCCCCAGCGGGAGATGGACTTCGATATTGAGTTGGTGTCATGTGCAAAACTTGTGGCCCGCTCGCCATATCTAGTTGCGCCAAAGGAGATGGCGGAACTAAAGTTTCAATTGCAAGAGTTATTGGAGCAAGACTTTATACGCCCAAGTATGTCACCTTGGAGCGCTCCATTTCTATTTGTGAAAAAGAAGGACGGAAGCTTGCGGTTATGCATTGACTATCGAGAGTTGAACAAACTGACAGAAAAGAACAAGTATCTGATTCCACAGATTGATGACTTGTTCGATCAGCTAGTGGGATCAACTGTTAACTCGAAGTTAGACTTGAAGTTTGGCTATTATCAGTTGAAGATTCGGGAATGTAATATTCCCAAGACAGCGTTTGGGACACGTTATGATCACTACGAGTTCACTATAATGCCGTTTGGGCTAACAAATACGCCATTGGTATTCATGGACCTAATGCACCGAACATTTCGAGAATACTTGGATTTATTTGTAATCGTCTTTATTGATGACATATTAGTGTACTCTTAGTCTGAAGAAGACCATGCAAACCATTTACGGCTGGTGTTGCACACCCTGAGAAGAAAAAGGATCTATACCAAGTTCTCCAAATGTGAGTTTGGCTGTCGTCAGTGGCCTTTCTTGGCCATGTGGTTAGTGGAGAGGGCATTGCGGTGGATCCTAGAAAGATAGTTGTGATACGAGAGTGGTCGGTGTTGTCTTATGTAGCCGAAGTCAGGAGTTTCCTTAGACTAGCGGGCTACTACAGGCACTTTGTAGAGAAATTTTCATGGATAGCCTTGCCTCTTACCACACTAATGAGGAAGGATCAAAAGTTCTCTTGGACGCCAGCGTGCGCGCAAGCTTTTGAAGAGCTAAAGAGTCGCTTGACCACGATGATAATTTTCACATCGCCATGTGGTTCAGACGGCTTTGAAATTTATAGTGATGCATTAGGAGAGGCTTAGGTTGTGTTCTTCTTCAGTTTGGAAAGGTGATTGCTTATGGCTCATGCCAGTTGAAAGTGCATGAGCGGAACTATCCCGTCCACGATTTGGAGTTGGCGGCGGTGATATTTGCACTTAAGTTGTGGCGTCATTACTTATATGGTGTGAAATTTGATATCTTCACGGACCATAAGAGCCCAAAATATTTGTTGGACCAGAGGGATCTAAAAATGCGACAGCGGAGGAGGATGGAGTTCCTCGGAGACTATACCTTCCAGATTCATTATACTCCCGGGAAGGGAAATGTGGTCGCAGATGCCCTGAGTCGTAGGACTCCGGGAAGAGCAAGTTGGCTACAGATGCATGATGAGCATCTAATCTAGGAGTTGGAGGCCTTAGACATCTCTTGTGTGGACAATAATGCTACTGCAAGTGCATGCCTGAATTGGATGGAGGTACATATTGTCGAGATTGCATTGCGGGAACGATTCTGTTTGGGAGATTGTGGACCGGTTGACTAAAGTGACTCTCTTCATTCCGAACAAGAGGGACGATTTAGTGGAAGTTTTGGCTAAGCTTTACATCAAACAAATAGTACGACTGCACGGTGTGCCACGTAGCATCATAAGTGATCGAGATGGGCGCTTCACTTCGAATGATTGGAGCCTAATCCATCAATTGTTGGGGACAAAATTAAAATTTAGTACGTCTTTTCATCCTCAAACGGATGGCCAGACTGAGCGGACCAATAGAATAATGGAGGATATGATCTAAATGTGCGCCTTGGATTTTGGAAAGAGGTGGGAAGATCATCTCTATATGGTAGAGTTCGCCTACAATAATAGTTATCAAGCTAGTATCAATATGTCGCCTTTTGAAGCTTTGTATGGTAGGAAGTGATGTACATCGTTAGCTTGGGCGGAAATAGGCGAGTCTAAGTTATATAAGTGTAAGGAAGTCGAAGAGGCTAATTCGACGATACGCTCTATTCGAGAGCGACTAGTGATGGCCCAAGATAGACAGGCGAAGTACTACAACGCCAAACACCGAAATGTGGAGTTTGAGGTGGGCAATTAGGTATATTTAAAGATAAAGCCAGTCAAAGGAGTATCCAGGATTTGGCAATTGAAAAAGCTAAGTCCAAGTTATCCTGGCCCGTTTGAAGTACTAGAGCGAATTGGAGAAGCCGCCTATCAGTTAGCTCTTTCGGCAGAATTGAGTGGCTTGCATGATGTTTTCCACATATCTATGCTTCGAAAAGCCATAAAGATCCATCTCAAGTGATTGTGAATGATCGCGTACCGGTCAAATCTGGGCAAACGACGAAGGATAGGCCCATTCAGATCGAGGATAAGGCGGTTAAGCAGTTGAGGAACAAGACAATTGGGATGGTCAATATCCGGTGGGACAACTATGGCCGTGAAGAGCTAACATGGGAGTGTGAGTAGACCAAGCGTGCTGAATTTTCCCAGTTATTTAGCTAAAATGTTAAACATTTTTTTTGGTGAAGAAAATTTATGTTGTAACATATTTGTTACTAGTTTCTGCACGTTGTATTAAATTTCAGGACGAATTTTTTGTAAGACGGGGAGAATTGTAAACCCCAAAAGGAGTTGGTGGTAACACCCCAAATAAGTCGAGCAGAGCTCGACGAAATAAGTCGAGCAGAGCTCGACGAAATAAGCTCTGTCAGGTGTTATGGCCTATTCGACGAATTCTCTCCTGTTCGATGAATTTTATTCAACGAACTTGACTTCGTCCGACGAATTGTCAAAATAAGATATCACCGACTGGAGACTTGTGTCAGATGATTGGTGAGCGGTCAGTGTGTAACACCCCAGTTTTTGCAAGAGGTTCAGTCTGCTGTTCTGGAAAATTTTTGGGTTCTGGCAGGAGGCACACGGCCTGCGACACGGGCGTGTCGCAGGGCGTGTCGAGGCCGTGTCGACACTCGGCCCAAGTGTCGACACTTTGTGCTCGACAATGTGTCGAGAGTGGGGCACACGGCCTGCGACACGGGCGTGTCGCAGGGCGTGTCGAGGCCGTGTCGACACTCGGCCCAAGTGTCGACACTTTGTGCTCGACAGAGTGTCGAGAGTGGGGCACACGGCCTGCGACACGGGCGTGTCGCAGGGCGTGTCGAGGCCGTGTCGACACTCGGCCCAAGTGTCGACACTTTGTGCTCGACAGTGTGTCGAGACTGGGGCACACGGCTTGGGACACGGGCGTGTCCCAGGCCGTGTCACCTCTCGGGTTGGTGTTGGGGCCGTGTCGTTGGAGCTACACGGCAGGCCACACGGCCGTGTCACCGGGGACACGGGCGTGTCGGATTGAACACGGGCGTGTCGGATGCCCGTGTCTGATTCCAGGCGCGTCGATTTGAGACGGCGAATGAGGCACACGGCCCTGGACACGGGCGTGTGCCAGGCCGTGTTCGGCCCAGATCTTTTATTTTCCAGGCGAATCGCAGCCAGTCTTTTTCTGGTTTTGGGATCTAACGGTTCAGGCCATCTCCTGGGGATTTAAGCCCGAAGTTAGGGCTGCAGATCCTCACTTTTTTCCAAGTTCTCTCTTTCTAAGATCTTGAGAAAACCTAGAGCAAGGAGGAAGAAGAAGAACTCTTGGGCTGTAGGAAGGGTGTCGGAGCTCCGAATCTCGAGCCGAGTCCGGATCCGTGAAGCTTGGAGCATTGCGAAGGGTTCCATCCGGCTATTTTTTTGCCATGGCAAGGAAGAGGAGTCGGAAGGTAACGACATCTCTCCTCTCGGTCTTTAGGATGCACGTTTTAGCATCATCTAGTTTTCTTTTCTCTAATTTTTGGGCACCAAACTCTCAAATGAGAGGGGTTTTGGCTTGCCAAGTTTCAAGAGGAACTTCCGGGTCGATTGAGTCCGTCCCCGGCATATTTTGCATTAGAGATCCGCTTCGCTAGTGGATTAGGCATGGTGGGTGAAGCCGTAGTCGCGACCGTTAGTCCGATACGGTGATGTTGCATACGAACTTAGGGATTCGTAGAGGTTTCCGATGCGGCAAGATGCCGTTTGTGTTGTGGTGGTGATTGTCCCGTTTGCTTGAAAAGAGTACATGTAGTCGAACCCGGACAAGGTTAGCTCCTCGTGGTGGTAGATGGTTTCCTTGACAAGGTTAGCTCCAAATGAGAATGGAGATGGTTTCCTTGGTGGACAAGGTTAGCTCCGCACGAGTTGGAGATGTTTTCCTTGGTGCGCGGGAACGCTGCGGTACAATGAGGGATGGCGATGTGTTTAGTCTTGGTTGTGTTGTGCCAAGGCGTGGCTATGTCTCCGTGGTCGGCTGGCTATCCCGTGACACGTGCGTCATGTGTGGAGAGTGTCCCGGCGAGACTAGTCCCCTTCTGTGAGACTGACGAGAATGCCAAGCTTGGGGCAAGCCCGGGCAAAGAGGCCATGAGCGGGTGGGGTCCAGCAAGGCTTCTTAGAATCGGTCAGTCTGTGGTTGTTGGAATCCTGACATGAGACGTCAGAGCTTGCAGGCAAGCCCGGGGCTAAGCCCACGAGCGGGTGGGGCCTTGGCAAGATTTCCATGTGGCGGCCTGTGCGCCGTGTGAGGGAGTTGTGTCTCCCTCAATGTTTGCGGCTTTATGCCAATTGGGGAAATGTGAGTACCCAAATGTTGTGATGTTGTGCTAGATGCATACGGTTTAGGGTACCTTGGGTGAAGCCCGGGTGTTGCATTCATGTTGCATAATAGGCCCTTTCTTTATATGCTCAACCAGTAGAGAACATGTTTGTTGATTGAGACATCCAAGCCTGTTTTAATGTTTTTCTATTTATAGAAATTTATATTGCATATGAAGTGCTGACTTGCAGGTTGGAGGGTTCCCCGGGGTCCGTTAGGGGCGGCCGGGAGGAGATGTGTTGTTACACAGTTTGAGGTCAGCCTTTGCTGACCCACGTTACTAATAATTTTTACAGGGCAAGGATCGCACGCAGGAGCTAGCACGCCGGCCAAAAAGGCCTAAGCCCATGAAGTGTTTTCTCTTTTGTAGCACTACTTTTGATGATGTATGTTTGAGACTATTTTGTCCGGCTTGCATGCCGAGGTAGACTAGGAGTGCTGAGCACATTCATGTTTGATTGCACTGTTTACCCCTTTTGGACATTTGATGTAAGGCCTTAAGGCCATTTGTTTACTCTTCTGGATTAGTGGATAACTTCTAGTTGTGCTTGGTTTTCCGCTGTGTTGTGCAAGTGTTTTGAGTTTGGGTAGCTATATCATCTTTTAATACTAAAGCTGTGGTGTTCGTATGTTGTGGGGCCCCGGCCGGACCCATATTATACGTCTATTACAGGGGAGGTGTTACAATTTGGTATCAGAGGGAGGTTAGATTCAAGGTCAGTGCGTAGAGAAGTTATCCACATAAGAGTAACGCAGGACCATGAGTGTCCTTATGTTTTAGTCTTGAGATTGGAGACTAATCCCTTATTTCTTGTCTTCCTGAAGAGTGCAAGCAACGAGGCGGGCACTTCAAGAGCAAGGGATGATCTCTCGGCGAGCAGTGCTACTGCTCCAGGTCTTTTGGGCACGGGTGTAGACCCGGCCGACTTCTGCCGCATGCTTGCAGAAGCGATGGTGGCAGCTCAGGCTGCAGCAGCGGCTCAGGTGGCAGCCCCTGCCACACCAGATACGGCAACGGCCGTGCCAGGAGCAGAAGCCAGGCGAGTGGAGCCTTTGGCGGAGAGAGTAGTTGTTGGACATGGAGATCGACACATGAAGTACTTCCTGAGTTTCCATCCCCCGTCCTTCAAGGGTACTGGAACGCCAACGGATGCGGAAGACTGGTGGGTTCGCATTCAAGAACTGTTAAGGGCGGCAGAGACGCCAGAGGAAAAGAAAGCTGAGTATGCTGCGTTCATGTTGGAAGGAGACGCCAAGTTGTGGTGGGTGAGCCATAGCGGCCGCCAGTTTCCGGGACGCACCCCGTCAGTGGAAGAGTTCGGGGACGCTTTTCTTAAGAGGTATATCCCCGTTTCAACTCGGTTGGCCCTGCAGAGACAGTTTTTGCATCTAATGCAGCGCGAAAAGACGGTGGACGAGTACGTGCAAGAGTTCACCCGTTTGGGTCGTTATGCGGGAACGACAATGGCTGATGATATAGAGAGGGATAACCTCTTCTACCAAGGTTTGAGGGAGAATCTGAGGCAGCCCCTCATCTCCATGAAGAGGGCGGGATTTAATGAGTTAGTTGAAGCCGCCAGGAGTTTGGAGAATGATTTGGAGCGAACCCAACGCCGTAAGGGTTTTACTCCCAAGCAAGGGGAAGGGAAGCCTTCCCAATCTCATGGAAAGTCTGATGGGAGTAGGTGGAGGAAGAAGCCTTCCACTTCCAGATCTGGTGAGAGGAGCAACTGGACGCCTGGGGGTTCCCACTCTAGGGGACCGCCGACGTGCTACAACTGCGGGAAGGTTGGGCACATAGCCCGTGCTTGTCAGCAAGGGGGAGCGGGGCAAGAGTCAAAGCAGGAGCAGTCTGTGCGCTCGGGCCCCAGTGCTGCAGAGAAAGGAAAGATGGCGGAGTCGAGCGCTTCTCGGTTCCAACCGGTGCAACCAAGGGCCTACAACCTTGGACAGCAAGAAGCGATCCGCCAGACGGATGTGGTGACAGGTATGAAGAGAATTTAAGTTTAAATTTCGTGCTTCATCCTTTTAGACTTTTGTGTAATGTCTATGTTGTAGGCTTCGTGTTAGTTTCCGGATACCCCGCTAGGGTATTGTTTGATACCGGAGCATCGCACTCCTTTCTTGCGGAGAGCTTCATCCGGAGAATAGGAATTGAGTCTTTCTCGTCGGGAGCAGAGCTGAAAGTGTGCATGCCCAATGGGTCATCTATGACCACCGAGGCTAAAGGGCGCATTTGTTGGGAGCTAGACGGAGTTGTCTTCGCTCTGGAAGCGGCAGTGTTACCATTAGTAGAGTTCGATGTCATTTTGGGTATGGACTGGCTTGCAGAGCAGCGCGCCAGTATTGACTGCCTTTCTAAGGTGGTGACCTTAAGGAGTAAAGGGCAAACAGAAGTCAAGTTTGAGGGCCTTGGTGGAGTGGCCTGTTCCCTGATATCGGCCATGCAGTTGGTGCGGGCGGTTAACCAGGGTGGTGTAGCGCTTGTAGCGTTATTGGAGGTTCGTCTCTCCCAACTGTCGATTGAGGAAGTGCCTGTGGTGGCAGAATTCAAGGATGTGTTTCCGGATGAACTTCCTGGAGCGCCTCCTCGGCGGGAGATCGACTTCTCGATCGAGTTAGTGCCGGAGGCTAGACCGGTGTCACGTCCTCCATTTAGGATGGCACCAAAGGAGTTAGCGGAACTTAAGGTTCAGTTACAGGAACTGTTGGAGCAAGGGTATATTAGACCCAGTTCTTCACCGTGGAGCGCACCGGTGTTGTTTGTGAAGAAGAAAGACGGTAGCATGCGCCTGTGCATAGACTACCGAGAGCTTAATAAGTTGACCGTCAAGAATAAGTATCCGATTCCTCGGATAGATGATTTATTTGACCAATTGGTGGGGTCGATGGTATATTCGAAGTTGGACTTGAAGTCAGGCTACTATCAGCTACGAATTCGGGATGAGGACATACCCAAAACTGCTTTTGGGACAAGGTATGGACACTTTGAGTTTACGGTGATGCCGTTCGGGCTGACGAACGCACCATCGGTGTTCATGGATCTGATGAATCGGGTATTCCGGGAATACTTGGATTCTTTTGTGGTTGTTTTCGTTGATGACATTTTGGTGTATTCCAAATCGGAAGTGGAGCATGAGACCCACTTGAGAATAGTTTTGCAAGTGTTGAGGGAGAATGAGTTGTATGCAAAATTCTCCAAATGCGAGTTCTGGTTAGAGAAGGTGGCATTTTTGGGCCACGTGATTAGTGGTGATGGGGTGGCAGTGGATCCAGCGAAAGTGGAGGCCATCAGAGATTGGCCGGTGTTGAGGACCGTGGCGGAAGTCCGAAGTTTTCTCGGACTAGCCGGGTATTATAGGAGATTCGTGGAGAATTTCTCGAAGATAGCTCTACCCCTCACCTCCCTCACTCGCAAAGACCATAAATTTGTGTGGACCCAAGAGTGCGGTCAAGCATTCGAGGCACTAAAGGAGAGGCTTATGATGGCTCCGATCTTGAGTTTACCGCAAGGGACAGATGGATTTCAAATTTTCAGTGACGCATCGGGATGCGGTTTGGGTTGCGTTTTGGTGCAACATGGGAAGGTGATAGCCTTTGGGTCTAGACAGCTGAAACCTCATGAGAGGAATTACCCCGTCCATGACTTGGAGTTGGCGGCGGTGATCTTCGCGCTGAAAATTTGGCGGCATTATGTTTATGGCGCAAGAGTGGAGATCTTCACGGACCATAAAAGCCTGAAGTATCTCTTAGATCAAAAGGACTTGAATATGCGGCAACGCAGATGGGTTGAGTTTCTTGGAGACTACGAAGTGGCGATTCAGTACACGCCGGGTAAAGCCAATGTGGTGGCGGATGCGTTGAGTAGAAAGTACTCGGGGCTAGGAAATTGGATCGAAGCTCATGATGAGCGGTTGGTACGGGAATGGGAGTCCCTTGGATTGGAATGTGTTGCGAGAGGCGAGTCTAGCGTGGCTCGGTTGAACTGGATTGAAGTGCAAAACGACTTGTCCGATCGTATTCGGGAAGCGACTCGATTAGATGTGGAGTTTCAACCTTTTGTGTTGGAGGCTCAAATGGGCGAGAGCAGCACCTGGGAGATGATCGGGGGAATCTTGAGAAAGGATGGAAGGGTTTGTGTACCGCAGTTTGGCAATCTCCGTGAGGAGTTGATGTTCGAGGCTCACTTCTCAAAGTACTCCATTCACCCAGGCAGTACAAAGATGTACTTGGATATGAAGAAATCCTTTTGGTGGCCGGGGTTGAAGCGAGATGTGGCTTTGTATGTGAGTCGTTGCCAAACATGTGCCTTGGTGAAGGCCGAATGTCAGAAACCGGGTGGGTTCCTGAAGCCCCTTCCAATTCCTGAATGGAAATTTGAGGACATCTCCATGGACTTTGTGCATGGTTTGCCTAGATCGCAGCATGGGAATGATGCTATTTGGGTGATCGTGGATCGCCTAACCAAGGTGGCTCACTTCATCCCGAACCGGAAAGAGGACAGCGTGGAGAAGCTGGTGGAGTTGTATGTTCGCAACATTGTGCGACTGCACGGAATTCCTAAGAGCATAGTCAGTGATCGCGATGGACGGTTTACGTCCAAGGACTGGAGACTGGTTCAGAAGAACTTGGGCACGAAGCTAAAGTTTAGTACGGCGTTCCATCCTCAAACTGATGGGCAAACGGAGAGAACGAACCGTACTATGGAGGATATGTTGAGGATGTGCGTTCTTGATTTTGGCAAGAGGTGGGAGGATCACCTCTTCATGGTAGAATTTGCGTACAACAACAGTTTTCAAGCTAGTATAAAGATGGCGCCATACGAAGCTTTGTATGGGAGGCGGTGTCGAACGCCAATGTCTTGGGCAGAGGCGGGAGACACCAAACTTCTGGGAAAGGATGCGGTAGTTGACGCTTGTGAGATGGTACGGACCATCCAAGAGCGTATGAAGGTGGCACAAGACAGGCAAGCGAAATATTTTAATGCTCGTCACCGGAAGTTAGAATTTGCAGTTGGTGATTGGGTTTATCTGAAGGTCAAGCCGTTCAAAGGCGTCTCGCGGATTCGCCGACTCAAGAAGTTGAGTCCAAGGTTTTTGGGGCCTTTTGAAATTGTTGAGCGGATAGGAGAAGCAGCCTATCGGTTGGCATTGTCCGCAGATTTGAGTGGATTACATGACGTCTTCCACGTCTCCGTGTTGAGGAAAGCCTTGGTGGAGTCTAGCGTGGTGATTGAGCCGGCATCGGTGCCGATTGAGGAAGACTTGAGGACGCGAGTCCTTCCAATCGCTATAGAAGATTCAGAGATTCGGCAGTTGCGGAATAAAGAAGTTAAACTTGTGAAAGTTCGTTGGGACAACTGCGGTCGTGAGGAGTTCTCGTGGGAGCGAGAACAGGCCATGCTAGAAGACTATCCAGAACTATTTTTGTCAGGTACAATTTAAGTTTTGTACCCTTTTGTTTTGTAATTTCGGGACGAAATTCAGTTAAGTGGGGGAGAGTTGTAACACCCCAGTTTTTGCAAGAGGTTCAGTCTGCTGTTCTGGAAAATTTTTGGGTTCTGGCAGGAGGCACACGGCCTGCGACACGGGCGTGTCGCAGGGCGTGTCGAGGCCGTGTCGACACTCGGCCCAAGTGTCGACACTTTGTGCTCGACAATGTGTCGAGAGTGGGGCACACGGCCTGCGACACGGGCGTGTCGCAGGGCGTGTCGAGGCCGTGTCGACACTCGGCCCAAGTGTCGACACTTTGTGCTCGACAGAGTGTCGAGAGTGGGGCACACGGCCTGCGACACGGGCGTGTCGCAGGGCGTGTCGAGGCCGTGTCGACACTCGGCCCAAGTGTCGACACTTTGTGCTCGACAGTGTGTCGAGACTGGGGCACACGGCTTGGGACACGGGCGTGTCCCAGGCCGTGTCACCTCTCGGGTTGGTGTTGGGGCCGTGTCGTTGGAGCTACACGGCAGGCCACACGGCCGTGTCACCGGGGACACGGGCGTGTCGGATTGAACACGGGCGTGTCGGATGCCCGTGTCTGATTCCAGGCGCGTCGATTTGAGACGGCGAATGAGGCACACGGCCCTGGACACGGGCGTGTGCCAGGCCGTGTTCGGCCCAGATCTTTTATTTTCCAGGCGAATCGCAGCCAGTCTTTTTCTGGTTTTGGGATCTAACGGTTCAGGCCATCTCCTGGGGATTTAAGCCCGAAGTTAGGGCTGCAGATCCTCACTTTTTTCCAAGTTCTCTCTTTCTAAGATCTTGAGAAAACCTAGAGCAAGGAGGAAGAAGAAGAACTCTTGGGCTGTAGGAAGGGTGTCGGAGCTCCGAATCTCGAGCCGAGTCCGGATCCGTGAAGCTTGGAGCATTGCGAAGGGTTCCATCCGGCTATTTTTTGCCATGGCAAGGAAGAGGAGTCGGAAGGTAACGACATCTCTCCTCTCGGTCTTTAGGATGCACGTTTTAGCATCATCTAGTTTTCTTTTCTCTAATTTTTGGGCACCAAACTCTCAAATGAGAGGGGTTTTGGCTTGCCAAGTTTCAAGAGGAACTTCCGGGTCGATTGAGTCCGTCCCCGGCATATTTTGCATTAGAGATCCGCTTCGCTAGTGGATTAGGCATGGTGGGTGAAGCCGTAGTCGCGACCGTTAGTCCGATACGGTGATGTTGCATACGAACTTAGGGATTCGTAGAGGTTTCCGATGCGGCAAGATGCCGTTTGTGTTGTGGTGGTGATTGTCCCGTTTGCTTGAAAAGAGTACATGTAGTCGAACCCGGACAAGGTTAGCTCCTCGTGGTGGTAGATGGTTTCCTTGACAAGGTTAGCTCCAAATGAGAATGGAGATGGTTTCCTTGGTGGACAAGGTTAGCTCCGCACGAGTTGGAGATGTTTTCCTTGGTGCGCGGGAACGCTGCGGTACAATGAGGGATGGCGATGTGTTTAGTCTTGGTTGTGTTGTGCCAAGGCGTGGCTATGTCTCCGTGGTCGGCTGGCTATCCCGTGACACGTGCGTCATGTGTGGAGAGTGTCCCGGCGAGACTAGTCCCCTTCTGTGAGACTGACGAGAATGCCAAGCTTGGGGCAAGCCCGGGCAAAGAGGCCATGAGCGGGTGGGGTCCAGCAAGGCTTCTTAGAATCGGTCAGTCTGTGGTTGTTGGAATCCTGACATGAGACGTCAGAGCTTGCAGGCAAGCCCGGGGCTAAGCCCACGAGCGGGTGGGGCCTTGGCAAGATTTCCATGTGGCGGCCTGTGCGCCGTGTGAGGGAGTTGTGTCTCCCTCAATGTTTGCGGCTTTATGCCAATTGGGGAAATGTGAGTACCCAAATGTTGTGATGTTGTGCTAGATGCATACGGTTTAGGGTACCTTGGGTGAAGCCCGGGTGTTGCATTCATGTTGCATAATAGGCCCTTTCTTTATATGCTCAACCAGTAGAGAACATGTTTGTTGATTGAGACATCCAAGCCTGTTTTAATGTTTTTCTATTTATAGAAATTTATATTGCATATGAAGTGCTGACTTGCAGGTTGGAGGGTTCCCCGGGGTCCGTTAGGGGCGGCCGGGAGGAGATGTGTTGTTACACAGTTTGAGGTCAGCCTTTGCTGACCCACGTTACTAATAATTTTTACAGGGCAAGGATCGCACGCAGGAGCTAGCACGCCGGCCAAAAGGCCTAAGCCCATGAAGTGTTTTCTCTTTTGTAGCACTACTTTTGATGATGTATGTTTGAGACTATTTTGTCCGGCTTGCATGCCGAGGTAGACTAGGAGTGCTGAGCACATTCATGTTTGATTGCACTGTTTACCCCTTTTGGACATTTGATGTAAGGCCTTAAGGCCATTTGTTTACTCTTCTGGATTAGTGGATAACTTCTAGTTGTGCTTGGTTTTCCGCTGTGTTGTGCAAGTGTTTTGAGTTTGGGTAGCTATATCATCTTTTAATACTAAAGCTGTGGTGTTCGTATGTTGTGGGGCCCCGGCCGGACCCATATTATACGTCTATTACAGGGGAGGTGTTACACAGTGAGCGGCAAATGACTTTTCAGCCCAAATCCTGGCCTTTGCTTTGTTTTGGAGGAGAGATCATGTGGCTGGGATTATTCCTGAATCCACTGAACCAGAGAAGAATTGGAAGGAGGTTACATTCACTTTTTATCTCTCTCTCTCTTAATCTCTTCAGTTTCCTTGAGTAAAAAGGAAGAAGAAGCTAAGGAGGTGCTGGGCTGAGCTTTGTAAGTTACTGGAGGAGATCTTATGGTCGGAAGCCGGATCTGAGGCTAGATCCATAAAGGGGGAAGTGAGGCGCTCACTTCCATCTGTGTCGAAAAGCTTTGCCATGGCTAGGAAGAGAACTACATAGATAACGAGTTTTTCCCGGACAAGTGAAGTCCTTAATATGCATACTTGCATGGATACCCTCACCAAAAGATGAAAAAGGGTGGATTCCCATGGGTAGATCGGTTTGATCTCCATATATTCTTGCATATAGATCCAGAAATGTAGAGTACAGAATAGGCATGTTGTGTGAAGCTCATCTGGACAGGTTGGTCTGGATTGGTGATGTTTTTGTGTTTGTATGTTGGAGATGACTATGTGGATATGCGTGTGATGTACATGTGAAATCTGGAGTCTATGGGTGTGCAGGATGCTGCATCAAAGTACTGGAAGCATTTCCAGGAAAATACCCAGGAACGATCACAGTTTGGAGAACTTTTGGTGCCGCTGGGAGACAGTGAGTGTTGTCGGGTGATAGTGAGTATCGTCAGGCGATAGCTCCCAATGAGCTGAAATTTTGCGTGGCCTATCTCGACGAGACCTGGGGGCTATTGTATGTGAAGCTATGTGCTTAAGTTGTCTGGCTTATGGTGGGTGACAACCCGAAATGGACAAAGCCGTGTGGCTTGTGATGAGTTGAGCCGTGAAGGCCAACTATTGTGCCATCAAGTTAAGTAGCTCTAAATGACTGGGTTGTCCAATTAAGTACCTCTGAATGGGCAGTTGGTTGTCAAGTTAAGTAGCTTTAAATGACGTATTCGTCAAGTTAAGTACCTCTGAACGACAAAGTTACTTTTAAGTCATGGACCTCTGAACGGTGGTGATATACGGGGGAGTCCGGTACACCGAAAATGTGCCTTAAGTGCACGAGGCGTGTGGTCGTTGGGTCAATGTCTGTGGTGAATAGTGCTTAAATGCATCTTAATGTTGCCAATATATATATGATATGCCTTGTTGCAGGGATGAAGAAAAGCCGCCCCGAGTAAGGAGTGGGATCGTTATAATCGGGTCAGTGAAATGCTAATCGTTGCTTTTTTGCCACGTTTTGGTGGGCTCTTTTGTGCAGGTGCAGGAAAGCCAAGTGGAAAATAGCGGGCTGAAGCCCATGCACTGCAATTGGCTAGCCCTTGAAGGCCCAAAAGCGAACAGTCTGTTTTCATGTGTGGACGGCCTACGTGCTGATGTATGAAACCACATTTTGTTAAATGAAATAGTTGTAATAAGGCTACAGCCAAAACATGTTTTATGTGTAAATTTATATGTCCTTCCTTTTTGTGTAGTGGACATTCTCGTTATGTGTGGGTTCTTACCTCAAAATGCTTCTGCTAGAATGCTCTGAGGTATGGTGTTTTTATAATTGAACTTGGATTTGGAAACAACTTGTAACCTCCTTACATGTTCGTACTATTTGGCATCGGGCTCCGGCCGGACCTTCTATCATATGCTATATGATGGATGGGGTGTTACATATTGCTTGGGCGTGACGCTGACGTGGCATATTTGGAAAGAATTTTGGCGACTTCTAGATTGAATCAAGTAAGTATACGGGTGTGACTTGATGGTCACGGGCGTGATATCTGGGCGTGTCTGCATGACATGGCAGCTTGTCTTATTCGGAGCGTGACAGCGGGTTCTTTGCTTTGTCACGGCTAAGGTCACGAGCGTGACAGGTGGAACACAGGTGTGTGTCACCCGGGCGTAACTTGAGCTTGTTGGCTTCAGGGCTGCGGCACGACACGACAGCGGGTTGATTGCTTGGTCATGGGTGATGTCACGGGAGTGACAGGTGGAACACAGGCGTGTCACCCAAGCGTGACTTCACTAGATGCCTGAAATTTGCCGAACTGCCAGAATTGTTGTATTTAAAGTTACACGCCCTAGGTCGCGGGCGTGACCTAAGGGAGTGACTTATGAATTTTTGTCGAGTTGTCCCAAACGTCCAGAAATGCCTATAGGGCACAAAAACAGGTTAAGTTACAACTGAAAATTAAAAGAAATGATTTATTTAGATATGTACATAATATAATTACATTGTTTACTAAA
This sequence comes from Platanthera guangdongensis, assembly GCA_039583875.1. NCBI lineage: Eukaryota > Viridiplantae > Streptophyta > Magnoliopsida > Asparagales > Orchidaceae > Platanthera > Platanthera guangdongensis. The sequence goes on along the minus strand of CM077151.1, from coordinate 244,582,265 downwards.
ACAAAAAAAATACACTAATATATATATATATATATATATATATATATATATATATATATATATATATATATATATATATATATATATACTAGCATTTTCGAACGGGCTCCGCCCGTTCTCGATGCGTCGTTGCGGGCTTCACCCGCCACCCGCATCTTCGAATGGGTTCCGCCCGTTATCGATTCGTCGCTGCGGGCTTCGCCCGCAATCAAGCGGACTTCTCCCGCTTGACCCCCCGACGGGCTTCGCCCGCCCCCCGGCGGGCTTCGCCCGCGGCCCAGATTTTAATAAAAATTTTAATAAAAATTTTAATAGAAAATTTATATTAAGTTTTAACAGAAAATTTAATAGGAATTTAATAATTTTATAAATTATAAATAAATTTAATAAATTATAAATAAATTTATTAAATTAATAATAAATTTAATAAATATATAATTAAAAAGAAAACTGAAAAGAAAAACAAAATCCCCCCCCCCCCCGCTTCGGCCTGCTCACGCAGGCCAATCTTCTCGGCGGTCGGCGGCGGAGCCGCCGGCGGCCTGCCCGGCACCCACGGGCGGGTTCGCCGGCCTCCGACGAACCCGCCGGGGTTTGTCCGCCGGCGAGCAGGCAGGGCCACCGCCGGCGGTGGCCCTGCCCGTGAGCTCCAAAACTGGAGCTCACGGGCCCTGCCCGATCGCCGCCGGACAAACCCCGGCGGGTTCGCCGGAGGCCGGCAAACCCGCCGGTGGGCGCCGGGCAGGCCGCCGGCGGCTCCGCCGCCTGCGGCGGGGGTGAGCCCGTGAGGGGGCGGGAGGGAGAAAGGGGATCAGGAATTTTTCGGTTGTGAACAGTGCCAGGTGAGTGGATTTGGATATTTGCAGATCTCCTTTGTTGAATCCAACGGCCCGTATTTGATGGAGCTTGATGGGACGGTCCAGATGAGTTTCATGGTGTGCTTTGAGATATGGTTATTGTTTTATATGATAAAGAAATATATATATATATATATATATATATATATATATATATATATATATATATATATATATATATATATATTCCTGCACATAAAATACCCTCATACTTAAGCTTTGTTATTTCAATGAAAAAGTATGAGGTGATTATACGAACAGTTATAAAAATTTTAATTCCACTATCAATTTATTAAATCAAAGGAAAATAGACATAAAGATTTGGAGTATAAAGCGTTATGTCATACATTATGCTAATGATTTAGCCAGAAATACAGGTTCTTAGCTATAAAACTTCTTGAGAAAACCAAATAGCAATGAACATTGCAATCATTAGTAATAAGCTAGATTGGAATTATAAAAATCATACTTTGAAAGAGATATGATGGAAAATAAATAACCTTTTAAATACGCTCTATCAAATTTTTAAGCAAAATTAGATCAATTTGTTGTGGTTTTATGGGATACATACTTGGTGTGTGCCTATAAAGTAGGCAATGATGTAGGAGGTGATGAATTTTATCGTCTCACCATATTCTTGCTTTGTAACAAATGCTTAGGAAAATATTTTTAGGGCAGAAAAAAACATAGCAGAATTAAATTTTATTTTAATCCAATGTATATGTTTAGGAGCTAGCACATAATCCATTTCATATAATCTTTTAATAATTATTAGATGTCTATGTTTATGGAACGAAATCTTATTCTCATTGAAATAAGATCTTTTTTTTCTAGGAGCACATATTCCTAGATGGTTGCTTGCTTAAGAAAACATGCCAAGAAAAAAAGTAAATAGGTAGGGGCTTTAAAACAGTATTCTAATTTTGATTATAATTTTTTTGAAAGCAACTGTAATAGCTTGAAAATTCTTATATTTTAATAAGAGTGGTGTTCAGATAATTACAGTGTACAGATATTTAGCTAACATAATACACATGCATCTATTTATCGTATACCAGAAGTAGTGCTCAAAACAAATCTTCTAACTTTTAAATTAAATACACAAGATATTTTTAAAAATTTAACCCCGGATATTTAGATATATCTATTTATGATAAATAAACGACTAGTAAATTGAAAAATTAGATAACTCTGTATATATCAACTCATCATTTTTTATTATTTTTTTTAAAAAAAAAAGATAAATGAAGTTGTGGTTTTAATTTTTTTTTTTTGATGATTGACTAAGCAAAAAATATATATTTTATGTGGATGTTTTTTAAGTGAATATATATACATTACTATTGAAAAGAAAATATTTTGTATAGAAATAAGACTATAAAAAACTTTAGAAAATATTTGTACATATAACTTCGGTTTTTAGAAAAGAAATACACCCTCATACTTATGTTGTGCATAAACAACAAGATAAAGAGGTCTTCTTGATTGGAGGTCGGGGAGTCCGTAAGCAAAAACATGCATATTTAGTAAAATAAAATAGATAAAGCAGATAACTATTGGGTGCATCCCACAAACGCTTTGTTTGTTTGTCGTGTAGCTTGACTTATTTAGTGGGATTATTTATATGTTATCAAGGATGTGAGATTTTATACGTTTATTTGATGAGTCCCCCGCAAGATAAAGTTTTAAGCGGTGCCCCTTTACCTTAAAAGAGTCTAGTTCGGGGTGAGAAATAAGAACAGTCCCATATGGCCAAACCTCTTTAACAGTAAAGGCGCCGGACCATCTGGATTTTAATTTCCCCAGAAAAAGTCTAAGGCGTGAGTTATAAAGAATGACGAGATCGCCCAATGTAAAAGATTTGGAAATTTTATTTTTCTATCATGATAAAACTTAGAATGCTCCTTATAGAATTTATTGTTTTCATAGGCATTGGCACATCATTCATCAAGTTCATTTAGTTGAAATTTTCTTTGTTCGGTGGTTAAGTTTATATCTAAGTTTAAAAATTTTAGCGCCCAGTATGCGCAATGTTCTAATTCTACCGGAAGATGACATGATTTTCTGTATACTAAACGATAAGGCGTACAATCGATAACAGTTTTGTATGTCATGTGATAAGCCCAAAGTGCGTCACCAAGCTTAAGCGACTAATCTTTTTGATCGGTTGCTACCGTTTTCTCAAAAATACGCTTCAATCCCCCATTAACTACCTCCACTTGGTCGCTCGTTTGTGGGTGATAAGCAGTGGCGAGTTTGTGAGTGACTCCATATTTAGCTAAAATTTTAGCTAACTGGGTATCATAGAAATATGTGTCGCGATAACTAACAATAGCACGAGGCGTGCCAAAATGACAAAATAAGTTTTTCAAAAATTTTAAGATAACTCTCGCGTCATTGGTGGGCAGAGCTTGTGCTTGAAATGTAGTCAACTGCTACTAAAATAAAATAATTTTTATAAGATGGAGGAAGAGGGCCTATAAAATCTATTCCCCAAAGATAGAATATTTCATATTCTATAAATAAGTTCTGGGGCATTTCGTCCCAACGAGAAATATTACATGATTGTTGGCAGCTATTGCAAGTGCTTACTAATTTCTGAGCATCTTTGAATAAAGTGGGCCAAAAGAAGCCTGCTTCAAGCACCTTCCGTGGAGTCTGGTTTGCTTGATAATGTCTGCCGGTTTGTCCTTCGTGGCAGTGCCGCAAGATTCTGACACCTTCCTCACCCAAAATTCATCTTTTAATCACTTGGTCCATACAGACTCGGAATAAAAATGGGTCTTCCCAAAAATAGTTTTTCAAGTCAGAAAAAATTTCTTCTTTTGCTGACTTGAAAACTTTTTTGAAGGACTCAAGCTACTAAATAATTAGCTAAGTCTGCGAACCAAGGAGTAGAGGAATTCATTACTGTTTCTATGGCGAGGAGGCATTCTTCAAGGAATTTATCCTCAATGTCGGCCTCCACTGGTGTATCTGTACCAGTATTCTCTAGTCAAGAATGATGATCGGCCACCAAGTTCTCTACGCCTTTTTATCTCAAATCTCCAAGTCGAATTCTTGTAGGAGGAGAATCCAACGTTGTAGTCGAGGTTTGTCATCTGATGTACTTAATAAATATTTTAAAGCAGAATGATCAGTAAAAACTATAACTTTAGATAGCTTTATATATGATCGAAACTTATCAAAAACGAATACAATTACCATTAGTTCCTTTTCTGTAGTGGTGTAACTTGCTTATATATGTGAGAATTTTACTTGCGTAATAAATATGATGAAAATGCTTGTTTACGCGCTGTCCTAATACAACTCCTACTGCATAATCACTCGCATCACACATTATTTCAAAAGTAAATGACCAGTCCGGTGCTACTAGAATAGGAAAATTGATAAGTTTTTCTTTTATAAAATTAAATGCTGATAAGCATTTGCTATCAAAATTAAGGGGATTCTTTTTCTAGGAGGTGGGTTAACGGTTTAGAAATTTTGAATAAACTGTCTATAAAAACCTCGGTGGCCAAAAAAAGTTTGTATAACTTTAACGTTTGTAGGTGGGGGAAGTTTTTTGATAATTTCTATTTTGGCCTTATCGACCTCGATTCCCTGGATAGAAATTTTATGACTGAGAACTAGGCCTTCTCTGACCATAAAGTGACATTTCTCCCAATTCAATGCTAAATTCGTATCTTCGCAGCATTGAAGAATACGAGCAAGGTTATCTAAACAAATATGGAACAAGTCTCCGAATACGGAAAAATTATCCATAAACACCTCCATAACATCTTCTACTAACTTGCCAAATATTGCTAGCATACATCTTTGAAATTTAGTCGTCACATTGCAAAGGCCAAACGACATTCTTCTATATACGAAAGTGCCGAAGGGGTAAGTAAATGTGGATTTTTCCTGATCTTCGGGGGCGATAGAGATTTGTAAATACCCCAACAGACCATCAAGAAAATAATAATATGAGTGGTCAGAGAGCCGCTCCAAATTTTGATCGATAAACAGTATTGGAAAGTGATCTTTTTGGGTGGCATCATTTATTTTCCTATAGTTGATGCACTTCCTCCAACCCATAACAGTACGAGTTGGAATTAATTCGTTATTAGTGTTTGGCACTACCGTTTTGCCACCCTTTTTCAGGACGACGTGCACGGGACTGACCCACGTACTGTCTGAAATCGCATAGATGATCCCAGCATCCAGAAATTTTATTACCTCGGTCTTAATGTCATCCTTCATATTCGTATTAAGTCGTCATTGAGGCTGGATGGATCTGTGAGGATTATCTTCGAGAAAAATTTTATGTATACAAAACGAGGGGTTAATCCCCTGAATATCAGAAATCTGCCATGAAATTGCATGGCAATGTTGTTTTAACACTTCCACTAAATCGAAAGTCTCTGAATTGTTTAACTTTGAAGAAATGATAACAGGAAGTTTTGAATTTTCTTCGAGAAAAACATATTTTAGATGATCGGGAAGTAGTTTAAGCTCGAGGGTTGGTGGTTCTTCGTAAGATTTTTTTTTTTGAAATTTTTAAAAGTAATGGTTTCAAAAGGAGAATTATTAGATATTTCATTTGAAATAGGTAAGTTTGCCAAGTCTGTTACTTCCAAAGTTTTAGAAAAATCGTTAGAAAGAGAAAAACCATTTTTCTCAAAAGGGGCTTCCACTTGAAAGCATGAATCGTCGTTTGAAAGCGAATTCCACATAAATGGATTTATATTAATAGTAACCTCATCATCTCCAATCCGAAGGAGCAGTCTACTGTTTCTTACATCAATTAAAGCATTGGAGGTGGCGAGAAAAGGGCAACCGAGTATAATAGGTACATCGGCATTCTCCACGATGTCGAGGATAACAAAGTATACCGGGAAGATAAACTTGTCAAACTTGTCTAAAATATCCTCCACTATCACTATCAGATATTTTATAGAATTGTCTGCTAAGTAGATGCTCATTTTGGTTGGGCTTGGAATACCAAATCCTAGTTTTTAAAAAAACGAGTACAGCATTAAGTTAATACTAGCGCTCAAATCTGCTAAGGCGTCGTTTATTAATAAATTACTAAAAAGTCACGGCATTGAAAATCGTCCGAGATCGTTTAATTTTTGGGGTAATTTGTTTAATAAAACTGTCAAAAATTTAGTGTTAAGGGAAACTCGTGATATATCCTCAAGTTTCTTTTAATTAGAAAGTATCACTTTAAGATATTTTGCGTATTTCGGCATCTGTGTGATTTTCTCATAGAAAGAAATATTAATTTATATTTGTTTTAAAATTTGTAAAAAAAAATTAATGCTCGTCTTGTCGCTCATTAATTAGTTTAGAAGGATAGGGTAAAGATGGTGAAGAAATAAGCGGTGAAATAATAGAAGGAGAAGAAGAAGAAACATGAAGTAGGGTAGAAACTCCAACCTCATATTCAGATTCAACTTTATTAGGTGATTGTACCTCCCTTCTACTTTGAAGTGTGATGGCGTGGGCATTGTCCCGCAGATTTGGCTCAGTATTTCCTGGTAATGTTCCAGGTTGGCGCTCCGACAGCATCTTTGAAATATGCCGAATTTGTGTTTCCAAATTTTTAATTGATCCAGTCAGGTTACGAATATTGGACACATTTGTGACGACATATTTAGTAAAGATGTCTTCTATCGGGGTGGTGGTGCAAATCCAATTGGATTTGCATTAGGCGGACGCTGAGCATTATTGAGGTTGCTCCATGATAAATTTGGATGATTCCTAAATCCTGGATTATAAGTATTATTATATGAATTAATATTTAGGTTATAGGAAGGAGGTTGATATGGATTCCCCATATAATCGACTTGTTCTTCAATTATATTACTATTAGTTAAATTCCAAGGAGGACTAGCGGAGGGAGCAGACATCCCCGCTACTTACCTAGTTAAAAATTCTACCTGGAGTGCTAAATTTGAAGAAGCGTCGAGCTCATAAAGCCCAGCGGGTTTATTAGGGCATGACCTATGCACGTTCCTTTGGTAGGCATTCATGGCCATTTCCTCAAACAAGGCTTGAACAGCCTCCGGGGTTTTATTATTTAGCATTCCCCCGGCGGCAACATTAATCATTTGTCTAATTTGGAAATTCAAACCATTATAGAATGTCTGCACTTGGATCCAAGCTGGCAGTGTGTGATGTGGACACATACGTAAAAAAATTTTAAAGCATTCCCAAGTCTCATAGAGAGACTCAGACTCGCCTTGAATAAATGAAGAGATATTCACACGTAGTTTAACAGTTTTAGCAGGCGGAAAATACTTAACTAAAAACATTTTGATCATATCAGCCCAGGTAATAATGGATCCTCTAGGTAGAGAACCTAACCGCTGCTTGGCTTTCATCCGTAACGAAAATGGAAATAAGCGCAAATGAAAGACATCATCAGTGACACCATTTATTTTAAATGTGTTGCATATTTTTAAGTAATTTGACAGATGCATATTTGGATCTTCATCTGGCAATCCATTGAATTGTACTGAGTTTGGAATCATTTGGATTATGCTAGATTTGATTTCAGAATTATTATTAGCAATCGTAGGATGAACTATACTTGACCCGGTGTCGTCCAAGTTTGGTCGCGCATAATAAGACATAGTCCTTTGTGGGGTAACAACTGGAATTTGTTCTGCCATAGTTTCAACGTGCATGGTTCCGATAGACTCTTCTAGATTTAATGCTTGGACTTGGTCACGAGATCGAAGGCGCCTGTAATAGGTACGGTCGATTTCAGGATCAAAATCAAGATTAGCATCAATAAGAGAGTTTTGTCGGGTCATGCACTAAAAAACTATTATATATAAAAACTCTCTTTTTTTGTTTGTTTTATTTTTTTTGTGGTTTTGTTTTTGGAAAATAAAATGATAAAAATAAAATTATTGTTAAAAATAGTTTTTATAAAAACAAAAGTTTTTTAATTTACAGAGAATTTGAAGTTTTTTATTTTTATAAAAACAGTGATTTTTAATAACAATTAAGATAAACGTAATAGTAATTCCTTTTTATTTCAAATATCAACACAAAATGATCTCTGACAACGGCGGCAAAAACTTGATAAGTAAAATATGGAGATAGTTTTAAATTGAAAAGTAAGTTGGATTTATAAATTAGGCATTCTGCGTAATCTATCTCTTTTCACTTATATATTTCGATTAAGGAAAACGTGTCTATCGAGTAATAATATAGTATTTTAAAATATCAAGGTCGTATTTTTCCATGAATTTATGTCGAGTACTCTACTTTAAGGAAAACTACTATTATTTTATCGAAAATATTTAAGGGATTGCTTTGAAAATGAAAATAAAGTAACACGTAGGGTTTTGAAAATATATGAGATAGAGAGCCCTCAATTTTGATTTACTTTAGAAAATACTTTTTTATAAGATAAACTCTACTTTTTATTAATTAAAATACTTGACCGTGGAGGTTACATAAATATGAGTGTACCACTATCGATGATACATTCACATGTGATTATGTACTTTGACTGAACGTTCGTATCTAATCAAAAATACCTTAATTTACAATTTACGTTGTGAACCCCTCTATTGACCTTCTACTAGTTTTTGAAGGTTCAACCCGGGAGGCTTACGTTCATCTCTTTCGAGAATGAGACGTTGTTTCTTTTTTACTTGAGAATGATCAATTTCTTGGTAAAAGGTTCTTAGCCTCTCAAGTTTTATATTTAGAAAATAGGGATTTTAAAATGCAAAACTAATATCCTTCCCAAAGCTCATCTCAATCGAGTGCTAAAAGGTTCTTAGCCTCTCATCGGGATGTGAGTGATAGTAGAAAATTAAAAGACTTATAATAAAAGTGCAGAAATAATATCTGTCCCAAAATATATCAGTTGATGCTAACAAATTCTTAGCCTCTCAATTGGGATATGGGTGGTAGTAATAAAATTAAAAAGATTTATAAAAGTGCATAAATAATATCCATCCCAACCATCTTATTCAAGCGCTAAAAAGTTTTTAGTCTCTCATACGGGATAGGGGTCGTAGTAAAAAGAAAGAAAAAAATATAAAGTACTTACGCACGCACCCTTTCTCAGCAGAAATGAAAACTAAGTTAGAAGCAATAAGAGATGAAGAAGTGCATGAAAACTGAAATTTTATTACTTAAAAAAGTGTTACACACTAGGAAACCCAAACTAGGGTTCGGAAAAAATATCACTCAAAAGCTACTTATAAACACTATATAGAATAACTTTGAACTCTACAAGTTATTCCTAAACCTCTGTCTTGGCCCTCCTTTTATAGCCTAAAATTTGGAGGTTCACGCCCTCCCAGGGCATGTTGCCTGGGCGTGACGCTGACGTGGCAAATTTGGATGGAATTTTGGCAACTTCTGGATTGAATCGAGCAAGTACACATGCATGACTTGATGGTCATGGGGGTGAAATCTGGGCGTGTCTGCATGGCGTGGCAGCTTGGCTTCTTCGGGGAGCGATAATGGGTTCTTTGTTTTGTCACGTCTGAGGTCACGGGCGTAACATGTGAAACACGAGCATGTCACCTGGACGTGACTTGAGCTTGTTGGCTTCAGGTCTTCGACACGGTGCGACAACGGGTTGATTGCTTGGTCACGGGTGATGTCATGTGCGTGATAGGTGGAACAAGGGTGTGTCACCCGGGCATGACTTCACTTAATGCCCAAAATTTGTCGAACTGCTGGAATTGATGAATTTAAAGTTACATGCCCTAGGTCACGGGCGTGACCTAGGGGCGTGACTTGCAATTTTTTGTCGAATTGTCCCGAATGTCCAGAAATACATATAGGGCACAAAAACAGGTTAAGATAGAACTAAAAAATTAAAAAAATGATTTATTTAGATATGTACATAATATAATTACATTTTTTACTAAAACAAAACAAAAAATACACTATATATATATATATATATCTTTATCTATTATAAAGAAGTCTCAGGATTAGATCAAGACCGTTGAATATAAACCACACATTTGATCGCAACCGTTCGATCGCAACAACGAATCAGAGTCGTTCGTGTTTTCTCCTAGGTATCCTAAACCTACGTACGGCGTCTCAAATATATATTTTTTATAGGGCACCCTACAACTCATCAGCTCAATATATGGGCTACAAAATTAAGCCTAAAATCTTATAAATACAGGGCCATAAACAAGCCTGCCAACAAAGTAAGCCCGCCAGCCAAATTAACCGGCCGACCCAACAATGTAGTGCCCGCAATGATTATACGGAGGCAAATCAATATATACACAAGAAAGTAATCAAAACTGATGGTGTGGGACTATATCCTGCCTGGGATTAATACAATCTCAGGCGGGATTAATTAATCGGAATTAATCCCGCCTAAGAGGGCGGGATTAAATCCCGCCTAACTTAGGCGGGATTTAATCCCGCCTAAGCAAGCGGGATTAAATCCCGCCTAAGCAGGCGCGATTTAATCCCGCCTAAGCTGCCGGGATTTAATCCCTCCTGCTTAGGCGGGATTTAATCCTGCTTAAATCCCGCCTAAGTTAGGCGGAATTAAATCCCGCCCACTTAGCCATTTTAATTTTTAAATATTTTTTTAAAAAAAATAATTTATGATATTTTTATATTAAAAATATAAGCAAGTTTTAAAATATTTAAATATAAGTTGTGCCCTCCTCCGCGGGCGCAGCCCGCCGCGGGGCGGGCGCAGCCCGCCGCGGGGCGGGCGCAGCCCGCCTGGTGCGGGCAAAGCCCGCCGTCACGGGGGGTACTATGGCACATAGCAATAGGGGCAGAGCCCCGTGTCGGGGGCGCAACTCGCCGCGGGGCGGGCGAAGCCTGCCGCAACGGACCGGGTACTATGGCGCATAACCATAGGGGCGGAGCCCCGTGTCGGGCACTAGTATATATATATATATATACGAGCATCTTCGCACGGGCTACGACCATGCTCGATGCTCTCGGGCGGCCTTCGGCCGCATCCAGGCGGGCTTCGCACGCCTCCGAATGGGCTTCTCCCGTGCTCGATGCATCGTTGCGGGCTGCGCCCGCATCAAAGCGGGATGCACCCACATCAAGACGGGCAGTACCCGCAATATATACATATGAGTACTCAAAATGACCGTAAAAAAATATAAATCAATATTAAAATTTTTATTTTATAAAAAAATTTACGTTTTGTTGTAAAAACATTAATTCCACGCAATTTTTTTCTCCCTTCCCATCTCTCTCGCTTTCTCTCTCCCTCTCTCTCTCTCCTCCCATCTCTCTCTCTTTCTCTCTCTCCCTCCTCTCTCTTTCCCAACTCTCTCCCCCCATCTCATGCTCTCACTCATGATCCAATGGCTCTTGTTTGATTTATGGTGTGCCTCTAAATACTTATATTGCTTTATATAATAAGATATATATATATATAATAAGATATATATATATATATATATATATATATATATATATATATATATGGAGATGAAAGTGCAACTAGATCTGATATACTCTAGAGGGGGGTGAATAGAGTATATGGTGCTTTAAAAACTTTTAAAAACTTTTACAACAATTGTTGTAATATGTGTGAGCAGGGAAGCAGAAATAAATCTAATCACAGTACTAAGCTATGCAAAAACTAAGCACAGAAAAATCAAGGCCAGAAACAAAAAAAAAGCAAGCCAAAACTAGATGACACAAGGGAATATAGTGGTTCCCCAAACTTGGGTACATCCACTCTTCTACCACCCTAGGTAGGAATCCACTGCATGATGAGTTGATCAGGTGTCCTGGGCACCAATGAGCTTTTGATAAGGTGCTCAAAAACCAAAGCAGATTTTTTGATCAGGTGTCTTGCCACCAATGAGCTTTTGACAAGGTGCTCAAAAACCAGATTCAAACTTTTGAAGGGAGTTTGAAAAACCCTTTACAGAGTGGGGGTGAGAGAGTGATGGCAGTTTTCTCTTTCTCAAACAACTGAGAAGACTATATGGATTGATGTCAAAGCTCCCCCTGAATCCTTGAGATCTTCAGGAAGAAAAGCTTTACTGAGGGTGATAGGCCTTCAAAGGTTGAACTCCAGCAATAGATGATTTCAGCAATAGCTGAAATGTTGAGTGTCTGGAGTCTTGAAAAGTGTGTTGGCCTTGAACACTTTGAGAGCTGAAGAGATCTGAAGATTTGATAGACTTGATCTACTTGGATGAGTGTTCTTGAGAATTCTTTTTGACAGAAGATTTTTGAGGTCGTCTCTATAATCTGTATTATGTGTGCTCTGTCTAGAGCTACAAAAAAATCCTGTCTTTTATTCTCTGGTATAGAATAGAATATTATTCTCTGTCAAGGATAGTCGCTGGTCTGCATTGATTGCATCCTTAATTGCATAATCTCTTCTATAGGAAAGTCCACAGATATATTCCTTGAAAAATCCCTTGAAACTTGCTCCAGAATTGAATGAAAACGGCTAGCAAATCTCTGAATTAATTGCAGAATAACTCCTAACTGATTTGAATTTGAATTCTGGAAGTTATCTGAAATCGTCGAACTGAGCTCTGCTATCGTCGAGCTGAGCTCAGCGATCTGAAAACACACAGCGGCAAGATAATCGTCGATCTAAGCTCAAAGATCGTCGAACTGAGCTCAGAGATAAAGATCTAATGCAGAGTCAAAATCGTCGACCTGAGCTCACCGATCGTCGAATGGAGTTCGACAATATTATGAAGTTAAGCTCAGCGATCGTCGAATGGAGTTCGACGATCTGTCGAAGTTGAGCTAGACGATCGTCGACCGGAGTTCGACGAATCGTCGTGTTAAGCTCGACGATATGACTTAGTCTCCAGACAGAAAATCTTGGTCTTCAGGGCAGCTTCCAAACCTAGACTTCTAACCCTTAGACTCAATTCTAATTGACCTATTAAGCTATACAGAAGGTCAAGCAAAGGTTCCTAGAGATATAGTGATCCTGACCCAAATTAGTAATAGGGTGTTCCAACAATCTCCCCCTATTTGGGTTAGGATTACTATTTACAGACTTTGGAAAATTCAAATAATAACATACAATCAGAAGAACATAAAAAACAACAGCTAGACATGCAGAATCATCACAGATATATATATGTGTCATCCAGATAATCAGAAATTCCAGAAATTGTCACCTTATAATGTCATTTCTTCTCTTTGCCTTTGACAAGTTTAATTTCTCTGTTTGGATTTAGAGCTTCCTTGTTGGACCTGGTGTCATCTGCTGCACCCAAATAAGTTTGCTTTGTAGGCCTGGGAACTACAGCAGCAGGATGTAATTCCATGTATCTCTCAGCATCAAAGAATTTGCTGGAAGCATATTTCTCTAATTCTTTTTGTCTTTGCTCAGACATTGTAGAAATGTTGGAAGTATCTAATCCTTGATCTCTGGCCTTCTTAATCTGATCTAGTGCAGCCAATTCCTTCATCCTGGCAGTCCAAGCAGATGGATTATTCTCAGGGTCCTCAAAAGGTACAGGTGGCTCATACCTGTTGGAAGGATTTTCTTGAGGAGGCCTGGCAGACACAGTCTCTTTTAGCTTGTAAGGGAAAGGACCAGTTGATGTATCAGAAGAACCATGTCCTCCCCTGGAATATGGGTGCGGCCTAGAGTGCCCTTTAGAATAAACTTGAAAATCTCTCTGATTACCCCTGTATCCTCCTCTCCTAGAATATGAACCCCTAGATTGGCTTTCCCTTTGGTAGGATCTGGCATGGGGTTGGTAGGGAGCCTGGCTTCTGGCTGGGGCTTGACTTGCAGAGCTTCCACCTGCACCTGCATCAGGAGGAGGTGGTGGAGGAGGATGAGGGTGCTGGAATTGGGATGAGCCCTTCTCATATTTTCTCTTTTTCTTCATGGCTTTCAGCTGGTTTTTAGAATATTGCATCCAATGTTCAGTGATAGGGCAATTATGAAGGACGTAATAAGGAATGTCATTGTTATCTTTGACTTTTGCAGGAGGAACCCTTTTCATTGCCTTGCTCCTTGCCTTCCTTTTCCTGGCAATAGTAGCAGAAGAATCATCAGAGTCTGTTTTGAACTCATCAGATTCAGAACTCTGGTCATCATATAGAGCATCTATTCTCTTCATCAAGTCTTTCTTCAGCTGAACAGCAGCAGATGAGGCAGAAGTTGAGATAGCAGCAGCAGGGACAGCAGCAGAGACAGTAGCAGTAACAGCATGAAGAGTCTCTTCATATGGCATCTCCCCCTGCCTAGATGCAGATACATCTAGATCAAGGCACACTGCTGGAGGTGCTGCCTGAGGAAGGAGGGAGGAAAGCCTGGCAGAGAGAGCTGCCACTGACAGGTGTAGAGGAGCCAAGGAGGTCTCCAATAGTAGAGAGAGCCTGGGGGCAATCAGCTCATATAGCCTGTCAGCTAGGGCTGAGAGGTCCACCTGCTCAACAGCTAGAGCAGAGGTAGAAGGGATGGAAACAGCTGGGGATGCTGGAAGTGAAGGGCTGGAGAAGTGTGGAATGGAGGGCTCAGGTGTGGGCAGGGTGGATATGGAGGACAGGGGAATGGATATGGATGGGGTGAAAGTTGGTTGACCAATGATGTGGTGTAGGAGATCTTGGAATGAAGTGGAGGAGGAGGGTAACTCGGGAGGAGAAGGGGGGAATCATCCATAAAGGAATCATCCAGGAGGGTGAAGGATGGAATGGATGGTGAAGAGGTGATATCTGGTGGAGGGTATGAGAACAGTGGGTGGAATTGTTCTTCTGGTGAAGGTAGAATGGGTGCTGGAGATGGAGTTGATGTTGGAGATGGGCTGGATATGGTAATGGTGGATGGAGCTGGAATGGTGGATGGTAGGGGAAGGGTTGGAATTGGAGGAGGAGAAGAGGCAGCAATAGCAGCAGCCAGGTCATCTGCAGGGGCAGAGACCTGGGGAGGAGTGACTCTTTGAGTCCTTGTGCCTGAAGGGGCACTAGAGGAGGGCCTGCTAGGCTTGCTTATTTGCCTGTCCCACTTGCCAAAGAGGGCACAGGTAAGTCTCTTGGAGGCATTTATGTGAACTCCAGAGGAGACCAGCAAGGCAGGGCACCTGGTCTGCAGAAAAACTCCAAGAATCCTTCCAAAATTAACAAAGCTCTTGTTTATTTTCTTCTTGATTAGGTCAAAGAAGACCTCTCCCCAGTTCAAATTTTTCTTATCCACCAGAGCTCCCATGATACAGAGCTGATGTCTGGATATAGTGTCATGGGCAGAGTGCTTTGCAAGCAGCACTTTCCCTACCACATCTGCCAGGAACCTGTATTCAACAGACAGATTCCTCTTGAATAGCTTGCTAGGGTTTCCCTCTGGATGACCCATCCTGGCAAGTAGGGCAGAAAATTCTTCTCCAGACAACTCAGCAATATCTTCTCCATTTCTTAGTCCAAACACCTCTGTTAAAATTGTGGGGGTCAAGGGTACCTGATTTCCAGCAATAGACCCAACTATTGTGTTGTTATCTAGATGATGAGCAGTATAGACCCACTCCTTGATCTTATCTGAAGCAAGCTTGATTCTGGTGGTCATGAGGGCAGACAGATTTTGATCCTTGAACAAACCCAGTATGTCTTGGAAAATCAGGTCGGTGGTGCTGAATGACTCTATATCAATGTCAAAGCCTGCATCAAACTTCATTGCGGCAAGAACTGCAACTGACACAGCCATTGTACCTGCAAAAACTCAACAAACAAAACGACCAAGCGTAGACCTATTTGGAGGGAAAGAAAATCCTGCAGAGAAATCGAAAGCGCAAAAGAGAACGACGGCGAAAAAAGAGTTTTATATTAGGGTTCGACGCAGAATTGGAAAGATCATTGAACTCAGTTCGACGATCGAGGCTTCTAAAGGAATCTGAAGAGTTTTCAACATCGTCGATCTCCGTTCGACGATATTGGAGAGCGTCGAACTTCGTTCGACGATCGTTCAGATAACATAATCATCGAGCGCCGTTCGACGATCGTTGACCGGAAGAGATAGTTCATACTATCTGAGAGGCGCTGAACTCAGTTCGACGATTTTGTAAATCGTCGATCTTCGTTCGATGATCTTGGGGCAAATCGTCGAGCGCAGTTCAGAGATCAGAAAAATTCTAGACACTAAGAAAAATCAGAGAGTTTGCCTAGTATTGGTCAATTTTTAGTTTTCAAAATCTTGGATATTATTTAAGGCTTCCTCCATCTAACATTCCTAACTGATTTAGGAAGAAGGTGTGCTTCTTTTCATCCAAAGGCTTGGTGAAAATATCTCCCCTTTGTAAATCAGTTGGGATATATTGTAGTTCAATTTTATTCTTTTCAACATTATCCCTTAAGAAATGATGCATAATCTCTATGTGTTTTGTCCTACTATGGAGGACTGGATTTTGAGCTATGGAAATAGCACTTTTGTTATCACAAAAGATTTTAGACTTCTTTAAGTTGTAACCATAGTCTAGGAGTTGATTTTGAATCCACAAGATTTGTGAACAACAACTGCCTGCAGCCATATATTCAGCTTCAGCAGTTGAAGTTGACACAGATGTTTGTTTCTTACAAAACCAAGAGACAAGTCTGTCACCAAGGAACTGACAAGTTCCACTGGTGCTTTTCCTGTCAATTCTGCATCCAGCATAATCAGCATCTGAGAATCCAGTCAAATCAAATGCTGAATCTTTTGGATACCAGAGACCTAGATTTGGACAACTTTTAACATACCTGAGAATCCTCTTTACTAATGTTAGGTGTGACTCTCTAGGGCTTACTTGGAACCTAGCACATATACATGTAGCAAACATTATATCTGGTCTACTAGCTGTAAGATACAATAGAGAGCCAATCATTGCTCTATATGTTGTCTGATCAACAGGTTTCCCATGTTCATCAGCATCCAATACAGCATTAGTAGGCATGGGTGTTTTCATGCAAGATGCCTCAGACATACCAAATTTCTTAACCAGTTCATTGGCATATTTTGTTTGAGAAATAAAGATGCCTTCAGCATGTTGCTTGACTTGCAGTCCTAGGAAGAAGGATAGCTCACCCATACTACTCATCTCAAATTTAGAATGCATTAGGTTAGAAAACCTTCTGCATAATTTTGAGTCAGTAGAACCAAAAATGATATCGTCTACATAAATTTGTACTAGTAGGGTATGAGACTTATGGGTTCTAATAAAAAGAGTTTGGTCTACTCTACCCCTTATAAAACCATTTTCCAAGAGAAAGCATGCTAGGGTCTCATACCATGCTCTAGGAGCTTGCTTGAGACCATATAATGCTTTATTCAGTCTAAAAACATAATCAGGAAAAGTTAGAGAGATAAAACCTGGAGGTTGTCTGACATAAACTTCCTCTTTGATGTCTCCATTCAAGAAGGCACTTTTGACATCCATCTGATAAACCTTGAAGCCTTTATGAGCTGCATAGGCTAGAAATATTCTGATGGCTTCCAATCTTGCAACAGGTGCAAAGGTCTGGTCGTAGTCAATTCCTTCTTCTTGAGAGTATCCCTGAGCAACTAGTCTTTCCTTGTTCCTTATAATTACTCCTTGATCATCCAGTTTGTTTTTGAATACCCATTTTGTTCCAACAATGGAATGATCCTTAGGCTTTGGCACTAGTTCCCATACTTTGTTCCTCTCAAATTGATGCAATTCCTCTTGCATTGCAATGATCCAATGTGGATCTTGCTCTGCATCTTGAATGGACTGAGGTTCAATTTGAGATAGGAAGCAGGTGTGCAACAGGTTTTGGTTGACCTGATTTCTGGTTTGCACACCAGCTGAGATTTCTCCAATTATTTGGGAAATTGGATGGTCTCTTGATGTTACTAAATCAACAGGGGGTGTTGATTGTTCACCAACCTGTGTTGTTGTTTCCTCTTGTGGTACAACAACTGGCTCTTCAGGTTGTTCTCCATTATGTTGAGCAGTCCCTTCATCTTCACTGTTTTCTTCTTCTTGAGCAACCTGTAACTTGTTCATATCTTCAACTAGAGAATGTTCCTGCAAAGGTTCTATGGTAGAAGAAATCTTCTCCTTGAAAGACATGTTAGTTTCATCAAATGAAATGTGAACAGATTCCTCAATTTTCAAAGATGATTTATTATAGACCCTATAAGCCTTGCTGATCATGGAGTATCCCAGAAACACTCCTTCATCAGCTTTGGCTTGAAATTTTGCTAGATATTTCTTGTTATTATTATGAATGTAGCAAATACAACCAAAGACTCTAAAATAGTCAACTTTAGGTTTCTTCCCTTTGAGTAATTCATAGGGAGTCCTTCCCTTTAGTTTATGTATCAGACTTCTGTTCAGCACATAGTTGGAGGTGTTCACTTCCTCTGCCCAAAAGGATAGAGATAGATGAGCATCTGACAACAATGTGGTGGCAGATTCAATAAGGGTTCTATTTTTCCTTTCAGCTACCCCATTTTGTTGAGGAGTTCTAGGAGCTGAGAAAGTATGCCTGATCCCTTCACTCTGACAGAACTCTTGCATAAGAAGAGAATCAAACTCTGTCCCATGATCACTTCTGATCAGGGCAATGTGAGTATTGAACTCAATCTGTATGCATTTGAGAAACTCTGTCAGACACTTAAAGTTATCAGACTTCTTCCTTAGAAAGAACACCCAAGTGAATCTAGAGAAGTCATCTACAATTACTAAAGTGTAGGATTTCCCTCCTAGGCTTTGTACTGTGATGGGTCCAAAAAGATCCATGTGTAATAGATACAATATCCTAGGTGAATCACTCTTATTAAGTGACTTAAAGCTGTTTTTAGTTTGCTTGCCTAATTGACAAGCCCTGCAGAGTCCTTCCTTCTTGTAGGGGCCAGAAGGTAGTCCTCTAACATGGTTGTCCTTGGATAGCCTAGCAATAGTTCTAAGGCTTAGGTGTCCTAGTCTCTTATGCCATAAAACATTTGGTCTACAGACAGAGTTAAACAGACAGATATCTACATTAGTTGAAAGAAAATCTACTAGATAGATGTTACCTTTCCTTTTACCTGTCAACACAGTTGTGTTGTCCTCTGACTTGATTTTGCATAAGGCTTTGTTGAAGGTCACCTGGTAGCCTTCATCACACAGCTGACTGATGCTGATTAGGTTGTGCTTCAGTCCTTCTACATAAGCTACCTTCTTGAAGGTTACTGAACCAATCTGGACTGCACCATATCCTTTAGTTTGTCCAAAGTTGGAATCACCAAAGATAACTGTGGGTCCAAGCTTGGCTCTAAAGGAAGTGAGGTTGTCCTTATTCCCTGTCATGTGCTTGGAGCACCCACTATCCAAATACCATTGCTCGTTAGATGTTGGATAGGTCTTCACCTGCACATAAGACAATTCATTTGTTTTTGACCCAGTTTACCTTGGGGCTAGGTTGATAACCTCTAAATTCTGAAATGAAAGACATCCCAGACTGACTCTTATATCCTTCAGGATGATATCTCCTTGGAGGTATAATCCATTCAGTATAAGGGTTAAAGGTTTGGGATGAGGAACCCTTAGGATTCAATTTTGATTTGCCTTTGAAAAAGTTTCCAGAGCTCTGACCTCTGTTCGACGATCTTGGAGCTGCGTTCGACGATCTTGGGTCAGATCGTCGAGCTCCGTTCGACGGTCGACTATGGCTGAGGTCAGGTATATGAGATCGTCGACCTGCGTTCGACGACTTTGGCTGAGATCGTCGATCTGCGTTCGACGATTTTGGCTGAGATTGTCGAGCTGCGTTCGGCGATCGTCGATCTTCATTCGGCGATCGTCGATCTCTGTTCGACGATTACTGCTGGGACTTGGTTTTCTGAGGCAGATTAGAATTTTTTCTAGCAACCTCTACAACTCCCTTTCCCTTGTTAGAAATGAATTTGATGGGAGTTGTTAGGACTATAGGTTGGATGGATGAAGCACCCAAGCCCAGTGTACTGTTAAATCTAGAGTTCACTGTGCTTGTGATGTCCATCAACTTGATGCTTCTCCCATTAAGGGATTCTTCAAGCTTCTTGGCCTCAGAAAGCTCACTTTTCAGTGAAGCTATCTGTTCCCTACAGCTCTCCAACTCCTGAGAGAGTTTGATGTTTTCTGACTTTAGAGCATTGTGTTCAGATAATTGGTTTCTGAGAGAGATAATCTCTTTCTCAGACTTTAGCAGGTCTAAACACAGTGCTTTAAATTCAGATTTAAAATCTTCTGAACTAAAATCAAAAGAGTTAATTACCTGATCTTCTTCAGGTTGGGTCTCTGAGTCTGACTATGACTCCTCTTCTTCTGAGTTATGCTGTGAGGCATTGATTGCCATCATGCAGAACTCCTTTTCTTCTGCATCATCCTCATCATCACTGCACAATGTGTCGACACTTAGTAGAAGACACACTGATTTATAGTGGTTCCCCAATCTTTGGGTACATCCACTTTCCCCCTTCGCCTATCTAGCAGTGTACTAGATTCGGCCAAACTTCTCCACTAACTCAGAACCAAACTAGGTTCCTACCTCAGGCCCAAAGCCTTACACTCAGCCAAAAGGCCTACACTCAGCCACCCAGGCCTACACTCAGCCAATTAAGGCCTACACTCAGAGTTCTTCAACTCCTACACTCAGGCAACCAAGCCCTACCCTCAGCCTTTATAAAATAGGCTTACAATTCTCTCAGATCCAATGGATCCTACAATTTAAAATAGAAAGTATAATAGATAACTCTACAACTCAGAAATAGGAGAGGAGTTGAGAGATTCTTGAAGAGTTCTTGGAAGAACTCAGTTAGATCCAAACTGACTTAGCTTCCTTCAAAGCTTCTTGATTAGAACTGAATTAGTCTGAATCTTCTGCAGTTGTTCCTTGACCTCTGCTTCTTGAAATCCAGATGACTCTGAATTCTTCTTCTCAGCCTTAGTTCCACAGACTGAATACTTGGTTGGAGCTCTCTCTCTCCAACTTCTTGGATCTGCTGATGCACAGCAAGATCTTCTTGTGTTGATACTCAATATATCACTTTTACAAAGATCTGAACTCTCTCTGTAAAAACTTTGTCAACCACTTCTATATTACTTCAACAATCAATCTCTTAATCTCAATCATATCTTCTGTAGACTATGAGTGCCTATTTATAGGCTTCCTTCATGGTAACCGGCTGGTCCGGTTCATAACAGACTTCTGATATCACTGACAGTTGATGTAGACAGGCTGGATCGGCAACTGTCTTGTCAACCAGTCACTTCTTGAAATTCTTCTAACTGTCAGATAGTGTCGAGACTTTCTGTTCTTAAGTGTCGACACTTATAGGCCAAGTGTCGACACATGTTGTATAAGTGTCGACACAAGTCTACAAGGTGTCGACACAATTCCTTGTATGTCTCGACACAGTTTCTTCTGCATGTGTCGACACTGAAATTGAGTGTCGACACAAGTACTTGTACTTCATTCTGCAACTGTATTCTTCTAAGTGTCGACACAACTCCTTTGTGTCGACACAACTTTATGTGTTGAAACTGTCAAGTGTCGACACTGCTTCTTGGTGTTGACACAAGTCTTCACTTTTGTTTCTTCAGCTGAGTGTCGACACATTCCCTTAGTGTCGACACTTGTACTTAGAATATTTTGTAACTTTTCTGATCTTTGCTAAGTGTCGACACAGCTCCTTGTGTCGACACTTTCTTCAAGTGTAGAGTCTTCAACTAAGTGTCGACACATTGTGCTGAGTGTCGACACTTACTTCAAGTGTTGACTCCTCTGGTTGTGTGTCGACACATTGTGCTGAGTGTCGACACTTACTTCAAATACTGAGTCTTTAGCTAAGTGTCGACACATTGTGCTGGGTGTCGACACTTACTTCAAGTGCTGACTCTTCTGCATAGTGTCGACACATTGTGTTGAGTGTCGACACTTGTACTTAGATTCTGTAGACTTTTCCTGAGTGTCGACACTTACTTCAAGTGTCGACACTTTCTGGTGTTGACTCAGCTCTTCTAGGTGTCGACACTTCTGCTAAGTGTCGACACAGCTTTTCTGCATTCTTCTACACTGAGTGTCGACACAGCTCCAAGTGTCGACACTTCCTGACTGGTGTCGACTCTTCTTCCCAGGTGTCGACACAATGACTCCAAGTGTCGACACTGCTTGTCTAGGTGTCGACACAAGCTTTCTCAAGTGTCGACACTTTCCCTCTGGGTGTCGACACATGGACTTAGAATTTTTAGCTTCAGTCCAGTGTATTCCTAACCTGCACAAGTAACTCAAACAAACATCAAATACACTATGATGTATATCATTGAGTTAGGTGAGGCTTCTTCAAATCAGGTACATTTGACCAATGTACCCAACAATCACTGGAGCTGGAAGAGGCTTCTGACTCCTCTTCTGTCTCACTCCAGGATTCAGCAACAAACCCCTTCCTTGTATGCTTATTTTTGCTTGAAGAAGGTTTGTTATTGCCATTTCTTTCAGAGTCTTTCTCCTTCCTTCTTTCTTTCATGTCACTTCTGTCCTTGTTCTTGTTCTCTGGGCAGTCAGGAACTATGTGCCCTGGTTTCCTGCAACCAAAGCAAATGATGTCTTTATTATTACCAATGGACTTGTCATACCTTGGCTTATCCTGCTCCTTGTATGATCTTCTTCTGAAGTCCTTTCTGGCCATCTTGTAGAATCTTTTGGCCAGCAAGCTGAGTAGTTCATCATTGCCTGTGGCTTTATCTTCAGGCAGATCCTCAGTTGCCTTGAATGCTATGGTCTTCTCTTTCCTTATGGCTGGTGAAGCAGCCTTCTGTTCTTCCTCTCTGTTCTTGATGAGTAGCACATAAGATTTGAGCTTACCCAACAAAGCTTCAGTGGTGATCTCATTCAGACTTCTGGCATCCTTAATTGGCCAGATTCTTGAATCCCAAGTACCGGGGAAGCACATTAGGATCTTGTCATTAAGTTCAGTTAGAGAGATCTCCTTGTCCAATGTCCTTAGTTCACTGACAATTAGACTTAGTCTGTTGTACATATCTCCCACTGACTCAGTCTCTCCATTCTTGAAGTTCTCATATTGAGAGATGAGATGGGATCTTCTGTCCTTTCTTTCATCAGCTGAGCCTAAGACTATGTCTGAGAGCTTGTCCCAAATTTCCTTGGCTGAATTACATTCAACTACCTTTTGAAATATGTCATCTGACATTGTCTGGGCTAGAATGTTCACAGCCTTGGCATCAGCTACTTTCCATTTTTTGATGTCAGCGTCTGTTCCTGATGGAGGTGGAACAGCATTTGTACTTGTATTCTCTGGGGGTCTTGGACACACTGTCAAAACAGAATTAAATATATCTTCGTCAATAGAATTCATGTAAAGTCTAATCCTTGCTTTCCAAAGTGCAAACTTTGACAGATTGCACATTGGAGGTCTGGTGCTAGCATAATCCTTGTTTTGGGCCATGATTTGTGCAAACAAAATTTAATAATGCACTACAAAAGAAAAATAGATCTAGTTTGGGATCTTTGGGTTCAGGTGTTAGCCTATACAACCAATCAGGTATGGTATGTTTAACAAACCTCGCTTTGATATCAATTGAAAGTGCAACTAGATTTGATATACTCTAGAGGGGGGTGAATAGAGTATA
Source organism: Platanthera guangdongensis (assembly GCA_039583875.1). Lineage (NCBI taxonomy): Eukaryota > Viridiplantae > Streptophyta > Magnoliopsida > Asparagales > Orchidaceae > Platanthera > Platanthera guangdongensis. The sequence continues at coordinate 244,558,849 of CM077151.1, read as the reverse complement.
TGGTGCTTTAAAAACTTTTACAAACTTTTATAACAATTGTTGTAATATGTGTGAGCAGGGAAGCAGAAATAAATCTAATCACAGTACTAAGCTATGCAAAAACTAAGCACAGAAAAATCAAGGCCAGAAACAAAAAGAAAGCAAGCCAAAACCAGATGACACAAGGGAATATAGTGGTTCCCCAAACTTGGGTACATCCACTCTTCTACCACCCTAGGTAGGAATCCACTGCAGGATGAGTTGATCAGGTGTCCTGGGCACCAATGAGCTTTTGATAAGGTGCTCAAAAACCAAAGCAGGTTTTTTGATCAGGTGTCTTGCCACCAATGAGCTTTTGACAAGGTGCTCAAAAACCAGATTCAAACTTTTGAAGGGAGTTTGAAAAACCCTTTACAGAGTGGGGGTGAGAGAGTGATGGCAGTCTTCTCTTTCTCAAACAACTGAGAAGACTATGTGGATTGATGTCAAAGCTCCCCCTGAATCCTTGAGATCTTCAGGAAGAAAAGCTTTGCTGAGGGTGATAGGCCTTCAAAGGTTGAACTCCAGCAATAGATGATTTCAGCAATAGCTGAAATATTGAGTGTCTGGAGTCTTGAAAAGTGTGTTGGCCTTGAACACTTTGAGAGCTGAAGAGATCTGAAGATTTGATAGACTTGATCTACTTGGATGAGTGTTCTTGAGAATTCTTTTTGACAGAAGATTTTTGAGGTCATCTCTATAATCTGTATTGTGTGTGCTCTGTCTAGAGCTACAAAAAAATCCTGTCTTTTATTCTCTGGTACAGAATAGAATATTATTCTCTGTCAAGGATAGTCGTTGGTCTGCATTGATTGCATCCTTAATTGCATAATCTCTTCTAGAGGAAAGTCCACAGATATATTCCTCGAAAAATCTCTTGAAACTTGCTCCAAAATTGAATGAAAACGGCTAGCAAATCTCTGAATTAATTGCAGAATAACTCCTAACTGATTTGAATTTGAATTCTGGAAGTTATCTGAAATCGTCGAACTGAGCTCTGCTATCGTCGAGCTGAGCTCAGCGATCTGAAAACACACAGCGGCAAGATAATCGTCGATCTGAGCTCAAAGATCGTCGAACTGAGCTCAGAGATAAAGATCTAATGCAGAGTCAAAATCGTCGACCTGAGCTCACCGATCGTCGAATGGAGTTCGACGATATTATGAAGTTAAGCTCAGCGATCGTCGAATGGAGTTCGACGATCTGTCGAAGTTGAGCTAGACGATCGTCGACCGGAGTTCGACGAATCGTCGTGCTAAGCTCGACGATATGACTTAGTCTCCAGACAGAAAATCTTGGCCTTCAGGGCAGCTTCCAAACCTAGACTTCTAACCCTTAGACTCAATTTTAATTGACCTATTAAGCTATATAGAAGGTCAAGCAAAGGTTCCTAGAGACATAGTGATCCTGACCCAAATTAGTAATAGGGTGTTCCAACAGGAGATATCATATGCAGGCGTATGTGCGTACATGTAAGGGTCGAAATGACCTCAAATCGAAAAGTGATCAACATGAAAGTTGTAGATCTCTGCGAGACGAACAACTTTGTTTATCACGTTTTGATTTGGGGTCGTATTGGCCCTCTATTTGGGCCCCGAAATCTGGGGCGGCAAGATCGCTACTGTAGCACTCTCGTCGCCCCAGAATTTGGGGCCCAAATCGAATGCCAAGACTGCTCCAAATCAAAAAGTGATCACCATGAAAGTTGTTCGTCTCACTGAGATCTACAACTTTCATGGTGATCACTGTTCGATTTGAAACCATCTTGACCCCAAAACTTCCCTGCCCGTACACCCGCACGCAAGCTTACCCGCACCTGATATCTCCCATATATATATATATATATATATATATATATATATATATATATATATATATATATATATATATATATTGTTACTCATCATTAGATAAGTGAAGTAGTCCTCCCCAAATGTTCTTTTGATTCCAACTCTATTGCTTCTTTTAAGTTCAATAATTTCTAATGGGTATACAGAAAAAGAAGGTTGGATCAAGCTAGTAAAATGTTGAGATATGTTTTTTAAATTTAAAAGAGAATTTATCTTCAAAATAAACTATATATCTAGTTTCTAGAATAGTGTTATTAGAGATTTCACTAAATAGGGAATTAGTAATAAAAAATCAATTAGTGTTGCAGACTAACTCGGTATTCCGGTCGGACCGGAATAAACTAGACTACCTTAGCTCCTGGGACGATCGAGCTCGCACACAGTCAATGAGAATAGAGAGTTAACACAAGAGGTTTTAACGTTGAAAAACCCATCAAATGGGAAAAAACCACGAGACCGGATCTGTGCCTGTCAAAGTCCACTATCAATTTGCGGTTATAATATGTTTCGATAATCGAGGGCGACAGGCCGCTCCTCGTTACAAATGTGGAAAATTATGAAGTGAAAGTGGGTGATTGTACAACTTGGAAGACATGTCCACGCAGACTATGCATACAGGATTGGCGGATAGCCAGTTCGGCAGAGTTATTGCTAACAACTTGTTCTTTGACGGCCTGGGCGGTCTGTTCGCGCGGACTAAGCGAACAGAAGCAGCAGCCTGCCAGGTCAGCCCATGCTCAGCAGGCAGTTGGATCCCAGGTAACCGGGAGGATAGCGGCTCTATCTACGAAGTCCGACAAGGAGCAGACTGGACTATAGCTCGGCAGACCGGCTTGGCAGAAGCCTTGGTCTTTCTCTGGTGGAGCGGCTAGCGGAAGTCGCGGAGGTCGCCAGTCAGTGCGGATAGGTGCTGGAGTTTGTCGGAGTAGGCGGACTGGATCCAGTGTCTGCCAGTAATGGACTTGGTTGGTTCTGAACCAAGTGCAGGTTTGGCTCAGTCCGGGGACATCGCGTAGCTAAGAGCAGACTATTTCTCAATCCGACGTGCTCGACAGCAGTGTTGTGTGCCTTGATTGTGATCTTGGAGAATATGGAGTGGAGTTGCATCTACAAGGCATGCGGGCTGGAGCTGTGTCCGCTGAGCCCGACAGCTGTCTTGGTGGCATGGCTGTGGACTCAGGATACGCAGACTGGAGCTTAGTCTACAGTGTGTGCGGACTAGAGCTGTGTTCGCAGATAGGCAGACAAGGTGTTGTTGTAGAGTCCGGCTGTGTCGGCGGACTGGCTTGGCCTTTGGCAATAAGGCGGACTGGCCTATAGTCCGGCCTTGATGAAGCAAGGCAGACTGGCTTGTTTTCTGGCCTTGGTGAAGCATAAGCGGTCTGGCTATCTCGCAGAGGTCGCGATAGAGTAGGAGTATATCCGCAGTTTGCGGATACACTTGTTCTTATTGCGGGATGAGGTGGTGATCCTATCGGCTAGGGCTGTGACCACACTCCTCATCGTGCCTATAAATAGGACCCTTGTCACATCAGGAAAAAGGAGCGAATGAACAGTAAGTGAGCCCGCCAATAGTTGCTGCAGACTGGATTTTAGTATCCGGGCGGGTTGATGGAGTTGACCAATTTGTGTTGTGCAGGTTGTGCAAATAGTGCTGGAAAGCCAGGACTTGGCTCTGATTGCGGTCAGGTACAGTGCGGACTCTGCGGTTAAGCAACAGGCAGTAAACAGTAGGTCGCGGACAGTGACCAAGCATTCTTCTCTTTGGCAACTTATTTTTGGGTTCAATAAGTCGTCTGCTTCAGGCGGCCTGTTTAGTTCGGCATCAGCAGCTTGTGCGGTCTAGCAGCTAGGCGACCTCGCGATTAGGCAGCTTGCAGATCGGCGGCTAGAGCTCAGCATTGGAATAAGGTACAGTCCGTACAGCTTGGTTTGCGGTCTGGCGACCTGGCGGACTGTGCGGACTCCTTAGTGCAGCAGTAGATCCGGCGGCTACTTGTGCAGTCCACGCGGCTTGTCTTGTCTTGTTTTTGTTTTGTCTTTGTTCTCCCTGTGGTGGTTTTGGCAAATCATATCTCGTCATGTATGTCTCTCCTTGTAAAGAAGATTATTGTTATCAATAAAGGCTCTTGTTGTTGCATGTGTTTCTGGTTGTGACTTACTTTAGTTGAGATAACCCTGCTCATTCCAAGATCCTGAAAATTCAACATGGTATCAGAGGAAGGTTGGAGTGGATAAGAAGTGATCAACTGAAGTGGTTGCTGCTCTTGTGAAGAGGGAACCAGTGGTAGAACCATGGTAGTGGGATATGTAAGTGGTCTTGGGATTGAACTCCTTACAGAGACTAACTTTGAGAGGTGGAAGTCTTGTATGGAGAGCTTTCTTCTTGGCGAGGACCTTTGGGAGGTGTTGTGCTGAGCAGAAAGATAAGAGGTTACTGCTGACAATATTGAGGCGATGAGAGCTTGGAAGGAGACAAATGCGAGATCGGAGTCTATTCTCAAGCAAGTGATCTCATCGGAGCTCTTGGACCATATCAGTGGATGTCGGTCAGCTGCGAAGGTTTGCACTTCCCATGATGGGTTGTTCAACAAGTAGGTGAAGGTTGCTGCGGAGGATGGTCCTTCTACTTCATATCCGCAAGAGAGTAGTGGATCTCCTAGGCGTGATGGGAAGAGGAAGGAAGGACCAAGTTGCTATAGATGAAAACAGCATGGTAATCTCAGGAAGGAGTGTAAGGTTGTCTTGCACTCGGTGAACGTAGCTCATACTCAGAGTGCTGATCGGATGAAGGCCAGTGATAGTGCAACTATCTGGCATGAAATACTGGGACATGTGGGGATAGACAAGCTGAAAGCAATGGCGGTAAGAAGACTCGTAAGAGGCTTGCCTAGATGGTCATCCTATGGCGACGGTCAAGCATTCGTGGGATGTCAACAAGGTGAAGTTCTTCGCTTTACAGTTGATAAGGTGCGGTCTAGATGCAAAGCACCCTTGGAGATTGTCCATTGTGGTCTGGTGGAACCGCCGTCACCGCCAGTCTTGGAGGCAGCAGGTATATGCTGATATTGGTGATGACTATACGAGGTATACTTGGGTATACTTCATGAAGGAGAAATCTAACATGTTTCACTTGTTTGTGGAGTTCAAGAAGCTTGTGGAGGGCCAGCGTGGCATACGGATAAAGAAGTTGAGGACAAGCATCGGTGGTGAGTTCGTCTCAACCGAGTTCTCGAACTTATGTAGGAAGCATGGGATCTGAAGGGAGCATTCTCATGGACATACTTCACAGCAAGGTGGTGTTGCAGATCGGATGATCTGTTCGTTGATGGAGACCTGTAAGTGTTAGCTTCAGTGCAAAGGCATTCCTAAGGCTTTTTGGGCGGAAGGGATGGCCTCTGTGGCACATGTCATCAATCGGATGCCTCTTAGTCCGATCAATGTGAAGACTCCATATGAGCTAATGTTCAGGGTGAAGCCCAGTATGAAGCACCTTGGGGTGTTTGGATCTACCTGCTATGTACACGTTTTGGATGCTCTTAAGATGAAGCTAGTCTTTATTAGGTATGATGAGCAGAAGAGAAGATGGATGTGTATGGATCCTGCGATGAAGAGGTTCATCGTGTCGAGAGACGTTGTCTTCGATGAGCTGACGTCGTATTAGGGTAGCTCATATATGGAGCTAGAGGAGAGCAGGTCAGATGGTGGGCTGAAGATGGCTATTGTTAAGGGTCAGACGGAGCTGTCTGTGTCACCCGAAGCTCCAGGTTGTTCTAGCTCCGGGACAGAGATGTCTCGGTCAAGAAGCAGGGGGAGCGACGCTATAGGTGCTTCTGGCTCGAAGACGGAGGCTTCTAGTTTAGGAAGTAGGGGGATCGATGTTTCAGGTAGTTCTTGTTCAAGAGTGGAGGCTTCTGGTTCAGGTAGTAGGGGGAACGTTGCTCCAGGTGCTTCTTGTTCCAGTGCGGTGGCTTCTTGTTCAGGAAGCAGGGGGAGCATTATTTAGATTTTGCCCGGGAACGGAGCTAGTTCAGGAGGAGCAGCAGAGGTGGCTAGCCGTGATTAGGCTCTTCGAAGGTCAAAAGGATCAGCAACCCACCAGCTCGATATAGCGAAGGGAATGCGGTGAGCTTGGTCTCATGTTTCCTTACAAGCCCTCAGGTCGAGCGAGTACCTTCTAGTTGTGATGACACTAATGGAGTCAAGGAGGTGGATGACGCCAAGGCTGAGGAGGTGACTACTCTCAGAGGTTTAGAGGCTTGGGCCCTTGTGCCCAAGGTTGTTGGTGATACTCGTGTGGCGCACGAGCGGAGGTCTAATCTTAATAAGAAGGTAGAGGGAAGCATGGTTCCTTTTGGGAGATGCTAGAGGGCTCCCTCAAGGTCCAGGATATGCAGGGCGGGGACCATGTCTTGGACATCTCCTTGAAGGTGCTATCAGAGGGACCAGGTACAAGGTTACGGGAGCTGCTGGGGTTGTTTACCACTTCTCACTTCAAGGGGAGATCGTGTAGTTAAGTGTGGACTGTTTCTCAGTACGTCGATCTTGGCAGTAGTGTCGTGTGCCTTGATTGCGAGCTTGGAGAATGTGGACTGGAGTTGCGTCCGCAAGGCGTGCGGGCTGGAGTTGTGTTCGCTAAGTCCGGCAGCTGTCTTGGTGGCGTGGTTGTGGACTCAGGATATGCGGACTAGAGCTGAGTATGCAGTGTGTGCGGACTGGAGCTGTGTATGTGGATAGGTGGACAGGGTGTTGTTGTAGAGTCTGGTTGTGTCGGCAGACTGGCTTGGCCTCTGGCGACAAGGCAGACTGGCCTATAGTCCGGCCTTGATGAAGCAAGGAGGACTGGCTTGTTGTCTGGCCTTGGTGAAGCATAGGCGGTCTGGCTATCTTGCAGAGATCGCGGCAGACTGGGAGTGTATCCATAGTTTGCGGATACACTTGTTCTTGCTATGGGATGAGGCGGTGATCCTATCAGCTAGGGCGGTGACCACACTCTGCATCGTGCCTATAAATAGGACCCCTGTCACATCAGGAAAAAGGACCGAATGAACAGTAAGTAAGCCTGCCAACAGTTGTTACATACTGCATTTTAGTATCCGCGCGAGTTGATGGAGTTGACTGGTTTGTGCTGTACATGTTGTGCGGATAGCACTAGAAAGCCAAGACTTTGCTCTGATTGCGGTCAGGGACAGAGCGGAGTCTACAGTTAAGCAATAGGCGGTAAACAGCAGGTCGCGGACAGCGACCAGGCGGTCTTCTCTTTGGCAACTTGTTTCCAGGTTCAATAAGTCGTCTGCTTCAGGCGACCTGTTTAGTTAGGCATCAGCAGCTTGTGCGGTCTGGCAGCTAGGCGACCTCGTAGTTAGGCGGCTTGCAGATCGGCGGCTAGAGCTCATCATTGGAATAAGGGGCAGTCCGCGCAGCTTGGTTTACGGTCTGGCAACCTGGCGGACTGTGCGGACTCCTTAGTGCAGCAGTAGATCCAGCGGCTACTTGTGCAGTCCGCGCGGCTTATCTTGTCATGTTTTTGTTGTGTCTCTGTTTTCCCTATGGTGGTTTTGGTGAATCATGTCTCGCCATGTATGTCTCTCCTTGTAAAGAAGATTGTTGTTATCAATAAAGGCTCTTGTTGTTGCATGTGTTTCTGGTTGTGACTTATTTTAGTTGAGATAACCCCTGCTCATTCCAAAATCCTGAAAATTAATCAACTTGGAGGTGAGAGAGAATTCCTAACTCGTAACATGCAACAGGCTGCTCCGAGGGAGTGCTGCTTGGTGGCCTGTGTGCTTGAGTGCTGGTGATGGTCATCTTCTTCCCTTCTCTGCGCACTCGGGGACTTGGGCGTTCCTCTGGCTCGTAGGCAGCTTGAAGATGACCTAAGTGAGGAGTTCAGCAGAGCTCTGGTCTGAGGAAGAAGAAGACTCCAGAGCCAAAATGTGAGAAATTAGGATGCCTAGGGCTCCTTTTATAGCCTACATGAGGTGGTTATGGCGGGCCCCCACTAACTCGGTGGTTAGTGGGTGGTTACCTATAGATCGGACGGCGATGGACAGTCTATAGTGATCGGACGGTGGCCAACCTGCAAGCGGTGGCGGCGGTTGGCGGTTGACGACGACGGCGGGCGACGGCGGCGGGCGGCAGTGGCGGGCGGTGGCGGGCGGCGGGCGGTGGCGGAGGACGGCGATGTCTGGGCTGCGGCGGGCGACGACAGCCGGCGACGGGCGATGGCGGTTGCTGGCGGCCGGCGATGGTGGTAGTTGTTGAATGGGAGGCACGCATGATTTCTCCTATTGTGGAGGAGATCATGGGGAGTGGGTTGACCGGTCAAATCCATGATCTCCACAATAGATGAAATCATGGGGGAAGTGGTTAAACGCACACCCAAGCCTTTAATTGGAGCCTCATCCCCATCAATTGCCCCCAAATCCTTTGTTGTCGGAGGTTCGCACAAGTGAGAGAACAAGGATTTTCCCCCATTCCCTTCGACCATGACGACGACCAGCGAAAGGCCAAAAACATCAGAGAGCGGCACCCGACGTGCCCAGATAATGATATGTTAAAATATTTTCGGGGTAAAGAGGGGAGGGTAAGAGGAAGCGCCAGCATGCCTAAAAAAGAGGGGGGCTCCTGGCGCCTCAACGGTCGGGCAGCGCAATGGCGGCCACTGCGCGGGCATGTGAGGAGGCATGCGGACCAAGTCACGTGGGTGTACGCGCGTCCCTAACGCGCCTTGTGCCCGGATGCATGTGTGCGCGCGTGCATCAGGTCGCACGCGTCCGTGTCGGATTGTGCGTGTGCTAATGTGCTTGAGCGTGCGTGCTCTATTTCACGGGGCCCGTAGGTATTATGCTTCGTGCGTGCACATGCTTGGAGGTGCCCCTTGGCTTGCTTCAAGGGGGCCTACCCTCTAATTTTACCATGCGAGGTGTGTTTACATACTGCACCTGACTTTTTCTTTTTTGGTGACAGGGCTTGAAGCATACCATGAGACCACTGCATCTGCATTCATCTCTTAACGAGGACCAAATCATCATTTGGACAAAGTAGTTTAGGCTACCTGCCGATTTGGAGGTGAAAATTCCGCATGCCGAGGAGAGAGTGCAGAATCCCCCCCCCCCCCTCAGGCTGGCTAACAGTCTGCGGGAGTACTTTGAGGTCTGGCTTCCGATTTTCGCCTTGCGAGGAAGTAATCGAGATCTTGAAATTTTGCGAGTTGTCGATCTCCCAGTTTACCTCGTTGGGAGTGGTGCGCCTTATGGGCATAGTTGTTTTATTCCGTGAGCATGGCGGGAGACTTTCTTTGTAGTGTTTCCGAGATTGCTGCGATGTCCGCTCCGATGGCGTGGAGCATGTGGATATTCATAGCAATAACAGTTGGCTCGAGTTCGAGTCCCGGATAGACCGTCGTCATGGGAACACCCTTTTCGGATACATCAGGAACCCTTGGGGCTTACCGGAGGTGTGGGATTCGCTCCCTGATCGTTATCACCGCAAGAAGGAGAAGGAGCGGGAATTTTCCACGGTGTTGGGGTTTTTAGAGCCCTGTAAATTGGTCAACATCTTCTCATTTATGTAGGAGAAGCACTTGTTACAATGTGGTATTTCCTCGTATCTTGGGCAGACTTCTGAGGTTCCAAATGGAGGAAATCGGAAGAGGAAGACTACCGCAGTTTCCCGCGGTGAAGCTGGCACGGCGGATGAGATGGGTCCTTCTGATGTTCTAGACGAGACCGCTCCTGAGGTACAAGTGCTTGAAGTCTCTGCCCCCCCCCCCCCCCCCCGAGTCCCTCCTACGGAGGCAGCCGCTCCGAGGATGTCTTCTTCCTTAAGGGCGATGAGATACGTGGTAAGCGTCTTTGTTTGTGTGAGATTTTCATTTTTCATCTTGTGATTCTAATTTTCATTTTCCTTTGTGCAGATTGAGACTCAGGCCCAGGTTGTTGCCACTTGGAATGACCATTATGTGAGCTTGAAGGACGTGTATTTGGTCCTTTAGGAGAAGCACAGACCGACGACGAGCTCACTCGTCTCCTTGAGGGAGGAGCATGACCGTGATATTTCGTGATTTCGTCGGATGGGATTCGGGCTGAAGTCTGAGTTAGAGGATGAACACGCGGCTTTGGAGGTAGAGAAGGCACTGGTGGAGAGGACCGCTTAGATGTTAAAGCATTCCCAAGAGGAAACCACCAGCTTAGAGACTCAGCTTCGGGCGGCTAGGGCCCAAGCGGTGAAGCTATCTTCTGACATCCGCGTGTCAGAGCTGAAGGCCGCTGGACTCGTGGAGTACTTGGGGTCATTAGACTACATGCAAGATCGTTGCCTGATTGTGGAGGAGGTGCGCGATGAGATCTGGTCCAAGGAGGTGGAACCTCAAATGGACTATGCTCGTGAGTTAGCCCTCAGGCGCGGAGCGGCGAAGGCCTTCTGATTTGTTGGCAGACACCTAAGATGTGACACATCTAGCTTTAGCTTTGATGACATTTCTGAGGATGAGCGTTCTGATGTTGATGTTACTAATGAGTAGCGGCCTCCTGTTTCTGTATTTGTATGTTTTTGTACTCTTCCTTCAGTTATTTGTGTCGTGTCTTGTTGTTTGCTTAGCAGTTGTAGTGGGCGCTCTTGTGCGATTAACTGTATGACATCGTTATTTTTTATGTCACTTAGCTGTTTTATTTTTCCCTTTTTCTCCTTTGAGTTCTATTTTTGCGAGCTTGGCTTGTATGAGAGTGTGAGCGAAGTATTTCACGTGAACTAGATTCGCAACTTCATTTGCACGGTTTCATCTTGCGGCTTAGTTTGCACAGTTCTAGCCCGCGGCTTAGTTTGCATGGTTCTAGCCCGCGACTTAGTTTGCGCGGGTTGTAATCACGGCTTTGTTGTGAGGGGGCACGACCCCCCCCCCCCCACTGGGAGTTTGCACGAGTCAGGCTCGCGGCTTAATTTGTGTGGGTTTTAATCGCGGCTTGGTTTGCGTGGGTTGTAATCGTGGCTTGGTCGTGAGGGGGGGCAGGCCCCCATAGGGAGTTTGCACGAGTTGGGCTCACGGCTTAGTTTGCGCAAGTTGTAATCGCAGCTTTGTCGTGAGGGGGGCAGACCCCCACGGGGAGTTTGTACGAGTCTGGCTCGCAGCTTAGTTTGCACGGCTCTAATCTACGGCTTTGTCATGAAAGGGGGGCAGGCCCTGCGAGGTCTGCACGAGTTAGGCTCGTGGCTTAGTTTGCACTGCTCTAGTTTGCGGCTTTGTCGCGAAAGGGGTGCATGCCCTTGCAAGGTTTGCACGAGTCAGACTCACGGCTTAGTTTGCATGGCTCTAGTACGCGGCTTTGTCGTGAAAGGGGGCAGGCCCTTGCGAGGTTTGCACGAGTCAGGCTCGCGGCTTAGTTTGCATGGTTCTAGTCCGCGACTTTGTCACAAAAGGGGGGTAAGCCCTTGCGAGGTTTGCACAAGTCAGGCTCGTGACTTAGTTTGCACAACTCTAGTCCGCGACTTTGTTGTGAAAGTGGGGCAGGCCCTTGTGAGGTTTGCACGAGTTGACTTGCAGTAACGACAAAGAATGTAAGGACTCAATCCGACCGCCAAAGAATGTAGGTACTCAATCCGGCTATGCACCTTAACCTGACTAAACAATTTCTCAATTAGGCATAAATAAAGCAAATAACAAAAAGATAGTTTTCGCAAGCCCATAGCTTGCGGTTTTTACAATTGCAAATAAATAAATGATCAGAAAAGGAAACGACTCAAGGATGGAAGTGGCGGGAGCGGGATTGGAAAACATCCAGGAGCGATTGTTGGAGTATTGCGGTGTAGTCATAATCAGCTTGGATGACAACAAACTATACATCATAGGTTGCTTGCACATGTGCTTCTTCAAGAGTGACCGGAAGAGTAATGGTGCCTACGACTGGTACAGGGGTGTTCCCTGAAACACGTGCACTGGCAGATGTTAGCTCGAGGTTGCCAGTGGTTAGTTTGAGTTGAAGTAGTGTTGATAAAAACAACACATTAACAGTAATCCCTCCGTCCACCAGAATTGGTTCAACTTGGTGGATGGCTCGCCAATTCTGATGGTTGTACATCTCATGCTCTGACTAGTAGGTTGTCTCTTTCTTGATAGGAATTAATCAACCACCCCCTAGACTAGTCAGTCATTGCATCTCTTCATTTAGCTGATTGCACCTGTCAGTGTTATGGCCACGACCCCGCTGATACTCGCAATACTTTGACAAATCTCCTCAGCCAGGGGCGAGCGCCCTGGGCCTACACAAGGCCGGGTGGTTACAAATTACTTCGAAGATCTTGCCTTGGGGGCGTTGAGCGCCGCAAACTGACGCAACTCTTGCCCTTGGTATGTACTTGTTCATTGGTCGCAGTTTCTCTTATGTTCGGGGTACACGTTGTTCCCTAGTTTCCTTTTCTGGACTTTATACGGGCTTGGACTTTCAGGTGTGGGCTTTCTGACCGTAATGAACCTTTTGATAAAGAGAGTTGTTAGTTCAATGTAGTTGTTTATCCTCTCTTCTTGCAGAGAATGAAACCAAGCTCGAGCTTTCCCTTTTAGTGTTGTCGGAAATGCCTGGACCATGAGTTGAACTGAAGCGTTGCGAGCGTGCATGATAGCTACGAAACACTCCATGTATGCTAGTGGGTGGTCGGTTCTACTGAAACTGTGGATTTCAAAGCCATCTTCTGGACTCGGGCCTGCCCAGGAGTCAAGTGAGTTGTAGTTGGGTAGATGTTCACTTAGTCCCTGCTTCGTGGCTGAGGCATCGGGACCAATCATGTTTCCAAAGTTCTCTTCATGATGAGGATTGGCGAGGAGGCGATCATGCATCTCTTGGAGTAATGTTGCGGGCTTGGGTGAGCTACTTGTACTTGAGAATTCCTTCTCTATGTCGTACTCCTTGTGCATGCAACGTCTGGTTGAGGCGGAGAGTTCTCCTGATGGAGGTGAATTAGCTTTCTTAAATGGCATCATGGAGGACTGCTTTACTTCTCGGCTGATAGCAAACATCATGGCCTGGAGCTCGTTTGTTTGCGCGTCGTGCTTTACTATTAGGTCCTCAAGTTTCCTAATGACGGCTGCTTGATTGATTTTATCCATGTGGATGGGGGCCGACTTAATGCGTTCCTCGGGGACTTGTTCTTCAGCAGTGCGGGAGGCTCTTTTTGATATTAAAGCAGAGCTTGGTTATTGCAAGGAGGGAGGTCTTGGCTTCTAAAGGATGCTGGGAATCGTGGTTCCCACAGACGGCGCCAAATAGTTGCAGACTAACTCGGCGTTCTGGTTGGACTGAAATAAACTGGACCTCCTTAGCTCTCGAGACGGTCGAGCGCGCACACAGTCAATGAGAAGAGAGAGTTGACACAAGAGGTTTTAACGTGAAAAAACCCCTCAACTGGGTAAAAAACCACGTGACCGGATTTGTGCCGGTCAAAGTATACTATTAGTTTGTGGTTTCAATATGTTTGGAGAATAGATGGTGATAGGCCGCTCCTCGTTACAACTTGGAGGTGAGAGAGAATTCCTAACTCGCAACGTGCAACAGACTACGCCGAGGGAGTGTCGCTTGGTGGCTGGTGTGCTTGAGTGCCGGTGATGGTCGTCTTCTTCCCTTCTCTTTGCACTTGGGGACTTGGGCGTTCCTCTGGCTCGTAGGCGGCCTGAAGATGACCCAAGGGAGGAGTTCGAAAGAGCTCTGGCCTGAGGAAGAAGAAGACTTCGAAGCCAAAAGGTGAGAAATGAGGAAGCCTGAGGCTCCTTTAATAGCCTCCAGGAGGTGGTTATGCACCCCCCTAACTTGGTGGTTAGTGGGTGGTTACCTGTAGATCGGATGGAGATGGATGCTCTGTAGTGATTGGACGGTGGCCGACCTGCAAGCGGCGGTGGCGGCGGGCAGAGGGCGACGAGCGGCGGCGGTTGGCGGCGGCCGGAGGCAGTAGTTATTGAATGGGAGGCACACATGATTTCTCCTATTGTGAAGGAGATCATGGGGAGTGGGTTGACTGGTCAAACCCATGATCTCCACAATTGGAGAAATCATGAGGGAAGTGGTTAAACGCACACCCAAGTCTTGAAATGGAGTCTCATCCTCATCAATTAGCAATGTTATCAGATGTATAACCTATAAAAATAGAGTATATTATTTTAAATCTAATTTTCTTCATCTTATGTTCAGAAATTGCTACCTTAGCCAAACACACCCACACACAAAAAATTGGAGGTTATGCTTCCTTAATTTAAATAATTCAAAAGGGGTTTTGTCATTATGTTTTGATGGAATTCTATTCAGGATGAAAGAGGAGGTGAACAACGCTTCTCCCAAAAGATTTCATGGGGCACCAGACTTGGTTAACATGACATTGACCATGCTCATCAAGGTCTGATTTTTTACGTTTAGTTGCACCATTCAATTGAGGTAAATATGGAGCAGTCATTTGATGAATTATCTCATGTTCTTGGCAAAACCAGGTTAATTCATTCTAAGTGTATTCTCCACCTCAGTCCAATCTAAAAATTTTAATGGATGATCCTAATTGATTTTCTACTTCAGGTTTAAAAATTTTGAAATATGAAAATAGTTTATCCTTAGTTTTTAGTAAGTACATATAAAATCATCAACGAAAGTAACAAAAAAAATTATTTACACCTCGAGTAGGTTGACGATTCGAGTCACACACATTCGAGTGATTTTTTTCCACATCCGAGTGAATTAACTATAAAGGTTTTGTAGTTCTTTCACCTGCTTTAAATGATTTTCTGAAAAATTTAGAATACATCTAGATCTTGGTCTAATATTTAATTTAGAAATTAAATTTAATGATATTATTATTTTTATACAATCAGAATTCACATCTATTAATCTAGCATGCCAAAAATCAGGAGAGGAACTTGGAATTAAAGAAGAAATTTAGTTAACTTCCAAATCAGCAATATTCAATTTAAATAAGCCATCTGATACAAAACCTTTCCTAATAAAAATATCATTTAATGTCAACTTTATTTGATTCTAAGATAATTTTTTAACCCTTTCTTACTAATAAAGATATGCTCGCAAAATTATTCCTAACTCTCAGCACATAAAGCACATAATATAAGGCTAGTGTCTTCCCGAATGTTAACCTAAGATCCACTCGCCCACGTCCAAGTATTTGTGTCGAAGAAGCATTACCTAAGATCACACTTCCTCCATTGATGTTCTGAAAGGTGGCAAAGCAAGAACAATCAAAACACGTGGGAACATTTACTCCAGAATCAAACCATCAATCTGATGAATAAGTGAGAAGAAGATTAGGAGAATAATCTAACCCGAAGATAGGTTGATCTGGTGCTTAGATCATGTTGGTGTGAGGCTTGACACCATGAGATTTGTCTATCATGGGTTTTGTCTTCTTGTAGAAGTTATTGGTAGACAAATGTTTTGTGCGACCACAGATGAAGCACCATATCCCTTTACCTATGCTTTGGTTTGAAGAACTTGGATGATTATGCTTATGTGGAGGGAACCTGGATGAAAAGGTTTCTTATAGTTCTTGTCCTTGGTTTTGAAATTTCGCAAGAGGAGTGGTGTCATGTGACTTGGCCAAATTTATTTTGGGAGCATAGTCTTTGGGAGTTTTAGAATTCTTATTTTTATATTCCTCTTCAATGCAGATAGAATTTTTGATTTGAACCTAAGCAAGATTGGATTTGTCATGTCTTAGTCTAGTACTAAAGCTAGACCAAGAATCAATGGGACATGCCACTAGATACTTTTTAGATAGAATTGAGCCATTAGCTCGAATCTTGCACAACATCTCATCTAGTTGGAGTTGAGGATTGATGGGCTTGGAAGCACCAATCTTAAATTTGTGGAGGTTGAAAACATTATAGCGTTTTATACCCATATTGCCAAGATCATAGCGCACTTCAAGTGCATACCACAAATCCTTAGTCGTACGGTATTGAAGGAAGTCATTGTAAAGGCTATCAAATAAGACATTAATGATTCAATTGCAACAATAATATTTTATATCTACCCAGGTCTCGATAAGGGGTACATCTAACATAAGTTCTAATAGTATTTGCACTAAAATTGTTGGGTATTGCATCCATAATAATCCAAATTTGTATGAAGTCATCCTTGAACTAAGATGAATTAAGTTTGTATTTGATGTTATTTTTAGTTGAGTGTTTGCAAAATATAATTGCCAAGTGTAGACCAATGTCAGTCAACAATAAGTCACCAAACACATGACCATACAATGTAATCCCTCATTGTGTGATCCATGGTGTTGACTAATGTGTAGCCTCTCTATTGGGACACACTTTTTTCAAGTACTAAAGGCATAGGATAAACGTTGACAGCTATATATCTTGAAGAAATCACACTTACAGATTTTCAGAAAATTCTCTAAGTATTTTTCTCGAGTAGAGAAGTTTGTACTCGAGTAGAACTTAAGTCTATTCTCGAGTAAGACTTGTCATGAACTCGAGTTGCAGAAGCAGTTCTCGAGAAAGCTTAGTGCTGTTCTCGAGAAAGCCATATGCTCTCGAGTACTCCATTACTTTCCTTCTCGAGTGGCTTCAGTTCCTGTCATGTTATTTTTCTAAGTCTTTTTCTCGAGAAGCATTTTATTTTTCTCGAGAAGCAATTTATTTTTCTCAAGAAGCCATATGCTATTTCTCGAGAAGCTCGGTATCACTTCTCAAGAACCAGAAGTTATTTTTCGAGTAGCAGATTTTTTTCTCGAGTAACAGAATATGTTCTCGAGAATAGAAGTCCATTTTTCTTGAGTTACTTCTTTTCCAGTCAGAATATTTCCTAAGTCTTTTTCTCGAGATGCCAAGGATTTTTTCTCAAGAAGACAAAGTTTAGTTCTCGAGAAGCAGGAAATATTTCTCGAGACCTAGAATGATTTCTCGAGAGCCAGACATTTGTTCTCGAGATACCTCTTTGTTCTTGAGTACCAGAGTACTTCTTCTCAAGAACAAAATAATTTTCTCGAGTACTTTCCTTCTTTCTCGAGATTGCTGATTTTCACCTCCACATTTTTGACTAAGTATTTTTCTCGAGATCCTCTTCTTTCTTCTCGAGAATTAGAAGACCTTTTCTCGAGTACTACCATTCTTCTCGAGAATTGCTGTACTGTTTTTCTGATTTTTTTCTAAGTCTCTACAGACGTGATTTCAAAAGTGATTAGCGCGTGATTGGTCCACCTGTCAAGTATTTATTATGACTATGACCGTTAGGTAAGTCCTATAAAAGGTCTTATCATAATCGACCAACCCTAAGAAGAATCCCTCGGTATTCTGAATCGATTTTTCTCTTTCCAAAATCGGAAGCCGCCGCTATTCATCGTCCTCATCGTCGATCTTCTTTCGATCCAGAGATTCAGAGCAAGTGATTCAACATATCAAGATCTTCTACATCGATAGATTCATTTTTTGATCGTGCTGAGTCCAGAATTTTCAGATCCAGAGATTTGGCCAAGTCTTCTTCAATTTATTTCTGACAGTGCTTCAAAGTTCAAGGAAGAAGAAGGGCTAAAGTTTTCAGATCTTAGATAAATACTGTTTGTATTACTGTGTATTTCATTTTTAATCTTGTAAGAGATTATTCTCTGAGTGTAGGAGCTTTGTTCTCCGAGTTATTTGTAGCAAGTTTTTCTTCCGAGTGTAGATCCTGTTTTGAGGGATCGAGTTGTAGAAACTTTACTCCGATTGGTAGGATTGTTTTCAATCCGAGAATAGTGGAGTAGCCGAGTGTAGTACATTGCTAGATCGGTGAGGTGAAAAGTGTATGTACCCAAGGTTGGGGAACCACTATAATTCTTGGTGTCGTCTGTGAATGCTTGCTTATTTTTCTGTGCATCGCTCGTTAAATTTTTATTATGTAAAAAGATGCAGAACTCACATATTCACCCCCTCTAGGTGATTTAGGTAGACAACTTAAACATTTTTCAAAAACATTGTAGCGTTTTATACTCATTGTCAAGATTATAGCGCACTTCAAGTGCATACCACAAATCTTTAACTGTAAGATATTGAAGGAAAACATCGTAAAGGCTGTCAAACAAGACGATATTGATTCAGTTTTGACAATGATATTTTATTTCTACCGGGTCTCCATAAGGGGTACGTCTAATAAAAGTTCTAATAGTATTTGCACTAGAAGATGAAGATGATGGAAATGAGGAGATAACTGCTGTTGTAGCGCTAGGGTTTTCAGTTTTTGCAGGAGTATCAAAAATCGCAGACAAAAGTCTAAGGTATTCAACCAATATTCTATTGGAGCTTACCAACGACGAAAACCATAGCCATTAAATTTCTATTATTCCGATAGAATCGTCATATCTTGATGCCATTACAGATTTCTTGAATTTAAAATATATACAATAAATCCCAATACATATTAAAATAAAAAATAGAAAATCATTTTGATTACTGATTTTATCTATCTTGTTATTCTTGGACTTCCCAAAGAATACCCAATGATGGGTTTGTTGGTGCAATCATAGTGATCTGGAAGTGATCAACCATGTAGCCTCACTACCAACTCAGTATGAGCCTATCAAAGTCGCTCATAAGATTGTGGAGAAATTGGGAGATTGGATTTGTATTGAATAGCTCATGTGATGAGTTGAAAGAATTGGAAAGGGGCTTAAAATTTTCTGTGGTATGGTCGTCGAACTTCGTTCGACGAAATTAGCCTTGGCGCAGATTCGTCGAACTCCGTTGTTGGGTACATTGGTTCTAATGTACCTGATTTGAAGAAGTCTCACCCAACTCAATGATATACATCAAAATGTATTTGATGTATTTTGAGTCTAGTTGTGCAGGTCAAGTATTTGCAGGAAAGATGAAAAAGTTTCTAAGTCCATGTGTCGACACCCAGAGGGAAAGTGTCGACACTTAAGAAGACTTGTGTCGACACCCAGGCAAGCAGTGTCAACACTGGGAGTACTTGTGTCGACACCAGGGATGCAGAGTCGACACCAGACAGAAAGTGTCGACACAAGGAGCTGTGTCGACACTCAATGAAGAAAAGTCCAGTGAAGCTATGTCGACACTTAGCAGTTGTGTCGACACCCAGTGAAACTGTGTCTACATCAGAAAGTGTCGACACTTGGAGGCTGTGTCGACACTCAGCAAAAGTCAGCAAAATCCAAGTATAAGTGTCGACACCCAGAGCAATGTGTCGACACACAGCAAAAGAGTCAACACTTGAAGAAAGTGTCGACACAAGAAAGAATGTGTCGACACTCAGTTAAAGACTCAACACTTGAAGCAAGTTTCGACACAAGGAGCTGTGTCGACACTCAGCAAAGTTCAACAAAATATTCTAAGTACAAGTGTCGACACTAAGGGGATGTGTCGACACTCAGCTGAAGTCTCAACAGAAGAAGAATATGTTGACACAAGGAGCTGTGTCTATACTCAGCAAGTATCAATACTGAAGGCAAGTGTCGACACCAAGAAGATGTGTCGACACTAAAACAAGTTCAACACATGAAGATGTGTCGACACAAGGAGATGTGTCTACACTTACAAGAATTCAGCAAAATACTGAAGTACAAGGACTTGTGTCGACACACATTATCAGTGTCGACACATAAAGAAGAAGCAGTGTCGAGATATAAAATCTACAACACAAGGAGTTGTGTCAACACCTTGTAGGCTAGTGTCGACACTTAGTCAACTTGTGTCGACACTTGGTCTATAAGTGTCGACACTTAAAGACAGACAGTCTCGACACTTTCAGACAGTTACAGAATTTTCAAGAACTGACTGGATGACTTGACAGCTGCCATTCCAGCCGGTCTACTGCACCTATCAGGGTTGTCAGAAATCAGTTATGAACCGGACCAACCGGTTACCATGAAGAAGGCCTATAAATAGGCTTATACTGTCTACAGAAGGAGATTGATTAGAAGGTTCAATTGATCAATATAAAAGAAGATCTAGCTATTCATTGAAGAATCTTGTGAGGATCTAAGAAGTTGGAGAGAGAGAGCTCCATCCAAGAAGACAGCCTTTGGAACCAGGCTGAGAAGAAGGGTTCAGATTTGGTCTGAATCTTAAGTAGCAGAGATCAAGGATCAACTGTAGAGGAGATCAATCTTATTGTGTTCTACATTCAAGAAGCTTTGAAGAAAGCCAAGTCAGATTGATTTCAGCTGAGTTCTTCCAAGAACTCATCAAGAAAATCACAACTCTTCTCTCTTTTCTCTGAGTTGTTGAGTATACATTTTTGTATTCATATTTTCTTGTAGGGTCCTTGGGATCTGAGTTTGTAAGCCTGTAATTATAAAGGCTGAGTGTAGGGCTTGAGTGCCTGAGTGTAGGAGATTTGAATCTCTGAGTGTAGGCCTTGGTGGCTGAGTGTAGGCCTTGGTGGCTGAGTGTAGGCTTTGAGAAGAAGCTGAGTTGTAGGTGTAACAGCCCAAAGTTCGACAGCAGGAATTTTTGGGTGACACGGCCTGGGAAACGGGCGTGTCCCAGGGCGTGTCAGCTGGACATGGCCTGCGACACGGGCGTGTCGCAGGGCGTGTCGAAGTTGTGTCGACGATCGGGCTTTGTTTCGACGATTTTTCTCTTGACGATGCGTCGAGAGGAGGCACACGGCCCAGGACACGGGCGTGTCCAAGGCCGTGTCGCATGCTCGACGATTTTTCCTCGACAATCGTCGAGTGTCGAGAAGTGAGTGTTGAGTGTTGAACACGGCCTGTGACACGCCCGTGTCACAGGGCGTGTCAAATCAGGTCGACGAACGCAGCCCGCCGAAGGATTTCGATAGGGCGTGTCTTTGTGCCGTGTTTGGGCACACGGCCTGGGACACGGGCGTGTCACAGGCCCTGTGAAGTCTCGGGATGATTTGGGATTTTTTTTTCACCCAGGTACACGGCCACAGACACGGGCGTGTCTGAAGGCGTGTTGGTGACACGGCCCATGACACGGGCGTGTCCCATGGGCGTGTCACTGGTTTGGATAAGGTGGTTGACCACCGCTTGAGGCACACGGCCTGGCACACGGCCGTGTCAGAGGCCGTGTCGTGTCAAAATCTGTGTTTTTGGCAGAATCGTGGCCGTCCATTCCTTTAGTCTGGATCCAAGGGCTGAAGCCTCTTCCTCTTTTTCCTTAAAGGACGAAATCAGAGAAGGATTAATCATTTTGCTTTGGCCTTGAGTTTCTTCAAGTTAAGAGAGAAAGAGAGAGAGAAAGGAGGAGGAAGAAGGAAAGGGGGGCTGCGGCTGGTGGTGCTGCGGTTTACCGACTAGAGATCCGAAGCCGGCGTTGCGGAGGAAACGATCTTGCGAGTCTTGCAAGCTAGCTTTGAGTCCATGGCACCGAAGCGGTCGTCAAGGGTAACGACTTTTCTTCCTAGCCATGTGAAGGCTTCCTTTTGGCATATATTTGTGATTCCCCCACCAAGAGGTGGCTGCTTTTGGGAGTTGTTTGGGTGATTCTTGAAATCCCCTTTGTTAGCATATAGATCCGGAAATGGAGTACGGAATAGGCATGCTGTGTGAAGCCCATCTGGACAGGTTGGTCTGGATTGGTGATGTTGCATACGAACCGGAGAAGACTCCGTGATAATAGCGTGTCGTGTAAGGAGTCTATGGGTTATGCCTGCGAAAAGGAGTAGCAGGAAGTACTGGGGTGGTAGCCCAGGAAAAATAGCCATGTGATGTTTTGGGTTCAACCTGTGATTGAGGCACAGGAAGTACTGGTGTGACCAGGAAAGGCCCTTTTTGTGACGCTTGATGTCGTAGGGTGTCCACCTGTGAAGTAAGTAACAGGAAGTACTGGCATGAGAGCTAGGAAAGACCCCTGACATTTGTGCTTGTGCGGTGTCCACCTGTGGAGAGAGTCACAGGAAGTACTGGTGTGCCCAGGAAAGACCCGCTGTTGCTATGAGGAAATAGGTATAGAGAACTACCCAGGCTTAAATGCCAAGAACAGGATTGGTGAGACCGACCCGCGCCTTTGATATAGCCATGAGTACGCTGTACTCGGAGAAGGCAAGGCGATTTGAGCAACGGGGGGTGGAGGATCCGACCTGCGCTATGTCCGTCCGACGTGAGACCAAAAAGTGCGGTCTGTTGGAGTGCATAGCAAGAGTCTTCGGCATGCATGCCATGACACAACGGGGGGCTACGGGCCATCCCGGTGTCCGAAGACTAACTCCGGCTGCACGCCATGGAGTAAATGCTCAAGAGATTTACCGTTGGGTTGTGACCCTGAATACGGTGGTGGGCAAGAGGTTGCCAGAACACTAAGAATGTGCCCTGAGTGCACGGACCGTTGGGCCGGGTGGCAAACGGTTGTGATGGCTTGTGTGCGTGAAAGCACCTTTTGATAATATAGCTTGCCATACTTGTGATATGATATGCCTGCAGGGAAAGATACCGCTGCCCCGAGAGAAGGGGTAGGGTCGTTATAATTTGGTCAGCTGAACGCTGACCGTTGCTTTTGTTTTCCACCGTTGGGTGGATTGTCCTTGCACAGGTGCTGGAGAGCCGAGCGGGACGCATAAAGGTTGAGGTTCCTGCTGGTGTTGCTGCTGCTGCTGCTAGCCCTCGAAGGCTAGATGTGTTTCTTTTGTGTGTTTTCTTTTATTGTGGCCGGACTGCGCGCCAATTTGTTTAGGCCACTATTTGAAAGCCGTGTAAGGCCATAAGGCCAACTCTTTTGACTTGTTGTAAGACATTCCTATATGATATAAAATGTGGAGTTTTCTGTTTGGACATTCATGAGGAGTTCTAGTTGTAGTCTAGGCTTCCGCTAGAATGATGTGTAATAGGTGCGATGCGCGACTCTGGTATCATCTTGTACCTTCACCGACTGTTTTGTGATATATCCTGTGGGGCCCCGGCCGGACCTTCTAGAATATACCATATGAACGGATGGGGTTGTTACATTTTTGGTATCGGTTGTCTTGGTCGTTCCCTCTGGAAGTCGTGGCCGACTCCTTTTGTGGGGTGGCGAGCACGTGTTTGTGCACACCAAGGTCTACGAATGAACTCCTGAATGTCCATGATAGGAATGGAACTTTGTGTGTTTGAGGAACCTGTGTGTTCTGATTTTGTGTTGATTGCTTGGGTACGACCGCTAATGTGTGTGTCTTGTCCACCTTTAGGTGACACGAAGTGGAGCTGGGCCGTCTGAGTCCCAGCGTTCTGATGAAAGTACGGCACCAGCCGCGGTGCCTACACCTCCACCGTCTGCAGAACATGTGCGTTTAGTTGCGGAGGCCTTATTGACCATGATCCAAGGCCAGCCCCTTAGGCAGGAGCAAGCGGCTGTGAGGACAGAACAGGTGGCAGCAAGGCCTGAACCTGTCGTGGTTATGGCTCCTCGAGCGGCTGAGAAGCAGCTAACGCGGTTTATGAGTTTCCATCCGCCTACATTCTCGGGAGCGGAAACCCCGACGCAGGCTGAGGATTGGTTATCGCGCGTCAAGCGAGTGATGACGGCGATAGGAACGGCGGAACATCAGAAAGTGACCTTAGTTACCTTCTTGCTTGAAGGAGAAGCACGATTATGGTGGGATGAGATGGATTTGCATCACTTGGCGGGTCGTCCGTTAACCCAAGTATCGATGGAAGAATTCTCCCGGCTCTTCCTAGCGAAGCACCTCCCTGTGGCTCAACGGATAGCCATGGAAAATGAATTCCAACGGTTAACACAAGGTGATGGCAGTGTTGACGTGTACTTGCATGAATTTACTCGCTTGGGGCGGTATGCGGGTTCGATATTTGCTGATGAACAGAGGAAGACCAATCGGTTCTATGAAGGACTGAGGGACGAGCTGAGGTTCCTTGTGTCAAGTTCTGTGAACCAAGGTTTCCAAGCGTTGGTTGACACCGCGACCGCATTGGAAAAGGATATGAAGAGGGTGCAAGGGAAGAGAGCTTTGGCTGTGACGCAACCGGAGTGGAAGGCGACCCGGTCGGGAAAACCATTTTATAAGAAGAGATGGGGTAAGATGTCCAATCCTAGTGGACAGGCTCCTTCATCAGTTGCAACGGGAGCAACATCAGGGGCGACCTCCAAGCCAGACACTCGTATCTGCTTCAATTGTGGCCGGATGGGGCATATTGCGCGCGATTATCGGATGCCGCCAAAGAGTGAAAAGAAGGCGGGAGCATCTTATGCGGAGAAAGGAAAGGCGGTGGTGGATTCCTCTGCCTCACAGGCGCAACCCCGGGTCTACAATCTTGGCCTGCAGGAGGCCATCAAGCAGAGTGACGTGGTCACAGGTATGAGTTTAGTTTTGCTTATACTATTGTTTGTATGTTTTGCTTAGTACTCCTATGTTTGCGGCTTGTATGTGTGACATGTTTGTCATAGGCTTTGTGATGATTCGGGACACGCTGGCGCGAGCACTGTTTGATACAGGTGCATCGCATTCTTTTCTGTCTAGTGAATTTCTTACGCGGCTTGGGATACCCAGTCATGCAAAGACAGATAGCGTCAGAGTGGTGTTGTCGAATGGCTGTTGGATGCTTGCGGATCAAGCTTGCGATGTGGCGGTTCAGTTAGGAAGTCGGGAATTTTGTTTAACCACATTTGTTTTGCCAATATCGGAATTCTATGTGATTTTTGGGATGGATTGGCTTGCGGAGCAGCATACTATGATTGATTGCCAGTGCAAAGAAATCATGTTGGGCCAGAATACCGAACAGAAGACCAAGTTTGCGGGTATGCGAGGAGTGGGCGGGACGTTGATGTCTGCACTCCAGGTAGTCAAAGCTGTTCGGAAGGGTGCGGAGTGTTACTTTGCACATATTCAGGCTGTTGAGCCTAAGGCCACTTTGTGCGAGGTTCCGATTGTGGCCGAATTTACAGATGTGTTTCCCGCGGATCTCCCTGGGCTACCACCCCAGCGAGAGATTGACTTCACGATCGAGTTGGTGCCAGGTGCGAAACCTGTGGCCCGCTCGCCATATCGCGTTGCGCCTAAAGAGATGGCTGAGTTGAAGGTTCAACTCCAAGAAATGCTAGAGCAAGGTTATATCCGCCCAAGTATATCACCGTGGAGCGCGCCTGTGCTTTTTGTAAAGAAGAAAGACGGTGGGTTGCGGTTGTGTATCGATTATCGTGAATTGAATAAGCTGACCGAGAAGAATAAGTATCCTATACCCCGGATTGATGAGTTATTCGATCAGCTGGTGGGCTCGATCGTCTATTCGAAGTTGGACCTGAAGTCTGGTTATTACCAGTTAAGAATTCGGGAAGGTGACATCCCAAAAACCGCATTTGGAACGCGTTATGGGCACTATGAGTTCACAGTCATGCCATTTGGACTGTGTAATGCGCCCTCGGTGTTTATGGATCTGATGCACCGTATTTTTCGTGAGTACCTGGATCTATTTATGATAGTGTTCATTGATGACATCCTGGTGTACTCGAAGTCTAAAGCCGAGCATGAGATTCACTTGCGGTTGGTGTTGAACACGTTGAGGCAAAATCAGCTATATACCAAGTTCTCGAAGTGCGAGTTTTGGCTATCGTCAGTGGCATTTTTGGGCCATGTGGTGAGTGGAGCGGGCATTGCAGTGGATCCAGCGAAGATAAAAGCCATACAAGAATGGCCAATATTGTCTTCCGTGGCCGAGGTCAGGAGTTTTCTTGGACTTGCGGGCTACTATAGAAGATTTGTGGAAAACTTCTCGCGGATTGCTTTGCCGCTAACCACACTGACGCGAAAAGATCAGAAGTTCGTTTGGACGCCAGGTTGCGCACGAGCTTTTGAAGAGCTGAAGGTTCGGATGACCACGGCGCCGGTGTTGTCTTCGCCATGTGGAACCGATGGATTTGTGATTTATAGTGATGCCTCAGGGAGCGGCTTAGGCTGCGTTCTTCTGCAGAGCGGAAAGGTGATTGCTTATGGCTCACGCCAGCTAAAGGTGCACGAGCGAAACTATCCCGTCCATGATTTGGAACTAGCGGCGATGATTTTTGCACTCAAGTTGTGGCGACACTACCTTTATGGCATGAAGGTGGAGATCTATACTGATCATAAGAGCCTCAAGTATCTTTTGGAGCAAAAAAACTTGAACATGCGACAACGAAGGTGGTTGGAGTTCCTTGGGGACTACACTTTTGAGATTCACTATACGCCCGGGAAGGGGAACGTTGTCGCGGATGCCTTGAGTCGGCGAGTTCCGGCTAGAGCAAATTGGTTACAAAGGCATGATGAACGTCTTATCCAGGAACTGGAGGCATTGGAGATCTATTGTGTTGACAAGAATTCCACTGCCATTGCATGTTTGAACTGGACTGGGGTGTAATGTGACCTTGCAGACCGAGTTCGACGGGCAACGGAGTTGGATGAAAATCTCTTGCGCTATGTGAATGAAGGGCCAGAAGGCAAATTCACCTGGAATGACGGTCTTTTGCGACAAGAGGGCCGTTTGTGCGTCCCAAATGTGGGGAAATTGAGGGAAGAACTGATGTATGAAGCGCATTATACGAAGTATTCCATTCACCCCGGGAGTACGAAGATGTTCAACGATATGAAGAAGCTATTCTGGTGGCCAGGGCTCAAGAAAGATGTTGCCCTTTATGTAGCCAAATGCCAAACCTGTGCGATGGTGAAGGCGGAATGCCAAAAGCCGGGTGGATATTTGAAGTCACTGCCGATCCCAGAGTGGAAATTTGATGATATTTCCATGGATTTTGTGCATGGGTTGCCAAGATCGCAGCGAGGAAATGATTCCATTTGGGTGATTGTTGACTGGCTAACGAAAGTAGCACATTTTCTCCCGAACAAGCGGGATGATTCAGTTGAAAGTTTGGCAATATTATATGTTGATCAAATTGTGCGGCTTCACGGTGTTCCTCGGAGCATCGTAAGTGATCGAGATGGGCGATTCACGTCAAATGATTGGAGGCTAGTTCACCGACTGTTGGGCATGAAGTTGACTTTCAGTACGGCCTTTCATCCCCAAACGGATGGCCAAACTGAACGTACCAACAGAACAATGGAGGACATGCTCCGAATGTGCGCCCTTGACTTCGGAAAGAGATGGGAAGATCATCTCTATATGGTCGAGTTTGCATATAATAACAGCTACCAGGCAAGCATTGGGATGGCACCATATGAAGCTCTATATGGAAGGAAGTGTCGTACTCCCTTGACTTGGGTAGAAGCGGGCGAAGCTCGGATTGTTAAACCAAATGAGGTTGAGGAAGCAAACTCAACCATACGGACTATTCGAGAGAGATTGCTTATTGCTCAAGATACAAGCGAAGTACGACAACCCAAGCACCGGAACGTTGAATTTGCGGTTGGCGATTGGGTCTACTTGAAGATCAAGCCATTCAAAGGTGTCTCCAGGATTCGACGATTGAAAAAGTTGAGTCCAAGATATTTGGGTCCGTTTGAAGTGGTTGAGCGAGTTGGTGAAGCGGCTTATCGGCTAGCTCTGTCGGCGGACTTGGGTGGGTTACATGATGTCTTTCACATCTCGGTACTTCAAAAGGCCGTGAAAGATCCAGCTCAAGTGATTGCGGATGATCGTGTGCCGGTGGAGTATGGGCTAACAACGAGAGTTAGACCCATTCAGATCGAAGATCGAGCCAAGAAATAGTTACGGAACAAGACAGTCGGTATGGTAAAAGTCCGGTGGGACAACTGCGGCCGTGAAGAACTGACATGGGAGCGAGAGCAAACCATGCGAACAGAGTTCCCTGAGCTGTTTGTGTAACCTGTAGCGAGAATGTTGTAACATAAAATTTTCTATGTTGTTACATTTTTCTTGTTGATTTCTGTTGCTTTCCTGTCTCTGAATTTCGAGTACAAAATTTCTTGTAGGAGGGGAGGATTGTAACAGCCCAAAGTTCGACAGCAGGAATTTTTGGGTGACACGGCCTGGGACACGGGCGTGTCCCAGGGCGTGTCAGCTGGACACGGCCTGCGACACGGGCGTGTCGCAGGGCGTGTCGAAGTTGTGTCGACGATCGGGCTTTATTTCAACGATTTTTCTCTTGACGATGCGTCGAGAGGAGGCACACGGCCCAGGACACGGGCGTGTCCAAGGTCGTGTCGCATGCTCGACGATTTTTCCTCGACGATCGTCGAGTGTCGAGAAGTGAGTGTTGAGTGTTGAACACGGCCTGTGACACGCCCGTGTCACAGGGCGTGTCAAATCAGGTCGACGAACGCAGCCCGCCGAAGGATTTCGACAGGGCGTGTCTTTGTGCCGTGTTTGGGCACACGGCCTGGGACACGGGCGTGTCACAGGCCGTGTGAAGTCTCGGGATGATTTGGGATTTTTTTCACCCAGGTACACGACCACAGACACGGGCGTGTCTGAAAGCGTGTTGGTGACACGGCCCATGACACGGGCGTGTCCCATGGGCGTGTCACTCGTTTGGATAAGGCGGTTGACCACCGCTTGAGGCACACGGCCTGGCACACGGCCGTGTCAGAGGCCGTGTCGGGTCAAAATCTGTGTTTTTGGCAGAATCGTGGCCGTCCATTCCTTTAGTCTGGATCCAAGGGCTGAAGCCTCTTCCTCTTTTTCCTTAAAGGCCGAAATCAGAGAAGGATTAATCATTTTGCTTTGGCCTTGAGTTTCTTCAAGTTAAGAGAGAAAGAGAGAGAGAAAGGAGGAGGAAGAAGGAAAGGGGGGATGCTGCTGGTAGTGCTGCGGTTTACCGACTAGAGATCCGAAGCCGGCGTTGCGGAGGAAACGATCTTGCGAGTCTTGCAAGCTAGCTTTGAGTCCATGGCACCGAAGCAGTCGTCAAGGGTAACGACTTTTCTTCCTAGCCATGTGAAGGTTTCCTTTTGGCATATATTTGTGATTCCCCCACCAAGAGGTGGCTGCTTTTGGGAGTCGTTTGGGTGATTCTTGAAATCCCCTTTGTTAGCATATAGATCCGGAAATGGAGTACGGAATAGGCATGCTGTGTGAAGCCCATCTGGACAGGTTGGTCTGGATTGGTGATGTTGCATACGAACCGGAGAAGACTCCGTGATAATAACGTGTCGTGTAAGGAGTATATGGGTTATGCCTGCGAAAAGGAGTAGCAGGAAGTACTGGGGTGGTAGCCCAGGAAAAATAGCCATGTGATGTTTTGGGTTCAACCTGTGATTGAGGCACAGGAAGTACTGGTGTGACCAGGAAAGGCCCTTTTTGTGACGCTTGATGCCGTAGGGTGTCCACCTGTGAAGTAAGTAACAGGAAGTACTGGCATGAGAGCTAGGAAAGACCCCTGACATTTGTGCTTGTGCGGTGTCCACCTGTGGAGAGAGTCACAGGAAGTACTGGTGTGCCCAAGAAAGACCCGCTGTTGCTGTGAGGAAATGGGTATAGAGAACTACCCAGGCTTGAATGCCAAGAATAGGATTGGTGAGACCGACCCGCGCCTTTGATATAGCCATGAGTACGCTGTACTCGGAGAAGGCAAGGCGATTTGAGCAACGGGGGGTGGAGGATCCGACCTGCGCTATATCCGTCCGACGTGAGACCAAAAAGTGCGGTCTGTTAGAGCGCATAGCAAGAGTCTTCGGCCTGCGCGCCATGACACAACGGGGGGCTACGGGCCATCCCGGTGTCCAAAGACTAACTCCGGCTGCACGCCATGGAGTAAATGCTCAAGAGATTTACCGTTGGGTTGTGACCCTGAATACGGTGGTGGGCAAGAGGTTGCCAGAACACCAAGAATGTGCCCTGAGTGCACAGACCGTTGGGCCGGGTGGCGAATTGTTGTGATGGCTTGTGTGCGTGAAAGCACCTTTTGATAATATAGCTTGCCATACTTGTGATATGATATGCCTGCAGGGAAAGATATCGCTGCCCCGAGAGAAGGGGTAGGGTCGTTATAATTTGGTCAGCTGAACGCTGACTGTTGCTTTTGTTTGCCACCGTTGGGTGGATTGTCCTTGCACAGGTGCTGGAGAGCCGAGCGGGACGCATAGAGGTTGAGGTTCCTGCTGGTGTTGTTGCTGCTGCTGCTAGCCCTCGAAGGCTAGATGTGTTTCTTTTGTGTGTTTTCTTTTATTTTGGCCGGCATGCGCGCCAATTTGTTTAGGCCACTGTTTGAAAATCGTGTAAGGCCATAAGGCCAACTCTTTTGTCTTGTTGTAAGACATTCCTATATGATATAAAATGTGGAGTTTTTTATTTGGACATTCATGAGGAGTTCTAGTTGTAGTCTAGGCTTCCGCTAGAATGATGTGTAATAGGTGCGATGCGCGACTCTGGTATCATCCTGTACCTTCACCGACTGTTTTGTGATATATCCTGTGGGGCCCCGGCCGGACCTTCTAGAATATACCATATGAACGGATGGGGTTGTTATAGTAGGGTCTTGGGCCTGAGTTGTAGGAACCTGTTTTGGGGTTCTGAGTGTAAGATCTGAGGATCTGAGATAGTGGAGGAGTTTGGCCGAATCTAGTACACTGCTAGATAGGCGAAGGGGGAAAGTGGATGTACCCAAAGTTTGGGGAACCACTATAAATCTGTGTGTCTACTGTGTGCTTGTGATATTCTGTGATTGTTGTTTGATTGTTGTGTAAAAGTAGATATAACTCTGAGATAAATTCCGAATTCTGCCTAAAAAGTTAAAAAGATTTTAGTCACCTATTCACCCCCCCCCCCTCTAGGTGATTAGGTACAATATCTTTCAAGTGGTATCAGAGGGAGGTTACTCAAAAAGGGACATAACTGTCTGAGTAGATCCTGTTGGCAGATTCAGTCTAAGTACATTACAGAATCAAGAAAATCAAAAACCATGGGTTCCACTGAGAATCATAAGGAATTGGGATCCATGAAGTTACCCATTTGCAGAAAAGAAATCTTTGGCATTTGGAAGGAAAGGGTGAGACTATTTATGGAAGCCTCAGACCCTAGGATTTATATCACAGTGAAAGAAGGGTCATATGTGCCCATGAAGGTTTCAATCTTGGATGCCAATCAGAGAACACCTAAAGATTTCTCTGAAATGACAAAGGATGAGATAGTTCTAGCCACAATGGACAAGTGGGCTCAGAATATCATAGTGAGTGCTATAGATGATGCTACCTTTCAAAATTTGATACACTGCAAGACATCCAAGGAGATGTGGGATACCTTGATAGTGTATATGGAGGGTTCTGAAGAAGTGAGGCAAGACAGAAAATCTTTGCTCAACCAAGAATATGAAAGTTTTAGACAAGGTAGATCTGATAGCATAACTGAATGCTATAAGAAGTTCTATAGGATTGTGAATGAGCTTATGTCCTATGACAGAGAGTTCAGTAATTATGAGCTAAATGATAAGTTTCTAAGGTCCCTTACAAAAGATTGGGACACCAAGATCTGTGCCATTAGGAAAATGACAAAGTTAGCAGAAATTCCTCCACCAACACTGTTTGGCAAACTGTTGTCCTATGAAATGCAGTTGATGGTGAGGAAAGAAGAGGAGAAATCTACAAGAAGTGAACATAAATAAAGGACAGTGACATTTAAAACAGAAGCCCCCAGAAAGTACAGAAGTAAGTCACCAACTCCACCACCAAAAGTAGCTGAAACTGAGTCAGATGAGTCAGCAAGCAGAAAGTCTGAAAGCAGTGAAAGTGATGAGGACTTTACTGCCTTCACAAGACATTTTCAGAAGTTCTTAAAGAAGAAACAGTGGAGGACAAAGACATCTACTTCACAGGGTAAAGAAGACTATTATCAGAATAAAAAGTCTTCAAAGAAAGACAGGAAAAAGACCAAGTCAAGCAAAGCAACTCTATCAAAAATAGTATGCTATTGCTGTAATAGACAAGGACATGTGATTGCAGATTGTCCTGAGAAAAGGAAGGAGTCTAATGATAAGAAAAAGACTCATTTCAAAGGCAAGAAGGAAAAGTCTTTTGTTGCCAAAAAGGATAAGAGCCTGTCAGACATTTCTTCATCAGAAACTGAGTCAGATGCTGAAGCATATATAGGACTGTTTGCTGAGGAAGAAGAAGAAGAGTTCATCCAGATCATGAACTCCATATATGATCAAGAAGACAGTCAGTGCCAAGGACTGATGGCATTGACAGAAAGTGACAAAATCCTGGAGCAGCCTGGACCTAGTAAGGTACAAAGTTGTTCTTTCAGTTCAATTTCTTGTGCTAGTTCAGAATCAGATTCATCCTCATCAAGTGATGAGAGTGCATCTGAGTCTGAAGAGGATATTCATCAATTGATAGATGAATATAAAGTTCTGTTGCAAGCATTTAAGAAATGCAAATTCTTGGCCAAGAGTCAAGCTAAGGAGATTACAAGTCTCAAAGTGGCTGCAACTGATTATGAGAAGTTGTTTGATCAAAAACTTAATGAGATAGCCAGACTGAAGCACATAATTGTGATTCAGATGGGAACTATATCATTTAAGAATGATCAAATCAAGAGTCTGGAGATTAGTCTTCAGAAGGAGAGAGATTTGGTTGCTAGGTTTTCAAAACCAAAGTCTGTTCTATCCTTAATTGATGAATTTGTTCATCAAAAAGGTAAAGCTGGACTGGGGTTTTCTAAACCAGCTAGGACTCTCAAGTCCAAGTCCAAGGACAAAGCCCCAACTCTCAACAAGTCAGCTGTAGATAAAACAGCTAAGACTGTACCTAAGCAAAGGTACAATATGTTTGAGTGTTGGTGCTGTGGCAAGGTAGGCCACTTTTGTTAAATTTTCTCAGCGTGGTCAGCAAGATAGCCCAAACGCCAAATTAATATCTTCGGAACTACCCAGTTCTCACGTTGAACCAGCAGAAAACCCGAGGACCAGAGGTTTCACCCAACAAACAATGGAAGCACAAGCAGATCTTTTATACATTCACTTTTTTATAATCCGAGGAATACATAGCGAGACATGATTTCGCTAGTATTACAGCTATAAACAGAAAGCACCAAAAAACAAGCCGGGCGGACAGCACCGGAGTCCGCCGAGACCGCGACGTCGCCGAGGTCGCCGAGTCTGCTGAGATCGCCCAAGCTAAGCTGCAATCTGCCAAATAGCCACGGAGTCCGCCAAAGCCGCGAGGCCGCGCGGACACACCATTATTCGCCTCCTGCTGAACCTAAACTGAGGAACGCCCCTACCCGCCTGAAGCCGGCGGACAGGTTATTGAAGCTGGCAAAGATGAAATAGAACTGACAAGCCGCAGAGCGACCTCCAGCTGAGTCTGCAGAGACCGCACACTTCCAAGCACTTGACCGAAGTCACAGCCAAACTCCGGGCTCCTTGAAGTTATCCGCGCGACCTGCACACAGCAAACCGTCAGCCTGAAACAATCCGCGCGGACTGACAAACACAGACCGCAGCTCCTTGCACAACTCAACTTATTGTTCACTCAAGTTACTTAGGTTGGCTACTGTAGACCTGCCAGGGGGTCCTATTTATAGGCGAGGTGAGGAGTGTGGTCACCGCCCTAGAGATAGAGACACCGCCCCTGCCCGCGCGATTGCAAACTACCGTCCTCCGAGTCCGCGAGGACTTAGCCGGACACCAAGGAAAACTGCCAGGAGCAAGGCAACCATTGACGAACCCTCTCCAGTCCGCCCAAGCTAAGCGGACAAGGCATCAGCCCGCAAAGCTCCAACCACTGCAGGACAGCAAACCCCCTTCAATGGCTGTCCGCACCAACCCGAGGCAGTCCGCAAGACTCACACCTCAATCCACCACAAGTTCACGACCAAAGGCAGCTAGCAACAGTCCGCCCGGTCACAGCGGACTTGGAGGATACGGCGGACACACTAAACTTGGCACAAAGTGTGACCAAGCCCAAAACCATCAAGGGCCAATGCGAGCATGGCGGACGCAAACCCCCGTCCGCCAAAACACCGAGCACAGACCGCCATCAGTCCGCGAGCTCCTCGCACTCCTGCCCCAACACAGCGGTCTTATCCCGGACTCCAACACCAGGCCGCCAAAACGATCTCCACAGCAAAGCACCTGCTGTGCCACCAGAGCTCAACAAGGCCTCAGCCAAGCTCTAAGCTCAGTCCGCAACAGCCCAAACCGCGGACACGCCAGTCCGCAAGCTTCCCGCGAACAAGAGCCAACCCGCCTGTCAGTACAAGCTTACACCCGCGGCCACTGGGCAATGCACCAGTCTGCAAGCCTCTCTATCCGCAGATACCAGGCCGCACAGTCCGCGAACTCCATGCAAACAACCCGCTCAGAAGAACAGCCGGCTTGCCACTAGACCTTCCACCAGGCCGCACAACGCAGTCCGCCCAGTCCGCCCAGTCCGCCAAAGTTGTCTGCCCCAGGCCGCCCGGCCTGTCCCGTCACCCACTTCCACTTCACAAATTTCAACACTCCCCTTGAAGTGAGAAGTGGTGACCAAGCCCAGCAAGCGGCGCAAGCGTTCAAAGGGCCCCTTCGACAGTGGCTTCATGAAGATGTCAGCAAGATTATCTTCACTCCGAACATGCCCGCCCAGTAGAGATCCTTCCAACACCTTCTCCCTGATGAAATGGTGATCAATCTCTATATGCTTGGTCCTGGCGTGACACACTGGATTGTTTACCAGCTTGAGAGCACTCTCATTGTCACCCCGGAGTAAAGTAGGCCCTTGCACTTCTTCATGGATATCCTCTACAAGCCTCCTCAACCAAACGGCTTCCCGAGCAGCCAAGGCCAAAGCCTTATACTCCGCCTCCATGGTTGAAACCGACACCGAGTCCTGCTTCTTGCTACACCACGAGATGCTAGCTGAACCGCAAGTGAACACATAACCTGAAGTAGACCTCTGATCATCTAAATCACCGCCATAGTCAGCATCCGTATACCCGAGCAACGCAAACTTCGCATCCCTTCCATAGAGGAGTCCCATCTCAGAAGTCACCTTGACATACTTCAGAATCCCCTTTGCCGCCACTAGATGAGATTGCCTTGGTTCAGCCATAAACTGACTTACTCGACCAACAGCATAAGCTATATCCGGCCTTGTAATCGTCAGATAAATCAAGCTCCCAACAAGAGCCCTGAACACCAAGGGATCATGAAGAACCCTTCCCTCATCTCGTCGAAGCTTCAGCCCAGATTCCAGTGGAGTAGAGCACTTCTTCCCTTCGCCCATGTCGAACCGCTTCACAATACGATCAGCATACCCTTTCTGGCTAATGAGAATCCCGCACTCCTTCCTCTCCACTTCCAGACCGAGAAAGTGATGTAACTCTCCCAAGTCTTTCATCTCGAAGTGTATAGCAAGCTCAGCCCTGAGCCTTGCTACTTCCCCCTCCGAATTCCCTGTGATGATCATATCATCCACATACAGCAGGACCAAGACACGAAGCTCTCCCTTCTTCTTGACGAACAAGCTTGAATCCGAGTTAGAAGCAAAGTATCCACAGATTTGCAGGTACTCTGCAATCTTCCCATACCACGCTCTAGGAGCTTGCTTCAACCCGTAGAGAGCCTTCCTGAGTTTGCAGACATAGTCCGGATGCTTTTCAGAGACAAAACCAAGCGGCTGATCCATGAAGATGTCCTTGTCAATCTCTCCGTAAAGAAAGGCATTCTTCACATCGAGTTGCCACAACCACCATCCCTTGCTAGTAGCCAAGGCGATCACCACTCTTACAGAAGTCATCTTCGCAACTGGACTGAATGTCTCCTCATAGTCTTCTCCATACTGCTGTGAGAATCCTCTAGCGACCAGGCGAGCCTTGAACCTATCAATGCTCCCATCAGCCTTCTTCTTCAACTTATACACCCACTTGCAAGTAACCGGAGTAATGTCATCAACCTTGGGCACAAGGTCCCAGGTTTCATTCTTCTTCAGAGCATCAATCTCTTCCTTCATGGCACCTTCCCACTCCTTCACTCCAGTGGCCTCGTTGAAGTTTGCAGGCTCTCGCTCATCCAGAGGACCTGCAAAGAAGAGGAGACAAAACTCACTGCATTCCCATCACAGTACCGAGCCGGTGGCTTAACTACCCTCTTCGATCTCCGAAGAATTGGCTCCTTGCTCACGGCTTCCATTGCTTCTTCAGGCTCCACTCCTACCTAGGGCAAGCATTGAGCAGTGCTCCCCCTGCTTCCTGAGCCAGAAGGCTCAGCCTCGGAGTTAGAAGCAACAAGAGCTGGTGGTGAAACAGCAAGCTCCTCTTCCAAGCCTTCAGCAGCCACCACCGGTGCTTCCTCAACCTTGCTACCTCTGGTTAGCTCCACTGAGCCACCTCCATATGACGTCAGCTCGTCAAAGACAACGTCTCTTGATACCACGAACTTCTTCGTCACAGGATCCATGCATTTCCATCCCTTCTTCCGCTCATCGTAGCCAACAAAGACAAGTTTCCTTGCCTTCGCATCCAGCTTTGTCCGTGAAGCATCCGGGACATGCACATAGCAAGTCGAACCGAACACCCTAAGGTGTCCCACACTCGGCTTCTCCTTCAGCAACAGCTCAACTGGAGTCTTCATGTTGATAGGGCTGAGTGGCATCCGGTTGATAACATAAGCAGCACAAGACATTCCCTCCGCCCAAAAGGACCTTGGGATATCTTTCGCATGAAGCCAGCATTTGCAGGTCTCCGTCAGATGACGGATCTTCCGCTCCGCTACCCCATTTTGTTGTGTAGTGTGGGCACAAGTAAGCTCCCGTTGGATCTCGTGCTTCCTGCAGAAGTTAGAAAACTCGGAGGAGACAAACTCACCCCCGTTATCAGTTCTAAGCTTCTTAATCCGCAAGCCAAGCCGGCCTTCTACCAACTCCTTAAACTCCACAAACAAATGGAAGGCTTCCGACTTCTCCTTTAAGAAGTACACCCAAGTATACCTTGAGTAGTCATCAACCAAGACAAGCATGTATCTGCTTCCACCAAGGCTGGCAGTAACCGTCGGTCCCATCAGGTCGCCATGAATACACTCCAATGGTTTCTTGCTTCTTGTTTGTGATTTATCAAATGGAAGGCGATGTGCCTTACCATATTGACAGCCCGCACAAACATGCCCATCACCAAAGGAGGACAACTTTGGCAACCCCCTCACCAGACTTCTACTAGCCATCGCCTTCAGCTTGTCCATGCCAACATGCTCCAGCCTCTCATGTCAGATAGCAACACTATTATTGGCCCTCATTCTATCAACATAAGCATTGGTGGAAAGAACATACAAGTTCTTCACCCTCCTCCCAACATGAGCAACATCAACCTTCACTACTGATACGTTGCGAAGGAACCTTACGTCTGTTGGCCCAAACAGAACGTGATACCCAGCGTCCATCGCATTGGTCACCGAGAAGAGTTTCTTCTTCATGCCCGACACGTGATACACACTCCTTAACGTGAGTGGCCCCTAATCACTACCCAAAGACACGACCCCCTCTTTCTCTACTGCATAAACAGTATTATCAGCAGTGATAATAGCTTCATTACCTGAGTATGGCTGCATGGAGGTGAACTTTGACTTGTCTCCGGTGAGGTGATGACCACACCCAGAGTCCACGATCCACTCGCCGTTGAAGTCCTCAGCAGACAAGGCCCGGACACAAGTGCCCGTCATAAAAGCTCCGCCCCACTCTGCTTCTTCACTTCTCGAGCAAGCTTCCTCCTTTCCCGCAGCATGCCCAGGCTGCAGTTTTACCTTGCAGTCCCGCTTGAAGTGCCCTCGCTGATGACACTGGTAGCACTTCAGGTTCTTCTTCCAGTCCTTAGGAGCATTGCTCCTCTCCGGCGGATATGAAGTTGAAGTCTCCTTCTCACCAGCGGCCTGCACCTTCTTCTTCTTCTTCCCTTCCCATCCTTTCTTCTTGCCTGAGAAGAGAGCTTCGTTGCCTTCCTGATTCAGATTCACTCCAGCCATCTGCCTTGCTAAGCTCTCCTGTGAGGCAAGCAGATTCTCCAGCTCCAAAAAAGACGGCTGAGTAGCCCACCCTTGAACAGATGTAACAAAGGCCACATACTCCTTCCGCAAGCCGCGGATAATGTGCCTTTTCATCTTAGCCTCAGAGATAGGCTCATCAGGATCCAGTGTCGATAGCTCAGCACACAAGCTCTTCATCTTTAAGAAGGATTTGGAGATGGAAAGGTCTCCCTGAGTTGCCCTGGCCAACTCATTCTCCAGGAACTGAAGCCGCGCCACATTCTTCCTATTGAACAACTCATCAATAGTTGTCCAAATATCAGCAGCCGACTCACACCCAACGATATGATCAAACAGTTCCGGAGACACAGCTCTCTTCAGAATGAACTCTGCCTTAGCATTTGTTCTTCTCCAGAGCCTTACCTGCTCAGCAGTACCAAAAGCAGCAGTCACTTCCTGTCTGTCGTCACCACCGACGACTTCCCACAGCTCCTCGCCAAGAAGATAACTCTTCATGCAAGACTTCCACTTCTTGAAGTTAGTCGGCGTTAAGAGTTCAATGCCAAGACCTCTTGCAAAACTCCCTTCCATTGCAAACACATGTTGGCACCCTTTCAGAAGCACCGAGCAACAACACAGGTTGAGCACCACTCAGTCACTGAGTAACAACGCTGGTTGACTTCCGCTCACGCAACTGAACCTCAGAAACCCGCCTCTGATACCATGTTAAATTTTCTCAATGTGGTCAGCAAGATAGCCCAAACGCCAAATTAATATCTTCGGAACTACCCAGTTCTCACGTTGAACTAGTGGAAAACCCGAGGACCAGAGGTTTCACCCAACAAACAATGGAAGCACAAGCAGATCTTTTATACATTCACTTTTTTACAATCTGAGGCATACATAGCGATACATGATTTCGCTAGTATTACAGCTGTAAACAGAAAGCACCAAAAAACAAGCCGGGCGGACAGCACCGGAGTCCGCCGAGACCGCGAGGTCGCCGAGTCCGCTGAGATCGCCCAAGCTAAGGTGCAATCCGCCGAATAGCCACGGAGTCCGCCGAAGCCGCGAGGCCGCGCGGACACACCGTTATTCGCCGCCTGCTGAACCTGAACTGAGGAACACCCCTACCCGCCTGAAGCCGGCGGACAGGTTATTGAAGCTGGCAAAGATGAAACAGAACTGACAAGCCGCAGAGCGACCTCCAGCTAAGTCCGCAGAGACCGCACACTTCCAAGCACTTGATCGAAGTCACAGACAAACTCCTGGCTCCTTGAAGTTATCCGCGCGACCTGCACACAGCAAACCGTCAGCCTGAAACAATCCGCGCAGACTGACAAACACAGACCACAGCTCCTTGCACAACTCAACTTACTGTTCACTCAAGTTACTTAGGTTGGTTACTGTAGACCTGCCAGGGGGTCCTATTTATAGGCGAGGTGAGGAGTGTGGTCACCGCCCTAGAGATAGAGACACCGCCCCTGCCCGCGCGATTGCAAACTACCATCCGCCGAGTCCGTGAGGACTTAGCCGGACACCAAGGAAAACCGCCAGGAGCAAGGCAACCATTGACGAACCCTCTCCAGTCCGCCCAAGCTAAGCGGACAAGGCATCAGCCCGCAAAGCTCCAACCACTGCAGGACAGCAAACCCCCTTCAATGGCTGTCTGCACCAACCCGAGGCAGTCCGCAAGACTCACACCTCAATCCACCACAAGTCCACGACCAAAGGCAGCTAGCAACAGTCCGCCCGGTCACAGCGGACTTGGCGGATACGGCGGACACACTGAACTTGGCACAAAGTGTGACCAAGCCCAAAACCATCAAGGGCCAATGCGAGCATGGCGGACGCAAACCCCCATCCGCCAAAACACCGAGCACAGACCGCCATCAGTCCGCGAGCTACTCGCACTCCTACCCCAACGCAGCGGTCTTATCCCGGACTCCAACACCAGGCCGCCAAAACGATCTCCACAGCAAAGCACATGCTGTGCCACTAGAGCTCGACAAGGCCTCAGCCAAGCTCTAAGCTCAGTCCACAACAGCCCAAACCGCGGACACGCCAGTCCGCAAGCTTCCCGCGAACAAGAGCCAACCCGCCTGTCAGCACAAGCTTGCACCCGCGGCCACTGAGAAATGCACCAGTCTGCAAGCCTCTCTATCCGCAGATACCAGGCCGCACAGTCCGCGAACTCCATGCAAACAACCCGCTCAGAAGAACAGTCGGCTTTCCACTAGACCTTCCACCAGGCCGCACAACGCAGTCCGCCCAGTCCGCCCAGTCCGCCAAAGCTGTCCGCCCCAGGCTGCCCGGCCTGTCCCGTCACCCACTTCCACTTCACAAATTTCAACAACTTTGCCATGGACTGTTGGCACAATGCAAGTGCCAAAGTGAGTAGCAAACTGCCTGTTGGAAAACCTCCAGGTAGCCTTGTTAGGAAGCAAACTAACCAGTACCAAGGACCCAAGAATTCTTTGGGTTCTAAGGTTCATTAATCTGTTTTGCAGGTGAGTCCAAGTGGCCATGCCCCAATATGGTACTTGGCCAGTGGATGTTCCAGACACATGACTGGAACTAGAGGATTACTAAAGGACTACACACCTATCAAGGATGGTCCAAAGGTCATCTTTGGTGGTTCTGAAAAAGGAATCATCAAAGGGTTTGGTAACATTTCTAGTAACTTAGTTACCATTACTCAAGTGGCTTATGTTAAAGGTTTGAAACACAACCTAATTAGTATAAGTCAATTAAGTGATGTAGGATATGACATCTCACTTGTTAAGGATGGTTGTCATATCAAGAGGTCAAATGATCAAGAGATCATTTTGACAGGTTATAGAAAGAGGAATGTCTATTGCCTAGACATTATGGTTGAGAACAATGGTTCTACAGTGTGTCTTGTAGCTGATGAGAAAGTCTCTCATTGTGTCAAATGGCACAAGAGGCTAGCCCATCTCAACTACAAGACAATTGGCAAACTCTATAGCAAAGAGTTAGTGAGGAATGGTCCTCATGTTAAGTGTATTAAAGATGGAATATGCTCAGCTTGTCAAAAGGGCAAGCAGACTAGATCCACCTTTAGTAGCATTAACAACAAAGATGTTGTGAGGTGTTTATACCTCTTGCATATGGATCTCTTTGGTCCTATGCCAGTTCACAGCCTAGATAGGAAGGTCTATACCTTTGTGGTTGTAGATGACTACTCAAGGTTTTCCTGGGTATTCT
The DNA here is from genome assembly GCA_039583875.1 of Platanthera guangdongensis. Classification (NCBI taxonomy): domain Eukaryota; kingdom Viridiplantae; phylum Streptophyta; class Magnoliopsida; order Asparagales; family Orchidaceae; genus Platanthera; species Platanthera guangdongensis. The sequence continues at coordinate 244,517,995 of CM077151.1, read as the reverse complement.
TCCTTAGACAGAAATCTGAAACACCTAGTGTCTTCTATAGCTTTGTCAAACAGATTCAGAATGAACTAGACAGTACAGTGGTCAAAATAAGAAGTGACCATGGTACTGAATTTCAGTCTGATAATATGGTAAAACTATGTGAAGAATTTGGGATATTTCAAGAGTTTTCTTCACCAAGAACACCTCAGCAAAATAGCATTGCTGAGAGGAAGAATAGAACCTTGATTAAGGCTGGTAGGACCCTGTTAAGTGATACATCACTACCAGAAGATTTCTGGGCTGAGGCAGTTAATACTGCATGCCATGTTATTAATAGGGCTACCATTACTAAAAGCCACAACAAGACCCCCTATAAGGTTGTGAAAGGTAGAAAACCAAACCTATCCTATTTCAGGATCTTTGGTTGTAAGTGCTTTATACTTAACAATGGAAAGTCTTACTTGACTAAGTTTGCTGCCAAGTTCCAAGAGGGGATTTTGTTGGGTACATCAACAATAGTAAGGCTTATAGAGTTTACAACTTGTCTACTCAAGTTGTAGAAGAATCTGTACATGCAGTATTTGATGAAACTAGACTTATTAACAATGGGTTGTCTAGTAGTATATGCAGCTCCACAGGTATAACAAAGAAGATGGACAAGCTCACTATAGAAGAAGAGCCTACTGCAAGACAACAAGTAGAAGATAGTGGCTGCTGTCTAGGGGGAGTACTACATGTACCTAAAGTAGAAGAAGTTCAAGGAGTGCAGCAAGATAATGAAATTGAAGAAGTTCAACCTGAAGCCAGGATGCCTCCAGCTAATAGGCATCTAAGAGATCATCCAGCTGAGCAAATCATTGGTGATCCAAGACGAGGGGTACAAACAAGGAGCAGAAATCTGAATGCAGTGCTCTTCTCTAGTTTTCTATCCCAAGTTGAGCCAAAGAAGTTTGAAGAAGCCATCCTAGACCCTCATTGGATTGAGGCAATGCAAGAAGAGCTGAATCAGTTCAAGAGATGCAAGGTCTGGGATCTTGTTCCTAAACCTAAAGACCACAACATAATTGGGACCAAGTGGATCTATAGGAACAAAATGGATGAACATGGAGTCATCATTAAGAACAAAGCAAGATTGGTTGCTAAAGGATATAGGCAGGAAGAAGGTATTGACTTTGATCAAACCTTTGCTCCAGTAGCCAGACTGTAAGCCATAAGGATGTTCCTGGCCTATGCAACCTTTCAAGGATTTAAAGTTTACCAAATGGATGTAAAGTCAGCATTTCTGAATGGTAATCTAAAAGAGGAAGTCTATGTGGAACATCCATCAGGTTTTGTTGATTCAACTCAACCTAATCATGTCTATAGACTTAGGAAAGCATTGTATGGGTTACAGCAAGCCCCTAAGGCTTGGTATGAAACTCTGTCTAGTTTCCTCATTGAGAATAAGTTCACAAGGGGGAAAATAGACAAGACTCTATTCCTTAGGGAATCTAGAGGCAAAGTAATACTAGTCCAAATATATGTAGATGACATAATATTTGGGTCTACTGAAAGTAGTCTTTGCAAAAAGTTTGCAAAACTAATGCAAGGACAATTTGAGATGAGTAGTATGGGGGAACTTAAGTTCTTCTTGGGTCTCCAAGTTAGACAGACTGAGAATGGTTTATCCATATGCCAGTCTAAGTTCACCCTAGAACTCATAAGGAAGTATGGTATGGATTCATCTAGTACCATGAAGACTCCTATGGGGTCAAGTATGTCTCTTAGCAAGGATGATGCAGGGAAACCTGTAGATGAGTCTTTGTATAGAGGGATAGTTGGCTCCCTATTATATTTGACAGCAAGTAGACCAGATATCATGTATGCTACATGTGTCTGTGCAAGGTATCAAGCATGCCCTAAAGAGTCTCATTTGACAGCAGTCAAAAGGATACTGAGATATCTAAAGGGCACTCCTTATCTAGGTCTCTGGTACCCTAGGAATGGAGATTTTGAACTAACAGGTTATTCAGATGCAGACTTTGCAGGATGCAAAGAAGACAGAAAAAGCACAACTGGAACCTGTCAATTCCTAGGTGGAAGACTGATTTCATTGAGTAGCAAGAAGCAAACAAGTGTGGCTATCTCCACTACAGAATCAGAATATGTGGCTGCAGGAACTTGCTGTGCTCAACTTCTATGGATACAGCATCAGCTTGAGGACTATGGATTTCAGGTAAGTAGAACTCCACTATATTGTGATTCTACTAGTGTTATATCAATTGCAAACAACCCTGTTTCCCATAGTAGAACCAAACATATTGAAATAAAATATCATTTTCTTAGAGAACATGTAGAAAAAGAAGATATTTTACTGGAATATGTTAAAACAGATAATCAACTAGCTGATATGTATACTAAGCCCTTAGAAGAAACTAAGTTCAATAGGTTTAAAATTGAACTATGTGTGAGAAACTTAGAATAAGTTTATAGAAATGGCTAAGTAAAATGGTGTCGACACACAGAGATATCTGTGTCGACACAGAATAGTGGTGTCGACACTTCAGGGAAAAGGTGTCGACACATCCAGGTAGTTGGTGTCGACACTTCAAAAAATTAGTGTCGACACATGATAAGTAGGTGTCAACACATCCAAGGTGGTGTCGACACTTAAAGTTTACTCAGAATAATCTAAGTAAAGTCTCGACTAAATGTCGATTTGAGTGGTGTCGACACATAAACAAGTGTCGACACATATAATATGTTGACTAAACTTGTGTCGACACAGTGTGTCGAGACATTATAAGTCTGTGTCGACACTTTTCACCAGTGTCGACACAATTTAAGTTAGTTATCCCGCCTTTTCATCTTCAAACTTAGAAAGGTATAAATAGGATTTTGCCTTTGTCTGTCGACACGCTCACTAAAGTTTTGAGACCAAACTTGTGTGTCGACACCTCTCTTCTCTCCAGTCAAATTCTTCAAACCCTAATGGCGCCAAAGCTCGGGGAGAACGTGAACGAAGGCTACGAACTGGTGCGGAATGCGTTTGATGAAGCAGACCCAGAGATCAAGACTGTGGTAACCCTAGTTGCAGACTCAGGGTTAGAATTTCTTGTTTCTGAGCCGACTAAGATCTGGAAGAAAGAAGTACTGCAATTCCTAAATGGAGCAACCCTAAACGAAACTGGATTTAAGATCAAGTCCAGGGTCCAAGGTGAAAAGGTTAAGGTCTCACCAAAAAGTTTGAGAAAAGTCCTAAATCTACCAAGGACAAAAGAAGAGGATGAAGTAACTGCTTCTAAGACCAGAGAAGCATTGACATGGTGTGGTCTGGATTCAAAGATGAAAATTGCCTCAGTTTTCAATAGAAAAGGAATGAACAGCCAGGGGAAATTTCTGTCAGAAATTGTTGGCAAAGTGATATTGAGTAAGCCTGGAGGGCATGATAGGGTCTCAGCCCATATGTTCAACCTTATGACAAGGATAATCTTCATAGTGAAAACTGATTGGTCTATAATAGTCCTTGAGAAGATTAAGGAAAGCCTGAAGAAGCCCAACTTGGGTAGGATCATAAGTTTATACCTAGCTGGTAGTATTCCAGAGGTAATGAGTCAAGCTGCTGGAACAAAAATCAACCACATGAGGAAAATGGATATGAGGATCTTCTCTAGATGGGACAGGGTTTTGTCTAAAGAGATGCCAACCCCTGAGAAGATAACTCCTGAGAAAGTAACACCCCTAAAGAAGAAGAAGAAAACTGCTCTAGTGGCTCAGGTTTCCACTAGCAGCTCTGGTAGTGAAGAGCAAGTGGTCTTCACACCTGATGAAGAAGACACTGGAACTGTTGAGAAGTCTCCAGCTCAATAAGATACTGCAGTGAGACAGGGGGGAGCTACCACCAGCTAGCCCCTTACACCAGGATTCAGTCCAGGGGGAGCCACTAGTAGTGGAAGAGTCAACTTCACTGGAAAGTGAGCAGGCTACAAACACAATTCTTGAGGTAATCACTGAGCTTAATGCTTTATATTTCCTTATAGATGATACTGTTTTATCTGATCCATTAAGTAATGTTAATCAGCAAACTCAGCTAGATAGCCAACTCCCAGATGTTGTCATGGAGGACACATCTGTTGAAGTTCAAGTTGTATCTGATCAAGTGGCAGATGAGCCAAGAATTTCTCCTGCCCATTCTCCACAAGAATTTACTATGGAAGATCTCTTCCTAAATCTGGATCAAACTGATTTTGACAAGGAAACTACTGCTGAGGGGGAGAATGCTCCAGTTGAGGGGGAGCAAGTAGTACTTGTTCAAGAGCCTGCAAGGCAAGAGCCTGAGAAGCCCCAAGCTGTTGAGGAGCTACCTAAGGAGAGGGTAGAGATAGCAAGTACATCAGCATTTGAAGATGAGGAAGCTTCAAGGGCAAAGAAAAGGAAATTTCAAGTATTTAAAAGAAGGAGCCAAAGTTATAAGAAGGCATTGCAAACCATAGCACCACAACCAGCACTATAGCCAACTCCAACTGTAGATTATAGTGCTCTAATGGTTGCTCTGCAAATCAAGCTTGATGAGCACAGGAAAGCTATTGAAACATATGTGGATGAGGGGCATAAATCACTAAAATTTGATCTGGCCCAAGATATAAAGTCTATAAGATTTGAAATGAATCTTAATAAAAAGGAGATGACTGACTGCTTCCACAAAGGAGGGAATGCAGTAGTCTATTTAGCAACTCATTAAGAAAAGATCAAAGCTCAAGTAGATGACATTGCACTGAAGCAAGGATATGTTCTTGAGAACCAACTCAGAATGAATGATAACTTAACTGCTTCACATAATGTAATAGTCACAGAGATGAAGAACATTGCTGCTGGACTGACAACTTCTACTACTACTGCTAAGCCAGATTTTGATAAAGCACTGCAAGAAAGCTTAACTGTTGTTAAGACTGCAATTCAAGACTCTCAGAAGTTGATAACTGATAAACTCCAAAGGTTAAAACCTTTCTACATGGATGGAGTCAATTATCTAAATGCCCAAATCAGATTTCAAAAAGATGATTTAAGGGATCACATAGAAAGAGAAGTCATAAAGGGGGAGAGGGTATTAGTCAAAGCCGGCTCTGACCATGCAAAATGAGTTTCTAATTCCATCAGAGCCACTCTTGGTTATCCTCCTTTATGTGATGATGATAATGTAGCAGAATCTGGAGTTAACCCTGCATATCTTGGAGGTGAGCAAACTGAAGTAGCTCAAGTGATCTATCCTCCACCAGATTTTGATATGGTTCAAGCTGATATACAATCAATGTATAGTCCACCTGATGGAAATCAGAAGGTTATTCTTGACAAAGTGGTTCAGCCAGTATCTGAGGCCTTACAGGAAGCTATCTTGAAAGAGCAAGCTGAACAAGAAGCCAGACTGTCTAAGAAGAGGTTCAAGGAGCAAGCTGAACAAAGACCTGACTTTGAGCAGTGGAGCCCTACTTCAAGAAACATTATCTTAACTGCATGGAAAGCTGCAAAAGATAATATACAGGACAGAAACAAGTGGTTTTCTGAGTTAGAATGGAGAAAGCATGAGACAAGGTAAGAAGTCATAGTCCAATATAGAAGAAAGACCAAGATGGGAAAGCTACCTCCTACTGCTCAGGAGCCTAGCAAGTACTTTCCCAAGCCATATCATTATTTTGAGAGACAAAAGATTAAAGCTGAAGAGCTAAAGAAGAAGGAGCTTAAAGGGAAAAAGCCTGCTGCTGCTGAAGACACTGAAGCCCCTGTGCAAACAAAGATAAAATCTGGAAAAGGGATAGTGATCAAAGATGCTGATCAAAAATAGCATAGAAATTTTCTTAAGTTTACTATGTAATCTTTTGATGTTAAACATTCTGTAAACTTTTGAAATATGAATATGACAAAGTATTAGAACAATGTGCTGTGTGATAAATTTGTTGTGTGATAAATTTATTTCATAATTATTCTGAGATGTTATCTGCGTATACATGTTTTGTTTGATACATGTTTATGTTTGCCCTGTTATATAATCCTGCTTTACATCATGCTATAATTTTATTATGAATGGTGTATATCATTGACTAAGAGTTATGACTTCTCCAAATAGGGGGAGATTGTTGGGTACATTGGTTCTAATGTACCTGATTTGAAGAAGCCTCACCCAACTCAATGATATACATCAAAATGTATTTAATGTATTTTGAGTCTAGTTGTGTAGGTCAAGTATTTGCAGGAAAGATGAAAAAGTTTCTAAGTCCATATGTCGACACCCAGAGGGAAAGTATCGACACTTAAGAAGACTTGTGTCGACAGCCAGGCAAGCAGTGTCGACACTGGGAGTACTTGTGTCGACACCAGGGATGCAGAGTCGACACCAGACAGAAAGTGTCGACACAAGGAGATGTGTCGACACTCAATGAAGAAAAGTCCAATGAAGCTGTGTCGACACTTAGCAGTTGTGTCGACACCCAGTGAAACTGTGTCTACATCAGAAAGTGTCGACACTTGGAGGCTGTATCGACACTCAGCAAAAGTCAGCAAAATCCAAGTATAAGTGTCGACACCCAGATCAATGTGTCGACACACAGCAAAAGAGTCAACACTTGAAGAAAGTGTCGACACAAGAAAGAATGTGTCGACACTCAGCTGAAGACTCAACACTTGAACCAAGTGTCGACACAAGGAGCTGTGTCGACACTCAGCAAAGTTCAACAAAATATTCTAAGTACAAGTGTTGACACTAAGGGGATGTGTCGACACTCAGCTGAAGTCTCAACAGAAGAAGAATGTGTCGACACAAGGAGCTGTGTCGACACTCAGCAAGTATCAACACTGAAGGCAAGTGTCGACACCAAGAAGATGTGTCGACACTAAAACAAGTTCAACACATGAATATGTGTCGACACAACGAGATGTGTCTACACTTACAAGAATTCAGCAAAATACTGAAGTACAAGGACTTGTGTCGACACACATTATCAGTGTCGACACATAAAGAAGAAGCAGTGTCGAGATATAAAATCTACAACACAAGGAGTTGTGTCGACACCTTATAGGCTAGTGTCGACACTTAGTCAACTTGTGTCGACACTTGGTCTATAAGTGTCGACAATTAAAGACAGACAGTCTTGACACTTTCAGACAGTTACAGAATTTTCAAGAACTGACTGGATGACTTGACAGCTGCCATTCCAGCCGGTCTACTGCACCTGTCAGGGTTGTTAGAAATCAGTTATGAACCGGACCAGCCGGTTACCATGAAGAAGGCCTATAAATAGGCTTATACTGTCTACAGAAGGAGATTGATTAGAAGGTTCAAGTGATCAATATACAAAGAAGATCTAGCTATTCATTTAAGAATCCTGTGAGGATCTAAGAAGTTGGAGAGAGAGAGCTCCATCCAAGAAGACGGCCTTTGGAACCAGGCTGAGAAGAAGGGTTCAGATTTGGTCTGAATCTTAAGTAGCAAAGATCAATGATCAACTGCAGAGGAGATCAATCTTATTGTGTTCTACATTCAAGAAGCTTTGAAGAAAGCCAAGTCAGATTGATTTCAGCTGTGTTCTTCCAAGAACTCATCAAGAAACTCACAACTCTTCTCTCTTTTCTCTGAGTTGTTGAGTATACATTTTTGTATTCATATTTTCTTGTAGGATCCTTGGGATCTGAGTTTGTAAGCATGTAATTATAAAGGCTGAGTGTAGGGCTTGAGTGCCTGAGTGTAGGAGATTTGAATCTCTGAGTGTAGGCCTTGGTGGTTGAGTGTAGGCCTTGGTGGCTGAGTGTAGGCCTTGGTGGCTGAGTGTAGGCTTTGAGAAGAAGCTGAGTTGTAGGGCCTTGGGCCTGAGTTGTAGGAACCTGTTTTGGGGTTCTGAGTGTAAGATCTGAGGATCTGAGATAGTGGGGGAGTTTGGCCGAATCTAGTACACTGCTAGATAGGCGAAGGGGGAAAGTGGATGTACCCAAAGTTTGGGGAACCACTATAAATCTGTGTGTCTACTGTGTGCTTGTGATATTCTGTGATTGTTGTTTGATTGCTGTGTAAAAGTAGATATAACTCTGAGATAAATTCTGAATTCTGCCTAAAAAGTTAAAAAGATTTTAGTCACCTATTCACCCCCCCCCCCCTCTAGGTGATTAGGTACAATATATTTCATCCGTTCGACGAAATTGGCCTTGGCGCAGATTCGTCGAACTCCGTTCGACGAATATAGCCTTGGCGCAGATTCGTCGAACTCCGTTCGACGAATATGGCCTTGGAGCAGATTCGTCGAACTCCGTTCGACGAATATGGCCTTGGCGCAGATTCGTCGAACTCCGTTCGACTAATTTGGTCTTGGTGCAAATTCGTCGAACTCTGTCTGACGATTTCTGGTCTTTGGCGTTGGGTATATTTTACTCACTCAACGTCATAGCGCTTTGGCATTGACAGTGCTAAGATCACTTAACTCCATGGCGCGGAAGCGTTGACAGCGTTGAGTTCACTCAACGCACTCAACGCATTTGGCCTTTGGCGTTGACTGTGTTATGATCTCTCAACACCCGTGCTGAGTCAAATATTGACTTGCTGACATTGTGGCGGTGACTATTCTATTTATTCCTAGGGTATAAATAGGATATTCTTAGGGTTTTATTTATGTGATTGATTCTGTCTGAAAAGCACACGAGCTGTCACTGTGCAAAAAGACAGATCACCCTAAAATCCCAACGGAGGCTGTTCCGTCTTGGTCTTCGCTGATCCCGATCCCGATCCCAGTGATTGTCATTGCCGCCTCACCTATAACAGATCTGGCAGTCTGTGGAGACGCTGGTTGTCCTCTCCTGACCTAGCGTTTATGTGACAAGTTGCTACGGGTTCTCCGATCGTGTGGATTACTGTAGAGGCGTGGATATACTTTTTGCGCTCAAGACACTAGCCGCTATGTGGCCAGCCCGATTCTTTTGGAGCATCTAGATTGAGTTGAGAGTCAATCCCTCAAACATAATTTTACTATAGCGTGATTTACTTCTTGATTCATGAATATTACCATATCCGAACTCGTTTGGGTTTTACTTATTCTTATTTTCGTTGTGTGCATAAGTATTGTGTCATCCCCAAAAATCCAACAGTGATATCAGAGGGAGGTTCCGACAATATTCATTGTTTCAGAAGTTGCTAAATCCATGGTGTGTAGATTTGGAGATTTAAAAGTGCTCTAAATGCCCAAATCTAGTCTTAAATCTTTCCAAAAATGCATGCGATTTCTTTGAAGTTTACTCTTTAACAGTAACTGTCACTTTGTTGGTTTGTGAAACTAAGCATGTGTTAGATTTTGAATCTCACATGAAGTGACGAGCTTGTCTAATGTGTAAGTGGAGTTGGTGTTGCTCATGTCCAGTGTATGTAGGTCTGAAGATTTAGACATGTTCTAGATGTTTATACTTAGCCCAGTTCATCAAGTGTTGATGATTCTTGTGCACATCTGGGATACATTTGGATTATGCTTATTGAATTTTATTTTGCTTAATGTGCAAATTGGTTAAGTGTTAACTATGATTAAATAGTTAATCAACTATCTAAAATCCCTTAAGTAATATTAAGTATTCAGATGCATTCCGATGCACGACACTCTTCCTTCCTCGATCGATGAAGTGTGGGCTTGTCAAAGCAAGGTGCATTAATCTATCATGGTGAGGGTGCGAGCGGATAATTGTGATATCCCACTGTTGACATCGGGTCTAGCTTAACTAAGTGACCTCAAAGGTTGAGTGCCCAGAGGCATGGGGTTGGCATGCACCATATGATGAATGCGAATAAATAGTTATTCACCAGTCATACAAGAATTGCATGGTGATGCAATTGGCAAGCATTGCCTACCTAAATAGCTGCATTGTGAGAGAAAAGCCAAAACTGACTTATAGTGCTAGTGAAATATAGATCTTGTCCACTAAGAGGGTTACTTGTCAAACTCTTCGAATTGATATCGAGTGTTATCAGTTTGATAAAAATAGTGGGAGCTTTTGATTAAAGTCATAATTGAAAGATAAATTGTATTTTGAAATGTGGTACTAATTTACTTTGCTTGTATTCTTGTAAAATTTCCATGGCAAGTGGTTCACACTCCATCCTGTCCCTCAGAGCGATCCTTGAGAAGGAGAAGCTGAGTGGTACAAATTATTTGGACTGGTATAGGAACCTGAGAATTATTCTCAGGCAAGAGAGCAAGCTATATGTTTTGGAAGAGGTATCCCCTGATGAGCCTGCCAGGAATGAAACTCATGCTGATAAAGATGCTTATAAGAAGTATCTCGACGACTCCTTAGACGTTGAATGTCTCATGTTAGCCACCATGAACTCTGATCTTCAGAAGCAACATGATAACATGGGCTACAAGGACATTGATGAGCATCTCAAGAAAATGTTTCAAGGCAAGCTCGTCAAGAGAGATTCGACATCACTAAGGCGTTATTTCAGTGTAAGATGGGAGCTCGGGACCTAGTAGGGACTCATGTACTCAAGATGATTGGGTATATCGAGAACCTTGAAAGACTAGGTTTCCCTCTAGGTCAAGAGTTGGCTGCAGACCTGATCCTGCAATCGTTGTCGGACAGTTATAAGCAGTTTATCTTAAACTATAACATGAATGAAATAGACAAGACACTGCCCAAGCTCCTAGGCATGTTGCGAACTGCCGAGATAAACATGAAGAAAGCCAAGACTACTAGCCCCATATTGATGGTGCATAAAGGCAAGGGAAAGGGCAAGGGCTTTAAGAAGACAAAGGTGGGACCTAAGTCTGGACTAGAGCCCAAGTCTTCAGCACTGAAAGGGAAAGGCTCAGGGAAAGAATGAAAGTGCCACCACTGTGGCAAGGCTGGTTATTGAAGGAGAAATTATCCTTCGTACATTGAGGGTCTGCAAAAGATAAGAGGAGGTATGACCTCCACTTCAGGTGTATATGTTATAGAGATAAACCTTTCTGCTCCTTCATCATGGGTACTGGATACCGGATGTGGTTCTCACATTTGTATAAATGTGCAGGAACTGGGAAGCAGAAGAATGTTGAGTAAAGGAGAGGAGGACATGCGCGTTGGCAATGGAGCAAGAGTTGTTGCTGTTATCGTGGGGTTTTATCATCTTGCTTTGCCTAGTGGGCTGCAATGGAACTAGATAATTGTTATTTTGTTCCTTCCATAACTAGAAACATTATATTCATTTCATGTTTGGACATGGTGGGTTTTCTTTTATTATTAAGAATAATTGTTGTTCAATATTTAAGAATGATGTTTGTTATGCTGTAGCCTAAATATTTAATGGTCTGTATGTTTTGAACTTAGACCATCCAATCTATAATATTGAAAATACTAAAAGACGAAGAACAAATGACTCGAACACTACGTATCTTTGGCATTGTCGTTTGGACCATATAAATGAGAAACATATATCCAAGCTGCATAAAGATGGATTATTGGACTCGTTTGATTATGAATCATTTGAGAGATGTGAATCTTGTTTGTTAGTCAAGATGACTAAAGTCCCTTTCACTGGCTTCAATGAGAGGACTGATGATCTCTTGGGTATAATACATAGTGATGTATGTGGACCCAAGAGTTCTATGGCTAGAGGTGGATTTTTCTACTTTGTCACGTTTACTGATGATTTCGAAAGATACGAATACATACATCTTATGAAGTGCAAATCCGAAACCTTTGAAAAGTTCAAAAAGTTTAAAAGCGAAGTAGAAAACTAGTTGGATAAGAAGGTTAAAGCACTCTGATCTGATCGAGGTGGCGAATACCTAAGTCGTGAGTTCCGTGATCATCTGATAGAGTGTGGTATTATATCACGACTCACTCCACCTAGAACACCACATCATAATGGTGTGTCTGAGAGGAGGAATCATACTTTGTTAGATATGGTACGGTCGATGATGAGTCATGCAGATCTGCATGTTTCCTTTTGAGGCTTAGCTCTAGAAACTGCTGCTTTAACATTAAATCATGCTCCAACGAAAGCGGTTCTAAAGACACCATATGAGATATGGACTGGGAAGCATCCCATTATGTCGTTCATTAAGGTTTGTGGGTGTGAGGCATACGTAAGACGTCAAATGCCCGATAATCTGGAACCCAAATCAGATAAGTGTTATCTTATGAGGTATCTTAAGGAAACCAAAGGGTACTACCTCTACCTACCGTCTGAGGGCAAAGTGTTTGCCTCAAGTATTGGTGTCTTTCTTGAGAAAGAGTTCTTAAGTAGAAAGATAGTCAGGGTGGAACTTGAAGAAGTTCAGGAACCACAAACAATGAATGAACCAGAATTGGAACCTGAGTCAGGACTACAAGTAGTTGTAGCTGGAGAACCTGCTCAGGAAACACAAGTTCCCCGTAGATCTAGTAGACCAAGATTTGAGCCTGAGAGATATGGATTTCTCTTATCTCAAATAGGTAATGTGTTGCTTATGGATCATAATGATGAGCCTACAACCTACCAGGAGGCTATGTGTGGACCGGACTACGAGAAGTGGCTTGAGGCCATGAAATCTGAAATGGACTCCATGTATGAAAATCAAGTATGGACTTTCGTGGAACCACCTGAAGGGGTAAGACCCATAGGGTGTAAGTGGGTCTTCAAGAAGAAGACTGACATGGACGAGAATATACAGATATTCAAAGGCCAACTGGTGGCTAACGGTTTTAAGCAAATTCATGGTGTTGACTATGATGAGACTTTTTCCCCTGTTGCCATGGTTAAGTCCATCAGAATTCTGCTTGCTATTGCTGCATATTATGACTACGAGATCTGGCAGATGGATGTCAAAACGGCTTTCCTTAATGGGAACCTCCTCGAGGAAGTATATGTGACACAACCTGGGGGTTTTGTATCTCCAGGTGAAGCCACTAAAATATGCAGGATGCAGAGATCCATTTATGGATTGAAACAGGCTTCTCGAAGTTGGAATCTTTGTTTTGATGGAAAGATCAAAGAGTTTGGTTTTATCAAAAATGAGGATGGACCTTGTGTTTATAAACAGATTAGTGAGAGTATTATAGTCTTCCTGATATTGTATGCAGATGACATACTATTGATCGGGAATGACAAACCGTGCAAGTTGTTAAGAACAACCTAGGGGACTGTTTTTCGATGAAGTACTTAGTGTACAACCCCGTATTCGCGAAGAGTGGTCCCCAAATAAGGTAAGCACGTTGTTAAGCTTTTTGGAGATTTTGCACTCTCGGTGGCCAATTTTGGCTCTGGATTGGAAACATACTAGTAGGGGGAGGAAGAATCAACATCTTCCCCCGGGCCCTTTAGAGGGGCGGGTGCGGCAAGATGACCGGCACCCCCTAGCTTGCTAGGTGCGAGGTGGGATGTCGGGACTGGCTGGAGACCAGGATCCTGCCCCCGGAACCCTGGCCTTGGGTAGGGGCGAGACCGGGCGGCCAGCCCTCTTGCCCCAAGTGGCGAGCCCGCGCAGCGAGACGGGGAAGCCAGCCCTCTCGCCCCAGGCGGCGAGCCCGCGGGGCGAGACGGGGCAACCAGCCCTCTCGCCCTAAGCGGCGAGCCCGCAGGGCGAGATGGGGAAGCCAGCCCTCTCGCCCCAGGCGGCGAGCCCGTGGGGAGAGATGGGGCAGCCAGCCATCTCGCCCCAGGTGGAGAGCCCGTGGGGCGAGACGGGGCAGCCAGCCCTCTCGCCGCAGGCGGCGAGCCCGCGGGGCGAGACCGGGCGGCCAGCCTTCTCGCCCCAGGAGGCTAGTCCGTGGAAGGTTCCCCCTCTGCCACCTAGACCTCTGTGGACCATGATTTTACCATCTTGCCCTCGGGGGGGGGGGATTACCTCTTTACCCCCTGGCATGGTTGTTTTTTATTGGCCCGAGGCATATTTGGCGTAGGGGTATTTCGGGCATTTTGGCCCATGAAATTTGGAAAACTATAAATAGACCCCCTTGGGTGCCTTTGGAGAGGGACTTTTCCTTGCTTCCTCCTCCCTTAGTTTCTTCTTGGTAGAGTAGAGAGAGCTCCTCCAAGGCACCCTAGCTCGAGCATTGGCTAGGGAGGGGAAGTGCTCAGGTAGCCTTCCGGGTGTGAGGTGGGACCTCCATGCTAGAGCCGAGGGTCTGTTCCTAGCTTCTTGATCCTTTGGTCCGTGACGTTCTCTTGAGTGTAGTAGTTGTGAGGTCACCCTTCTTTTGGGACCCCGAACTCCACAGAGGCCATTTTTGGCTTCAACACTTTTGGTGCGGTGAGCGTGGAGAGTGACTAGCACAGAAGATCTTAGGAGAGTGTCATGACTGGAGGTCAGGGATATAGTGACGATCTCGGCGAGCTCCCTAGCCCAGGACCCTTTGTTGGGAGGCAAGAGTTCATGGCATCCATCCAAGGCATCATGGAGATGCTGCGAAGCATTGCTCCTCAGGGTGGCAGCTCCACCCCAACCCCCCAGGAGCTAGCTCCCCTCCCTCACGACGAGTCAACTCCCAGGGGTCTAGGCGAGATGACCCCAGCAGGGGGAGAAGGAAGTGCACCGGGAAGAAGGTCAAGGAATGAGAGGAAGGGAGATGGGGTCGAGCGAGACCTCACCGGCTGGGAGCTGTTCTCCAGCCCGGCGAGTGCCAACCTTCCAGGCGAGTAGGTTGCGCGAGTGGAGGTGGCGAGACCACCCCTCAGGGGGTCACCCTTCAGTGAGCTGATCATCTTAGCTCCCATTCCCGAGGGGTTCCGAGAGCCAGACATGGCTTACTATACCGGGAAGGATGATCCAGTCCAGCACCTGCAGTAGTTCGAGGATGCGGTCTCCATCAGGCCGATGACGGATGCCTTCAAGTGTCGCTTCTTTGTGATCACGTTGAAGGAGAAGGCAAGGGACTGGTTCCATCAACTCCCTCTGAGGTCTATTTATGGGTTCGAGGACTTGAGCCGGAGCTTCCAGCTTCGCTTCTGCACCTCCAAGAAGAGGAAGAGGAGTCCTGAGTCCATCTTCCTGATAGGGCAGGGGGTCGAGGAGTCGCTGGCCCGTTACATTGATAGGTTCCAGGAAGAGATCCTGGATATCCAGGAGATGCCAGGGTATGCTCTCCAGATGACCTTCACTATTGGGCTGAAGGAGGGCTTCTTTAAGATGAGCTTGACCCGGAAGGCCCCCCTTTCCTTCGAGGAGTTGATGGAAAGGGTGGCAGAGGAAATTATCATGGAGGCAGCCAACCCGACATTTGTTAAGAGGTTGGCGAAGTTGACAGAGGTGGAGTTAAAGCAGCAGGGTGGCTCAAGGTATTAGGAAGGAAGAAGAAGAGAGGAGTAGAGAGCTCAGGGGTTCCAAGGGCAGGAGGGTCCGGAACCAGGCTGGAGGCAGCAGGGAGGACCTGCCCAAGGTCCAGGAAGATCTCTCATCCAGGGAGGGGGTAACTTTCATGGGGTCCAAGGGAGGTATAACTTACAGAGGCAAGCCCCAAGGCAGCTCTTGCCCCCGCCGCAGCAAGCCTTGGTGATAGGAGGGGGAAGAGGTAACAGGAGAGAACGCCCAGCCCGCCGATAGAGGGGAGAAAGAACATTGCTGTACTGTGACTTCCACCAGGTGGAGGGGCACGCCAGGCTACCTGCCGCGAGTTCTTGGAAGTGAGGGGGGCGAGAGGCCCTGCCCAGCCGCATCCGCCGGTGCGGGTAGAAGAGGTTCTACCCGGAGAAGGGGGTGATGATATATGCGAGGACCGGGTCGACGTGGGAACCCGAGGTGGTATAAGAGTGATCCACGGTGGAGTGGGGATTGAGGCCACTCAGAAGGCAAGCCTCCATGTCATGTACCGAAGGAGCGTCGCGTCAAGCTCCCAGACCCTGCCCCCAGAGGAAAAGATCACCTTCTCGATGAAGGACCTGCCGGATCATGAGGATCCGTTCTGCAATGCGCTGGTCATCCAGATGGGCATCGAAGGCTACACCGTCTCCCGGATCTTGGTTGACAATGGAAGCTCCGTCAACGTCGTTTTCAAGAAAGCGTTTGACGAGATGAAGGTGGAGCCAAGGAGGGTGTTGGCCTCGGACGGACCCCTGTTCGGATTCTCAGGGGAGAGGAAGGAGGTCGAGGGTGGAGTGGGGCTCCAAGTAAAATTGGAGGGAGTCTCAAGGAACTGACGGTTCATCATTATTGATGCTCCAAGCAGCTACAACGCCATCTTCGGAAGACCCCTCATCAGCTCCTTCCATTACGTGCCGTCTTCGTTACACCAGTGCCTCAAGTTCAACTCAGGGAGAATCCAGGTTAGGGTCAAGGGAGATTCCAGGATGGCGAGGCAGTGTTATGTCACGGCCGTCAACACCATCTCTTGGTTGGCCAAGGCAGAGGAGATGGAGAAGATCATGGAAAGCCTGAGCAAGATGGAGGTCTCCGAGGGGAAGGATGACGTCCATCACAGCCAGGCCCCCTGAGGGAGCCTCGCCTCATGGTAGTTTTTTCCTTTTTCTTGTCTTGTAACAAGTGCTACCCCTGACCAGCTGAAGTCAGGGGAACATGTAATCCATATTTTCCCCGTTTGAGGATGTAGGATGTGGTAGGGTTTGATTGAGATGCTTAGTCCCATTGCTCTGATGATGATTCCGCGGTCAGGCTCTCACTAGCTGGCAGGGCAGGTTGATCTCTCGTGGTAGTCCAAGTCCCTTTGCTCCGATGATGATTCCGCAACCAGGATCTCACTAGCTGGCAGGGCAGGTTGATCTCTCGTGGTAGCCCAAGTCCCTTTGCTCCGATGATGATTCTGCGGTCAGGCTCTCACTAGCTGGCAGGGCAGGTTGATCTCTCGTGGTAGCCCAAGTCCCTTTGCTCCGATGATGATTCCGCGGCCAGGCTCTCACTAGCTGGCAGGGAAGGTTGATCTCTCGTGGTAGCCCAAGTCCCTTTGCTCCGATGATGATTCCGCGGCCAGGCTCTCACTAGCTGGCAGGGCAGGTTGATCTCTCGTGGTAGCCCAAGTCCCTTTGCTCCGATGATGATTCCGCGGCCAGGCTCTCACTAGCTGGCAGGGCAGGTTGATCTTTCCTGGTAGCCCAAGTCCCTTTGCTCTGATGATGATTTCGCGGCCAGGCTCCCACTAGCTGACAAGGCAGGTTGATCTCTCATGGTAGCCCAAGTCCCCTTACTCCGATGATGATTCCGCGGCCAGGCTCTCACTAGCTGTTAAGGCAGGTTGATCTATCATGGTAGCCCAAGTCCCTTTGCTCCGATGATGATTCCGCGGCTAGGCTCTCACTAGCTGGCAGGGTAGGTTGATCTCTTGGAGGGTGGGTAGGTAGGTCTCACCTCGAGAGGGATTCTGCTGTCAGGCTCTCACTAGCTAGCAGGGCCGGTAGTACCTCATGTGGAGGCTAAGTGTTTTCGCCCCGAGGCCGTCTCGTCACCCAGGCTCCCATTAGCTGGCTTGACAGGTTGACCCCTCGGGGAGGCTAAGTGTTTTCACCCAGAGAAGGTCTCGCCACCCAGGCTCCCATAGTTGGCATGACAGGATGACCCCTCCGGAGGGTGAAGTATTTTCTGCCCGGAAGGGGTCTCGCCACCCAGGCTCCCATAGCTGGCATGGCAGGTTGACCCCTCCGGAGGGTGAAGTATTTTTTGCCCGGAGGGGGTCTCGCCACTCAGGTTCCCATAGCTGGCATGGCAGGTTGACCCCTTCGGAGGGTGAAGTATTTTTTACTCGGAGGGGGTCTCGTCACCCAGGCTCCCATCAGCTGGCATGGCAGGTTGACCCCTCCGGGGGTGAAGTGTCCTTTACCCAGAGGAGGTCTTGCCACCCATGCTTCCATAGCTGGCATGGCAGGTTGACACCGCAGGAAAGTTACACTCCGCGAATACGTTGGGTTGGATGTTTCTTTTCGAGCTTGTGCCAACCTCGAAAAGAGCGGGGATTGTGTACAACCCCGTATTCGCGAAGAGTGGGCCCCAAACAAGGCAAGCACGTTTTTAAGCTTTTTGGAGATTTTGCACTCTCGGTGGCCAATTTTGGCTCTGGCTTGGAAACATACTAGTAGGGGGAGGAAGAATCAGCATCTTCCCCCGAGCCCTTTAGAGGGGCGGGTGCGGCAAGATGACCGGCACCCCCTAGCTTGCTAGGTGCGTGGTGGGATGGCGGGACTGGCTGGAGACCAGGATCCCGCCCCCGACACCCTGGCCTTGGGCAGGGGCGAGACCGGGCGGCCAGCCCTCTCGCCCCAAGTGGCGAGCCCGCGGGGCGAGACGGGGCAGTTAGCCCTCTCGCCCCAGGCGTCGAGCCCGCGGGGCGAGACGGGGCAGCCAGCCCTCTCGCCCCAAGAGGCGAGCCCGCGGTGCGAGACGGGGCAGCCAGCCCTCTCGCCCCAGGCGGCGAGCCCGCGGGGAGAGATGGGGCAGCCAACCCTCTCGCCCCAGGCGGCGAGCCCGCGGGGCGAGACGGGGCAGCCAGCCCTCTCGCCCTAGACAGCGAGCCCGCAGGGCGAGACGGGGCAGCCAGCCCTCTCGCCCCAGGCGGTGAGCCCGCGGGGCGAGACTGGGCGGCCAGCCTTCTCGCCCAGGAGGCTAGTACGTGGAAGGTTCACCCTCCGCCCCCTAGACCTCTGTGGACCATGCTTTTACCATCTTGCCCTGAGGGGGGATTACCTCTTTATCCCTCGGCGTGGCTGTTTTCTATTGGCCTGAGGCATATTTGGCGTATGGGTATTTCAGGCATTTTGGCCCATGGGATTTGGAAAACTATAAATAGAGCCCCTTGGGTGCCTTTGGAGAGGGACTTTTCCTTGCTTCCTCCTCCCTAGGCTTCTTCTTGGTAGAGTAGAGAGAGCTCCTCCAAGGCACCCTAGCTCGAGCATTGGCTAGGGAGGGGAAGTGCTCAGGTAGCCTTCCGGGTGTGAGGTGGGACCTCCACGCTAGAGCCGAGGGTCTGTTCCTAGCTTCTTGATCCTTTGGTCCGTGACGTTCTCTTGAGTGTAGTAGGTGTGAGGTCACTCCTCTTTTAGGACTCCGAACTCCACAGAGGCCATTTTTGGCTTCAACACTTAGGGGAAGCGACTTATATACTCGGTATTAAGATCTATAGATATCGATCGAAAAAGTTGCTGGGTTTGACCCAAAGTACATGCATTGACAAGGTGTTGAAATAGTTCAGCATGCTTGAGTCCAAGAAATGATTCTTGCCCATGTCTCATGGTGTGAGTCTCTCTAAGGACCAGTTTCCTAAGTCTTGTGAAGATAAGGACTGCATGAAGTTGGTTTCGTATGCTTTGGTAATTGGATCAATCATGTATGCAATATTATGTACTAGACCTGATGTCTCTTATGCTTTGAGCATGACTAGCAGGTATCAGTCTGATCCCGATGAAGGTCACTGGATAGCCGTCAAGAATATCGTCAAGTACTTACGAAGGACTAAAGATATATTTTTGGTATTCGGCGGAGAGGAAGAGCTCGTTGTAAGTGGTTACACGGATGCTAACTTCCAAACTGATAGGGACGATTCAAAGTCTCAGTCAGGATTTGTGTTTTTCCTGAATGGAGATTCTGTTAGTTGGAAGAGTTCCAAGTAGGATATAGTTGTCGATTCTACTACTGAGGCCGAGTATATTGCCGCTGCAAATACAACGAAAGAGGATGTATGAATTAGGAAATTCATCGGCGAGTTAGATGTAGTTCCTAACATTGTTCATCCTATAGATGTCTACTGTGACAACAACGATGTAATTGCACTTGCTTTGGAACCTAAATCTTATCAGCGCTCCAAGCACATAGTCCAACAGTTCCATCTAATTCGAGAGATTATCGATCAAGGAGATGTGAGCATATGCAGAGTGCCGAATGAGGAAAATATTGTGGATCCACTGACAAAGCCTCTTGCACAAAGAAAGCATGATGGTCATGTTAGATCTATGAATATATGATACCTGAATGATTAACTCTAGTTTGAGTCTTGCGGATTGTATGTTAGTTGACTGTAATATTCATTTGATGAATAATAGTACTATATGCATTTCATTCATATAATTTTGGCAAGTTCTTTTATTATGAAAATATTTCTATTATTATAGAGTAGTTCCATCTAGTAAATGTCCTTAGAATATTTGCTTCCAAAGGTCAAGTAGTGATTTGATGTGAGAACCTATGAATTCAGAAGCTTCACTCTTAAAGGTCCCTGGTCGTTGTATCATCTTAGAAGCTAAGGGCGATGATGATATCTTTAAGACTAGCATATGCATTGATGGATGACTCGTCCTCACAGGTCTTGATATTGTGATATCAAGTCATCACATGAGTACTTGTTATGAACAAGTTGTACTGGACAGACCCACCGTGAGAATACTTTGTGGATTGATATATGAACGTGTCACAAGTATGACACAAGTGGCAATGGTGTTTGTGGTCCTTTGACCTGTAGTCACTGCCTTCATCGAGTGAGGAAGAGTGTGCTTTAATGCTATGAAAAGTCCAGTCTTGAGAAAGTTGGATGATAAATGTGGTTGTTGGGTACGTTACGAATCATTTGTATGTTTGCGTGTGAACAGAGATGGGATTTGTCCTCCTATATGACAGAAGTTGCATCCATGAGCCGCATGATGGAATGAGACTAAAAATGCATGACCATGTTTGGCTGAGTCAATATATGATATTGCGCTCACCAAATTCTAAAAGTCCATTCTAGATCAAGAAACTGGGATTGAACAATTATGAGGGTGACACGGTCTATGCCTCTAGTTCTATCCAGATGTAAGGGATGAAGGGACATGACAACAATGTAACATTGGTCACAATGGCTTTTGAGTTTTATAAACTCTTACTGTTTGGGGAGTAATGATGTATTACTAGATGTCGCTCATTATTTGTGAATTTTTTATTTAATACTTTCTAGATCAAGTGAGAGACTGTTGGTGCAACCATAGTGATCTCGAAGTGATCAAGCATGTAGCCTCACTGCCAACTCAGTATGAGCCTATCAGGGTCGCACATAAGATTGTGAAGAAATTGGGAGATCGGATCTGTATTGAATAGCTCATGTTATTAGTTAAAAAAATTGGAAAGGGGATTAAAATTTTCTGTGGCACGGTCGTCGAACTCCGTTCAACTAAATTGGCCTTGGCGTAGATTCGTCGAACTCCGTTCGATGAACTTGGCCTTGGCGCAATTTCGTCGAACTCCGTTCGACGAATTTGGCCTTGGCACAATTTCATCGAATTCCGTTCGATGAAATTGGCCTTGGCGAAGATTCGTCGAACTACGTTCGACGAATATGGCCTTGGCGCAGATTCGTCAAACTTTGCCCGACGATTTCTAGTCTTTGGCGTTGGGTATGTTTTGCTCACTCAACGCCATAGCGCTTTGGCGTTGACAACGTTGAGATCACTTGACGCCCGTGCACTCAACGCATCTGGCCTTTGGCGTTGACTTTGTTATGATCTCTCAACGCCCGTGCTGAGTCAAATGTTGACTTACTGCATTGTGGGAGTGATTGTTCTATTTATTCTTTGGGTACGAATAGGATAGTCTTAGGGTTTTATTTATGTGATTGATACTGCCTGAAAAGCACACGAGCTGTCACTGTGCAAAAAGACGGATAACCCTAAAATCCCGACGGAAGCTGTTCCGTCTTGGTCTTCGCCGATCCCGATCCCGATCCCGGCGATTATCGCCTCCGCCTCTCCTACAACAGATCTAGCAGCCTGTGGAGACGTTGAGTGTCCTCTCCCGACCTAGCGCTTGTGTGACAAGTTGCTACGGGTTCTCTCGATTGGGTGGATTACTGTAGAGGTGTGAATATACTTTTTGTGCTCAAGACTCTAGCCACTGTGTGGCCGACCCGATTCTTCTGGAGCATCTAGATTGAGTTGAGACTCAATCCCTCAAAGGTAATTTTATTACAGCATGATTTACTTCTTGATTCATGAATATTGTCAGATCCGAACTCGTTTGAGTTTTACTTGTTTTTATTTCCGCTGCGCGCACAAGTGTTGTGTCATCCCCAAAAACCCAACAAAGTTCTCACTGGTATTAGGCGATTTGTGGGATGATAGCCCAACACGACCATTTCACAAGAGATTATGTGATATGGATTTACATCTTCTTTGGATTGTTGGAATATTATTCATATTTTCCTATTTTAATAGATTTTTTCAGTTTTGAAAACAGGATAATAATAAAACCTGATGTTAATAAAACAAACATAAATAGAGAGATTAGAAATAAATAAAATTAGAAAATACATAGTTTTAGAACCGAGTCTGGATAAGGCGTGTGGTCACTGCCATAACTTAGTTGCACTACTCTTCGACAAAACTTTAAACTGATGCTCACTTCACCAAGGCTCAACACATGGCTAGATCCTGAAAATCTGATATGCACGAACACCGAAGAAACACAGAGCATCCAAACTCCCACATTATGAAGCAAACGTCAAGAAAGCAGAATCACAAATAAATATGTCATAAGAATGAGAGAGAGTCGAAAGCAGTTTTTTGGAGAGCGTATTTTAAACTAATAAAAAAATCTCCTAAATTGGAGCCTCGTAAAATGGTAAGAAAATAAACCACATAATTATTACAACGATTTTTTTGGTTGGTTTTATTCATGCAGAGAAACGTTGGATTTCCAACGTATATAAGTAATGATGAGAAAAACGTGTAAAAAAGTAGTTATAATTTTAAGTGCAACGAGTGCGAAAAAGGAGAAGTCAACTCAGGTTGCGTTGAGTTCTTATCGACACGCATCGAGATCTTATCAACGCCACTCAAGCTGACGCAAGTTGACGGAGTTCTAATCGACGCTTAAAATTGAAGAATTTATAAAAGTATCAAAACTATTTTGCATAAAAATATTATTCAATTCAATTATTCCCCAAATATGAAATTCGGTCCCGACCGGTGCAGTGCACGCGCGTGCTTGTGTAGTTCATGGTTTCTTCTTATGTTCCTTTGAAAAAATTGAGAGTGTTGCTCGAAGTATCCGGATGGCGATCAAAGTGGAATCCCCTACCCGTTGCCCCTAGACGGGTATAAATAGGCAAACCCAAGGAGTTTCTACGGGTATCGGATCTACACGTGTCCGAACTGACCCGTTATGCCTCCGAACCCGTTATTCGTCCAAATATACATTAACAATCTCCTCCTATATTTGTGACAAATAACATGTACGTTTCGGAGTGCAGAAAGTGAAGAATATCAAAATAAGTTTCCGACTTTACACATTTTCATAAGAGTTAGCACAATTTTTAAAGAAAAATACAAATATGAGTTTCAAAAACAGTAACATAACACATCCAACAAATAAAAGTGCTACTCAATAATAAATAAGTCTAGAAAATAAAAAAAAATGACAATAGATAAACGTGTAACAATTCTACTCAGAGAGTAGATCATCATCATCTATGTCAAAATCCACTTTCTCTCCTCCATTTTCACCAGTGCCTGCAAGGAATTTCATGAGTCAGACTCTATGAATTCATAAACATATGCAGTGACGTATCAAAGAAAACTAGCTCTACCTAAATGAGCTTAGCACTTGTAGCAGTAGTGAAGTAACACTGTCAGCATCTTTATCCAGTCTAGCTAGGACCAATCAAGTTTTGATTTTAATAAATCAAACGTTGTTATCTTACGCATTAGTGACCACTATGTACCTTATCATATGATTTGACACACCGTCATTTGCAACATTATCAAATGTGGAATAATGTGCTATGATCACTAATATTAGATTAACACATACAACGACTTTCTATTCCAAGTTGAATAATTCTCAAATCAGCTTACAACGAGAAAGATGTTAAGTCATCAGGTGTGGAATGACTAGCATCTAACCATCTTGGGCTTTCATTAAGAAATTATTTGGGGTTTTCAGTCTGTTATTAGATGCTTGAATGTTGTGACTATAAGTTCTTACTATGAAAACATAACATAGGAGGAAGTTTCATATTTCTATGAACTTTAATCCCATCTCCCTCGATGTTTTAATGGTGAGAACTCTATTTAACCTCTTTATTAAGGCGTCTGCAACATTATCTTTTGACCTCACATCAACGAGGTTCACAATCCCTTGACTCGTAAGGGAGGTCAACCAAGCTTATTTCATCCTAAGTTGCCTTCTTTTGCTATTGAACAAAGTGTTCGTAGCAATCGTTTTAGTAACCTGATTGCCGCAGTAAACTGCAACAAAACTCAACTTCAGGCTTGACAGTGAAATGTCCATTAATCTCTTATCCACTCTGCTTCTTCTCCTACTGAAGTTAGAGCGTAGAGTTCAGATTCCATAGAAGACAGTGCAATACATGATAGTCTCTTGGACTTCCAGGCTACAACTGCTTCTCCTAGTGTGAATATAAATCCACTAGTGGACTTGCTGTCGTTTAATTCTGAGCACCATGATGCATCAGAATATCCTTCCAAAACTGGAGGATGACCATGGTAACATAGAGCATATTTTTGGGTGTGCTTTAAGTATCGCATCAGCCTATCGAGGGCATCCCAATGGTCTTGGCTAGGATTACTAGTGAATCTGTTTAACATGACGACCGTAAAGGCTATGTCAGGTCTTGTGCAGACCATAGCATACATAAGACTACCAATCAGTTTAGCATAATCTAACTGTCTAATCGTAGCTCCATCATTAGGCTTCAAGCGATTATTGTAATCATAAGGTGTCTCCACAGCTCTACGTTCACTGTATCCCCACGTGTCCAACAAGGACTTTATATAGTGGCTTTGACTTAGGGAAATGCCATTTTCCCCAAAGCTCACTTGCATGCCTAGTATAGTCTCAGCTACACCTAGGTCTTTAATGCTAAACGTCTGCATTAGTTCTGACTTAACGTCATCCACCACAGATTGATCAGAACCAAGAATCAGCATATCATCCACATACAAGCATATTATAGCAACTTTGTTCGATCTATGACGTATGTAAAGACATTTATCCGAGAGACTCAACATGAATCCCATGTTTCTTACACTATAGTCAAACTTCTCATGCCATAATTTTGGTGCTTGTTTGAGTCCGTATAGCGATTTGATCAACTTACAGACCTTACTTTCGTGACCGTGTACTATGAAACCTTCAGGTTGGCTCATGTATATCTCTTCGGTCAGATCTCCGTTCAAAAATGCAGTCTTAACATCTATTTGATGAGAAATAAAGTTCTCAATAGACGCAATAGCAAGGAGTATCCTAATTGTTGCTAAGTGACACACTGGTGAATATACATCAAAGTAATCCACCCCACTAACTTGTGTGAAACCTTTAGCCACCAGACGCGCTTTATACTTAGATACGCTACCATCAGGATTGAGCTTCTTTTTCAGAACCCACTTACACCCTATAACTTTAGCCCCTTTTGGTTTATCAACCAACGTTCAGGTGTTGTTCTAAAGCAAAGAGTTCATCTCTTCATCAATGGCCTCTTTCTAGAGTAGGGAATCCCTTGATCTCATCTCATCCTTATAGGTGGATGGATCGGCCTCAACGTGGTAAGTGACAAAATCACTACCGAAGGTTCTGGGAGTTCTCTCTCTCATCGAAGTCCGTCTAGACTCTAGGACATTATTGTCTACCGGGACTGAATAGGAGGTGCTCGGTACTGATTCAGGTTCTTTCTCAGTAATAGTTGCTTGCATACCTGAGATTGTCAAGTTCTTATCCTTAAGCAACTTATCCTCGAAGAATACAACATCCCTAGATTCAATAATTATATTATTAGACAGGTCTAAGAATCTATCTGCAGCACTATCTTCAGCACAACCTAAGTAGACACACATGTTGGTTCTAGGTGCAAGTTTAGACCGTCTAGGGTCACAAACTCTGACATAGGCTATGCAGCCCCAGGTCTTGAGTTGAGTTAATGTCGGGGGTCTCTTAAACCAAAGCTCGTAGGGTGTGACGTCTAACTTAGCATAAGGGACTTTGTTTAGAATGTTGTTTGCAATTAAAACTGCTCCCCAATAGGCAGTAGGCATGCCAGCAGTGAGCAACATAGAATTTAACATCTCTGTTAACGTTTTATTTTTTCGCTCGGCTATACCATTCGATTGGGGTGATTAAGGAGCAGTGGTTTCTACTATGATCCCTTGAGAGGCAAGGAAACTCCGGAATTCACTGGACATGTATTCTCCTCCTCTATCACTTATAAACCTCTTAATTCTCATGTCTAGTTGGTTCTCTACCCTGGTTTTGAAAAGACAAAACTTTTCAAACACTTCATCTTTAGTTCTGCATAAGTCAGAACTAATGCAGACGTTTACCATTAAAGACCTAGGTGTAGCTGAGACTATACTAGGCATGCAAGTGAATTTCTCCAGTTTGATCATCGGAACTGGAGACGAGAAATTGTTCCCCTTCATCATTGTGCTTCACTATCTCTGATCTTCTTTGTAAAGACAACAACCTTAAAGCAGACAGTTCAATCCACTATTAGACCCAAACAGTACCCAAAATCCTCACTTGGAGAAGTGTTGGTGTCAACTAGTAAGGGCTTGATCTGATTATCTGAATGAGTCTTCAGGTGAAAATCTATTTGAGTCACTTAGATCAGAACTCCAGATCTTGTCCCAGATTCACAAGAGAAGGGGCGGTGAGTTACTGCTTCCCGATCGAAAACAGCAGAGCGTCTTCCCTCTTTCCTTTACTGTGCTGACCAAAATGAACGGTGGCGGCCTTAGGGAGAAAAGTGGCGGCCAAAAAATCCTGATTTCTTTTTCAATTCCAAGCAAAGCAACGGCGGGAGGAAGTTTCAAGGGAGGTTTCTTCCTGATTCCAAGTGGCGGCCAGAAATCCTGGAAGAAGAACAGGAGCACGACGTGGGCTTCTTCCGCTTGTTCTTTTCAAGCGGCGCTGTTCGATTTCTTCGTTTCGCCAGACGGTTACGGGAGACGAGCGGTTGCGGGAGAAAATCTTCCTTTACCGATCGTCGACGAAGGCATCGGAACATTGCAACGATGGCCGAAATCGGAGCGATTTCCTTCGCTCGATCAACGATGGCCGAAATCGTCGACGAAGGCAGCGATGGCCGAAATTTTTTTTCTCACTTTTGCGATTACATGGGCACCAGCAAGAAAGAAAAACTGGGGATGGGATTATTTCTCCCGCTCCGATCACCTTTGTCCCTGTTGCGACCTAGAACGACGACGACGTGGTTCTACTTCTCCTTCTTCGCGATCAAGCAGCGGATGCGGCGTCCTTCCCAGGTGGCTACAGGAAATCGAGAGCAGCGATGGAGAAATCCAAGCGGTTACGGGAAGGAAACGGGATGCAGAGCAACCGAGCAGTTACTTCGAGATTGAGAGTGTTGCTCGAAGCATCCGGATGTGGATCAAAGTGGAATCCCCTACCCGTTGCCCCTAGGCGGGTATAAATAGGCAAACCCAAGGAGTTACTACGGGTATCAGATCTACACGTGTCCGAACTGACCCGTTATGCCTCCGAACCCGTTATTCGTCCAAATATACATTAACACAAATAAACAGTGAAATCATTTATATACTCACATACATGAGAATAGATAAACATGATGAGACTAAAAAGTTCATACATTCTTTCATGAAAGGTTTCTCTTCAAACATTTGGATTCTCTCCATTTGGATTTGTAACTTTTCATCAATTATGATGAGCCAAACACCAAACACCATATCAAGCTCTAATAAAACAATAGAAATTAAACATTTTAATTATAAAATTTCTAACACCCATTTAGGTCAATCGCAAAACACTCTAAAGATCACCACCATGCGTCACAAATAGCTCCTCAACGCAAAATATCTCTCGCCGGATAACATCTGATTGGGGGAGAGGTGCCTTCAAATCTGAGGGCACATCAAGCCTTCCAAATCCCCAACAATCAAAACCCAAAGTAAGGATTGTACAAGATTATCAAGAGAACCACGGAGACTTGCACAAGTTCAATAGATGGGATCGAGACTCTCACCCCCTCTCAGATGGATCAAAAACAGAGCTTGCTTTCAAAACAACAGAACCCACAAACACTCCAAGTTGGTCAGGAGTCCCAGTAAAAGTACTCCCGCACCACGACTCAGGCAATTTGTCCACACTCACCTTCCAAATGAAGCATCACACACGCGGCGAGGCCGCAACTTTCCACATCCAAAAGCGAGCAATGATGTGACCAGAATGCTTTAGCTGCTAATACATCATTTTGGGAGCCACTTTTAGAACACCATTGGGCCCTATTGTAGAAGGGAGATTTTTCTGTCCGGGCTCCGTTCCTAAATCTAGGTCCGGGATTGCTGGGGTGTCGCCGCGTGCTACAATAAATGGTAATGATCAAAACTAAAAAAACAAAGGGGATGCGGTGAACCCGTTCAATCTCCGTGAAGATCGTCGTTGATCTCCGCGGAGATCACCCAGACCAACCGGAGCCTGGACGTAAAAATTTTCGATTATAGAAAGGGGGAAAAATCAACTCTCGAGTTCAATTGTACTCCCAATTCTTAGAAATTAGCATCAAAACTTTGGCCAGATGCAATAAAATTAAAATTCATCAAAAATAGGTGACGTGTGGATTTATCTTTTACTATTATAGAGGAAAAATTGTGTTTGGTGAAATATTCAAAAATACTAATTATGTCATTATTTTTATATTTTAATGACTTAACGTATATTATAATCTATTTCAAATAAATTAAAATACAATATCCATTAAAGTAATTATATTGTCAAAAAATTAGAAATAATAATGAAAATTTATTTAAATTCAAAAAGTTTTTTTAGTAGTGAGGTTGTCATTAGCCATGTCAGCGGTCTATTCAAGTTAGGTTGTCATTATGATTGTCATTAAATCAATCAACTTTATTAAAGTTAAAATTAATATTTTTAGGTCAAATGTATATTGTTTTACAAAATAAAAATTGTAATATTTATGTATATTTTTTTACGGTCATTTTGAGTACTCATATGTATATGTTGCGGGCAAAACCTGCCTTGATGGGCCGGACAAAACCCGTCGTCGCTGGTTGAATTTTGCCCCCATCCATTTTCTGTATGTGGACGAAGGTCCCACGAGAGCATCGAGCCGGGGCGGCCCGCCGTCACGGGCCGAGTACTCTTGCGCCTGGTCATAGGAACGGAGCCCGCATAGGACACTGTATAATAATTAACCGGCCAGAAGTTTCCAGACGCCTTCGAGTCTTCGACGTCGTCTCCGCTTAGAAGGTGTGGTTAATTCGATATATTTTGATTGCTTAGAGGCTAATATTGGCATGATAAAAATTTGCGAAGCCTTCAAAAGTTCCGTGAATTCGCCGCCGTCGGCGATCTCATTCGTCTCCTTAATGAAGACATTTTTTTAATTTTTTTTCCCTTTCACAAATTCTCATAGCGTCTATTTGCGTTAGGGTTTTGAAGCAATATCTACGGCGATCGCGGGCTGCAGGGTTTGATCTGGGACTGCAATTGCTCTCGTTCCCTTGTGTTCGGAACGATCTGATTCTCGCGTTCGACGAGCTAGGGCTTCCTCTTTGGTGAGTTCCTCGTTCTCCGACTCTTTGTAGATTCACGGTTTCGATGTTGATGAATATTTGGAATAACTTTTTTCGAGATAAATCTCCATCATATCAATTAAGTTTAATTTCATGGGATGGTGGTTGACGTGCATGGCGATTGATTTCACTCTGGAAGTTGATTTCTCCCTATATACGGGCTTTTAGCGATATATGTAATGATTTGAAAAAAAGTATGTTAGGGTTGTAGGATCCATCCGTATTTGAACATTTGCTTGTATCTTAGTTAGATTTGATCCATTGTTGTCTTTTTGGCATTAGTCAATGCATCCTGAATGGACCGAGTGATGGTTTCGTTTGGTTGTAGAGAAGAAATTTTATTTGGATGCCATTTGATTTTGAATATAGTTGACTGCTTCATCTTTGCGAACCTTTGCCCAAATGACCCATCATTGTGAGATTCCCTCTTCTTGATTTAGGCTTCATTTGGCACAGTAGCGGCGGTTGTAAACGCATGAGTTAAATTGTCATTTGTTAAATACTACCTAAAAAACTTCAACCGTTTGAACATAAAAATGGATTAAGTTCCTTAGGTGGGCATTAACTAATGATAGGTTAACCCTTATGTTCATGACCGCCCCACCGTGCCAAACAAAGCCTAATAGTTTAGTTGCAATGAGTTGTATTTAGTTAGTTAATGTTCAAACTGCGTTTTATTTACACACTGTTGATGAAAAATCAATTGTGTATATTTGAGCTGTAGTTTTCTTTATGTAAAGTTTTCCTGGTTATGGCTAGATATTTTATCGGAGAACCAGAATTTAATCTTGAGAAGTAGTTGAAGAAGGAGAAGAACTGGAGGAATATACATAATTTAACATAATGCTGCAGTCGTAGTCTATGGAATGATTGCGGTTGCTTATTAAAGCATTTATTAAAGAATTTTTTTTTATGATGCATTTTTTGTTTGTATTAAATGATAGTGTAATATTTAAGTAGTTTTTTTTAATGAAAAATTGGAATGTAAAGGATTTATTGAAGTCATTATGAATGGTAGGCTATGTCAAGCACATGACTTGGTAAGTCTTGCTATTGGATTTTGAATTGCTATAGAGCTACATGAAAGATAACTTCAAAGTGCATGCTTGTCAATAGAGAAGTAAGGATACTATTTAAATAGTTCAACGTTATGAAATAATAATTCTAAAAGAAGGAAAAAAAAGCCAAAAACCATCATTTTCACATAAATAAAACTAATACATAGGCCAAATGATTAATCAATTTAACATAATTAGAACATAATGTTCTTTTGAAATCGATGATGGTTACCAAAAGGCAATCATATTAGAGAGAAACTACAAGGGCTCTAGGAGAAAGAAAACAGGTTGAATTTCAAATAACATTAAATGGGAAGAGTATACAAAGAAAGTGACCATGAAGCATCATATTACATTGAGAAGACGGGTTATTCAATTGAAAATTGAATTGGGAGAAAAAAATAGGGAGGCAATAATTTTAAGGCATTAGTCACAATTGAATTTGATATATTGTGGGAGGATGAGAGAAAAGTAATATGTCACACGCTACAAGACTGAATTAAATAAGAACGAGGATAGGCATGCTAAGGAAGTGCTTCTTGATGAATTCTTCATCTCGACCAATTGATGGGACCGAATTATGATAGTTTATTGTGATGTTATGAATAAGAAAGTGGCCGGGTCCATGAAATCTCAGGAGGAAATGCCAAATACGGGGTGTTTTAAAATTTCCATAGTTCAATTACTATTAAAAATAATAGCTTTACATGATCAATGATAACTTATTGAACCATAAATGAAGCCCAATAATTGTTTTATGATTTATGCTTAAGCCCTAAAACTAGTAATATGGAACAACAAAATAAAGTCAATCCATAGAAACAAACATAATAGTGCATGCAATCTTGTCTTAATATACCTTTCCTTGCCAAATGTAAATGAGGTGCACCTCACCATGGTTTAAAAACTTAGTGCGTTTTTTTGTGCTATTATTGAGTATGTGCTTCGATGTTTGTGTTATTATAATAACTATTGTATATTTTGAGAAGCCTTTGTTAGCATCTTTATATTCTTGATCTCTGGTAGGTGAGTGTATTTTTGATAAGGTAATGTAGGCATGTTAAAAGCTTGTTGAGCAATAAAAGCTTTGCAAGCTCCCCACCCAATCAACATTCTTATTTATTTCCTTATTGAATTTTAGTATTCATAAATCTTCATATATTATGTTTAAAAACATTGTCTGTAGTGATAATGTGGCATTTCATTTAATCCATGGTAGCAACTATATCATTGATTTGGATTAGGAATAAAATTTTATATAGCGGATGTCAGTTTCATGTCATCTTGAGTTTGAAATTTTAGATTGAGAGGGCTTGTATTACAAAGACAAAAGAGGGCAAGGGACAAGGAAATGAGGACACAAGGCATATGTCGGCGCCGGACCAAGACGACGTGGACACAAGTCCCAATTCGACGACGAATGTTCTCTAGTGGTGCGCACGAGAGTAGCACACCCATCAACCATATCATTTTATTATCACACTTGTAATTCTTGCTGTTGGTTATTTACCGTTTGCCCTTGCGTATTGCGAGTTAGGCATTGTATAAGCCTACGTGTATCCCTCATTTGGATCATCTTGGAAGTATGATGAAAATGAAACCATAAAGGTTTTCTCTCATCCTCCTCCCCTCTTTCCTTCTCCTCTTCTCTCCTTTTCCCTTTCCCTATCTCAGAATCCCCCGACTGCATAACATTGGATTTTACATTCCATCTTCACACCGCGGTTTCCGCCTCCTGAGCAGATCCAACACTTCGCCCGAACCGACTGTGCGTGCTTTGCTCCGATCCCGCGTTGATCCCGCATCTTCAGGTCACGGTCTCGTCTCTGTCGGTCTCGCAACCGGGACACATTGTTGATCCCTCAACTGTACCCACATCGAGCCCACACCGCCTCTGTGCTTCTCTCATGAGCCGTCCAGACCCACAAATCAACGCGACCCCGCCCCCTTCTTCTCTGATTCCTCCCGCTAAGCTTCATGTGACCTTCCAACCCGCCAATCCGCCGTTTCTTCGTTTTATTATAATAATCATTGTATATTTTGAGATACCTTTGTCGGCATCTTTTTTTTAGATCTCTGGGAGGTGAGTGTATTTTTGATAAGGTAGAATGTAGGCATGTTAAAAGCTTGCCGAGCAATAAAAGCTTTGCATGCTCCCCGCCCAACCAACAATCTTATTGATTTCCTTATTGAATTTTAGTGTTCATAAATCTTCATATATTATGTTTAAAAACATTATCTATAGTGATAATGTGGCATTTCATTTAATCCAAGGTAGTAATTATATCGTTGATTTGGATTAGGAATAACATTTTATATAGCGAATGTCAGCTTCATGTTGTCTTGAGTTCGAAATGTTAGATTGAGAGTGCTTGTATTATGAAGACGAAAGAGGGCAAGGGACGAGGAGATGAGGACACAATGCATATGCTGACGTCGGGACCAAGGTGACGTAGACATAGATCCCAATTCAACGATGGATGTTCGCTAGTGGTGTGCACGAGAGTAGCACACCGGTCAACGCCTTATCTTTTTTTCATCGCATATGTAATTTGGGCAGTGAGTTATTTACCATTTACCCCTGCTTATTGCGAGTTAGGCATTATATAAGTCTACGTGTATCCCTCATTTGAATTATGTTGAAAGTATGATGAAAATGGAATCCTGAGGATTTTCTCTTTTCCTCCTTTTCCCCTTCCCTTCTCCTCTTCTCTCCTTCCCCTAACCTTATCTTAGAATCCCCCGACTACATAACATTTGATCTGACATGCCATCTTCACATTGCGGTTTTCGCCGCCTGAGCAGATCCATCACTTTGCCCGATCCGACTATGCACGCTGTGGTCCGATCTTGTGTCGATCCCACAACCGTGTCTTCATGTTGCTGTTTCGTTTCGCGTTGGTCTCACAACCAGGACGCACTGTCGATCCCACAACCGTGCTTGCTTTGAGCCCACACCGCCTCCGTTCTTCGCTCGCGAGACGTCTAGACCCGCCAACCCCCGCGACCCCGTCCCACAACTTGGGCTTCTTTATGCAGGGTCTCCTTCCCCACAACCTGCCCCGCCTTCGCACCGACCACCCCGAACAATTATTGATGCCATGGATCTCCTTCGCTTGGAGGAAGCAAACTTTAATGTCAATCCCATCGATACTGGCCAGCCACCGAGGGGTTCTACACCTCAACCAATGTCCCGCCCTTCAACACTCTTCCGATCACCACCTCATGCACATAACACGGCTCCCCCATATGTTGGACCACCTCCCCGACCTCCCTGGTTGCCGAAAGGCCCTCAGATAGCCAACTAAGAGTACCGCGATCGTCGCACTAGGGGCCTATATTTTTGTTGTAACCCCCAGATTCATGACTTTCCTCTAAAGGAGCTCTGAATCACCATTGGCGAGGAAGACCCAGAGATCATCTTTGGGGATTTTAAAGCCCTAGAGGGCGCAATTAACCCGCTGCACAACTTTCCCTACATGCCGCATCACCTAAAATTTTTGTGCTATGCAGTTGGTAGTACCTTTGGCCCCATCTCTATGAGGCTCACTGGTTCCCTACTTGACACTCCCTTGATGGTGCTAATTGATAGTAAGGTTAGCCACAATTTCATTTTCCTTCGCCTGGCGACACAACTCGACATTCGCTCGTCTCCTCTCATTGTT
This sequence comes from Platanthera guangdongensis, assembly GCA_039583875.1. Classification (NCBI taxonomy): domain Eukaryota; kingdom Viridiplantae; phylum Streptophyta; class Magnoliopsida; order Asparagales; family Orchidaceae; genus Platanthera; species Platanthera guangdongensis. The sequence goes on along the minus strand of CM077151.1, from coordinate 244,483,841 downwards.
TTATTAGGCGACGACCGCCACACAACCACCGGGGCCTCTATACGAACCTGCACATGATTGTGGGTCCCTACCCTCTCCGCAGATTTCTAATCTATTGAGCTTGGTGGCCTTGACGTCATTCTCTGCGTCGCGTGGCTTCGTACCCTTGGGGACATGCATATCAACTGGACAAGCGGGAGTCCTTTACTCTTTGCAGATGAGGCATCCTTTTCCCATCTGCCAACGACAACCCGTCCTCCTCAACAACGAGCGACAATAGATTTTGCCACAGACCAGTGATATGACGTCGAGCTGACCTGCCCTACGACCCCTCCACCATCCCAACTGTAGTGTGTCCAAGAAGTTTCTTTTGCCTTGAGTACAAGATGAATTTTCGAAAGAGTGACATTGTTACGAAAACGAAAGAGGGCAAAAGATGAGGAGACAAGGACATGAAGCATATGCCGACGTCGGGAACAAGGCGACGTGGACACCAATCCCAATTCTATGATGGACATTCACCAGTGGTGCACACGAGAGTAGCACACCTGTCAGCAATATCTTTTTATTTGCACACATGTAATTCGGGTCGTGGGTTTTTTACCCTTATGTATTGCGGAATTAAGTACTATATAAGCTTATATGTATCACTCATTTGGATTATCTTGGAAGTTTGATGAAAATGGAACCCTAGGTTTTTTTTCTCTTGTCCTTTCTTCTCTTCTCACCTTTTCCCCTTCCCTATATCAGAATACCTCCCCCCCCGACTACGCAACAACTTGTTAGGGACATATTGTGAGGGATGCATGAGGATATTTTAAATATCATGTTTAAAAAATAAATATTTCCATGGTAGCTATTATATCATTAGTTTGGATTAGGAATATGGTTACATAGAGAGGATGTAGCTTCTTGCCGTCTTGAGTTTGAAATGGCAGATCAAATCAAAAGAGATTATTAAGGACATATTACAAGGGACGTACATGAGACATTTTAAATATCAAACATTCATAATACCAATTACGCCCTACTTGTTTTACCTAACTACTTAGATAATTCGCAACCGTATTTAAATCATTTAAAAATTAAAACCTATTAATGTAATTTTGATTTCCGCACACCGAACATTGCTGCCCGCCGATTGTTGCCGCCCGCTGAACGTTGCTTTCCGCCGAACGTTGCTTTCCGCCCGACGCATGCTGTCAGGGATAAGGGCGAGGCCCCTTGCCTGTCACTCGCGCGTGTGTGTGTATATATAAATACATGTATATAAATACACACACACACTAAAAAGTGTAAAAACGCGAAACCCGGATTTAGCTAAATTCGGGTTACACGCGCCTTTTGAAAATAGATCTTCTATATGACATTTTAAAGAAAAATGTTCAACATGAAAGTTGTAGATCTCAGCGAGATCTACAACTTTCATGTTGATCACTTTTTCTTAAAATGTCATATAGTAGGTATATTTTCAAAAGGGGCGGAACTCGGGCGGAACTATGCGATTTGCATTAGTTCTGCCCGGTGCTGCGCCTTTTGAAAATAAGCCTACTATATGACATTTTAAGGAAAAGTGATCAACTTGAAAGTTGTAGATCTCGTCAGGATCTACAACTTCCATGTTGAATACTTTTCCTAAAAATGCCATATAGAAGGCCTATTTTCAAAAGACGCGTGTAACTCGGATTTAGCTAAATACGGGTTCTGCGTTTTTCAATCAACCCCATATATATGTGTATATAATATATGTATAGATTTATATTTATAGATGCTAAAGAGTTCCTAAGCCCTAACAATGAAAACTAACAGAACAAAATTCCTAACAATAACAAAAAACAAAATAATATAATTATATAATGATTAAGGATAAAAAAAACTTACAAATATTAAGTAATATAGTTAAATTTGAAAAATATTTTAATTATTATATCAGTCAATATGAGTATATCTTGTATTGACAATATGTCAGAAAAATATTCTGATATATCAATCTTCATAAAACAATATTTTTCTCATAGATGATGATGCCGCAATTGTCCTCCTAAACTGACATATCAGCTAACCGTTGCCCCACGTACAACAGATGGGAACAATCCAATTCTCACATTTGATGAGTTAGGGCTTCCTATTTGATACGTTTCTCTTTTGACTCTTTAAGGATCAATTGGCTATGTGCTGTAGGGGATTTGACCTTTATTGACACCAAAGTTTTAGGGTGGTTCTTATTTTGATTTATTTTACGTTGAAAGTTGATTTCTTCTCTTACGTTGTTTTTTTAGATATATTTACGGGATGACTTAAAATAACTATTTATTCAAGACCAGGGATTAACCTATATTTCAATACTTGCTTATTGCTTATTTTGATTTTTTAGCCTTGGCCAATGCAACATGAAGGGGTTGAGTGATAGCTGATTCAAGAGTTGTTCTCTGTAGGAGGTGGGAATGTATTTGTCCTTCAGTTGTTTCATTTCAGCCCATCTAGTGATGGGGTAATCCATCCTGATCAAGAGATCTCTCAAGGCTCGTCCAGTAAATCTTGGCCCGCCCATATAACTTTGTCTTGGCAAATCACACTTGTCTTTTCTTACTCATTTCATACCACTCAAAGTAGTAGTGATCCATGTCCGGGAGCCAATCGCTAAATGCCTTTGGGTCCATGTGACCATCGAAGGAAGGCGCGTCAATGTGGATGCGCCAGGTAATGTCGTCTTCGACAGAGTCCCTCTGTGAACGACTCAAGGTAGTCATCATAATAGTCGTCATGATTGTAATCGTGTTGTGTTGGTGGAGCATGACCTCTACGTACCGGTGGACGGGGAGGATGTGGTTTGTCGAGAGGGTAGTGGTTTTTCAGAGGAGTTGTGTAATGGACACATGATAACAACATTCATTTCATTTCAAATATTTTTGAGCACACAACAACAATCATATAGCCACAAATGAGTATCAAAAGAAAAATTATAAAAATAAAGCTCTTATTCCATTTTTATACATATATCACACGACCAACATAAACACATATGCACATGTCTAGTACATCATTCTATCATAAGTTATATTAATAATTTCTTTGGCAGGTGAGGCACTTCAGGTTTTGACACCATCCCCCATGATCGTTGGCCACCTTAGAAATTCCCCTTATTCTTTTCAACCATATACGATAATGTTCATCTTTACCCTACCTTATTCTTTGATTCTAAAAGGTTGGAATGAAAAGGGTTAGTCTTTAAATAAAAGACTAAGGGTGAAACTTCCATTTTGATAGCTATACATGTAAAAAAATGTTTAATAACAGTATTCAAATAACGTATGATGTGAAATCTGAGGGTGATTAAGTAGTTATGACGTATGATGTGAAATCTGAGGGTGATTAAGAAAAAAGGACTTTCTAGGGTAAGGAAAAAGGACACCCAAAATCATATTATATTCTCAACTAAAACCAATTTCATCTCCAATATAATTAACATCTCTCAGTTTTCCTAATTCATTTAATTACTCCCATAATTGCATGCTTTTCATTATCCTCACTTCTGCCCCATATATTGTCATCCATTCAACAATTCATAACATGACACCTCAATATCATGGTAATAATTATTCACGCATTCCTACAGTTCCCTCCTCATAAACCCCAATTAAGGCATATACATAGTATTTAATTTCAGTAAAAACCACCATCATTTTGATATTTATATGAGGGAAACCAGCTATAAAAATTAAGAAACACAGGTAATCATGATTTACAACAGCCACATCTGAAATTGTAACAATTCTATGTAAAACCGGCACTCCCATGGGAGAAAACAGCAGCCCCATGAGCAAAAACTGCAATCTCCCTTTCCGATTTACTTCAATTCACTATTCTACCATGTGACCGTCCACAATACATTCAAGGATAATTTCTATGTCTAGCAATTGATGATTATAAAACTCTTAATTAAGAGTAAGAAAGTCCAATTCAGCATGAAGATAAAACCCACATAGCCTTCCCATGAAATTACAGAATTTAAAACCATAATTCCCAACAATCCCAAAGAGATTCTCATTTTTTATGTCCCCTAAATTTTCTACAACAAAACTGAAGTTTTTTACTCTCAAATTTTCGTAAATCTAGACCTTTATACCCTATAATGGCATGAAAAGAGAAGGGAAGGGGAAGAGAAGGGCTTATCATGTGGAAGAAGAGGAGGAATCTAGGACTTTGCTAGAGAAGATGCCCAAATCCTTCTTCTGTTAGAGTATAGTGTTCCCAAAATTGGCCAATAGCAAGGAGAGGAGTTGGTACCGTGAGAGAGGGGGTCGATCCAACCCTTATTCTGTTTAGGGCAAGAAATCAGAGGAGGGAGGGGAAGCAGGCGGTTCCTTTAGGGCTGAGGCGAGAATGGCGAGAACTAGAGAGAGATGGTCTTATCACTCCCTGGACCGGTCCAAAATGCACCGCCCATGACTTTTTATTTCCCTTAACCCCGCTACTTTACTATTGGCACACCGCAGTTAGCTATTCTCACACCAATTACATTACTTTTTCGTCACAACATTCTTTTTTATCATCATCAGAGATTAGTTTATTATTGTTATGTAATTGTACAAAATATGAGTTTTACTGGTCGGTCCTTGTCGATACTCGTAGTCCTGCTCGAGATTCCATCCGATGGGTGGACCGAATCTCATAGTGACTTGTGTCTAGCACATTTTTCAGGGGATGGTGCAACAAGTATCACTATGCAGCATATAATGTGTCCCAACCCGGGCTCTGATACTAACGTGATGTGGGATAAGTGGTGAGTGTGAATGCTTTAAGGTGCAACCCTAAGTGGAATGCAATGTGATTATTGAAAGCCCTAATATGAATGCAGATGCATTTGAGAAAGACTAAAATTAACCGTGAGTAATTGATTGAAATAAGTCCTTTTCAGTTGCACATTCGTTTACATAAATTGAACTAAGACACATTAATTCACAAGCAATTGACGCACAAATATCTCAAGCGCGCAATGAATAAACCCTGTAAGTCAGGTGATTTCACAGAAAAAATACATAATAATTGCATCCAATAGAATAGTCCAAACACACAATAATAGATAACAAGACACCAATATACGACTTATGCGCAAGACGACAAAAATCTCGCAATGGTAGCTAGTTAAGTGCTGTTAGCTCCAACTGGGGATGAGTGTTACTAATGGTGAACAAGGATGGCTTGGGAGGGGCTTGTGATTGTAAGGAGGGGTTGTGTGTGTCTGGAGGAGGGTGTGGAGTCTACTTGCGCGACTGTTGATGGGAAAAAGGAGACCGAGAGGAATGGATTTGATTGGAGTCTGTCAAAAGGGATCGAACTGGATGCAGCGGTCAAAAGGTGGAAGAAGATGAAGTGACTTGCTGAAGAGAGTGATGAGAGGTGGCTATTGACGATGGGTGGGACCGGTCCATGTCGTCTTGCGATGGAGGAGTGATCAACGTCGGCGTGCGATGGAGGGGGACTGGTCGACGTTGGGTCGGGACAAAGGAGGGCTGGTCGATGTTGGAATGAGAAGGAGTCGTGAGTTACGATGGAGATATGTGGGAGTTTCGAAGCCCTAGGAGTCACACCAAGTGAGTTATGGTGGAGATATATGGGAGTATCAAAGCCCTAGTAGTCACACCAAGGGGGCCTCTCAAAGTCACACTGGGAGGGAGACCTGCGGTTTTTGAAAACAGAATCAAAATCATCGATCCCCAAATTGCCACTGACATGTGTATATAAAAGGAAAGTAACTGCTAGGGCACTCAAAATAACTGCTAGGGCACTCGAAATAACTGCTAGGGCACTCGGATTAGGCGACTCATAATACCCAAACTGTTCATTTGTCAAATACAACTCGAAAAATAAAAACTAATATATGAAATAAGCTCGGAACAATCATCCGAGCACATCCGTGGACTCGTATTGTCCGCACGGGCAACGGATCACCGCCTCCCGCGGGAATAAACATGTGTAGGTCGTCGATCCCATCATTTAAATAATTGAAAAATCGCGGAGGAAGTGAACCAACAAACTTTCATGAAATAAGATGTTTTTGGATAAAATCACGTACCACGGAATTAAAACATGGATTCAATTGGAACGAGAAGATAATGGATTCAATTGGTACAAGAAGATAATGGATTCAATTGGAACGACAAGATAATGGATTCAATTGGAACAAGAAGATAATGGATTCAATTGGAACAAGAAGATAATGGATTCAATTGGAACAAGAAGATAATGGATTCAATTGGAACAAGAAGATAATGGATTCAATTGGAACAAGAAGATAATGGATTCAATTGGAACAAGAAGATAATGGATTCAATTGGAACTTGAATTTAAAAAAGATACAGTTACCAGGACTGTGGCCATGAATGCCTGATGGAGAAGTCAAAGAGAGTTGGTGTGCAAGTGGTTTCAAGTTTCTTTCGAGTCGTAACACATATAGGAGTCATGACTTATGTGGTGGAATTGGATTGCTTAAACTATAAATGAAAACCCATACTTATTTAAAACTTGTCTTGTTCTATCACTGTGCTATGTGCCATGGTGTACCTTTCTATGCTATTCGAAGGCATGAATTTTTTCACTTGCCCTTTCTTAATAGTTATTAATAAGCTTCCATTTGGAAAATACCACAAAAACTACTAATTTGATGAAGGTAACCCTTACCTCTATGCAATGAGCTTAAATTGCAAGCATGATCTCTTTTCTTTTGACAATATTTTTGCCTCATCTTTTCTGAGGAATAAGCTTTAAAAATGTGAGCTTGGATTCGTTTTTGAAGTGACATTGCTATTCTTATACCCACTTTATTGGGCAAGAACATTTTTGGTTTGGTAAGCCCTATACCAAATTGTTTTAGATGAACTGAAAGTAGCTTGTCTTCCAGTTCTCTTGTTCTCAAGGAATAAGCTTTTAAATGATCACCAGTATGTTTTTAACATGATCATAAGAAAGGACTCAACTAGTCTCCTATTCTTTCATATATTGAGATTCTTAAGGTTTGTCTATTTAATTTTTTTATTCAAAATTTGTGCTCCTTTTTGCCTCTTAGTGATCTGTGCAGCTATTTAAAATTCTAGTTTTGACTCGAGAAGTGGTGGTTTCATTTGAAGGAAAAATCACGGGAGCTTTTACTCCGAGCCTCCTAATTTGAAACTCTGTTTTTATGTTGAACTTTGTAAAGTTAACTTTGGTTGTTTCCCACCATTTCTGAGCCCAAGTTTTTTTAATTTATTTACAAGAAATAAATTATTGGGCTCATCATAAGCTTCTGATTTTCCCCAATTTCATTCAACTCTTTTACTCATCATGAATGGATATGCAATGATGCTTGGATTATTTTCCTTATCAGGCTTCAAATTCTAAATCTTGATGTAAACTGGTAATTTTGAAATTGATTTAAAAGTAATTTTGTAATCTTGACCAAGTTAAGCGATGCTTCGGTTCGTAAGACTCATGTGAGAGCCTATCAATAGATCGACCAATAATCATTAACTAACATTCCACATGCCAGAATACGAGACCATGAAAAACATGGCAAAATTAAACTCAAGTAAAAGAGATGCGGATGGGTATGTGATGCATACAATTAATGACAAAAAGACAATTTTAATTTAGGCAAGCTCTAAAATTAAAGATCAAGTTAAAGAGATCCATACAATTAAACTCACACCATACGAGCATGAATGGAAGGAGAGATTTTCCTTCTGGTCGAGTGAGGCCTCAAAATCAGTCTCGGATCCGGATGGGTATGTGATTGACTAAATGTGGAGGGGGGGGGACCCAACACAGATGGGCAAGCTGATATGGAAGTTCTCGGGTAGTTGCTGGGGGTGACGGAACTGACGGGGGCTCGTCGATTCTGTGTGAGGGGTGACAAAGGAGAGGTCACCGACTCTTGCGCAGTTGGTTTCCTGCGACGACGGCGGGATCTGGAACTGAACGATGAATCAACGGAACAACAATGTGAAGGCCCAATCTCCGACCAAAAGGGTTCTCTGGCGGTCTGGCGGCTTGACCTTGCTGGAAAGGCATAGGCTCCGACAAAAAGTAGTAGGGAATGGGTCGCCGGGGTTCGGCGTGGCTATGGCGATGGTGGTGTGGAGAGGGGGATTTTGGTTCGTGTACTGGAAGGGGCTTTCGGCCGGGAGATCGAGAAACAAATATTTCCTCGGTTTCTCAATATTTCCCAAGCTGTCTTTGAAAAAGGGGGAATCCTTTTATAAGCTGATTAGGTTTGATGTAAGGAAATAATAATATTTGAGAGAGAATAAAATGCATTATGTGACATATATAAAATTTGTCAGGCAGTAAGTAAAGTAAGAAGTCAAGTTTATGAAGAATTTTATAAGCGACTAGATGCCAAAGATGAAGAACGTGACAAATATAAAATTGCTCGAGGTAGAGAAAGAAAGATAAGAGATTTAAGTCAAGTAAAATGCATAAAAGATGAGACAGATACAATTTTGACGGATGATGTGGATATTAAAGCGCGATGAAAAAAATAATTTTATCAACTCTGTAATGAAACAAAAGACAATGAATTGAAATTGAAAGAGTTAAGTAAATCAGAGAAGTATAAGAACATAACATTTTATTGTAAAATTCAAGTATCAGAGGTAAAATATGCTCTAAAAAGATGAAAAATGGAAAAACGGTTGGGCCAGACGATATACCCATCGAACCATGAAAATGTCTGGTAAATGAAGAAATTGTGGCTTACATATTTTTTCAATAAAATAATGAAGTTACCAATGAAGAGAAAATATCTTGCTACTTTTGTATAAGAATAAAGGAGATATACAAAATTATGTTAATTACAGAGGAATTAAATTGATAAGTCATATCATGAAACTATGAGAACGAGTAATAGAAAGAAGATTAAGACAAGAGACTAACATTTCAGAGATTCAATTTGGATTCATGCCAGGGAGGTCGACCTTGGAAGCTATACACCTCTTGATGAGACTCATTGACAACTATCAAGAAAGAAAACAAGATTTGCATATACTGTTTATCGATCTTGAGAAGGCTTATGATAGAGTTCCAAGAAAGATCTTATAGAGAGTCTTAGAAAAGAAAGATGTAAATGTATCATATATTGACATAATTAAAGATATGTATACAAATTCAGTGATAAGGGTGAGGGCATCTGGAGTTTTAACACAGGGATTCTCCATCACTGTTGGATTACATCAAGGTTCAGCTTTAAGCCCTTATCTCTTTACCCTTACCTTAGATGAGCTCACCAGACATATCTAACATGCAATATCTTGGTGTTTATTGTTTGCGGATGATATCGTTTTGGTTGATGTGACGCACTAGGTGTAAACGCAAAACTTGAATCTTGGCGAGATACTTTAGAAAAAAGGGTTTTAAGTTGAGCGGGGCAAAGACGGAGTATATGAAGTTTTAATTTAGCAGTACAAGAAGGATAGATGACTTCGTTATTAAGTTGGGTGATCAAGATATTTTCCGTAGTGACTGTTTTAAATATCTTGGATCGATAGTTCAAAAAGACGAAGGTATTGATTAATATGTGACACATAATCTAAGCGGGTTGGTTGAAGTGGAGAGACACGTCTGAGATCTTATATGATCGTAAAGTACCATTAAAACTTAAGGGCAAGTTTTACCGTACTGCAATTAGACCCGCGATGTTCTATGGTTCTGAGTGTTGGGCAGTGAATTGTGTACATGAGCAAAAAATGGGAGTTGTGGAGATGAGAATGCTTAGGTGGATGTGTGGACACCCGAGATTGGATAAAATTAGGAATGAACGTATCAGGGATAAGACAGGAGTAACACCAATTTCAGAGAAGATGCGAGCAGCTCGTCTAAGATGGTTTGGACACGTACAAAGGAGACCATTAGAGGCACCTATTAGGCGTTGTGAGTGTCTAGTGACTATGCATGTTAGCCGATGGAGGTGTAGACCATTAAAGACTTGAAATGAAACTATAAAGAAAGACATGATGTACTTGGGCATTAGTGAGATTATGACAAAAGATAGGGCACAATGGCGACAAAGGATCCATATAGCCGACCCCACTATAGTGGGATAAAGTCTTGAGTGTTATTGTTGTTTTATGTGGCCTCCTTATTCTCATCATTTAATATCTCCAAAATTAAAGAACCAATATATGTTTTCATTTCTTTCATTAATTTCAAAATCTTTTAAAAATGCTTGGTATATTTAATTTCATTGCTTGCCCAAACTACCACGTTACGTGATTTGTTGGATCCTTTTTATTTGTGGTATTATCATACGATCACTCCAATACGCTGTAACAATGAGCGTGAGTGATATGCGCGACACCAAATAAACAAATACATGCGCTTTAAGTAAATAAACATGCGCGAAGATATGCGCTATACACATAAAATGCTGGAAATAAAAATACAACAAAGTTGCGACTTATGTTGCATCAAATCTTCAGGCATTTTTAAAAAAAGGTTCCATCCGTAATGAAGTTGTTGTTTTTGTATATATATTTTTGTATTTTTCTACCTTTAGACATTCTTGTTTCTTGTTTATGATGTTATTTGTTGATAGTAACGATTATACTTTCTCTATTAGGAATGGAGCACTTAGATTTCCTTGCGCTTCAGAGAATTGAACAGACTTTGTGCTTTAGTGTCACATTGTATACTCATAATACCGGTGGTTTAAAGACGTGACTTTGAATATATTATTTGTTCCACAGGATGATACAATCTTATATATTATCTGAAAAGTTAAATTTGTGAAGTGATATGTTATGGGTTTGTTTTGTTGGTAGATCGATAGTGGTTGGATACATCAGAGAAGCCCTAGAAATGAAGGTAGAGGATGAGAAGTTAGAAGAAGAGGATTGAAGAAGAAGAAAGGGAAAACCCTAGAGGAGGAGAGGGGTTAAAGAGAGTGGAATTTTAGAGAGATAAAGAGAAGTTCATATTTCATTGATTGATTCTTTTCACATGACCTCCCATGTTTATATAACAAGACCCAGGGCCAAACCCGTAACTACATCAAAATACATAAATTAGTAAACTACATGAAAATAGTAAAAAAAATTAAAATACTCCTTCGACTCAATGTGACTCGATTCATAAAGACATAATACAATATGACTCGATATTCTAATACTGGATAACTAACAGAGTGAGATCCATAACACTCCACCTGCCCTTGAAATCGAGCTTGCCCTCAAGCTTGAACTCCTGAGGGATGACCAAGTTCTCTGGATCCTTGATTTCGTGCTAGAATAGCGCCTGGTTACGTGCTGCAGTGCTGTTGGCGGCGAGGAGTAGCGTCAGCGCCATTAGGAAAAAGTGATGCGGAAGGAATGAGGCTGACAGCTTCGGTGGGACAGTGAAAGGAAGGAGTGACAGGATGACAAAGGGAACAATGGTCGATGGACAGAAGGTGTTCAACGGAACCGATGGGGAGGACGGTGTGGTGCAAGGCAGCAATGATAATGCGGCCGAAGTGGCAGGTAGAGTAGGGGTTGCTGGAGCCAGGACTGGCAGGCGATGCAGATAGGGGGACGAAGGCGACATAGCGAAAGCCGGCAGAGCGGGGGCTGACAAGGCGGGCAACGTCGTGGCTGAAGGTACCGACATGGCAGGTACCGACAACACAGGGGGCAAAATGGCCGATGATGGAAGCTATGTCAGAAGGCGGTCAAAATGGACCGAGGAGGAGACTGGCGGGGTCGTGGAAAAAGGCGGAGACAGTGAAATCGACCAAGCTGCATGGGAAAGGGCAACATCCGGGGTTGGCGAAGATGGCAACTATAGAGAAAAGAGCATAAAGAGTTGAAAAATTGTAAACCTTTGCATATACTTCTTGTGTATGTAAACGGGCTTCGCCCATTCTCGATGCGTCGCTGCGGGCTTCGCCCGCCCCCGCCCCCCAACCAAGCGGGCTTCAACGGTTATGCCATAGGCGTCTGCAGGAAGAGGTCTGAAGCGGGATGGGGAAATGATTTAGGCTTCATTTGGTTTAGCGGTGGCGAGAGGAGCAAGCGGGTCCAAATGGAGTTTTCGAACCGGAGGGGGGGGGGGAGGTGGGGGTCGAAACGGAGCGGGGGGGGGGGGGGGTTCCTCCTTTCTGCGGGTGCAAATGAAGAAAACGAAGACGGAGTTTTGTTTGGTTACCCTCCGTCCAGTGGCGTTTGCTCCAAACGCCACCCGAAAATACTAAACCAAATGAAGCACTAGATTCTTTCAAAAAAAGCAGTTATGCCCTAGGTGTCTTTGAAGTCTATGCTTAACAAAATTGCATTGAAAATTACAATTCTCTAAACTAAAACTGCAACTAACTACATCCAAAAAATAACAATTAAATCAAAGACTACCTGATTTATAAAATCTGGAATTAATTTATAAAACATGCTTCAAAAATTTAAAACCTGATTGTTTGATAAAAAATCAAGAATTATAAAACCTGGCCTTATAAAACATGGAATTATAAAACATGCTTCAAAAACAGAACATGTTTGGAATTAATTTCCTTAAATAAAATTAAATAATCCATTGGTGCAATATTAACAGTAAGATGCAAATAACAGAGCATTTCTCACGATTGCAAAAGAGCATTTTTCACGATTATCATGTAACAGAGCAAATAACAGAGCATTTTTCATGATTGCATTCTCACTGTGCATCTCTAGCAAAAAAAAAAAACTAAACTTAAAATCAAACATATGATATTCTTATGCGTCGGCATAGGCATATGTGGTGGCATATGCCTCATTGGCGGCTTCCTCATGCAGGAACCAAAAATATTGACAGTTTGGGAAATGAGGGAAAAAATAAACAGTTGGTCTGCAAACTATTGACAGTTTGAAAAATGAGTATGAAATCTCCATTATCTTCTCTTTGAAGAGGCACGGGGTTCACCCAATTGAAGAACTGCAACACTAATCAATCCAACTTTTACAAATGTGCTTAAAAACAAATCAAGATCAGATAATCAATCCATGCATAAAAATGCGCTTACAAAAAAGTGCTTTTAAAAATGAGGGGAGGAAAGTGTGAAAATGACCTGGATACAGAGGAGGAAGAGGCGGCATCGGCGGGTGCAGTGGTCTTGTCTCTTGAATCTCTTGGAAGCCGGATCTAGGCCGTCGGATGCAGAGGAGGCGAGGTGCGAGGGTTGCCGAAGAAAGGAGCGACAGTGGCTGAAGAGGAAGTGTAGGGGTAGCGGGAGAGAGTTGAAGGTGAAAGGGTTTCCGTCTCTGTTTGCCGTCGGCGATGCAGGGGAGATGCGCAGGGGAGGAGACGTGACTGTGCGGGAGACGTGGGAGGCCGGTTAGAGTAAAAAGATCGCGCCTGTGTGAGAAACATGGCAGGAGATGTGACAGGAGAGCCTGTTGCTGCTTTCGGCGGATTTGATGAAGCCCGTCAAAAAACTGGCAGACGCGTGAAGAATAGGCGAAGGTCTTGCTGGTGGGAATTGCTAATATAATAAAGGCGTCAGAGTTGGTCGGTGGATAAAGTAAATCTGACGGCCATTTTTTTTTAGCAATTTGATCCAACGATCATAAACAGAAGTTTGGTGTGTCTTTGTAATATGTATATTGATTTATATAATATATATATATATATATATATATATATATATATATATATATATATATATATATATATAATAAGGAGAGAAGAGAGTGAAGAGTCCCAATTTCAAAATGTGGGACTATTACAAGAAGAAGGCCAAAGATGGGCCCTTAAATGGGCCTTTACATATTCTTTTCTAACACTCCCCCGCAAGATGGAGTGTTCAAGTCGTAGGCACCCAGCTTGGACAAGAACTGATAAAATAGAGTATTTGACAAGGCCTTAATAAGAAGATCGACAACTTGGTCAGTAGCCAGAACATGTTTCAGTTCCAGCTTCTTCATTTGAACTTTTTCCGAAAGAAGTGGCAGTCAACTTCATTGTGTTTCGTTCTTTCATGGAAGACATGATTCTTGGCTATGTGAATCGCAGCTTGACTGTCACAGAGTGAGGTGGCTGGTGAGGAAAGTTTTACTCCCATATCACTTAGGAGACTCTCAAGCCATATGAGCTCAGATACAACAGACGCCATTGAACGATGCTCAGTTTCGGTCGAAGATCGAGCAACTACAGCCTGTTTTTTTATTGCGCCAAGTAACATGATGACCTCCAAAGTACAAAAACCGCTGGTGGAACGCCAAGCATTCAATGAACCAACATAATTGGCATCTGAATATGCAAGCAATGGAGTAGAGGAAGTTCTGTATACCAGCCCTTGAGCAGGAGCATTTTTCAGGTATTGCAGAATGCGTTCGACAACCTGTAGATGTCACACCCGAGGAGAATGCATAAACCGGCTGACAACCTCAACAACAAAGGATATGTTTGGTCTTGTGACTGTTAGATATATCAGTTTTCCCACCAACCGTCGATAGTATTCTGGGTTTGGAAGAAGATCTGTATCAGATGCATGAACACGCAGCTTGTGATTGACATCCATAGGAGTGTTAACTGATTTACATCCAGAATATCCAACATCCTGAAGAAGGTCGAGACAGTACTTCCGTTGAGCTAAGACAAGGACATGAGAACGTCTTGCGATCTCATGACCAAGGAAATATTGAAGGTTCCCTAGATCTTTCGTTTGAAAAACATAATTGAGGTGCTGTTTGACCACTTGGATTACTTTTGAATCATCTCCTGTGATCTAAGTTATCAAGGCGCCGGGCGTAGCAGGCGCAGCCCTCCGCGCCTCAGCACAGCTGAGGCGGGCGATGTGCCCCAGACGCACCTTAGGCGCGCCCAGGCGCGCCTCGGCGCACGCCTTACAGGCTCTCAGGCACGCCGAAGGCGCGCCCGGGCCTTTCAAGGTATTTTTTAAAAGAAGTTTTTTTTATATGGGCAAAAACATGAACTTAGACGCACCCGAGGCACCCCCTAGGCGCACTTGGGCGCCCAATTCGCTCGCTCAATTCGCTGAAATTGAGCGAATTGGGCGCCCAATTCGCTGAAATTCCGCGAATTGGGCGCCCAATTCGCTGAAATTCCGCGAATTCGCTCAATTTCAGCGAATTGGGCGCCCAATTCGCTCAATTTCCTTTTTCCCCCAATTTTGCGCCTCACGTGTCTCAGGCGCGCCTGCGCCTTGCGCCTAGGTTCCAGGGGCCCTTTGCGCCTCGGTGCGCTTGCGCCTTTGATAACTTAGCCTGTGTTTAGGATGTCATCGACATACACCAAAAGAAGAACTGTTCCCGTTTTGATATGTCAAGTGAATAGAGAAAAATTCACCGAGCTCCGAGTAAAGCCAATCTCCCAAACAGCCCCGCTAAACTTATCGAACTAAGCCCGAGGAGATTGTTTGAGACCATAAATCAACTTCTTAAAAAGACAAACTTGGGACTCTCCCATGGTCTCAAACCCGGAAGGCTGTTGCATGTACATAGTTTTTTGGAGATTGCCATTGAGAAACTTATTCTTGATATCAAGTTGATGTAAGGGACATTGGCGATGCACAACAACGGAGAGGACGCGAACCATGTTGAGCTTGGTCACTGAAGAGAATGTTTCCTCATAATCAAGACCCTGTTGTTGAGTAAATCCATGTGCCACCAGACGGGTCTTAAGTCGATCAATCGTCTTATCAGGAGCATGCTTGATGACAAAGACCCATTTACATCCAACAGTAGTCTTTCCTGAAGGAAGAGGAACCGGATCCCTAGTTTGATTAGCCCCGAGGGCCGTCATTACTTCGTCCATGGCCGCCCGCCAGCCCGGATGTTGAAGATCCTCCTGCACAGAGTTAGGTACAAAAATAGAGGATAATGAGGTAACAAAGGTCTGAAGCACTGGGTTTAGGCAATGTAAGGGTACATAATTTTACATAGGATAGATTGTGGAGGGAGAAGGCGGGTCGACAGGTCGCAGAGTGGCAGAGGTTGAAGCCGATTGCTACGAGGCAATGGAGCGTGGAGGTCGTCGAATATACACACAAAGTAGTGGGGTGGGGGTGGGTTGGTGGAGACCCGGAGCTGGGAAGGGAAGAAGAGAAGATGGTGGAGACGGAGCTGGTGGTAGTGGAGGAGACATAACTGGGATGACAGATCTTGGTAAGGATGGTGTTGGAGAGGACGGTGGAGTGAAGAAAAACGGTTGATCTTACAGGCCGCTGTGGCTTAAAGAGACAAACCGCTGTGCCTAAAATAGGCGAACTGCCGCGGCTAAAACATGCAGCCGCTTCGATGAGAAGAAGCAAACCGCTGCGTGAAGAAAGCATCGGGCAGAATGAGATGAACCAAACACATCGTGTCAGACACAGAACAAGCCGCACGGTGGGTCCCAGTAGCAAAGTCTATAAAAGCGAGGGGACACAAGTCCATAAGACAAGGAGCAACAAAAGGTGAATCGTGCAGTCTAAATAAAACTATCCGCCGAGGGAGGCCGATAGGATGCCGCACAAAGGGTTGTAGGTTGAGTTCTATCCGTCGAGGAGTTACGGTTAGCAAACTGAACAGAGGGCTGTGGTTAGAGAATTAGAGACCGCCCGGATAGATCGCTTGCTCTGATACCATGTAGAGAAGAGCACAAAGGGTTGGGAAATTGTAAACCTTTGCATATACTTCTTGTGTATGTAAATACAAGTATGAATACATATATATAGATAGAGAAGAGAGTGAAGAGTCCCAATTTCAAGATTTGAGACTATTACAAGAAGAGGAAGAAGGCCAAAGATGGGCCCTTAAATGAGCCTTTACATATTCTTTTCTAACAACAACAATGTAGGTAGGGGCAGAACTACGAAGTATCCTGACCTCTCCAATTGGTCAAGCTTAGTGTCCAATTGGTCATGCTGGGTGTCGTGGCGAGACGTGGAGTCCTTGAATGATGTCGACCACTTCAACAACATTGAGTAGAGGACAGTGGCATCCACTTCACGAAATGTCCATTAAAATGAGAAGATTAAATAATTAATTCCAAGAGGAATTAGTTAATTCAAATAGGAATCAATTAGAAATCAATTTTGTGGGGCTGCTGGTTGGGTTCAAAAATAAGGGCGCAGGTTCGAGGAGATCGAATGGATGGGCGCAAAGGGTACTGGGCTCGAGGACAAGGGCGGTTGTTGAGTTGATGTTGACATAAATTGGGAGTGAACCACACCGACTTGAACATGCAAGGGTTTGGCTCGATACGACAGAGCAGCATGCGGCGTGGCCCGTGGGCTCAAATGGATTGGATTGGGTGCTCGATGTCGTAGTGGAAGGCGCGCGCGTGCGAAATCAGGCGGAGAGGAGTGGTCAGTTCTGGACGAGGATGGAGAGGAGAGGCTTGTCCATGGAAAGAGGAGTCATCGACTACGAGCAGGGAGTGCAGAATGGCTGTCGTCGTCCCGTGCGGGGGGGATTCCAAGTGGCTGAGTCAATAGCGCTGGCGCTAGGAAAGAATACAAAAGGCGTTGATCACTGGGGGGAAGAGCAGATCCTGTAGCGGTCGATCGGAGGAGACAAACTCGTTGGGGTGAGGCTCGCGTGCAACAGTAAGAATGGAGTTCGAGCGACGGAGAAGCAGAGAATATTGTGTTCGGCTGGGGAAAAGGGGAGGATATTGTGTGCGGTTGGGGAAAACAGAGAATATTGTGTGCGGTTTGTGATTCCAAACTCTGATACCAATATGTTATGAGCTTGTTTTGTTGGTTGATCGTTTGAGGTTAGATGCATGGGAGAAGCGCTAGAAATGAAGGTAGAGAAGTTAGAAGAAGATTGGATAAGATGATGAGAGGGGTTAGAGAGAGAGACGAATTTTAGAGAGATAAAATGAAGTTCATGATTGATTCTTGTTACATGACTTCCTGGGTTTATATAACAAGATCCAGAGGCAGACCCATAAATACATCAAAATACATAAATTAGTAAACTACATGAAAATAATAAAAATATCAAAATACTCCTATCACTCAATGCGACTCGATTAATAGACTTAATCAATATGACTCAACACTCTAATACGGAATAATTAACGGAGTGGGATCAAATGACATAAAATTCTTGCAGATATTTTTGTAATTTAGTTATATGGATCAAGATTTAAAATATTAGTTTTGTCAATATTTATTGCTAATCTCTTCCTTGCACTTCTCTTCATGGTATTTTTCCATTTTCTTTTAGGCATTGTTTTTATTCATCAGCTGTTTCTTTTAGAAATCATCTATATGGATAGTGAAGTGGCTCCAGAGTTGATCTATGACCAGAGCTTGGGTCTATACTACCCCGCTGTCTCTGATTATTATGGATATTACTATACAGGTGAATTTTCTTTAGGCTGCTATGGTAAGTGGTTTCTTCTCTGATGTTTTTTATGTTTAATCTGGTCTGCAAATATGTTTATTTTCCAGGACCCGAACCTACAAGTGAATGGGATTCCCACCAGCAGTTCTTTGGACAAGATCCTCAGATTGCTGTATGTATTGAAAATTTTCTATTATGTGCTTCTTCTGATCCCCACTGCATTGTCTCAATGTTCTGTTTTGTACTTTCTGCAGGGTATGCAGACAGAAAGTTTGCCAAATGTATATTACATTCCTAGCTACGGATATGTACAGTCTCCTTATAATCCATACAATCCTTCCATTCCTGGGGCTGTAATAGGAACTGAAGCCTCATTTATAGAAACACATTACCCTACTAATCCTCCACATCAGTTGGTTGTTTCTTCTCCTGCCTATATACCAGTTGGTATTGATTCTAGTTCAGATACAGTTCCAAATAGCTATCTCAACCCTTTGTTGACAAGTACTGGTGCATTGCCAGCTACGAAACCTGATGGGGACAGCAAAAAGTTGCCTTTTGCACCTCAGTTGGCACCTATAAATAGATCTCAAGCTGCTCTAGTTGCTTCAGATCATTTGGCTCTCAGTGGCTTCCAGACATCATCTAGCCTGTCTCATACAGCACCAATTTCAGTTGCTAATGCGGTGCCAGCTAAACAGTCTTCAGTTGGATCCTTGATTAATGGCAGTGTCCCTGGCGTCAATCAGCAGGTAAATCTCCTTAAATATTATTTTCTAATTGCATAATGTTGGCTTAGAATCAGATAGGTTGTTGGTTATCCTTGCCTAATATGATTGCTTGCCCCCCTGAGTTTGAGTAATAAAAAATGGCATATTTTAAGGTTTATGCATATGTAACTGTTAATTCCTCAGCAAACTTGAGTTTTATTTGCAGTCTACTTTTAACCTGAATGCTGCTCGTCAATGAGAAGGTTCCCCACAGTATTTGGAAATTAAACTGGGTTTTAACTTCTGGTGGTTTTAACTTCTGGTGGATACTGCCTGGTTGTTTGATTTTGACAATTTTGGTTGAAATTTTTCAATGAAGATTTGTACTAAAAGTTTTGCTCTATTTTCATAGGTCTAAAGTGATACTTTGGTAAACTCTAGAGTTGTCAATGGACTGGAATTCTATCATATTTTCCTAATAAAATTCATTAGTATTATAACTTATACCCTAGTTATATAATACCTGTTTCATATGTCAAACATTTATTGATAAAAAAGGTAAGTAAAACTATAAAAAATAGAATCCAAAAAACATAGTTGTCAAGGCGCGCGCCTAGGCGAGCCTGAGGCGCCGGGCGCACCAGGCGCAGCCCGCTGCGCTTCAGCACAGCTGAGGCGGGCGATGTGTCCCAGGCGGGCCCAGGCGCGCGCTTTACAGGCTCCCAGGCGCGCCCGGGGCTTTCAAGTTTTTGTTTATAAGTTCTTTTTTGATATGGGCAAAAACATGATCTTAGACTCACCCGAGGCACCCCCTAGGCGCACTTCGACACCCAATTCGCTGAAATTGAGCGAATTGGGCGCCCGTTTGTGGAAATTGAGCGAATTGGGTTCCCAATTTGCTGAAATACCGCGAATTCGCTCAATTTCAACGAATTGGGCTTCCAATTCGCACAATTTCAGCGAACTGGGCTCCCAATTCGCACAATTTCAGCTAACTGGCCGCCCAATTCGCCCAATTTCAGCGAACTTGGCGCCTAATTCGCTCAATTTCAGCGAACTGGGCGCCCAATTCACTCAATTTCCTTTTCCCCCCCATTTTTGCTCCTCACGTGCCTCAGGCGCGCCCCCGTGCCTTGCGTCTAGGCTCCAGGGGGCCTTTGCGCCTCGGTGCGCCTTGCGCCTTTGATAACTTAGCCTAAAAGCTATCAAATGAAGGTGTTGAAAGCAATTTGGTTTCTTTGTTTGAGGGAGACATGACACAACATTAATAGGGAAATACGCAAAAAATCTTGCGTATAATGAAATGAATGATATACAAAAGAATAATGAGGCATGCGGCTCATAACTTTTTCCCCATTGGATGGTTTCTATAGATGTTGATTTAATACCGGTTTGGGATATTGGGATGTCACAATGAACCCCGACGAGGTTGATTCTCGCATGGGAGGGTGCGCGCTTGGTTACTCAAGCTCTAGATGTGGATGCACTATCTGATTAGCGTAGTGTAAAAAACTTATGTATATAAACTTGTATAAAAGGTGAGTTCAGGGACTTATAACCGAGGTGGTTTTTGTCTTGGCGAATGGTGTCTCTTACGAGGAAGATTAGTATGCCATAAAAGATAAATATAACATACGTGATTCGCCAAAACCCAAAGATTTTAGGCTCTGACGGAGTTGAGTTGTCCGTTGAGAAGAGTTCAATAGCTAAGAGTTGCAGCCATGGGGTTAAAGATGAGACGAGGCTTATTGGAGGTTTCCTTTGGAGCTACTAGGTAGCTGACGTATGAGAAACGCCTGAAAGGGGGCTTGTTCAACTACCTTGGAAATATGAGGCTATGAGAGAGATGAGGCCATAACTCAGCATGACAGAATCGTATGTCACCAAAATTCATCGCTGATGACAAAAGTAATAGATGGCCTCGACACTTGTAAGGAACGATGCTTTGGAGCTCCTTGTGGAGGAGAAACATACCCGTCGACTTTAGCTCTGTTTCGACAATGTAAATTGAGGAGGCACTCCTCCGGGAGCCTTGGTTGAAGCAACAATTGGAAGTGCGAAAAGGATTTAGATGCAATTTAATTACTTTTGAAGGGTGAATTTAATATTTTAAAATTTCACCACAAGTGATTACAGAATCACACACAATTCACGGTTAACACAAACAATAATAAAAGTAGTAGAAAAAGAAAGATGAACCAATTGATGGAGGTGTTCCAATCAATGGTGGTCTCCCTCCACGCTTGGATGAACTCCATACAACTCACACTTTGTGCATCCGACTCCTCCAATGATGGGTCCTACAACGGCCACCTCCCCGAGCATGGCCACCCTCGCTCCGAGGTAGTCCTATTCCTCACTATGTCAAAATGGTTTTTCTTATTTTTTGAAGGCCGTGAAGACTCTCTCGTGGATTACCCACTGCGAGCTATTCTTCACCAACCAACGAACACCGTAGGAAGACTGCCTTGGCATTGCCTCGTTCCACCTCATGGGCTCAACCCAACTTTGGTTCACTCAGCTCCAAAGGGAGCGACCCTAGCTTATTTGGGAGGAGTTTAAGTACTTTTGTTTGCTCCTCTTTGAACCCCATTACGCAATAACCCTCTTGGCGACCTCATTGCTCTCAAGAAAATGGGCCCCATAGACGACTACTTTGAGAAGTTCCAGGTTTTACCTGCTCGTACACCCTCTGTGAGCTCCTCTCAGCAGGTTCCCGTCTTTACGACAAACCTTCATGAGCGCTTTTGCCTTGACATGGAGTTTCAGGTCCCTCCAGACCTCATGAATGTGATGAGTTTTGCGCGGGGTTGTTAGAAACAACTCTTCTTAGACCGACCCTAGGGAATCGACAGGGATATGGAGTGGACTTTTCGAGGTAGCTGCTCCCCAGGGCAACCACCCACCTAGATCGTCGAAGGGGATTGATTCGAACCTCCTTCTCTTCCGTCACCGCCTCTCTGTCTCTAAGATGGTTGATCGCTGCACTAAGGGTCTCTGTTTAAATTGCGATGAGACTTTCAGACTGGGTCACAGATGCAAGCGTCTCTTCTTGGTGGAAGTGGACGACCCTTTTCACGATGATGATGATGCATACACAAAAGTCCCAGAGATTACCTTGCATGCCATCCCCGACCCTCAGGAGGGTCATACGATCCAAATGGTTGTTACACTCAAGGGCCACACCCTCCTCGCCCTTATGAACTCCTATGTTCCGTCTCAACAGGTTGGCCTTCTCCTACGTCGCCAGCCACCCCTACGTTCCGTCATACGATCCATACGATTGACGACCCTCTGGCCAGCCACCCCTACGTCGCCACAAGGGGGCCTTCTCAGACCCCTTTGTGCACCCATTGAAGAAGGAGATTATCCTGCACCTCGCTCGACCTTTAGGATGAGATATTTTGCTGCCACGACATTGCTTCTCCTTTCAAGCAGCCCTAGGTCAGATTTGCTGCTGTTTCACCAAAACTGCCCACCAGAAAATCCACCCGAGTCTCTACGTCGCGCTAATTGGTTCCTTACCGCCTTGACCTTGAGGGCAAGGTCATTTTTTAAGCCAGTGGTGTTGATACGTATTTGCGTTGGGGAATACGTCTCACACATACGCTCAGACATTTGTCCTTACCTTGCATGAGTCACTCAATTGCTTGTTTATTTATTATATTATCTAAGTGTTTTGTCTTGTAGTGAAGATCTCCATCTATATAAGGAGCCCTAGGGGCGGAGTCTTGCTTATCGTTTGAGTATTAGTTGTTTGGCTCTCTTTGAGAGGGCAGATCTCGGAGGACCTAGCCTCCAGGTACTTGGCGGGATCCTGCCTCCCGATTATATTCATATTCCTTTTTTGCAATCTAAATTCTCGTCCGTGTTTGTTCTTGATACGTCTGGTTTGTATTCAAACTTTTTATCTGTTCAGCCTTCTTGCTTATATATTGCTTGTTGAAGTCATTTATTCATAATTTTGAAACCCTAAATAAAACATCCATGAATATTCCAAATATTGGATCCTCCTGTAATTGAACTGTCCAATATCCCTGGTATATTTTTTCTTAGAACTGTCTGCCTTGCTTGAATTTGTAATGGTTAAATCTGAATTCCCAAATGTTTTGACCAATATCAAGAAAGATATTCTGATCTACACTATATCGCACGGGGACGGAAACGTGGTGCAGGATACAATACAAAACGAATACGGAAAACGTGATTTTTTAAAAAATTAGGATACGAGAAACGTTTTTAATTATTTTAATATAATTATTAATTATATTAATAATGCTATAAATAACATCCAAGTAAACAAGCACCATAAAGAACATTAAAGATTTCTCCATGTAAGTGGTTTTCCCACTATTAGCATATAATATCTGCTATGCACTACTTGAAAGCATCATGGATATTTACTTTACTTATTAGCCATCAAGGGCTAGTTAGTTTAAACCTAGTTTCTTGAACATTGAAAAGAAGTTTCAGGCTTCTAACATGATGCATTATCCTCTTAAAATTAGAAGACATGATGTAATGTTTTTAGCCATATATTGGATATTAATGTGATGCAGAAAGAAGAACCAGGAGAAAAAGAAGAAACAGAAGGAGGAGGAGAAGGATAAGAAAAAAAAGAAGAAGATGAAGGAGGAGAAGAAGGAGGAGGAGAAGAAGAGAAGGAGGAGGAGGAGGAGAAGAAGAAGAAGCAGGCGGAGAAGGAGGAGAAGAAGAGAAGCAGGAGGAGGAGGAGAAGAAGAGAAGCAGGAGGAGGAGAAGAAGAAGGAGGAGGAGGAGAAGGAGAAGAAGCAGAAGATGAAGAAGAAGAAGAAGAAGAAGCAGGAGAAGAAGAAGCAGGAGAAGGAGAAGGAGGAGGAGAAAAAGAAGAAGCATGAGAAGATGGAGAAGTAGGAGAAGATGGAGAAGCAGGAGAAGAAGAAGAAGAAGGAGGAGAAGCAGGAGTAGGAGAAGAAGAAGCAGGAGAATAAGAAGAAGGAGAAGAAGAAGAAGGAGAAGAAGAAGAAGGAGGAGGAGAAACAAGAGAAGGAGAAGGAGAAGAAGGAGGAGAAGCAGGAGCAGCAGAAGAAGAAGAAGCAGGAGAAGAAGAAGAAGGAGGAGGAGAAGAAGCAGGAGAAGAAGAAGAAGAAGCAGAAGAAGGAGAAGAAGAAAGGAGTATCTGCGGGATCGGGAGCGGAACGCCTGTAAGATCGGGAGCGGAACAGGAAACCTGATGCGTAAAATGAAATACGCGAGCTCTATATCTCACGGAATCGCGTATCCCCCTTGCGGGATACGCGATTCCGAAAATTAAAAATATATATATTTTAAAATGCGTTTCCTGGAGTTTCAAAAACGCGTTTCCGCGCTTTTTCGAGCGTTTCCCGTATCCGGTACGCGTTCGAGTCGATACATAGACCATTTTTAAGTATCCGTGGTTTGTAGGATCCACACATAAACGTAAATATCTTATTCTGACTGTAAAGAATTCGACATACATGGAGATCTGTCTCATCGCACGTCTAGTAGAATGCGACGTTGTTTCATAGACTTCTACGTTGTTTTTGTCTATCGTGACTCAAGTATACATGGTCATTTTACCTTTTTATACATACACAATACATATCCTAAATCACTTAATTATTCTGTATGTCAAATGAAGAGGTTTTTTCCAACAAAAATGACAATTGGTCTCGACGAGCTGTTTGAGTTCGAGATTGATAGCCGGTGAAGGAGCATGGACTGAAGCGATGGAGGTAGATAAAACTGGACGAATCTTGGACTCGATGTGGAGCAGTACTTTGTTGCTAGACTAAGAGAGAGAGCTCGGATCCACCAGCTGATAGGTCGTTAGTGCTGTTGATTCGGGGCTATGTGATGCTTTCCGGTGATGCACAGAATGAGGAATGCCTTATGGAGTTCGGCTATTGAGGGAGCACGTGCACGCTCACTTTCTTCTTTTCTTTTGCCTCTTTTGTTTTGTTGCATCCATCATTTCTTCTTCGTGTAGAGATTTACCCTTTGCGGATCTTGACCCAGGTTGGACTAATATAATGTTGTGGATGAGTACAATTTTATAACATATACAAAAGGTTTATTTAGGCATACTGAAGGATATCATAACCTAACCGAAGGTTGAACCATTAAGAAACAAAAGTTCAATTGGGATTCATTTCAATTTTACTACTATCATCATATACTAATTATAATAATATATTACCCCCAACTTGACTAATATTCCATGTAGACAATAATATAAGCCGATTTATTGTTAAAATATAATAAAAATATTAAAAATGTAAATGTATATGAAATAATATTACATTTTGTCTTCATGTATTATTATTTTTAATTATCATCATCATCGTTAACAACAATCATAATCACGAGCAAGCAATGCTTATCACAACTCTTTTGGGTTGTCTAATATTCCATGTATATGAAATATTACCCCCTAATTGACTAATATTCCATGTAGACAATAATATAGGCCGATTTATTGTTGAAATATAATAAAAAGTATTAAAAATGTAAATGTATATGAAGTAATATTTACAATTTTGTCATCTTCATGTATTATTATTTTTAATTATCAACAACATCATTAACAACTGTTAGAGAATATTGGGGGAAAAAAATGTAAAAGCCCATTAATGTGACCCATTTATAAGCCTGTTTGGCTCTCTTGTTTAGTCCCACATCCTTTGTATTTGATTCTTTCTCACCCTTCTCTCATATATATTTGTATTCATACTTGTATTTTCGGATTTAAGAGGTATATACAAGGTTTGCACCATTTCTCTACATGGTATCAGATGAATTTTCCAACCGCTGGCCTGATTTTGCCTTCCCTTCTCGCGCAAGGCGCGGTTAGGCTTCTTCTAGCTGCCACCTCCTAAAAATCCCGTGGCCTCCACCTTCTTTCCCTTCTCGCGCAGGGCGCGGTTATACTCCCCGCTCTCCTGTCGGGTTTGCGGTTAGGATTCTTCTAACCGCCTTCTGCTCGCAGTGCGGTCTGCTTGTTGTTCGATGCCTTTTGCTCTTTGCTACTCGCCAACGGTCTGCTCGCTGTTCGCTGCGATCTGCCTTTTGTTCACTGTTCGCTGCGATCTGTCTTTTTGCTCGCAGCGGTCTGTTCTTTTCTCATTGCTTCTTGCCGGCGGTCTACGTTTTTTTGGCCTTTGCCCGCTGCGCTCTGTGCTTGTCCGCTGCGGTCTGTCCTGCATCTTTTTGTGCTTTCTCTGCTCCTCTCTGGCAGATAGCACCTTTTCTATCCGCAGGATTCTTGTCGTGCTGGTGTATGTTTCTTTGGGGCCTCATGTCTTTATAGCTTCTCTACCGGGTCCCACTAGTCTGACATCGTGCGGCATGGCCTTTCCCTCTCCGGACTGCTGGTTATGGTCTGTTCTTTGCTACTCGCTCCCACCCGTTTTTTTGGCTCGCAACGGTCTGCTCGCTGTTCGCTGCTCGGCGGCCTTTTTGCTCTTTGTTCGCAGCGATCTGCTCGCAGTCTTCTCGTTTGTTGCAACCGTCTCTCTCTTTCCGCTGCAGTCTGCTTGCTTGTCGCTGCGGCCTTTCTCTCTCCGTTGCGACCTCTGTTCCAGTTTGCTCAGCTGTGGTCTTCTCAGTTCGCCCGTGTGATCTTCCCGCTGCAATTGTATTCTAACCGCTCCTCTAGCGGTTTGCCCTTCTAGCGGCAGTCTCGCCTTAACCCGCTGTGCCTCTACCCGCTGCAATCTAATCTAATCGTTGCGGTCTCTTCTCACCTGCCGCGGTCTTCTCTAACCGCCGCTCTGCTTGCCGCGGGCTCCTTGAGGTAGAGCCTGTTAGCTGCGGTATTTTCTAACTGCTTAGATCTTGTGTAGCCGCGTGCTCTCCTAGCCGCAGCTCTTCTCTTCAGTCCGCGGCCTCTATCCGCCTGTTCTATCCGCCTGCGATATTTTTTAACCGTTGGATCTTGTCTAGCCGCGTGCTCTCCTAGCCGCAGCTCCTCTCTTCAGTCCGTGACCTTTATCCGCCTGTTCTATCCGCCCTGTCCGCTTGCCCATGGATCACGCTGTTGCTTCCACCCCACCAGCTCGTGCTACTACTCCCATACTTAAACTCCGTGATGAACTCCGGATTACCACCATCTCCTTAGCAGGAAGCATAACTTTGTGGAATGAGTGCACTTTTTTCGCAGGGTGTTGCAGACGAAAGGCCTTCATCATCTGACACTTGGTACTCCTGCTCCCACCGATGAGCGGATTCGTGATGATGGTCGGGTCCAGTCATGGCTTCTAAACTCAATGGACACAAAACCATACAAAATGACTATGTATCATGAAACGACAAAGACAATGTGGGAGGAGCTCCACTCCCTCTATTCTGGGCAGAACAGTCTTCAGCACTTGTTCGACATCATCTCAGATACAACATCAGCCTCATACCACAAATTTGGTTACCTAACAGGCCCAGAAAGAAGCAGTCGGGATTGCTATGATGATGACCCATGTTCCTTCTCATTTGCATAACGTTTGGGCTCAGATTCTCTCTTCCTCTATAACTCCCTCTCTGTCAGATGTTTGCTCTATGCTTCTGAAGGTTACAACGCCCCTGGATGCTCCTGTGTCTCTCTCTCCAGCTCTTCTACAACAACCTACACCGGTTCCAACCTCTCGAGGTTCCTTGACCCGTGGGTGTTGCGACACGTCTCGGGGACGAGGACGTACTGGACGGTCTTCCTTTAAATGCACTTATTGTAGACGAGATGGTCACCTCGAGGCTACCTGCTATCGCAAACATGGTTTGCCTCCACATCTTGCTGCCTCTGCTAAAGCTGAGCCTCCTACTTCTCCCGCACCGGACTCTGCCTCTTCCACTTGTGAAGACATCAATGCTCTACGCACCCAGCTCATCTGGATCAGTTGCGTCAATTTCCAATGTATGCATATCCTGTCTTTCCCAGGGCTCTCACTGGATTGTGAATTCAGGAGCCACACACCATATTACTTCGCATCGACCTCCTCAATACTTGCTGACTGCTCATGCAAAGTTCATCACCGCGACCAATGGTGATACTACCCCGGTGTCCGGCGCTGCTGATATATCTCTCACGCCTACTCTATCTCTGTCTTCGACCCTTCATGTTTCAGGATCACCATTTAATTTGCTCTCTGTTGCCGCCTTACTCAGGATCTTAATTGCTGTGTTACATTCTCACCCTCTACCTTTGTTGTGCAGGATCGGAAAACACAGAATATCATTGGTAAGGGTTGACTGTCTAACGGGCTCTACCTTCTGGATATTCCACCTTCTGCTCTCTCTGTCGTCTCATCTGCCGATTGACATCGTCGTCTTGGGCATGCTCCCCTCTAGATTCTCAAGAAAGCTCTTCCGGATGTCTCCCTACATGAGTTTATTTGTGAAGCTTGTATCTTTGACAAACAACACCGTGCTTCTTTTCACCATACTTGTACTGAGAGTGGTACTCCCATATCGTGCATTCTGATATTTGGGGACCATATAAAACCCCTAGTATGTTTGGATATCGTTACTGCCACTTTTATTGATGATTACTCTTGGTTGACCTGGTTGTACTTACTTCGCGATCGTGCTAAACTGACCTCTACATTTCGAGTATTTATTGCGGAAACTCGTACTCAGTTCTCCTTACCCTTAAAAATTATTCCTACTGATAATGCTCGTGAATACAGTAGCCGAACATTCTCTAATCTATGCACTGAGTTTGACATTGTACATCGAACATCGTGTGCATATACGCCTCAACAGAATAGAGTGGCCGAGCGAAAGAATCGTCATCTTCTTGATGTTGCTCGGTCACTCATGATTCAAATGTAGGTACCCACCCTATACTGGAACTTCGCTGTGTCCGCAGCATGCCACCTCATCAATTGCATGCCCTCCTCCATGCCCGACTTTGCCACTCCGTTCAGTCTTCTGTTTCATTCCAAATCCCCGTTTACCCTCAAGCCTCGTGTGTTTGGATGTACTTGTTACGTCCACAATCTTGGTCCATCCATAGATAAGTTTGCCCCTCGTGCCAACAAGTGTATGTTTGTGGGGGTACTCTCGGACTCAAAAAGGCTGTGTGTGTTATTCTCCCACCACTGACAAAGTGGTAGTCTCAGCCGATGTCACCTTTCTTGAAGACCAACCATTTCATGCTTCACCTTCAGCTCCTCTTCTCTCCCCTCCCATACCTTGTCCTACTGTTCCCGTCACGTCTTCTCTACCACCCCTCCTTCCCACTCCACTCCTAGCACCAGTACCATCCAAACCACCTCTTCGTGTATACACTCGTCGCACTCCTCCCTCTGGAGCCCTACCGCAGCTACCTTCTACTAGTGCTATCTTGCGGTCTGACGATCCAACATCAACATCTACAGCTTATCCCCTTGCAAATTATGTATCTATGCATCGCCTATCTCCACTTGTCCTCAAGTTAGCACAATCTCTATCTTCCATATCTATACCTAACTCGGTGCAGGAGGCTCTCCTTCATCCAGGGTGGAGTGCAACTATGGAAGAGGAAATGACAGCCCTTTGGTCCAACCAGACCTGAGATATGGTCCCTCTTCCTTCGGGACAATCTTGTGTCAGCTGTAAGTGGGTCTTTGCAGTCAAACATGCTCCGGAAGGGACAGTTGATCGCTTCAAAGCCCGTCTTGTGGCCCGAGTGTTCACTCAACAACAAGGTCTTGATTACGATGAAACTTTCTCTCCCGTCGCCAAGTTAAACTCTGTTCGGGTCTTGATCTCCTTAGCTGTTCATCACAACTGGCCCCTCCATCAGTTGGATATCAAAAATGCATTTCTGAATGACGACCTTCTCGAGACGGTCTACATGCACCAACCTCCCGGGTTTGAGACCAAGGGGGAGTCTCGTGTCTGTCATCTCCTAAAATCTATTTATGGTCTCAGCAGTCTCCTAGAGCTTGGTTTGACAAATTTAGTAAGGCCGTTCGCGAAGTTGGATTCAAGAGGAGCTCGACTGACTTCTCTCTTTTCACTCGTCATCAATCAACCAGGACTGTCATTCTCCTCCTGATTTATGTGGATGATATTTTGATTACTGGAGATGATTTCACAGGGATACAACAAATCAAGCAACACTTAAACTCTGTTTTCTAAATGAAAAATCAGGGGACTCTCCGGTACTAACTTGGACTTGAGGTTACAATACGACCTGATGGTCTTGTCCTTTCACAATGGAAGTACTGCCTTGACCTCTTTCAAGATGCAGACTACTCAGGGTGCAAACCCGTGGAAACTCCGATGGATGTCAATCACAAATAATGTGCTTATGAGTCTGACTCAAATTCTCTTCTTACGAAACCTGAGTACTATCAGCGTCTTGTAGGAAAACTGATATATCTGCCGGTTACAAGACCTGATATCTCATTTGCTGTTGGAGTGGTCAGCCGATTTATGCATGCTTCTCAGATCTCTCATCTTCAGGCAGTAGAACGCATCCTCAGATTGAAGAAAGCTTCTGGATAAAGGCTTGTATACAAGTCATCCTCCTCTCTATCTCTTATTGCATATTTAGATGCGGATTATGCGGGCTCCCTTGATGATCGACGTTCCACTGCGGGTTTCTATACCTACTTTGGAGGGAACCTTATCACCTGACGTAGCAAGAAACAATCTGCGGTTGCTTGTTCTTCTGCTGAAGCCGAGTATCGTGCAATGACGGCCGTTGTATATGAACTTACCTGGCTTGAGAGTCTCCTTGGTGATTTGAGAGTCACTCTAATCTCACCAGCAACTCTGTTTTGCGACAGTCAGGCTGCGATCTAATTGCAAACAATCTCGTGTTCCATGAATGGACCAAACACATCGAAGTTGACTGTGACTTTGTTCGGGAAAATGTTCAATTGAAAAATTAGAGCTAGAGCATGTTCCTGCTTCTGGGCAAATTGCTGGCGTTCTCACCAAGGCATTACAACGACAAATGTACCATCAGTTCTTGTCCAAGCTTGGTGCCTACGACTTGTATGCTCCAGCTTGCGGGGGAGTGTTCGAGAATATTAGGGAAAAAATGTAAAAGCCCAATAGTGTGACCCATTTATAAGCCCGCTTGGCTCTCTTGTTTAGTCTCACATCCTTTGTATATGATTCTTTCTCTCTCTTCTCTCCTATATATTTGTACTCATACTTGTATTTTCGGATTTAAGAAGTATGCACAAGGTTTGCACCATTTCTCTACAACAATCATAATCACCAACAAGCAATGCTTATCACAACTCTTTTGGGTTGTCTTTAGACGATTCCTTTTCCATTACAGTCTCGTGTTGAGGTGTTTAACCAAAAAACACAATTATCTTAAACAAATTTTATTCATGTTAGATCTACCTCTCTTCTGCCCAATCCTTCGACACTAACTCTGTCTAATCATCTAATTGACGTCATTTCTATTCTTCGTTGTACATACCCAAACCACGAGGTCTATTTCTTATTAACTTATTTTTGCGTAGATATCACTTACATTATTCCTTTAATGTAATCATATCTAGTTTTACCACACATCCATCTTTTTCATTTTTATCTTATATCCTTAAAAATCTTTTGATATTCTTCTAATGCATAATATTCTTGAAGCAGTTCTTCATTTTATCCACTACCTAGATCCATTACACTTCGGTATCTCATTATTTTCAAATAAAATTGATTGATAATTGTTAATATTGTGACCATTACAATTTCATATCTTGTACTCACTCTCCTTGTTCTACTAATTTGAAGCCCTTTATCCTCCTGTGTTCTAATTTTTCACTTTAGTAGATTTCTCGTTGATTAGATTTATGCCATATACATAAGTAATACACAGGCAAATCACTTTGGATATCATTTGTAATCATTTCCATTAGATATGGACTCAATGCTGAACCTTGATGTAAACGTATTGTGTTTTTTAAAAAATTGGTTACTCCATAATTACTTATATTATTAGTTACTCCACATTACTTATAGTACTAGTTAGTGCTCTATCATACATATTTTTATTAACTTTATCATATTTTGACGTAGTTTTTGTTCCTTAATGCACACCATATCAAATATTGTCAGTTTTTTTTTTCTTTACACTTCATCTATTTTCATTAAATCGCATCCAAAGCAGATCATCTTAATATGAAATCAAATTGATTCTCCCCAATTGACCTAATTTTTCTAACTCCATGCTCTATAACTCATTCCAATAACTATGTTGTATGACACAAGTTCTGTTTCTCTATTGTTAACACAGTGTTAACCATTTTTTTGAATATTGTCATGAAAATGTTTTTTCCAACTATTTGACATACTTTTAACCTTATCCCAATTAATAAAAAAATATTTTTTCATAATACCATCACATATATGACAAATGTGAAAACTAGCCACTTTTACATTTGGACATAATTATAGGGACTTCAATGGTGAATAGAGTTTTTTTTGGCCACGGAATTTTTACTATTACATTATGAGAGTATGGGCGTCATGAGAAGTCTTAATTGATTTTCGAATGTGTTTTCTAGGTCCTTTCTTTCTTTCATCCTTAGGCTTTGACTAGTGATTTTATTTCTGTTTCTACTTTCAATTAAAAGTACTCAACAGAAAAATAGAATATTTTATTATTATTATTATTATTATTATTATTCATTTTTTGATTTCAGGGGACAAACCAGTTGTCAAATCTTAGGGCTCCATCTATTTATCGCCCAGCAAAAATCACATTACCATCGGGTAATGGATATACAAATTATGGTTCTGATCCTAATCAATGGGCTGCTGGGAATGCTGGGGATAAGTTCAGGCCTAGATTTCAAATTAGTGGGCCCTGGGTTAATAAGACTGGAAGCCTTCCAGAACAAAACAGGGGCCCACGCACTGACCCTGCAAAATGCCAATGGGTTTCTCCACTTTGTGTAAAAGCATATACGACTAAAGCTGGCACCGGTAATCCAGAAGGAAATATTATCATCAGTGCGGACCAGTATAACAGGGATGACTTCATCATCGACCATGATGATGCTAAATTTTTTGTCATAAAGTCTTACAGTGAGGATGATGTACATAAGAGCATCAAGTATAATGTATGGTCCAGTACTCCTAGTGGAAATAAGAGGCTGGATAATGCATTCGAAGAAGCACACAAGTTATCAATTGGGCAGCCAAAGAAATGTCCTATTTTCCTCTTCTTCTCTGTAAGTTGACGTTATTATTTCAGATGAAACCATGAGTGGTCCTATTTTTCCGAGTGTTGGTTATGATTTATGCGTGTGCAGGTTAATGCAAGTGGTCAGTTCTGCGGCGTTGCAGAGATGATGGGCTCTGTTGATTTTCACAAGGACATGGACTTCTGGCAGCAAGATAAATGGCTAGGAAGCTTTCCGGTCAAGTGGCACGTCATAAAGGATGTGTCGAACACTAGCTTGAGGCATATCTTGTTGGAGAACAATGAATACAAACCTGTCACGTGCAGCCGGGATACGCAAGAGGTATGCTCTCATCTGCTGCCTTGATACATATGGTTGTGAAATGGGGCTGGGTTACCCATGTGCTCATGAGCCCAACTAACCCTCTAAAGCTCAACAAGGTGTACTTGATGAGTTCAAAATTTCAAAAGTGCTGACTGGGATGATCTATGATCCAATTATCTTTTAAAAGCTCCGTCAATCGTAGTCATCCAACCCAAATTTAAAATAATTTTGGATGTAATATGAACCTGCATTGCTATGCCATATGTAATTGTTAGTATTTTTTATTGACTAAGAATATAAATTTTTCAAGCCTTCGGAAAGTATGACATACTTATTACTTGATTAATTACATTTATTTTTAGATAAATAAGCCATATCAATGACATTTTGTTATAATTCATGACATATCTGGTTTCCCTCTCCCCTGTTATTCTTTTAAACTTAATTCTAGTCAACTTGCATAATGGATGGATTTTTATCACGCCACCTAAGTGCGTTTTCAATTATATTACCATCTTTGATGCATGCCACTCCAACAGTTCCGTTCGTGTAATCATTATTTAATTTATGCTTCCAAATTTTGCCACATTTACATGTTAAACACTCTCATTTTCTCACTATTAACTTATATATATATATATATATATATATATATATGTATATTATCAAACACTGATTAATATCAAAATCTCCCAAAACAATCACTGCTGTTTTGTACATGGTGCGCTCCCGCCCCCTCATCACCCCCGCCGCCGCCGGCGGAGACGGCGGCCTACCGCCGGCGGCGGCGTGGGTGAGCCCGTGAGTGGTTTTTTTTTTTTTTTTTTCCTTTTAAATATTTTTATAATTAGGCTTCTCTGGCCGGGGGGCGGGGGCCAGGTTGAAGCTATTGTGGGCCAGCGACGCATCCTTTCGGCGGGCGAAGCCCCCGGCCGGGGGGTCAAGCGGGCGAAGCCCGCAGCGACGCATCGAGAACGGGCTAGCGGGCGAAGCCCGCCGGGGGGTCAAGCGGGCGACCCGCAGCGACGCATCGAGAACGGGCGAAGCCCGTCAGTGGCTATCTGTTTTGTACAATGAGATACATGTTCCTGGATTCATTTAATAAACCTTCAGTATCTACCATGTATTCATTTAATAGTAGATGGCCTATGAATTTAACCCCTTCCTCTAAACATCACTTTAAATCTCAGTGATTATGAACTTTATCACTTAATACTCTTGAAAATACTCGTCCATTTGTGTAATTCTGAATGTTTGGAGTTTCTGCTTCACCCTTTCTCTATATACAGATACCATTTCTGCAAGGCATGGCTATGCTGCGTATATTTAAAAAGGCCACCTTAGAAACATCAGTACTGGATGACTTCATGCATTATGAAGAGCGTCAGAGAATTCTGGTTGAAGAAAAATCCAGGATTTCTGGAAGAAGATACAACGGGCAATTCCTTCCTTCCTCAATTGTTTCGTCCCGGAAGGCTGATGCTGTAGTTGAAATCGAAACAAGTGGCACAGCAGAGGAGCCTGATGATGCGAGAGAGCCACACCATTTGTGTGATGGCCCTAGTTTTAAAGCAGATAGTCATCAGGAGGAAATAATTGAAGTTGCGCCAGATGAAAACGCTACTTCAGTAGCAAACACTGATGATCCAAATAGGTTATCATCACCCCAACCTGCTTCAAAAGCCATGCAAAGCACAAGCAGGCCTACCGATCTGGTTATATTGGGTCGTAGCAAGGAGCAGCTTGATGATGGTGTGAATTCCATCATGAAGATTGGTTCTCTCCTTATCGGTTCCAAGCCAGGTGAAGAAGATCCGGCCGTTGGCTCACAAAGCGATGTTATCACCATTGGATCAATGCATATCAAGGTTGGTAAACATGCCCCTCGCCCTCCTGGACTTACTGCACTGGGTGCGGTCCCCATTGATCAGAACAGGAGTTAATCTCATTCATACTCCTTTTGTTGTCCTCATCCTTGTATTGCTCTTTGTTTTGTGAAATTAATGGCTTCAAATGCAGATCTTCTCAATCAAGTCTTCCATTTGTTGTATTAATACTAATAGCTCTTTCAATCCTTTGGGGTAACTCCTGATAGTGTTCTTATTCCGTGAGACAGCTTTAAAAAAAAACTATATATTATGCACACTAATTTAAATGTGTGCTTATAGTTTAGTTATATTATACTGTTACAAGCTTGGGGTCGATTTTTGTCTAAAAAACCGATGATTAAGATTTATGCTCTTAAGGTTCGGTTCATGCGGTCATGCGGTCGTAGCAGTTCGGTTCATGCGGTCGTAACTGTTTTGACCGTTGAAAATAAGTCCCCCAAATAGAGCCTTAAAGTCATTAATTCAATTTTTTAAAAGAGTTAATGGCTGTATAAGATCAAGAAAAGCATCTGGGCTGTCTGATCTTTATTAGGGTGGAGGGAATATTTTTTAGACCTCTATAAGTTACTCAAATAGCCAGGCCTAAGGGAGAGGGGAAAACAGGTTGAGATGTTCTTTTCAGTGTCTTTTTAAATGATTTAAAGTATTTTTTTCTTATCAAATTACATGCGCGGGTGGTGCTTGTTAGCCACCACTTTGGGCATGTAGGGGCTAAACTTGTGTGCATAAACAAGAGCATTCTTGCTTTAATTGTAATCTCGTGCATGATTGCTAGTATGCGTACATATTGATATCTATATTAAAAGTTTTATAAGCGTCCGCTCGTTTGCATGAAATTGAGCTTTTGGAATTGAAATTGAAGGAATAATTTCAATTTTTTTGTTCGTTCGTTTGCACACTTAATATTAGAATTGAAATTTAATAAATTTTATAAAATTCATTTTGAATTAAAGACAATTGTTTTCAATTTATATAAGAATTGAATGATTTTGATTGGGACACGATTTTTGCCTGAGCGTGTGTTTTTCGTCCGGACGTCGGTATTTTGCCCGGGAGCGTGTTTTGTCGCCCAAAAGAACGTTTTTTGTCCGGGCGCGTGTATTTCGTCCGTGCAAGTGTTTTTTGTTTGGGTGCGTGGGTTTCGCCCGGGCGCCTGTTTTTCGCTCAGGTCCGCGTTTGCCCGGACGAGCGTTTTTCACCATGACAGGAATTTTTTCGCCTGAAGGAGCGTTTTTCGCCTGAAGGAGCGTTTTTCGCCGAAAAATATTAGATTTTTCATAATATTTTTCAATTCTTAGATTGGAAACGAACAAAAAAATTAATAAATTACACAATATTCACTAATATTGTTTATTAGAGGCACGCTAAAATTAGAATTATTCACCAATATTCAATTATGCAATATTCACAAATATTCTATTCCGATATTGAATTCCAATTCCGTCCAAATGAACGGAACTCACATAGATTAAGATTGAATTATTGGTATTATACCATTAAATCCTTCTCCAGGCTGGACAGGCTGGACCAGGCATTGCCGCATAGCTGAGGTGTTTTGTTATACAAGTACACATGCTTTTATTTTAGCCAAATAAAAAATGATGTATGCCTTCTATCAGTTTCGTTCTTATGGCTGAGAAGAATTGGACTTAGGCTCCGTTTGAAGGACTTATTTTCACCGGTCAAGTGGTTACGACTGCATGCATCAGATCTTAATTAAGCTCTGATTCATACGATGGTAACCGCTTGACCGGTGAAAATAAGTCCCCCAAACATAGCCTTACTCCTTCAAAATGTTCTTCATAAGTTATAACTTCATCTCGTGCTTTGAAATATTTCAACTACCGCTTCTTACCACTTATTCAGCTAATAAAAGGAAGCATTCTCTAAATGTCACTCGACTAAAGCTTGTTTTGAACTTAAAAGAACTTCCATTTATTATACATTCATTCAACTACAGTATTATTTAATAAATTGTGTTAAATACTTCTTATGCCCCGAATAGAAATTGACAAAACTAAAGGAAGATTGCTATTATTGAATCCCATTCTACGATAATATCTTGCATTCGATGAATCTTCATAGCCGAATTCTGTGCGAGTAACAAACCCTGCAGAAGTATCAAATCACAATTTATTTCTACAAACAGAGAACAACACAGCCTATAATATGTGCAGGAATATAAAGTTAAAACTATAGAGAAGCATTAACATGGAACACATTTTAAAGTGGTTCCTCAATCAAATTTAGACGGGAGAGACATGTGATCCTTACAGCTTGTGATAATGTTCAGTAAGAGAGATTATCATAAGAGAATTGAGATTTTTGCCGTGTCTCAAGAGAGAAGAGATACAACTTCCTTAGGGAAATTACTGAGAAAAAGTGAGAAGAATTAGAGAGTCGACTGGGGATTCTGAAGAGTTGAGAGGGGGAGAGAGAGAGAGAGATTTTTTTTCTTCTGTAACTATATTTATATTCTTCTTTTTTACATGAGCCAATAAGAGAAAGCAACAACTTCCTTGTTAACCTCCTTTCTTATCAAGTTCCTAGAAGGATGGGCACAATCCTTTTTCTAAACTTGTTTTTCTTCTTCCGCGACAACTCTTTTGTATACATGTGTATCATTGAGGGGGCCCCCATCAACTATCAATTAGTCCCTAATCAATCATCAACTCAGTCCTTGATCAACTATCAACCTGTCTCGGATCAACTATCTATCAATCTCTCATTAATGATCGGTCAGTCCCGGTCAATGATCGGCTAGTTGGATCCGGGGGAGGTAAAGTGCAGACATTCAATGGCTCGTGTGGATGCCCGCATACATCTCAAAGCAAATATATCTCAGCTCGCTTTGAGATGTGTGAGGGCGTCCAACGCGGGCCATTGGATGTCAGCACTTTATCGTAAAGTGCAGCAAGTGCACTTTACTCCCCCTAGTCCTCGGCTGGTCCTTGTCCAAAGATAGTTGATCTCTCTTGAATGAATTTTAACAACCTTTCCGTTTCTTCTAGGTTTCTTTTGTCTTCTTCTTCCGGCATTCTTCCATCTTCAATAAGCAGTCTTATCATGATTTTGTGCCATCAAATCCACAGAGATTTTTCCAACAAGTTTTCCAAAAAATCTTCCCTTGCTTGATATATCATATTTTATATTGAAGGAAAATTTATTAGGCAAAATCAAAGAAATAAAACATTAAAAGTCGGCGAAATATGGACACATATTTTGAGATAGTGAGATTTTATTATCACAAAAACAATCATACCCGACTTTCTAATTGCAATCACATAAAGCTTAAATTATATAGAAGACTGGAGATCTACAAGAGAAAGACAAAACAACTATGCAGATCTACAAGAAAAGGACAAATCAACTATTTCTTTGCCAATCTACATGCTAGAAATTTGTTTAGTGCATCTAGGAGCTTTTCTTACATGATAGTCACAAACTCTCTATACATCTCGGCTACCTTCTCGGGATTATCCTTATTGAAGTCGTGATTAGGGCTGATATCGAGTCGAGTTCGAGCGATTTTGGCTCGGCTTGAAATCGAAATTTTCGACTCGAACTCGGCTCGAAATCGACTCGAAATCGAAATTGATTTCGAGTCGAGTCGGCTCGACTCGATTCCGAGTCAGCTCGAAATCGAATCGAGTCGGCTCGAAATCAAATCGGGTTTGCTCGAAATCGAATCAAATCGGCTCGAAATTGAGTAATTATTTGTTTTATTCATAGTTTGCTCAAAATTAAATAAGGCAACCAGTAAATTTAGCAAATGAAACATTTAAAGTCTCCATTCTTTTTATTTGGATTTAAATTTTGTTATTTTTAATCTTAAAATAAGAATATATTAATAAATACATATTTTTTAATTAAATCGAGTTGATTCGAATCATATTTCGAGCGATTCAGGGCTGGCTCGAAATCGACTCGAAATAAGATTCGAGTCAAATTGAATCGACTCAAATTGAGTCGAATCAATTTTAACCGATTCCGATTTGACTCAATTTTCGAACGATTTTCGAGTGACTTTCGAGTTTCGAATAATATGCTCAGCCCTAGTCGTGATGCTTTCTAGCTTTTTCAAATTATCTAATGCTTTAACATAAATTTCATAATCTATATCCTCTTCCATAAACCCCAACAGTTATGCTTTTAATGTTGGCCATCTCAGCCCTAGTCTTAATTACTTTCTTTCCTTTGACAAATTTGTCCTCTTTTTTGGTAGGGTGGAAGCTAATTTCTTAGGGATCCTACTATTTTGAGGGTACGAGGAGCAAATGGGGCACAATGGCGCAACAAAATGGCTTCACTAGGCTTTACAAATGAGGGACTTCATATTTGTGCTTTTTTTGTATTGGGAATAAGCATCGTAGGAGAATCCCACTTCTTATTTATTTTGATGATTTTATTCCTTTACTACATTTGCATTTGGATTTCTGGACATGTAAGCTTCCACATGTAGAGCTTCCTCCCCCCCCCCCCCCCCCCCCCCCCCCCCCCCGAGAGTTCAGATTTTAATGCTTAAACTATCACATTTACATAATCTCAATGAATGTATTTTTATTTTCATCAATCTTTCTTTATCTTACTTCTTCATCTAATTTGTTAAGTTCAATAATCTAATCATGTTTGGCTTGCACAGTTTCATTTAACTTTTCCTCTTAGTTACTTGATTCATGTATATAGAAATCACTAGAAACAACTAGATTTTTCTCTTTTGGTGATCTAAAACATTTCATCTATTTATAGACTATTGGATACATTGGTCACAATGTACTTGATTTGAAGAAGTCCTTTCAGCTCAATGATATACACATAGTTGTATTTGATGAATGTTAAGTTCATGTGTGCAGACAAATAAAACTAAGTACAAAAGTGTCGAGACACTAGGCAAGTGTCGACACCTTTGTCAAGGATGTGCTGAGACAATGAGAAAGTTGTGTCGACACTCAGTACTAGTGTCGACACACTTAAAAAGAAGTGTTGAGTCAAGGAGAAAGTTGTGTCGACACCCAGAACTTGGGGCAACACTATGATACAAGAAAGCAACTTTGTCGACACTTAGGACTAGTGTCTACACACACTGCACAAGTTGTGTCGAGACAAAGAGAAGCTGTATCGACACTAAGGATAAGTGTCGACACACTCTATACAAGCAATATCGAAATTGAAGACAACTGTGTCGACACTCAGGACTAGTGTCGACAGACTTCACAAGCTGAGTCAAGACTGGAAGCTAGCAGTGTCGACACTCAGGATTAGTGTCGACATATTGTACATCAGCTGTGTCAAGACAAGGTGAAGATTGTGTTGACACATTCAGAAGTATGTCGACACAACTACAAGAGTAGTGTCGACACCCAGTACTGGTGTAGACACATCCAATAGTCAAGTTTCAACACTTCAAGCAGAATTGTTTCATAAGTACAAAAAATCAAGCCAGAGGGTCTGACAACTGTAAGAACTGTCTGATGTCAGTTATTAACCTGATCAACCGGTTACCGTTGACAAAGCTTATATAAAGGGATCAACTCTTCAGAAAAGATACAGAAAAAAATTTGGCAAGTCCAGATCTAAGAAGCAATCTGCTAGAATTCAGAAGGTGTAGAGAGGCCGGATCAAAAATCATCTTCAACATTCTCCAGCCTAGATCTAGCCTAATTTCAACTTCAAGAAGCTTTGAAAATCTAAGAAGGGTTGTATCAAATCTATCACTTCAAGATCAAAGGAAGCAATCTGATCAGGATCAGATCAAGAAGCAGTCACCCATTTCTCTCTTACTGGGTGACTAGTTCTGAATCAATTTCTTTTAATTTTATTAATTTTGTAAGATCTACCTATAGATCTGAGTGTAGGGGAAACATTTTCTCCGAGTTGTAAGCCTGTGTTATAAAGGCTGAGGTAGGGCAGAGATTGCCTGAGGTAGAAGAAGTGAGAATTTCTTTGAGTTGTAGGGCAGTATTTGCCTGAGGAGTAGGAGAGTGGATGCATTCTGAGATAGAGTTCTTGGGAAAAACTTGAGGAGTAGGATCTTGATGATCTGAGTGGTAAGACTTGTAAAGTCTGAGTTGTAGGGGCCAGCTGGGCTCTGAGCTGTAAGATTTGAGGATCTGAGCAAAGGAAGAAAGAGTTTGGCCAAATCTAGTTCATTGCTAGATAGGTGAAGGGGGAAAGTGGATGTACCCATAAATTGGGAAACCACTATAAAATTGTGTGTACTGTATTGTGTATGCTGTGTTTGGTATGCTGTGATAGTTCTAGATTACTGTTAAGATTATCTTTTTTTATCTGACTGTGATATTTAATTTAAAGAAAGTATATCTCTGAATTAAAAAGGATTGCTGATAACTTCTCAAAAAGAAGTTATCTAGCTTATTGTTTTGACTCAATACCTATCTTGATTGAATGATAATGTATTTAAATGATGAAGAAATGTGTTTAAATTACTTTTTATATGATCCATGGCTAATTTGGGTTTATTCCAGTGCATTAATACAAGGTACGCCGAAGAAAGCTGCTTGGAAAATAAAGCTGTCCAAAACTGCATGACCTGGAAAAAAGGTTGCAACCTCAAAAAAAATAAGTTACAACCTTTTGGCAGAAATTCAAATTAATTTTTATAATTCTGGCGCCAGTTACAATTACGGAAAGACACATCTTTTGTGGGGTGGCTGGACGTTTTTAGGGGGGAATAACATTCAGATATGGAGATTTTATTAATTTTCGAAATTGAAGAGGAGAAGAGGAAGAAAACCTAGGGTTGCTCTTCTTACGCGAGGAAGATGACGAATCTCCGGACGGATCAAGCAAGCAACCTCGGGAAAAGGATTCTACGACGGTTAGGACTAATTACCATCATGTTTTGTAAGAGCCTTCCAACTATGGTGTGTGATTTCTCCATCATTATGAGCTAAATTTTAAAAGTCTTGTGTGTTGTGAGTACTTAGACTCATTGTGATGATTTGATTTCAATTTTACTTTCATGTTTGGTTGATGATCTATTTTTATTAGGTTTATGTGCTTTATTTGTGGAATTTTTGAGTAAGTGTTCTTCTTCTAGATAGCGAGGCGAGATTTGAGAGAGGTGTCTTGCTAGTCTAGGGTTGAATCCTCATTTTATGCGACAAAATTCGAGAGAGGAGTCGCGTAATTATTTTAGTCAAAATTCCATCTTTTTACTACACTGCAAGATTCGAGAGAGGAGCGGTGTAAGTGTAACGTAAACTCTATTATAACATCGAGAGAGGAAGAGATTTCGTCTTGAGTTAGCAACATCGATTTTAAACCTTCATGTTATTCTAAATCCGCCTATGTTAGAGATAACTAGGGGAATTAGGATAAGCGGATTTCGGAGATCGAGAGATAATGTCATCCATCCTAAAAATTGTTGCAGGATAGTAATCAACCAATCATGAGAGAGCACTAAAAAAAGTCGTCACAATAGTCTAAGAAAAACAACATACGAGACTAATTCTCCAATTCAGAAAAAGTAAACGAAGTAAGATCAAATTAGTTTTTTTTATTATTGTCTCTAAAATTCTCGCAATTAAATCACCTTAAATATCTCGCTTGAATTTAAAGAATATGATGAGCTAGTAATTGTGAGCACTAATCAATCACTTCCTCGAGGGAACGATCATTTCTTACTCTATATTACTTGATTCGGCACGTATACTTGCATTACTATGTAAATCTATGTTAGGCGTATCAAGGTTTTGGCACCGTTGCCGGGGGCTGTGATTTTGATTTAGTGTTATTTCTTACAATATTAGTGAATCCTTAGTATCTAAAGATCAAGTGTTTGTTTGCTTGTTGTTTGTTTACTTTTAAATCCTTAGAAGTTGATGCGGTGTATGTCCAGGTATAGGCAAGTAGAATTATCGCCTTTGAATTCTAAAATCGAGCGCTCCTGTAGACAAAATAGAAGAGAAGCTAGAAACGTGAATATTATTCATCCTGCGATGGATAATAATGCAAATAATGCTAATAATAATGATGGTTAGGTGGATCAAAATGGCCAACCTGCGGCACCACGTATGACTTGTCACAAGTATAATACACCTCTAAGGAGAGGTGTGCACTTCAACATTGCTCGACCAGCAATTGTTGCAAATAATTTTAAAATGGACCCACTAATTATGCAACAAGTGCAAAATAATAAGTTTGGGGGTCTAGGTCATGAAGATGCAAATTCCCACTTACGAACCTTCTTAGCAATTTGCAATATGTTTAAGTTCAACGGAGCATCAGAAGATGCAATAATGTTAAGATTGTTTCCATTTTCTTTAGAAGGGAGAGCGAAGGATTGGTTAGACTCTTTGCCTAACGATTCTATCATGACATGGGAGCAGTTAGTGGAAAAATTCTTGCATAAATATTTTCTGCCATCTAAAACTGCAAACTGATAAGGGATATAACCACATTCACACAGGGTAACAGAGAGACTCTATACGACGCTTGGGAGCGTTTTAAGGAGCTATTAAGGAAATGCCCTCATCATAGGTTAGCCCTTCATCAGCAAGTTTCCACCTTCTATAATGGTTTGCAAACTGCAACCATGATTTTAGTAGACGACGCTGCTGGAGGATCGTTGCTTAAGAAGTTTCCCGAGGATGCATATGCAATCCTTGAAGACCTCAATGCAAATAATTACCAAGCCTATGAGCGTCAAAGGAACAACAATCCGGTTGGTATCCACCAAGTCAACAAATTCACATCCTTGGCTGTTCAAATGACATCACAGTTTAATCTAATCAATAAGAGATTAGATTCATTATCACAACCTTCATCTAGCGCTCCATTAACAGTGGAGAAATTGAGTCAAATTTCTGAAGAGGCAAATTATGTAGGAGGAGCACAAAGGCAAATTCCACTTGGATTTGCCAATCATTATCACCCCGAGTGGCGGAATTATCTGAATTTCTCCTGAAAAATACACAAGGGATGAATCAACTACAAGGGTTTAATCAAAACATAAATCACCTACCTATCAATAACAACTCTCAACCCCAACAAGTAAACCAAATAAAGATGACAGATGAGTTTATCTTAGGCATGTTCCAAAAGTATGACTCAAAAATGGTAGGAATAGAATCATCGTTAAGATCACTAGAAACGACTGTGGGACAACTTGCAACTTCATTAAGTCAAAGGCCCATTGGAACTCTACCTTCTGATACCACACCCAATCCAACAAAAGATAATCATAATAATCATTGCAAGGCTATTGCACTGAGGAGTGGTGTAGAGATTCCAAGTGGGGAGGGGTTGCTTGAGAAAGTTAGGGAAGAAGAGACGGGTAAGAAGCCAAGTGAGTCGAGCATATTAGAGAAGGACGAGTTAGGTGAGAAAAAGGATGTGAGAGAGAAACAAAAAGAGAAATCAAATCAAAATAAAGAAGTATTCTATTCACCACCCCAATTTCCATCTAGACTTGCTAAATCCAAACTTGACATACAATTTCAAAAGTTTATGGAGATTTTCAAAAAACTATCTATAAATATCCCATTTGCTGA
Organism: Platanthera guangdongensis; assembly: GCA_039583875.1. Classification (NCBI taxonomy): domain Eukaryota; kingdom Viridiplantae; phylum Streptophyta; class Magnoliopsida; order Asparagales; family Orchidaceae; genus Platanthera; species Platanthera guangdongensis. The sequence goes on along the minus strand of CM077151.1, from coordinate 244,439,029 downwards.
GGCACTTGAGCAAGTGCCTAGTTATGTAAATTTTATGAAGGATATCTTGGCAAAGAAAAGGAAGTTTGTTGATAAAAATATAGTGGCGTTGACTGAGGAGTGTAGTGCTATATTGCAGAAGAAGTTACCACTCAAGCTTAAGGACCCCGATAGCTTCACAATTCTTTGTTCTATCGGACTAAAGTTTGTTGGGAGAGCTTTATGTGACCTTGGGGTGAGCATCAATTTGAAGCCATTATCTATCTATAAGAAGTTGGGTCTAGGAGAGATCATACCTACATCTCTTACTTTACAGTTGGCTGATAGGTCTCTAGCATTTCCCAAGGGAATTGTAGAGGACGTGTTGGTTAAGGTGGATAAATTCCTCTTCCCCGCTGATTTTGTGGTACTTGATATGGATGAAGACAAGGATGTCCCCATCATTCTTGGTAGACCATTCTTGGCCACCGAACGAACACTTATTGACGTCCAGAAGGGTGAGCTTACGATGAGAGTTAATTATGAGAATGTGACATTCAACATCCTCAAAGCTATGAAATTTCCGGATGATAAGGAGGAGTGTTTCTCCATTGAGGAAGTGAATGCACCTATACATATGATGTATGATGAGAATGATTGGGAACGTAAAATCCTTAGTGTGTTAACAAATGAAGAAATAGAAGAGGACCCAGACATAACAGAAACTGTAGAAGCTTTAAGTACTTATGTGTATATACCAAATACTAACATGTTTGAATTAATAAGTAGACCAAGTGAGTCTAAGGTCACTAGGCCTTCTATCTTAGAGCCACCTACGCTTGAATTAAAACTGCTATCTGAAAACTTAAAGTATGTTTTTCTAGGTGAGGATAGCACACTACCGGTTATTATTGATGAATTTTTAGTAAAGAAAAAGGAAGAGAAATTTCTTGAGGTTCTTCGTGAGTATAAGGGGGCAATGGGTTGGACCATTGCAGACATTAGAGGGATAAGTCCCTCAATTTGTATGCATAAAATTCTTTTAGAGGAAGAAGCAAAAGACTCAATCGAATCCCAACGAAGACTTAGTCCACCAATGAAAGAAGTGGTCAAGAAGAAGATAATCAAATGGTTGGATACGGGTATTATTTATCCTATCTCCGATAGCCGGTGGGTAAGTCCTGTTCAATGTGTGCCAAAGAAGGGGGGCATTACGGTAGTTAAAAATGAGAGCAATGAGTTGATTCCCACTAGAACGGTAACTGGATGACGGATCTGTATGGATTACCGAAAGTTGAATAAAGCGATTAGGAAAGATCAATTCCCATTTCCATTCCTCGATCAGGTTCTTGATAGGTTAGCGGGGAATGAGTATTTCTGTTTCTTAGATGGTTACTCGGGGTATAATCATATCATGGTAGCTCCCGAGGATCAGGAGAAGACTACCTTCACCTGTTCTTTTGGGACATTTGCATTTAGGAAAATGCCCTTTGGATTGTGTAACGCCCCTGCCACATTCCAGCGCTGCATGATCGCTATTTTTACTGATCTGATTGATGAGGGCATCAAGATCTTTATGGATGATTTTTCAGTATTTGGGAGATCGTTTGATGAATGTTTGAAAGTGTTGAAGAAGGCTTTGGATAGGTGCATTCAAACCAATTTGATCCTAAATTGGGAAAAATGTCACTTTATGGTCTAAGAAGGAATTGTTTTAGGACACAAGGTGTCGAAGAAGAGATTAGAAGTAGATCGGGCGAAGACAGAGGTTATACAGAAATTGCCCCCACCAACTAATGTTAAGGGAGTGCGTAGTTTTTTAGGACTTGCGGGCTTCTACCGTTGTTTCATTAAAGATTTTTCTAAAATTTCTAAGCTGCTAAGCCACCTTTCATTCTTTAACTTTGATGAGGAATGACTAGCCGCCTTTCATTCTTTGAAGCAAAGTCTGATTTCTTCACCCATTATTATCTCACCTGATTAGTCTTTACCATTCACCATTATGTGTGATGCTAGCAACTTTGCTGTGGGCGCGGTTTTAGGACAAGTGCGCGACAAGGTCTTTCACACAATCTACTACACTAGCAAGATGCTTATTGTTGCACAAGTAAACTACGCAACTACCGAGAAGGAGTTATTAGCAGTCGTTTTCGCTTTTGTCAAATTTCGCTCCTACTTGGTAACATCTAAGGTGATTGTTTATACGGACCATGTAGCTATCCGATTTTTAGTAGAGAAAAAAGACGCTAAACCTAGACTGATTAGGTGGGTTCTCCTCTTACAAGAGTTCGACTTGGAGATTAAGGATCGTAAGGGGGCGGAGAATCCTATAGCAGACCACCTATCACGGCTAGAGTATGAGCGTGAGAAGGTTGTAGACATAGAGATTAGAGAGAATTTTACTAATGAGAGGTTGCTGACAATATCTGAGGCGAGTATTCCATGGTATGCTGATTTCGTCAATTTCATTGTAACATTTTGCCTCCAGATATAGATTATCAACAGAAGAAAAGATTTCTTCATCAGGCTAAGTTTTATCTATGCGATGCCCCATATGTATTTAAGATATGTGCTGACCAAGTGATTCATCGGTGTGTACCAGAAATAAAAGTTCATGATATCCTAGAAAAGTGCCATGCATCTCCTTACGGAGGACACTTCATGGGAGAACGAACTGCTATAAAGGTACTAGAGGCTGGTTTCTATTGGCCAACACTATTTAGGGACGCACACTTGTTTGTTAAGAAGTGTGATAGATTCTAAAAGACGGGCAATATTCATCGGGGGGCAAGTATGCCTATGACCAATATTCTGGAGGTAGAAGTATTTGATATTTGGGGCATTGATTTCATGGGACCGTTTGTGAATTTGGGAGGAAATGTTTGCATTTTGTTGGCAGTAGATTATGTGTAAAAGTGGGTGGAGGCCATTGCTACACAGAAAAATGATGCCAAGATTGTACTCAAGTTTATAAAAGCAAACATATTTACGAGATTCGACACGCCTTGGGCGATAATTAGTGATGGAGGTTCGCATTTTTGCAATACACAATTTAAATCACTTTTAAAAAAAATATGGTGTAACACATAAAGTGGCCTTAGTATATCACCCGCAAACCAATAGATTAGCCAAAATCTCCAATAGAGAAATCAAGTCTATTTTAGAGAATACGGTGAGTACAACTAGGAAGGATTGGGCATTTAGGTTGAACGATGCGTTATGGGCCTATAAGACTGCCTACAAAATGCCCATAGGTGTGACTCCCTTTAGAATGGTGTATGGAAAAGCTTGTCACTTACCCATAAAATTGGAGCATAAAGCGTACTGGGCAATAAAAAGATTGAATTTCGATCTCCAAGAAGCGGGCAAGAATAGACTTTTTCATTTGAATGAATTGGAGGAGATCAGATCTAATGCTTATGAAAATGCTAGGTTGTACAAGGAAAGGACAAAGAAATGGCATGATTCGAGGTTGCACAAAAAGGAGTTCAAAGAAGGGCAACTCGTTCTCCTGTATAACTCAAGATTGAGATTATTCCCGGGAAAATTGAAGTCACGATTGTCCGGACCTTTTCGGGTGGAGGAGGTACATCCGTTTGGAGTAATCACGATTTATAATGAGAAAGACGGATCCAAGTTTAAGGTTAATGGGCAGCGGTTGAAGGAATACTTTAAAGACAACGATCATCGAGAGATGATGGTCATCATGCTGAAATAAAAACGAGTGCGAAGAAGAACGTCCGACCAGGACATTTTAAATTAGGCGCTTAGTGGGAGGAAACCCATCACTTTTATGTTTAGTTTTAATTTTTATTAAAAACCATTTAAATTAATAACAAATAATTAAGTAAGTTGTATAAATATGTTCGTTTGATTGTTATTGAGAGAAGACCGTATGTGGGAAGGCTTATAAATATGATATTACTGTTTGAACAAGAAGAAATACTAGGTTCCAGTCCAGCGGAAGAAGTTGCAACACATAAAATAAATAGTTGCAACCTTTTGGTTGCTGTCCGGTTCAGATTCTAGGCCAGGGGAGGTTATTGCAACGCTGAAAATAAATAGTTGCAACCTTTTGGTTGCTGTCCGGGCTTAAAGAAAATGGGTGAAGGTGTAGCACCGATTCAAATGAACCAGATGTGGTTTAGCTGGGTAGAACATTTCATTAACAGGTTTAATTCAAAAGACGCCATTGACATTTCCTCCACCCGAGCGATCTAGGGCAGAACGGCGATTCATTTCTTCGGTCGAGACCTAGGGCAGAGCAGCGATTCCTTCGCCCGAGCGACGAAGCAGCGATAAAGATGAGATAGTTGGTGATACGAGCGACGAGGAGGAGGAAGAGGAAGATGTTGATTAGTTTTTTTATTATTATACTGAGTTTTATTCTGGATGGTGTAATATTTTGGTGGCAGACTATTATTTTGTTTGTGCCTCTGGTTATCGGTGATGACATTATATATAATTTCGAATGGCTTTACAGTGTTTTACTTTGATATCCTATTATATGGTTATATTTTCATCTTCCATAATTCCCTTCAACCAGTCAGGATGTTTATATCTTTATGATTCTATATGTCATTAATGCAACGATGTTGATTCATTCTCTATTATACTTTATAACATGCACCTATATAATGTGAAAGTGTTGTTATGCATAGTATTGGGATGCATCCATATTTCTTTTACTTCCTTACGTACTTTCAATTGAATATTCTACTGCCTGGATGTCATATTACCTGCAAAAGTATGTTTGGATGCATTATTTTATGAGCAATGCGTTTGTAATTAATTTTATGGAGTATTGTTATTAGAATGAGATATGACAGGAGCATACTCCACATAAGCATACTGTGCTAGAGTTTATATTGAATATCTGAGTGATTGTGCTTACAGTTTATGTATGATGCAATGGGAACTGCATAACACTCCACTTCATGCGATAACCTCTGTATTTGCCAAGATATAAGTTTTGCAGGACAAAGCACGTGTTTTGGATTGTAAATGGTCACCGGAGAGAATTGAACACATCATCAAGAGGGCGAAGGACAACCATGTGGATACCTCACGTCTCAGGGAAGAACTTAAATTTCAAGTTTATTTGTTACTCTTATCTACATATCTACTTTGTAAAAGTACTTAAAAAAATCTTCTTTTTGGGTAATGAGTCTCTTTGCTAGGAACTGACAAAGGGTGAAAGTGTGGAAGTGGCGGTGTTATAACCCCAACAATTGGGTGAGGCGTGAATAATTGGAACAAAAGAATTAACTAGTTTGCTCAAGAGTATTCATGATTATTATGTGATAGGATAGTCAATCCTAATGGGTCATAGTATTTTAATTTACATTAGTAAGATGGGTAAAAGCTCTCTTATATATTTTCATTATTTTCAATTTTCCTTAAATGAATTTTCCTCTTAAAAATAGATTGTTATGGACTTCTGAAATAACGATGGAATGGTGAGCAAGAACCGAGTCGAATTTGCAAATCAAAGTGTTGAGATAACTAGTTAAGTTGTAAGAATGAGTCAAAATTGCTGTTGATCAAGCTGTGCTTCACTACCTATTTTTGACTTGATTATCCATTATCCTTTGAGCTTGAACTCTATGTCACCGTGCACTCTTTCCTTACTTTCCTATTAATGACCTCTTAGTGATGTCTCTTCAATTCTGGGCGAGTGTCATAAAAAAAGTATATATATAAGTCGTAGTGATATGTGGCCCAAATTCGTATACAACCACTTGGAATGATCCCAACTGTGATTATATATAGTGAGAGAGATTTTAAAAAAATGAATATTGTCATAGTGATATGCGGCCTAGGTATGTTCATTCATACTTGGAATGATCCCAACTATGATTATAAAAAAATGGGAAAGAATTGTGTAAATGTCATAGTGATATGTGACCTAAGTGTGTGTACACCTATTTGGAACGATCCCAACTGCGTATTAAACTTCGATGCACGCCCATAATTTAGAGAATAACTAAGAAGAATTAACTAGGGAAATGCCATCTACTCTACAAATATATTCCGTACCAAGCCAAAGTCAGTTTCATTACAACTTCTCATGAGTCTTTTCAAAGTTAAACCACCAAGCTCTTGTGGAGGCCACGTCAATGACTTGGCTTATTCTCATCCACCTTAGTTATCAAGAAAGTTCAATAAAAAAATTAGAGGATGGTAAAGGATTTTAAAGGAGAGCACACATCATACTAGAAATATTGATTGAGCTTTACCTTCATCAAACTACTAAATAGCCGAATATTTTGATCATTTGTGATTGACTAATTCTATCCTCATTTTAAATAAAAATACGCTCGAGCAGGCTCTTGTTAATTAGGCTTGAAAAGAAGGATCCTTGGTCATATGGTGACATTACTATCGCCTCATTCAATTTGATTTTGAATTTGTCTTTGCTAGGGACTAGCAAAAATTTAAGTGTGGAGGTGTGATAACTTCTTAAAAAGAAGTTATCTAGCTTATTATTTTGACTCAATACCTATCTTGATTGAATGATAATGTATTTAAATGATGAAGAAATGTGTTTAAATTAATTTTTATATGATCCATGACTAATTTGGGTTTATTCCAGTGCATTAATACAAGATACGCCGAAGAAAGCTGCTTGCAAAATAAAGCTGTCCAGAACTGCATGACCTGGGAAAAATGTTGCAACCTCAAAAAAAAGAAGTTACAACCTTTTGGCGGAAATTCAAATTAATTTTTATAATTCTGGCGCCAGTTACAATTACGGAAAGACACATCTTTTGGGGGGGTGGCTGGACGTTTTTAGGGGGGAATAACATTCAGATATGGAGATTTTATTAATTTTCAAAATTAAAGAGGAGAAGAAGAAGAAGAAAACCTGGGGTTGCTCTTCTTACGTGAGGAAGACGATGAATCTCCAGACGGATCAAGCGAGCAACCTCGGGAAAAGGATTCTACAACAGTTAGGACTAATTACCATCATGTTTTGTAAGAACCTTCGAACCATGGTGTGTGATTTCTCCATCGTTATGAACTAAATTTTAAAAGTCTTGTGTGTTGTAAGTACTTAGACTCATTGTGATGATTTGATTTCAATTTTACTTTCATGTTTCATTGATGATTTATTTTTATTAGGTTTATGTGCTTTATTTGTGGAATTTTTGAGTAAGTGTTCTTCTTCTAGATAGCGAGGCGAGATTCGAGAGAAGAGTCTTGCTAGTCTAGGGTTGAATCCTCATTTTATGTGACAAAATTCGAGAGAAGAGTCGCGTAATTCTTTTAGTCAAAATTCCATCTTTTTACTACACTGCAAGATTCGAGAGAGGAGCGATGTAAGTGTAACGTAAACCCTAATATAACGTCGAGAGAGGAAGAGATTTCGTCTTGAATTAGCAACATCGATTTTAAACATTCATGTTATTCTAAATCTGCCTATGTTAGAGATAACTGGGGGAATTAGGATAAGCGGATTTCGGAGATCGAGAGATAATGTCAGCCATCTTAAAAATCATTGCAGGATAGTAATCAACCAATCATGAGAGGTCACTAAAAAAGTCGTCACAATAGTCTAAGAAAAACAACATACGAGACTAATTCTCCAATTCAGAAAAAGTAAACGACGTAAGATCAAATTAGTTTTTTTATTATTGTCTCTAAAATTATCGCAATTAAAATCACCTTAAATATCTCGCTTGAATTTAAAGAATAGGAGGAGCTAGTAATTGTAAGCACTAATCAATCACTTTCTCGAGGGAACGATCATTTCTTACTCTATATTACTTGATTCGGCACGTATACTTGCGTTACTACGTAAATCTATTTTGGGCGTATCAATAGCCAAGATTAAAATTGGACCTATTCACCCCCCTTTAGGTCACTCTCAATCTTGAAATAAACATTTATAATTGGTATCAGAGGGAGTTTCATTGAAAAAGGCATAACAACCTAGTGAGAATCCAAATGATTGTAGAGAAAGATGTATCTTGGCTCAGAGGGAATATAATTTCATCAAGCTCCCTGTCTGCTCTAAAAAGAATTTTGGAATATGGAAGGGGAGAGTAAGATTATTCATGGAGGAAGCAGATCCAAGAATATACATCACAGTGATTGAAGGACCTTTTATTCCCATGAAAGTGTTAGTTCTTGATGTAAACATCAAGATACCCAAGACTTACATGGATATGGATAATGATGAAATCATTATGGCCTCTATGGACAAGATGACTCAGAATATTATAGTTAGTGACATAGATGATTCCACTTTTAAAAATCTGATTCATTGTAAAACATCAAAAGAAATGTGGGAGTCACTAATAGTTTATATGGAAGGAACTGAAGAGGTCAGAGATGATAGAAAATCTCTGCTAAATCAACAATATGAAGCCTTCAGACAGGATAAAAAAGATTCAGTGACTGAATTGTACAACCCCGTGTCCGGTGAGTACGGTCATCAGGAGCGAGGTCGGATGACGCAGATCGCCTAGGCAGCAGGCGAGCTTGACAGGAAAACCCGGAGGCAGCGGGTGAGCTTGATATTCGTCGACCGAAGATTGGCATTCGTCGACCAAAGATCGGAAATCGTCGACCGCAGATCGACAATCGTCGAACGCAAGCTCGATAGTCGCCGACCACGAGCTCGACATTCGCCGACTAAGCCAGGATTCGTCGACCTGAGTTCGACTATTGGAGGCCTATCGACTGGCGAGCTCACCGTCCCAGCTCGCGCTCATGCAAAGGAGCTCGGTAATATCAGGCAAGCTGATCCACCGAGGTGGCCGAGCTCTCCGACTCACCCAGGTCTATGAGGTACTTTTTACTATTTTGCCCCCGCTGGTCTGCCCATAGCCCTTCAAAACAGCGGAGTTTGGTTGTTGGTAGACCCAGCCGAGGGTATTTTGGTAATTTCAGGTCAGTTTAGTTTGGTTATTGGCAGTTCAGATTATGAAATCTACAAATAGGACCCAAGGGGTACGCCAGTATGTACGTTTTCCTGTGCTCTCTTGCTCCAGCTTTCTAGTGCTTTCTGAGGGTACCTTAGCTCGGCCTTTGGCTAAGGAGGGGAAGCGCTCTAAGATCCTCCGGGTGTATGGTGAGACCTCCCGCCGAGCCCTTGGGTCAGTTCTTTCCTGTTTTCCTTGTTGTTTTGCTTGCAGGAGCGAAGTAGGTGCGCGATCACCCCTTCTCCGAGGGTGAACTTCACAGGAGACCGAGAAATCGGTTTCAACATTTTGGTGCGGTGAGCGTGGAGCGTGATCAGCACAGAAAAGTCTTCAGCAAGTTCGATGACAGGAGGGCAGGGATCTGACAGGACGGACTCACCACCCCCCGCCTCTCACTACGGTGGGTATGTTCAAAGATTTCAAGAGCGAGATGCTAAGCCTTGTCAAGTTCGCGCTTGGCACGCAGGCCGAGTGCTCGACTCCAGCTGTCCCGATCGCCGCCACCCCGTCTCTAGGCGAGGACGCCCCCGGTAGGTGAGCTGGGAAGGAGGTCGCCGAGGAGGGCCGGGGGTGCGAGCTCCCTGGTCCCGTGCTATTCCCCGGTTCAGCAGGAGGTGGCCGGCTCGGCGAGCTGAGCCCGCGAGATGCGCCAGCTTACCCAGTGGGGGGAGGCAGCCCATTCAGCGAGTTGGTCTCTTCAGCTCCAGTTCCAGAGGGGTTTAGGGAACCCGAGATGTCCTACTATACCGGGAAGGGAGACCTGGTCCAACACGTCTAGTGGTTTGAGGACGTAGTCTCGATCAGGCAGATGTCGAATGGTTTCAAATGCCGACTCTTCGCCGTCACCCTCAAGGAGAAGGCGAGGGAGTGGTTCCATCAGCTGCCGGCCAGCTCCATCTATTGCTTTGAGGACCTGCACCGGGGGTTCATGCTGAGGTTCACTACTTCAAAGAGGAGGAAGAAAGAGTCGAAGTCCCTGTTTCACATCAAGAAGGGAGTGAATGAGACGTTGGGGAGCTACGTGGACAGGTTTCAGGAGGAGGTCACCCAGGTCCAGGAGATGCCGGGCCATAGTCTAATGATGGCCTTCGCCCTGGGCTTACAGCAAGGTTTCTTCAGGATGGAGCTGAAGAGATTCCCCCCTCTCCTATGAGGAGCTAATGGAGAGGACGGCGAGAGAAGTCGACGGGGAGGCGTCAAACCCGGACTTTGCCCGGAAGTTGGCCAGGTGGGCCACGGAATAGGAGAAGGAGTCGAGAGGAGGAAGAGGCCAGGAGGAGAGGAGAGGAGAGCCCCGTTAGAGGGAGCAGAGGCAGCTCCAGGGGCAGCAGCAGCCCAGGTGTATTGCGGCGTCAGGAGCCTGACCGTCGGCTAGGCTGGAGGCCCGAGTGGTAAGGGCAGGGTCCGCAGAGAGGGTATCAAGGAAGGGAATACCACCGGGGGGGGGGGGGGCAAGATCAATTCCACCCCCCGGGCCGGAGACAGGTCCAGAGGCCTCGACTCCCCGATCAAGAAGAGGCTATGGCCATAGCCATAGGGGAGAGGAGGAGAGTAGTAAGGAGGAAGAGAAGAGAAGTCATTGTAGAGATGCCCTACTGCGACTTCCATCAGGAAGAGGGGCACACCACAGCCACATGCCCGGAGTTCCTCAAGATAAGGGTAAACAGGGAGCAACAGCAGGGGCGATAGGAAGTAAGGATAGAAGAGGTACTGCCTCGGGCAGAGGAGGACCGTTGCGAAGACCGGGTATATGTGGGAACCCGAGGAGGGATCGGGGCAATCCATACGGGGGGGGGGGGGGGGGGGGTGGGTGGGAGTAGAGGCATCCCAGAGGGCGAGCCTCCACACTATGTATCACCGGAGCGTTGGCTCCACGTCCCAAGCCCCACCCCCAGAAGAGAGGATCACCTTCTCCAGAAGCAATATGCCGGATCATGAAGATCCATTTTGCGATGCGCTGGTCATCTAGACAACTATCGAAAATTTTATAGTCGCCAGGATCCTCGTGGATAACGGAAGCTCTGTCAACGTCGTTTTCAAAAAGTCATTCGACGCGATGAAGGTGGAGGCGAAGAGGGTGATGGCCTCGGATGGGCCCCTATTTGGATTCTCAGGGGAAAGGAAGGAAGTGGAGGGAGGAGTAGGCCTCCATGTTACCCTGGGGGGGGGGGGGGCAGTCCAGGAACTGCAGGTTTGTCATCATAGATGCCCCCAGCAGCTACAACACCATTTTCGGGAGACCCCTTATCAGTGCCTTCCGCTGCGTCCCGTCATCTTTCCATTAATGCTTAAAGTTCAATGCCGAGGGGGTCCAAGTTACGGTCAGGGGGGATCCCAAGATTGCGCGGGAATGCTACGTCACTGCCGTGAACTCCATCTCTTGGAAGGAGGGAGCTGAGGAGATGGAGCGAAGGATGGGGTAGGCGGAGCAGGAAGTTGGCAAGGAAGAGCTGGAAGTGGAGAGCTGCGTCGAAGCCAGGGGGAAGGGGGAGATCGTGAGGAGTTGGTCGAAGCGATGGCCGTGGAGGAAGAGGTTGAGGCAGAGGTCCCTATCCCAGAGGGGAGAGATGTTGAAGAATTGGGGGAGCAGTCCAGGATAGAGGCTGCAAAAGAGGTGGTGGAGCTTGAGGTCCTCACCCGTGAAGGCAGAGTAGAGAAGGTCCGCGTCAGCGGGGGGCTGACCCCGGAGGATCAAGGCAGGATGCTGGAGTGCATCCAGAAAAATGTGGACATCTTCACATGGAGCGCTGCGGAGATGCTGGCGGTTGACGCGGATGTGGCTTGCCACTGCCTGAACTTGGACCTGGGAATATGCCCCATTCAGCAAAAGAAGAGGTCCACCGCGGACAAGCTGGCGGAGCCTATCATGGAGGAGGTGGAGAAACTCCTCAAGGCCAGCTTCGTGTCCGAGATCCAATACCCCGGCTGGGTTTCCAATGTGGTCATGGTCAAAAAGGGAGACGACCGGTGGAGAATGTGTATCGATTTCTCTTTAATTAATAAAGCTTGTCCTAAGGACTGTTATCCTTTGCCTCGGATGGACGCGTTGGTTGACTCAGCCGTTGGTTTTTCTATAATGAGTTTTCTAGATGCTTTTTTAGGTTATCATCAAATTAGGATGCACCCCCCAGACATCAAGGACGTCTCGTTCATCATGGGGGATGGATGCTACTGTTACAAGATGATGCCCTTTGGGCTAAAGAACGCAGGGTCAACCTATCAAAAGATGATGGACAGTGTCTTCAAAGAACAGAAGGGGAGAAACTTGGAGGTGTACGTTGATGATCTTATGATCAAGAGTCAGGACGTGGACTCTCACCTTTAGGATCTAGAAGAGACCATTTCCACCCTGCGCAGGTACAAGATGCGGTTGAATCCCCTAAAATGTGTCTTTGGGGCTAGTAGGGGAAAGTTCTTGGGACACCTACTCACCCCTGTAGGGGTAGAGCCGAATCCTGATAAGATCAAGGCTATCTTGGAGCTGGGGTCGCCAAGGAATACTAAGGAGGTCCAATGGCTGACGGGGAAGCTGGCAGGGTTGAGTAGTTTCCTCTCCCGGGCAGGGGAGAAGTGCTCCCCCTTCTTCAAAACACTTGGGTGGGGGAAGAATTAGAGTGGACCAAGGAGTGCGAGGAGGCATTCCAGGCCCTCAAAATACAGTTGACCCGGGCCCCGCTGCTCCAAGGGCCAAAGGAGGGGAGGATATGTTTTTGTATCTCGGGGTCGCGACGGAGGCCCTGAGTTCCGTCCTAGTTCGAGAAGAGGGGAAGAAGCAGCTCCCCATATATTATGTGAGTCGGGTCCTGAGGAAGGCCGAGCTCTGGTACCCGATTTTGGAGAAGTTGGCCTTCGCCCTGGTTATCTCAGCCCGAAGGCTGCGGCCCTATTTCCAGGCACACTCAATCCGAGTTATGACTGACCATCCATTCTGCAACATCTTTGAGGGGGTGGAGCATTCAGGCAGGCTGGACAAGTGGTCGGTGGAGTTGAGTGAGTTCGACGTCTCTTTCGTTCCCCGCCTCTCGATCAAAGCTCAGGCAATGGCCGACTTCTTGGCAGATTATGTGGTTGAAGTGGCGGAGAAGAGCTCACTCATCCGACCCCTTGGAAGGTAAAGGTAGATGGCGCCTCGGGGAGACATTCCCTAGGAGTAGGGGTGATCTTGGAGAACCCACAAGGAACTAGAATTGAGCAGACGGTGGTGGTGTACTTTCCCATCACCAACAATCAGGCCGAGTATGAGGCCGTGATAGCAGGGCTGCGGCTAGCCAGGGAGCTGGGGGTGTTGGACGTGGAGGTCCTTACCGACTCCATGGTAATAGCTTCCCAGATCAACGGGGATTTTGAGGCAAGGGAGCCTACCCTACGGTTGTACTTAGCCAAAGTGAAGGGGGTCATAGGCGCTTTCCAAACCTTCTCCATCCGACACGTGCCCAGGGAAGAAAACGAGCAGGTCTACCAACTAGCAAAGCATGGTCCCCAGGTGGGGGGTACCATCACTGACTTGTTCCGCCCTTCCATCGAAGAGGGAGAGCTCATGGAGATAGATCAACGGCCCTCGTGGATGGATTCAGTCACAACCTTCCTCTCCACGGGAGAGTATCCAAAGGGGGTAGACAGGAAGAAACTCAGGTACAAATCAACGTACTACCTCCTCCGGGATGGGCAGTTGTACAAGAAGACCCTCTCAGGGATGTTGGCTTACAGCGTGGCCGAGGGCGAAGTACAAAGGATCTTGGAAGAGGTCCACTCAGGAGAATGTGGGAGTCACTCCGGGAGTCGGACCTTAGAGGGGAGGATCGTCAGGCAAGGGTATTTTTGGCCTACCCTGGGACGCGATGCAGCTGAGTTCGTAAGGAGATGCTACAAGTGCCAACTTTTTGCCCCTCTCCAGTTACAAGCAGCTCAACGACTCAAAAGTATCACTGCCCCCTGGCCCTTTGCCATTTGGGCGATGTATTTGGTCGGACCATTCCCCCAGGCCAGTGGGCAGAGAAGATTCCTGTTAGTGATGATTGATTACTTCTCCAAGTGGATGGAGGTGAAGGCGCTGGCCAAGGTGACTTCCCAGGTCATCAGGAATTTCGTCTGGGGGGAGATCATCTGCCGCCACGGGCTACCCCAGACCATCATCACAGACAATGGGCCTCAGTTCGCTAGTGCAGAGTTTACCAGTTTCTGCGGGCAGCTCAGGATCGACCTCAGGTTTGCCGCGGTCCATCACCCCAGGAGCAACGGGCAGGTGGAGGCCGCGAATAAGATCATCGTCAACCTCCTCAATAAGAAAGTAGAGAATTTAAAGGGGAGCTGGGTGGAGCAGCTTCCCGCGGTTCTCTGGGCTCTAAGAACCACCCCTAACACAGCTACAGGAGAGACCCCTTTAAGCTCTACCATGGGTTCGAGGCAGTGCTCACCGTGGAATTCGAAATTAAAATGCCTCGGGTTATCGCAGCAGGGGAAGGCATGGAAGAATGACAGGCCGAGAACGAGGAAGAGCTGAGGCTCTCCCTTGACATGGTGGAAGAGCTGAGGGACCTTTCCGACATCCGACAGGAAGAGGTGAAAAGGAGAATGGCCAAGTACTTTGACAAGCATGTCAGAGTCAAACAGTTTGTGGAAGGGGACTTGGTACTAAAGAAGGTGGATGCAGCAGGGAGGCCGACATCCGTAGGGAAGCTCAACCCCAGCTGGGAAGGACCGTTTATTGTAAAGGAGGCTTTAAAATCTGGAGGTTATCGACTCCAAAATGTGGAGGGCGAGACCCTGAGTCTCACCTGGAGTGGTGACGACTTAAAACATTTTTTCCCCTAAAACATGTAAGTGAAACCTTGATTCTAATAAAATTCTTTAATGCTTCAATACTATCACAGCTAGCTTGCATGAAGAAATGGAATATGTTTGGACCCCGAGCAGATCCCGCTGTCAGACTCTCACCTAGCTGGCAGGGCAGGAAGTCACTCGGTGTAATCCTTACACCTTGAGCATGTAACGTCCCGAATCGCACTAGACCCCTCATGCGTGTTTTTGAGTCAGGAGGGTTTACTTGAGTCCTGGGATGTGCAGGGAATTGGACTGCACTTGTGGAGGAGTGGAGAAATCAGTGCTGTGAAGGGATACAGGTAGAAACACGGGCATGTCCCTACCCATGTGCGTGTGTGTCGAGTTAAAATCGACGAATCGTATCGAGATCGACGGGGTGTGTCGACATCATATGACACGGGTAGCGACACGGGTGTGTCCCTACCCGTGTGCATCGAGTTGGACTCGACGAGGCGTGTCGAGATCGACGAACTCGTGTCGATCGACGAATGGTATGACACAGGTATAGACACGGGCGTGTCTCTACCCGTGTTCCGTGTGTGTCGAGTTGAGTTCGTCGAGATGAAACCCGAGAAGGACACGACCAAGGAAACAGCCAGGAACACGGCCGTGTCATGTGGACACGGGTCGGGACACGGGCATGTCCCTACCCGTGTCAAGGATTGAATCGACATCGAAACCGTCGATGCCGTTTCGCTCAAGCGGGACACGGGTAAAGACACGAGAGTGTCCCTACCCGTGTCACTTTTTATATATAAGGGAAGAGAAAATCCTAGCCGTTTTTCATGCTCATTTCATTCCCTATTTCCTGTGAGAACTCCTGGTGAGAGGGAAAACTGCTGGAGCAAGTTCTACAGGAGGAGATCTGTAACGCCCCGAAACTCAAAGGAGCGACGGGGGACGTTTTGGGCCAGTTTGGGTTCTGGCTGCAGGCACACGGCCTGGGACACGGGCGTGTCCCAGGGCGTGTCAAGCCTGTATCGACATTGAGCCGGGAAGTCGACATTTTGGTGTCGACAATGTGTCGAGACTGGGCACACGGCCTGCGACACGGGCGTGTCGCAGGGCGTGTCGACCCGTGTCGACACTTAGCCTCGAAGTCCACACTCTGCTTTGACGAAGTGTCAAGACATGGCACACGGCCTGCGACACGGGCGTGTCGCAGGGCGTGTCAACCCGTGTCGACACTCGTCCCGCGAAGTCGACACTTTGGTCTCGACATAGTGTCGAGACAAGGCACACGGCCTAGGACACGGGCGTGTCCAAGGCCGTGTCATCAGGTCGACAATCTTCGCTCGACGAAGTGTCGAGTGTCGAGACCGTGTACACGGCCTGGGGTCCAGGCTTGTTGAGGTGACACGGGTAGGGACACGGGCGTGTCCTCGAACCCATGCAGTGCTCGGGTTGATTTCGGGGAAAAATGATGGGGGTACACGGCCGGCCACACGGCCGTGTCAGGTGGAACACGGGCGTGTCAGCTCGAACACGGGCGTGTTCAATACCCGTGTGTTGTTCTAGGTGATTCGATTTTGACGGCGAATGAGGCACACGGCCCTGGACACGGGCGTGTGCCAGGCCGTGTTCGGTCCAGATTAGGCATTTCAGTCCCGAATCAAAGCCGTTCGTTTCCTTATTTTGAGATCCAACGGCTGGGGGTTGTTCCTGAAGGGATATACCCGGGATTGGACTTACAAAACCCTCAATTTTCTTAAGTGTTATCTTTCTAAAACCTTAGAGAGAGAGGAGAGCCAAGGGAGGAAGAAGGAGCTAGATCCCGCCATTGGAGGAGCTTCGGAGCTCCGAATCGCGAGCCGACTCCGGATCCACGGAGGCAAAGCTAGTGCGGTGCTTTTTATCCGATTACTTTTCAATGGCGCCAAAGAGGAACGCTAGGGTAACGATCCTCATCTTGAGCATGAGTAGCTCTCTTTCTTTGCATAGGAAGCCCGCTCTCGCGAATTTGCGGAGAGTTGGAGGCGTTCCTTCGGGTAGATATGTGAAGTCCCCGTTGTTTAGAGTCCGTAAGCGAGAACGGACATAGGCATGATGTGTGAAGCCTACCCGGACATGTTGGTCTGGATCGGTGATGTTGCATTGCATAAATGCCGGAGAAGACTCCGTGCTATGGTTTGTTTTTCGGGTTTTCTACGCGGTAGATTGCAGCAGGGAGCCTTGGGGACTAACCCAAAGGTGCACCAAAAAAACTGGGCGGATACGAGATCTTGCCAACTTGGTGGCCTGAGAGCCAACTTGAACATAACCAGGTTATGTGACTTGTGATGGAAATGGGACTCGGTGGAAGTTTGACCCGCACAAATGGCTTAAATTGTCGTTGCGATGTGAGCACGGGTTAGATGGAACCGTACCCATTCTATGTCGTTCGGTTAAAGAGACCTAAAGGCACGTGGCACTTGCCGTTGGCATAGATTAGGGTCTTCGGCGGTCAATGGCTTAAATTGTCGTGACCCAGGCCAGGAAGACAAATTGCTCATAGGTTTGGCCGTCAAAGTGGCGGTGGTGAGTCCGGAATGTCTATGGCTTTAATTGACGTGACATCGACCGGTTCACCGAGAATGTGCCCTGAGAGCACGGGGCGTGTGGCTGTGCGAGCCAACGTCTGTGATGAAATGGCTATATATATAAATTGCTCACATATGCTAATGAAATGCAGGGAAGGAGCATCGCCGCCCCGAGTTGGGGGCGGGATCGTTATAATTTGGTCAGTATTGCTGACCGTTGCCTTGTTTTGCCACCGTGCGGTGGTTTGTTGCTTGCAGGTGCAGCTGGACCAAGCGGTCAATAGCGGGCTAAAGCCCTTTTTGCGAAGCCGACCCTCGAAGGCCCAAATGGAAGTGTTTACTATTTTATTCATGTATGACCGGCCTGCGCGTCGTGGTTTGTAAAACATGTAATATCAAGTGAAACATTTTGTAAGGCCTTAAGGCTTATTTTGGGTATTTTGTATAACATTCCTATTTTGTATTAGTGGACATTCGTGCTTTAATGCTGGGTTCTTTGTTACAACTTTTATAAACTGCTTCCGCTAGAATGCTCTGTGTAGGACGTTGAGATTGGTTGGATGGTTTCCATAAGTAACCACCCGGTCTGTCTGTAGTATATGGCGTCGGGCCCCGGCCGGACCTACTGCTATATGCTATGAGACGGATAGGGGGTGTTACAATTTGTGGACGAATTCTTTTTAAGGGGTGGTGAGCACATTGTGTGCGTCATCGTTATAATTGTACAAGAACCCATGAATGTCCACTTAGGAATGAAAATACTCGTGTTTGAGGAACCTGCGTGTTCCTATAATTGCTGTTTGCAATTTATTTGGTCGCTTAACGGTGTTTTGTACCACTATAGGTGACCAGAAGTGGTGTTGGGCCGTCAGAACGCCGAGTTTCTGAGGCTAGTAGTGCACCGAAAGTTGCTCCCGCAACACCTCTATCGGCTGAGAACATACGATTGGTGGCTGAAGTGGTGTTGGCCGTGATAAATGCGCAGCCTGCAAGGCAAATGCAGCAGCCCGCTCCTGCGATGGAGCAAGAACCTTTTCAAGAGGCTGAGCCGAGGAGAGTGGAGCAAGTGGTTGTGGAACCGGTAGTGCCAAGGAGGGCAACTGAGAGGCAGCTTAAGCATGTTATGAGCTTTAGCCCTCCGTTATTCTCGGGGTTAGGAACCCCATCTCAGGCTGAAGACAGGCTCTCCAGGGTGAAGAGAATCATGACAGCAACGAAGACGGAGGAGTGACAAATGACCACCATCGCTACGTTCCTTCTGGACGGTGAAGCGAGGATATGGTGGGAAGGATTGGAGTTGCACTTACTGAGGGGTAGGCAACTTGGTGATGTCTCGATGGAGGAGTTCTCGAAATTGTTCTTGGCTAGATACCTTCCTTCGACGCAGAAGATAGCGTTGGAGAACGAATTTCTGAAGTTGGTTCAGGGTGAGAAGAGCGTGGATGAATATCTCCATGCGTTCACTCGTTTGAGTCGATATGCTAGCTCCACCATCGTGGATGGGGAGCGCAAGACTAATCGCTTTTATGAAGGCTTGAGGGATGAGTTGAGACTACTACTTTTGGGGCCGATGACGCATGGTTTCTTAACCTTGGTCAATACTGCCCGGTCCTTGGAGAAGGACATGAAAAATGTACAAGCAAAGAAAAGCTTGGGTGAGAAGAAATTTGAATTCAAAGTGCCGACTACTTCAAAGTCCGGCTATCGGAGGTCTTTCAAGAAGCATAGGACTTCGGGTCCAGCTCCTTCTGGTGCTTCTGGGGCGACTACGAGTCGCACCCCGGGCGCGTGTTTTACATGTGGAAAGATGGGGCATTTCGCCCGTGATTGTTGGAGCGGACGTCCTAAGTCCGAGAGAAGGCCGGGAGCTACTTATGAAGAGAAGGGAAAGGCGGTGGAGTCGACCGCATCCCATTATGCTCCGACCCAACCAAGGGTCTACAATCTTGGCCAACAGGAGGCCATCAAACAAGCTGATGTGGTGACGGGTACGGTTTAATTTATAGCAAGTCAATTTCTTTAAATACTTGTTATGCACATGTTACCTTACCACTGCTTGTTTAGGATTTGTATTAATTTGTGAAAATCCGGCACGAGCACTATTTGATACGGGAGCTTCACACTCCTTCTTGTCCGAAGGATTTATATCATGCATCGGAGTCCCTTCTTCGATGGCGAAGGATAAGTTGGATGTGTTGTTGCCCAATGAGTGTTCGATGCGAGCGGATAGGATCTGCAATGTTAAGATTCGTATTGGGGAGCAGGAGTTCGACCTGCGGGTGTCTTTACTTCCGTTAGTGGAGTTCAACGTCATATTTGGCATGGACTGGCTCTCGGAGCAGCAGGCCCATATAGATTGCGGTAGCAAGGAAGTCAAGCTAGGAGCAAGTCGTGAAACGACTTTTACGGGCTTAAAGGGGTCGAGCAAGACGTTGATGTCTGCTCTTCAGGTGGTGAAGGCGGTTCGTGCCGGTGCAGAACTGTTCTTTACACTAGTGGAGGTTGCAAAGCCGAAGCCCGCGTTGGATTGTATTTCAGTGGTATCAGAATACCCTGATGTGTTCCCCGCAGATCTTGCTGGAGCCCCGCCTCAGCGGGAGATAGATTTTACGATCGAGCTAGTGCCAGGTGCAAAGCCTGTGTCACGATCTCCGTATCGGCTAGCGCCTAAGGAAATGGCGGAGCTGAAAGTTCAACTGCAAGAGTTGTTGGAGCAAGGGTATGTGCGCCCGAGTTCTTCGCCTTGGAGCGCACCGGTCCTCTTTGTTAAGAAGAAGGACGGAAGCTTGAGGCTATGTATTGATTATCGGGAGCTAAACAAGCTGACAGAGAAGAACAAGTACCCAATCCCCCAGATTGATGATCTTTTTGATCAGTTAGTCGGGTCGACGGTGTACTCGAAGTTGGATCTCAAGGCTGGGTACTATCAGCTGCGTATAAGGGAGAGTGATATCCCGAAGACAGCGTTTAGTACGAGATACAGGCATTATGAGTTTACGGTCATGCCGTTTGGGCTGACTAATGCACCGTCAGTGTTCATGGATTTGATGAACAGGACTTTCAGGGAGTACTTGGACCATTTCGTGATCGTCTTCATCGACGATATTTTGGTGTACTCGCAAAGTGAGGAAGATCACTTCAAGCATCTTCATTTGGTGTTGGAAACGCTAAGGAGAAATCAGTTGTATGCCAAGTTCTCGAAGTGCGAGTTTTGGTTATCCTCAGTGGCGTTCCTCGGGCATATAGTGAGTGGAGAGGGTATTGCTGTGGATCCGGCGAAGATTGTTGCGATACGGGAGTGGCCTGAGCTTGCTACGGTAGCGGAAGTCCGGAGTTTTCTGGGGCTTGCCGGCTATTATAGGCGCTTCGTAGAGAACTTCTCGCGGATAGCGTTACCTCTTACTACTTTGACGAGGAAGGAGCATAAGTTCGTTTGGACGCCGGAGTGCGCGCGAGCTTTTGAGGAGCTGAAGTGTCAGTTGACCACGATGCCTGTGCTGAGTTCGCCATGTGGGACCGAAGGCTACGAGATTTATAGTGATGCTTCGGGCAGCGGTTTGGGTTGCATGCTACTGCAACACGGAAGTGTAATAGCTTATGGCTCGAGACAGCTAAAAGTGCATGAGAGGAATTATCCGGTCCATGACTTGGAGTTAGCGGCCGTGATTTTTGCCTTGAAGCTGTGGAGACACTATTTGTACGGTGTGAAGATTGATATCTACACCGATCACAAGAGCCTAAAGTATCTAATTGATCAGAAGGATCTGAATATGCGGCAGCGTAGATGGATGGAGTTCCTGGGGGACTATACATTCAAGATCCACTACGTGCCTGGTAAATGGAATGCGGTTGCGGATGCGTTGAGTCACTGAGCCCCAGCTCAAGCCAATTGGCTATCGGTGCATGATGAGCGGTTGGTGCGGGAGTTGGAGGCGTTGGAGATTGTTTGTGTGGATAGACAATCAAGTGCTGAAGCAGTTCTGAATTGGACTGAAGTCCAATATGACCTGGCTGATTGTATTCGGCAGGCTTTGGATATGGATGCTCATATGAAGCAGTTCATGGTAGAGGCTCTGGATGGGTCAAATTCCCAATTCGTCATGGAGGACGGATTACTTTGGAAAGACGGTCGTCTGTGCGTCCCAAGTGTGGGCAATTTACGGGCGGAGTTGTTGTACGAGGCACACCATACCAAGTACTCGATTCACCCGGGGAGCACGAAGATGTACCGTGATGTAAAGAAGCTGTTTTGGTGGCCGGATTTGAAGAAGGATGTGGCGCTATACGTAGCCAAGTGCCAAACCTGCGCCTTGGTAAAGGCGGAGTGCCAAAAGCCAGGAGGATTTCTTAAGTCCTTGCCTATTCCGGAGTGGAAATTCGACGACATCTCTATGGACTTTATGCACGGTTTGGCAAGGTCGCAAAAGGGGAACGACGCCATTTGGGTGGTTGTTGATCTATTAACGAAGGTGTCGCATTTTATTCCGCATAGGAAGGATGATCCGGTGGAGAAGTTGGCAAAGCTTTATGTGGATAACATAGTACGACTTCATGGTGTGCCCCGCAGCATCGTGAGTGACCGAGATGGGCGGTTCACGTCCAATGATTGGAGGCTGGTGCAACAAATGTTGAGAACAAAGTTGAAATTCAGCACAGCCTTCCATCCGCAAACGGATGGGCAGACCGAGAGGGTCAATAGAACCATGGAAGACATGCTTCGCATGTGTGTCTTGGATTTTGTAAAGCAATGGGAAGACCACCTTTATTTGGTGGAGTTCGCATACAACAACAGCTACCAAGCGAGTATTCAAATGGCGCCCTTCGAGGCCCTATATAGTAGAAAATGTCGCACACCGTTGTCTTGGTTAGAAACGGGTGAGTCAAAGTTGTATAAGCGATCAGAAGTGGAGGATGCTACTTCTTTAGTAAGAACCATTCGGGAGAGGTTGCTTATCGCTCAGGACCGGCAAGTAAATTACTATAATGCCAAGCACAGGAATGTGGAGTTCGCTGTGGGCGATTATGTATACTTAAAGATCAAGCCGTTCAAGGGTGTCTCGCGGGTGCGACGATTGAAAAAGCTAAGCCCGAGGTACCTTGGACCGTTTGAGGTTCTGGAGCGAGTTGGTGAAGCGGCCTATCGGTTGAAGCTTTCAGTGGAGCTTAGTGGTTTACATGATGTATTCCACATTTCGGTACTTCGGAAGGCGGTACAAGAGCCTACGCAAGTGATCGCGGTCGATCAAGTGTCGGTGGATAGTGGGCTAACGACAAAGGTCAAGCCCGTGCGGATTGAGGACTCAGAGGTCAAGCGGCTATGCAATAAAGAGATCAGGATGGTCAAGGTCCGGTGGGACAATTACGGTCGTGAGGAGCTCTCTTGGGAGCGAGAGCAGACTATGCTTGACGAGTATCCGGAGTTGTTCCGCTCAGGTACAAATTTTGGTTTTGTACATGTCTTTCCTCTATGTAATTTCGTGGACGAAATTCTTTTAAGAGGGGGAGAGTTGTAACGCCCCGAAACTCAAAGGAGCGACGGGGGACGTTTTGGGCCAGTTTGGGTTCTGGCTGCAGGCACACGGCCTGGGACACGGGCGTGTCCCAGGGCGTGTCAAGCTTGTGTTGACACAGAGCCGGGAAGTCGACATTTTGGTGTCGACAATGTGTCGAGACTGGGCACACGGCCTGCGACACGGGCGTGTCGCAGGGCGTGTCGACCCGTGTCGACACTTAGCCTCGAAGTCGACACTCTGCTTTGACGAAGTGTCGAGACATGGCACACGGCCTGCGACACGGGCGTGTCGCAGGGCGTGTCAACCCGTGTCGACACTCGTCCCGCGAAGTCGACACTTTGGTCTCGACATAGTGTCGAGACAAGGCACACGGCCTAGGACACGGGCGTGTCCAAGGCCGTTTCATCAGGTCGACGATCTTTGCTCGACGAAGTGTCGAGTGTCGAGACCGTGTACACGGCCTGGGGTCCAGGCTTGTTGAGGTGACACGGGTAGGGACACGTGCGTGTCCTCGAACCCGTGCAGTGCTCGGGTTGATTTCGGGGAAAAATGATGGGGGTACACGGCCGGCCACACGGCCGTGTCAGGTGGAACACGGGCGTGTCAGCTCGAACACAGGCGTGTTCAATACCCGTGTGTTGTTCCAGGTGATTCGATTTTGACGGCGAATGAGGCACACAGCCCTGGACACGGGCGTGTGCCAGGCCGTGTTCGGTCTAGATTGGGCATTTCAGTCCCGAATCAAAGCCATTCGTTTCCTTATTTTGAGATCCAACGGCTGGGGGTTGTTCCTGAAGGGATATACCCGGGATTGGACTTACAAAACCCTCACTTTTCTTAAGTGTTATCTTTCTAAAACCTTAGAGAGAGAGGAGAGCCAAGGGAGGAAGAAGGAGCTAGATCCCGCCATTGGAGGAGCTTCGGAGCTCCGAATCGCGAGCCGACTCCGGATCCACGGAGGCAAAGCTAGTGCGGTGCTTTTCATCCGATTACTTTTCAATGGCGCCAAAGAGGAACGCTAGGGTAACGATCCTCATCTTGAGCATGAGTAGCTCTCTTTCTTTGCATAGGAAGCCCGCTCTCGCAAATTTGCGGAGAGTTGGAGGCGTTCCTTCAGGTAGATATGTGAAGTCCCCGTTATTTAGAGTCCGTAAGCGAGAACGGACATAGGAATGATGTGTGAAGCCTACCCGGACATGTTAGTCTGGATCGGTGATGTTCCATTGCATAAATGCCGGAGAAGACTCCGTGCTATGGTTTGTTTTTCGGGTTTTCTACGCGGTAGATTGCAGCAGGGAGCCTTGGGGACTAACCCAAAGGTGCACCCGGAAAACTGGGTGGATACGAGATCTTGCCAACTTGGTGGCCTGAGAGCCAACTTGAACATAACCGGGTTATGTGACTTGTGATGGAAATGGGACTCGGTGGAAGTTTGACCCGCACAAATGGCTTAAATTGTCGTTGCGATGTGAGCACGGGTTAGATGGAACCGTACCCGTTCTATGTCATTCGGTTAAAGAGACCTAAAGGCACGTGGCACTTGCCGTTGGCATAGATTAGGGTCTTCGGCGGTCAATGGCTTAAATTGTCGTGACCCAGGCCAGGAAGACAAATTGCTCATAGGTTTGGCCGTCAAAGTGGCGGTGGTGAGTTCGGAATGTCTATGGCTTTAATTGACGTGACATCGACCGGTTCACCGAGAATGTGCCCTGAGAGCACGGGGCGTGTGGCTGTGCGAGCCAACGTCTGTGATGAAATGGCTATATATATAAATTGCTCGCTTATGCTAATGAAATGCAGGGAAGGAGCATCGCCGCCCCGAGTTGGGGGCGGGATCGTTATAATTTGGTCAGCATTGCTGACCGTTGCCTTGTTTCGCCACCGTGCGGTGGTTTGTTGCTTGCAGGTGCAGCTGGACCAAGCGGTCAATAGCGGGCTAAAGCCCTTTTTGCGAAGCCGGCCCTCGAAGGCCAAAATGGAAGTGTTTACTGTTTTATTCATGTATGACCGGCCTGCGTGCCGTGGTTTGTAAAACATGTAATATCAAGTGAAATATTTTGTAAGGCCTTAAGGCTTATTTTGGGTATTTTGTATAACATTCCTATTTTGTATTAGTGGACATTCGTGCTTTAATGCTGGGTTCTTTGTTACAACTTTTATAAACTGCTTCCGCTAGAATGCTCTGTGTAGGACGTTGAGATTGGTTGGATGGTTTCCATAAGTAACCACCCGGTCTGTCTGTAGTATATGGCGTCGGGCCCCGACCGGACCTACTGCTATATGCTATGCGACGGATAGGGGGTGTTACAAGATCCACCGCCGCCGTGAAGGAGAAGATGCTGCCGAGGAGAACTACGCGATCCATGGCCGGGAATGGTGGTACCGCAGGAGCCAATGTGAGTTTCCTACCATCTCCCTTGGTGCTAGATCTATAGTTACTTTCTTAGGCGAGACATCGACTCAAGAGAGTCTTGATGGAGAGGAGGAGTTTTCTAGGAAAGGCCATGCTAGGACTTGCGTCCTAGGTTCTAGATGTCTTCAACCACGCCCTTCTCCAATGTAATGATAGGGGATGGTTTCGTGAAGGGTGTTGGCCTCTTGAGGTTGAATAAGGGTGAAGGAAATTCTGGAATGATTTGGGAAGATCGCCTTGAGGAGGAAGATGAACCGATGCCGTTCATTCCGCCTTAGAATGCATGCAAAATTTGTATTCTGCGCGCAGCGAACTTCGTGGCCATTTTTAGGTGTGATATGTCAAGATCTGGGTTTTCGGCTAAACACGAAAGTTGAAGCCCTTGAAAATACCTTTCCAACTAATGGTCGCACGGCTTCAGGCGAAGTCTGTAGCCACAGGAAAGTCTAAATGAAAATGGTGTTCAATAAATCCTGCATGCAGAAATTGTGTTCTATACGCAGCGGACTTCAAGTCCGATTTAAAATAGGATAATATCAAATCTGGGTTGAGGTCTGAATATGAAAGTTGTAGACCACGGAAAGACCTTTCCAACGTGTGGTTACATGTCTTCACCGGATTCTGGAGGTTCGGGAATCTCCGGTCGAAGTTGATGCCCAGATTCAATCTGTACCTAAATTCTGGGCTTTGATGGAAGAAGGATTTGGTTTCGGTAGAATTAATATTGCAAGATACTTGGCTTGGATGAACCCTTAAGATTAATCATTGGTTGCATGATTGATGTAGCTTATTAATCAGATTTCATATAATCAAATTGTGAAGCAATCTTATTTAAACGAATTGACTTGATAGGAATTGAAAGATTGATAATTGTGCACTTTATGTTTATACTATGCCATTATCAAATGGAAAGTGTGATAGATATTTATATGCGCATCATGTTTATGTTACGTTGTCATCATTTGGAAAGTCATATAGATGAATAAATTATGGCCATGGGTAAGGTTGACTAATGGAATGAGTTTAGTAGTCCAATACTTAGAGCGTCGTCCCCCTACGGGTAGTATTGTGAAGGGATGTAAGTGCGGTGTTGACCGTCACTTGTTTTGGTTGTGTTGAGATAAGGTATGGATGGATGGTTGGGCTGTGTCCTCGTGCTTACTTCCAAGGCCCCTTCCATGTTGTGTTGATGTGGTATTTGCATGTGGTGTGAGTCGACACGCGGTATCGTAATCCTGGGTTAAGGATAGTGTGGCAGGTCTACGGGCTCGCCAGTCGTCACACCGACGGGAGTCGACAGTTAGACTTTGGGCGGTTGGGCTTGGTCCTCGGTGTTCACGTCCCGGGGCTCCTTCCGTGCCAGGTGAACGGTTGGGCTTGGTCCTCGTGCTCACTCCTAGGCTCCTTCCGGGTCACACAAGGTCAGTTCGGGGCTTGGTCCTCGGTGCACATCTACCCGAGGCTCCTGTTGGGCCATAGTATGCATGGGCTCCGCTGTTGTGTTCTTAGAGTTGAGGCGTACAGAGGCCTAGGTGAAGTAGTGTGGATACCCGCCTAGTAGTAGAAGTGCCCGTTATACTGTCACCGCCTGGCCACGGCGGCTGATGCCTGAGAGGTTAGCTACCTGCTCGAAAAGTGGGAACTATAGTCTGTGTCGACATAGCAGTTGCATGTGTGTGATCATGGGTGAGTCATTGCATAACATACATAGCATTTCATAACATTGCACACCAAGATCCTCATCATATAAGTTTGTATGGGCACTCCTATACGATGAGTAACTTTTATGTAACCCGATCCTTAACTTATAAGTTTGTATGAGCATTCTTATAAGTTAAGTTACTTTCCTGCTGTTACTTATACTTATTAGTTTAGTGTAGCTCTTAAATAACTGCTGATTATGATACTGTTACTTTTACACTATTGCCACCTTCTTGTACCTGTTATACATATTATATATATATTGTACTCTTGTTCCTTTTCCCCGCCCGGTGCCGAGGAGTCGCCGGGGGAGCAGATGTGAAACCACTTAGTCGTTTCGACTAACGGTTGCTACGTCTTCCTTTTTAGGAGGTCATGCCGTAGGTAGAGCAGCCGCAGACTACGCAGCAGGACAGCCAGGCCAGGACGATAGGGCCTGAAGTGACGGTGCCGTCGATACCGTCAGTTACTGATGTTAGTACTTGATACTCTGATGTAGCCCGTTTGGGCAATGTTTAGCTGTACTCTGATAAATTGTAGAAGCATGTTTTAGCTTCTCCATTTTGATGTATTTGGACTATGTTACTTAGTGTGGATTTGACTTCTGATTGCTTATTATATTTGGTTGGGTTGGCATGTACTATTGATATTGTTGTATCCGGCGGAATAGGCGTCTTGTGGTACAGGTTAGCCCGTGTGCTAATGCTACCGCTAGGTGGCTGTTCCGGGCATAAGAATCCCCCTTTGTGCCGTGTTTTGGGATTCGGGAGGGGGGGGGGGGGGGTCTTACAAATGGTATCAGTTTTCCACGGTCCTCAACTAGGAAGTCATTCAACAATGGTGCCACCCCGTTTGGTAGTGAGTTTGGGGACAAACTGACTTAGCGGAAGCAGTGGTGTGCCCATATGTAATTCACATTAAGTTTGTCCAACTTTGACCTTAAGTGTAGCCAACCTGACCACAAATTTTTTGTGTATGTGTAGGTTCCACTGCATGTTGAGCCGATGAGGGGTACTCCTACCCCTCCCATACCCACTCAGTTCCAACAGTCTGAGTTGGGGTAGACGCTCACCGCCATTCTTGATGCTTTTAGGGCGCAGCAGCCCCCGGTGCAACAATAGGACCCGAGCTCCAACTGCCTGAGCACCTTCCGGGCTCTCTCCCCTCCCGCCTACTTTGGGACATAGTCAACCGTGCGTATAGAGGAATGGATAAACACGGTACAGGAGTTGTTGGCTGGTATCCATTGCCCGACCAATATGGTAGTGACATTGGCGGTGTCCGTCTTGGACTTACATGCTAAGAGGTGGTGGAAGTCCCTCATGGGCTCTACCTTCCAAGGCCGTATCTACACAGAGATAAGTTGGAGTGAATTCTCGGGTGTTTTCTTGGAGCACTTTATCCCTACATCGTCCCAAGATGAGCTTGAGCAGAGGTTTCTTCTACTAAAGCAGGGATCAAAGTCGGTTACGGAATACTAGCGGGAATTCCAGCATCTCGCAAGGTTTGCGGATTCTTACGAGTTGGATGACAGAGGTTATGCCAAGCGCTTCTACAAAGGGCTGCGAGATCCCCTAAGGCAGTCCCTTTTGTTTATAGCGGATGGTAGCTTGGCGGAGATCATTGATATGACGAAAAGATTGGAGGCGGACCACCTGAGATGTCGTAAGAGGCCTGCGGAGGACGTGATGGAAGCCGGCCCATGGAATAGAATGAGGCGAGACTTCAGAGGAGGAAGAGGACATCAAAGAGGTGGAGGGAGTGTCCACCGAAACTATAGGGTGGAGCATCCGGTTCCGCAGCCGCCTGCGTTGCCTCCACCACCACAGCCTCAGCAATTTCAACAACCTGAAGGGCGTCGTGGTCTGCTGTGCTTCGAATGCAACCAACCGGGCCACATCCGACGTTACTGCCCGCAGTTAATTGGGAACGTCCCTCCCGCTCTCCCTCCAGCAGCCCCACGAGGACGGGGATATATGCGTGGTCGAGGACAAGGACCGCCAAGAGGTAACCCCGACCCTGCTAGGGATCAGGTGTACGCGCTTGACATGGCGCAGAAACGGAACCCCCAAGATGTGATTGCAGGTATGATTTAATTAATTCACATATTTTTATGGTCTAACTTGAATTGTTTAAGACTTACTAGACACCTAGCAACAAGTTTTAGTTGTTGGTACTTAGGCACCGTGATTATTGGCGGGAAGACGGCCTATGCGCTGTTCGATACCGGTGCCTCACACTCCTTTGTGTCCGAGGATTTCATAAAAGACGTGGAGGGTGTACAGTACTTTACCGGCATAGCCCGACGAGTACGCCTTCCGGACGGCTCGGAGATGATCGCGACCGCCAAGTGCAAGTTGGAGTTATTTAATGATGGGAAGGCCTTCGATACGCCGGCCACAGTTCTTAGTATGCCGGAGTTTGACATCATTTTGGGCATGGCATAGCTGGACTGGCACTTCGCGAGGATCGACTGCGCAGAGAAGCGGATCTATTTGAGACATAGGGACTCTGACGTCATCTTCCAAGGTATTGGCTTCGCGCCTCGCATGATGATATCTTCCGTCCAGGTTGAAAAAGCTTATATGAAGGGGTACGAGGTTTTCATGATCTGGTTCGAGTTGAAGGAAGAAGCTTTGGAATTAAAGGATGTACGGGTAGTGCGGGATTTTCCCGAGGTATTTCCTGAGAAGCTACCAGGATTACCTCCGTATAGAGAGGTTGACTTCCAGATTAATCTAGTACCAGGTGCCAAGCCTGTATCCAAGGCTTCGTACAGAATGGCCCCAAAAGAACTCGCGGAGTTTAGAGTTCAATTGCAAGAACTAGTGGAGTCAGGGTTCGTTCGCCCAAGTTCATCACCCTGGGGAGCCCCTGTACTTTTCGTGAAGAAGAAGGATGGAACCCTGCGGCTGTGCATAGATTATCGGGAACTCAATCGGTTGACGGTGCAGAACACTTATCCACTACCTCGGATCAATGAGTTGTTCGATCAACTAGTGGGAGCATGTTGGGTATTGTATCCACAATGTACCTGATTTGAAGAAGCCCCTGGACAAGCTAAGGTCAATAGACTATGTATTTGATAAACTTTTTCAAGTTGTACTTGCAGTTTCTCCACGCTAAGTGCACACCAATGTCAGGGTGTAGTAGGTCAATATACACGGGTCTGCACGACGTAATCCCTCGTTGAGCAGATCAGTGTGTTGGCCTATGTGTACTCTCTCTATTGGTGTGCACTTACTTTCAAGTACAGGGCCGCTCATATGCAAGAGAAGACAAGGAGCATGGAGGATCAAGGAGCAGCTCCTAGGTGGAAGACGAAAAATCGTCCAAGGCAATTTCGACGAGAATCACCAAGTGATTCTCGCCGAATCGGCGAGAATCACTAGGTGATTCTCGTCGAATCGACGGGAATCATCAGTGATTCTCGCCGACTCCTTCTGGCCATCTCAAAATGGTGCCAAGTAAGATTCGGCGAGAATCACTTGTAATTCCCGCCGAACCAGTGGTCAAGCAGCCCATGAATACAAAGTCCAATTCGTTGAGAATCGACAAGTGATTCGACGAGAATCACAAACGATTCTCGACGAATCGTCGAGAATCACTTGGTGATTCTCGCCGATTCGTCGAGAATCGTCTGCGATTCTCGCCGATTTTTACTTGGCGTTTTCTCAGAATGCTGCTGAACCGGATTCTGCTTCTGGATTAGATTGAACCGGATTTTGGGGATTTCATTTGTGGGTCCCACAAACGGTCATATTTGAGAATCCTACAGTATTTATACACAGGTATTTTTGAACGGAAAAGTCACCGAGAAAGAAGCCGAGCACGAAACCCTAATATCGCGATTTCTCTTCTCCGCCGCCGTCGCGCTCGGGCTAGTACGTCGCCGCCGCTGATCGATTCTTCTTCCCGATCTCCGGCGACAGAAGCTTAGCAAAGCTTGCGTCTCACGTGTCTATCCAGAGATCTCTTGTCTCTCGATTTGTTGACCGGGAAAAACTCCCCCGTCCGAATCGATCGAGACGACCGATCCTAGAGTGACCGTTGGTAGACCTAGTTTGCTTCGCAAAGAAGTTTGGATCTCAAAGCACTGCAGCAGCGCACCTTCGTCGCCGCCAACTCCGAACCCAGCCGCCGCTCGGACTGCCGCCGCCGGTTTCGGGAGATCCTCTCCAAGTGAGACAAAGGTTGTATACTCTTCATCGACCACGAGAACACGTCGTCGAACGAAGAGGAACACCGTAGTCTCCGAAAGAAGTTTGTATTTCATATACATTCCATATTTACTTTTGTTGTAAAGGAACTTTTGTTCCGTGTTGTAAGGGTTGGGTGCAACCCGTTTTGTGGGAGTGTTGACTCTCACGTGTGGAAGGGCTCCTTCCGTTAGTGAAGGGATTGGATTTCAATCCCGTTGGAGAAGTGACCGAGTCGTCCCTTGTTGGGGAGATAGGTCGAAGGGGGAAAAGTGGATGTACCCAAGTCGGGGAACCACTATAAATTTGCTGTGTATTCTGTGTGCTGTGTTTGTTGTTTTTATTGTGCAGGTACATCTGTAAATTCCGCAAAAGAACCACACGTCACCTATCCCCCCCCATAGGTGGACATAGCCGACACTAGGTGGACTTTCAAGTGGTATCAAAGCGAGGTTGCTCAACAAAAAGGCTAACACCTTGAGGCGAATCCTGCCACTAGTGTCAACAAGGAGTCATACATCTACTATGGACGGGCTCAAGTACTCCGGCAAGATCCCAGTGTGCAACAGACTCAACTTTCCTATCTGGACGGAAAGGATCAGGTTCTATATGGAAGCAGTGGACCCTCGACTGTTCATGATCATGCTGGAGGGACCTTATGTCCCCACTAAGGCCTCCACCATTGATCCCACCAAGAAAGTGCCGAAGACACTCTCTGAAATGGACAAGGATGAGATGGTCCTAGTGGGCCTTGACATGAAGGCAAGAAACATCCTGGTCAGCGCGGTTGACGACTCTATGATGCAAAACTTCAGCAACTGCAGGACAACTCAGGAGATTTGGCAGTGCCTGATCATCCTAATGGAGGGTACGGATGAAGTGAGGGATGATCGGAGATCCCTCCTGAACCAGAAGTATGAGGCCTTCCGGCAAGGGCCTAAGGAAGAGATCGGAGTCACATACGAGAACTTCCTGAAGATTGTCAACGCCCTCAAGGGCTATGGAAGAGTGTTCACCAATGGTGAACTCAATGACAAATTCCTTAGGTCCCTTACTAAGGAATGGGACACAAAGATCTGCGCCATCAGAGAATTTGGCAGACTAGCAGAAACTGATCCACAAATCCTGTTCGGGAAGCTGATGTCCTATGAACTTCAGCTGAACACCAGGAAGGCAGAGGAAGAAGCAGAGAAGGCTGCCGCAAAAGAAAAGACTGTGGCCCTAAAAGCCAGTCACTCCAGAAAAGGGAAGGGTGCGGTGTCGTACCGTGCCAGGAATAAGGAAGAAGAGGAGGACTCCGATCCATGCTCCTCCAGCTCAGAACTGTCGGAAGAAGATTTCTCCCTCATCACTCGAGAGTTCAAGAAATTCCTCAAGATGAGGAATCAAAGAAAGAGAGACGGCTCCTCTTCCAGACATCAGAAGAAAAACTACTCTTCTGACAGGTATGCATCTAAACCTAACAAACATCGTTCTTCTGATATTATTTGCTTTGGATGCAATAAGCCAGGTCACGTCGTGGCCGACTGCCATCAAAGCAAAAGAGATAAAGGGAAAGGAGAGGAGCTCAAATCCTCCAGAGATAAGAAGAAGGAGCGGAGCTACATCGCAAGAAGACCAAAGACACTAAGTGAGTCTGATTCCTCAGACTCCAGTGATGATGAGGAAGCCTACTTCGGGCTGGTGGGTCGCTCAGACTCAGAAGGAGAATGTCCCCCATTTACTGGGAAGGTAAAAGCTCACACCCCTCTCTCCGACTCCGACTCTGATCCTGAGTCTCAGGATGATGAACCTGAGGATGGCCCTTCGGCCCGCGAAGCTGAACTCCTCGAGAAGTATGAGCTTCTGCTCAACACTTTCGACGAGTGCCGTAAGAGACTGAGGGCTGAGAAGAAGGAAGTAAAATTCCTTAAGGGTGAGTGTGTATCCCTAAGGGAAGAGGTCACTAGTTTGATTTCTCTCCGGCAGGAACACCTTGACCTGACTTCAAAGCACTCAGAGTCTTTGAAGCTCCTTGATCTCAAGCAGGAGGAAGTCAACAAATTGGAAGAACTACTTGCGGCAGAAAGGAAGATCGTACAGAGCTTCTCTATGCCAAAAACAGTGCTTCCAGTCGTTGACACCTTCTCTACTCAGGCCAAAGGAGCTGGCTTGGGGCATATTGGGGCATCTGGTTCTTCATCTAGGAGGAACAAGAACCAGAGGAAGAATAAGGCCGCCAAGAAGGCCTCGCTGATGAAAAGGGGAAGGCTCCTCTTAGTCCTGTTGCGTTTAGAAAGCCTGGCTTTCCTTGCAACCAACATGACTTTGAGTCAACATTTGGGCATCATTTCCGGCCCTCGGTTGCAAAGCCTAAGAGCCGGTATGACGGTTGGAACTTCCCCGGAACTTTGGTGAGAGTGCCTTCAAGGCACCTTATGAGGAGATCCACATAGGAAATTATGGTCCGTTCTCTAGCGGCCATAATGGAAAGCAGGCGCCAAAAGTCAAGCCTGTTATTCAGAAGGTGACAAAGTCATGTGACTGCCGTCACCATGAGGCCTCCACCTCCAGATCCAAGGCCCCAGCTGTACCCGTTGTTCCCAGGGTAAGGCAGGAGCCTCAGAAGAGATACAACAGGTTCGACTGTTGGTGCTGTGGCAAAGTCGGTCACTTTGCCGTGGATTGTTGGTTTAATCCAAGGAACTACGAGACTCCCCATGTTAACAATGCGAGACCGACCACTCGTAGGGTTAACCAACCGAGGGGGAGTGTGCTAACCAGGAATCTAGGACCCAAGTTCGATTGGGTTCCTAAGGCAAATTAATTTTGTTTTGCAGGAATGTCCAAAGGCCACCAAAACGCCAATCTGGTATTTGGACAGTGGATGCTCCCGACACATGACCGAGACAAGAAGCCTGCTGCGTGATTACACTCCAGTCGAGAATGGACCCAAAATCATCTTTGGAGGGTCAGATCGAGGAGTCACCAGAGGTTATGGTATGATTTCCAACGGTATAATCTCTATCACCGACGTGGCTTATGTTAAAGGGTTAAACCATAACCTGATCAGTGTAAGTCAGTTATGTGATAAAGGTTATGACGTTAAGTTCTGCAAGGATTAATGTCTGATAATTTCACGTACCTCCTCAGAGACGGTATTATCAGGCATTAGGAGCAGAAATATCTTCTGCTTAGATTTTCTTAGTATAGATTCATCTACCCCCGTATGCCTTGTGGCAACAGGCAGTGCTTCTCTTTGTGAACAATGGCACAAGAGATTGGCACATATTAATTATAAGACAATTAGTATGCTATTTTCTAAGAATTTAGTAAGAGATGCTCCCAGTATCAAGTGCATCAAGGATAGCCCCTGTCATGCATGCCAGATGGGCAAACAGACACGGGCTACCTTTAAGAGCATTGCAGACAAAGACTCTTCCCGATGTCTTTACCTGCTACATATGGACTTGTTTGGTCCAATACAAGTTCATAGCTTGGGAGGCAAATCATATACGCTAGTGATAGTTGATGATCACTCTCGGTTTACATGGGTGTTCTTTTTGAAACGAAAGTCGGATACTCTTGACATCTTCACTAATTTTGTCAAGCAAGTTCAGAACGAATTTAACTGCTCCGTGGTCAAAATCAGAAGTGACCATGGAACAGAATTCGAATCTGGTGCTATGACAGAATTCTGTGAAGAATACGGTATCTTTCATGAGTTTTCCTCCCCACGCACTCCTCAGCAAAATGGGGTTGTGGAGAGGAGAAATAGAACTCTCATTGAAGCCTGCACGACAATGTTGAAAGACGCCTCTCTCCCTGAATACTTCTGGGCAGAGGCTGTCAATACAGCTTGTCATGCACAAAACCGAGCATTGATCAACAAGCATCATCGTAAGACACCCTACGAGCTACTGAAAGGCAGGAAACCAACCATGTCCTACTTTAGGATTTTTGGTTGCAGATGCTATGTACTAAATAATGGGAAGTACCCGCGTACTAAATTCGGTGAAAAATGCTTCGAAGGCATATTCATGGGATATAGTTCCCATAGTCGGGCATATAGGGTCTTCAATAAGAAAACCCTAGTGGTAGAAGAATCAATAAATGTTGTATTTGATGAAGGAAGTTTGCTTCACAGCAACTCTTCCAGTGGTATTCTTGAAGATGCAGGTGCACGATTGAAACAGCTGAGTCTGGATGAGCCCGCTCAAGATGACACTCCTAAGTACATCAAAGTGTCCACCTCCACGTCATCTGAAAATGTCAAAGATCAAGATGAATCAAATCACTTGGAAGAAAGAGCAGCCCCAGAAGTAGCTGAAGCACCAGACGCCAGACTTCTAGAGCTCCGTCACGTGAGGGATCATCCTAGGGAACAGATCATCAGAGATCCTCGTGTAGGCGTCAGAACTCGAAGAGGTACAACTAACGAAGTATTGCATCTCAGCTTCCTGTCACAGGTAGAGCCAAAGAAGTTCGACGAGGCGAACAAGGATGCGGCATGGATTCTGGCCATGCAAGAGGAACTACATCAATTCGAACGATGCAAAGTTTGGACGCTGGTTCCCAGACCATACAAGCAGAATGTGATCGGCACAAAGTGGATCTTCAGAAACAAGCTGGATGAACATGGTGTCATCGTAAAGAACAAAGCCAGGCTGGTGGCTCAAGGTTACCGACAGGAGGAAGGGATTGATTTCGACCAGACCTTTGCACCAGTAGCAAGGCTCGAGGCAATCCGGTTGTTCCTGGCGTATGCTTCACACAAAGGATTCACAGTCTACCAAATGGATGTGAAATCGGCATTCCTGAACGGAGACCTGAAAGAGGAAGTATACGTCGCTCAACCCCCAGGTTTTGTCGATCCTACTTATCCCAATCACGTTTATTTTCTTAATAAGGCCTTATATGGGTTGAAACAAGCTCCACGAGCTTGGTATGAGACTTTATCTAGTTTTCTTCTTGAGAACAAGTTCTCCAGAGGTAAAATAGATAAAACATTGTTTCTCAGGGAAGTCAAAGGCAAGATTTTGCTGGTGCAAATCTATGTCGATGACATAATATTCGGCTCAACGGACAACAATCTTTGCAAAAAGTTTTCTAAACTTATGCAAGGAAAGTTTGAAATGAGCAGTATGAGAGAGCTCAAGTATTTCTTAGGCCTTCAAGTGAAACAGTCTGAGGATGGAATCTTCATCTCTCAGACGAAGTTCACGAATGAACTCCTTAAGAAATTCGGTATGGAGAGTGCAACCTCTATGAGGACTCCAATGGGATCCACCATGTCTCTGGATAAGGATGAGAAAGGTAAACCTTTCGATGAAACCAAATACAGAAGCATCATTGGATCCCTGCTCTACCTTACTGCCAGTAGACCGGATATTATGTTCTCCACATGTGTATGTGCCCGATATCAGGTGAACACTAAGGAATCTCACTATGTCGCTGCAAAGCGAATTCTAAGATACCTTAAAGGTACTCCTAATCTTGGCTTGTGGTACCCGAGGAACAATGATGTCGAGCTAATAGGCTTTTCAGATGCTGATTTTGCAGGGAGCAGGGATGACAGGAAAAGCACCTCCGGGACGTGTCAATTCCTCGGCAGGAGGCTTATCTCATGGAACAGCAAGAAACAGAATTGTGTTGCAACCTCCACAGCAGAGTCAGAGTATATCTCGGCAGGAAGCTGTTGCGCACAACTCCTTTGGATCAGAAATCAGTTGGCCGACTACAACCTTCAGTTCAAGGAAGTTCCAATGTACTACGACTCCTCCAGTGCAATTGCCATTGCCAACAATCCGGTGTCGCACAGCCGAACGAAGCATATTGAAGTACGCTACCACTTCATTCGGGAGCACGTGGAGAACAAGGATATCTCTCTCTGTTATGTCCCCACGGACAAGCAGATTGCTGATATATTCACAAAGCCCCTAGACGAGGCAAAGTTCAATCTTTTCAAGACAGAATTGGGGATGCTCAATTATGAAGAATGAAGACTACAGAGGCTCCCGACTCGTGCATAATCTGAGGGGGAGCCGGGAACTCCAGCGTGCGTACAACTTCAAGAACTGAGGGGGAGCTAAGGGCCAAAGGTTACTGACCCCCGATTTGCCGAAGCCGAAAAGGGGGAGATAACCCTCTCGAGGTCAAGGCTAAGGTGGCTCCAGCTTGCTCCCAAGCACTCGGTATTGGTAAGGGATGTCTCCACTTAATGATGTTAAGTTTATGGCCTTCAGTTGCTTTCCTTTTCATTTGCTCTATTCACCTTAGCTAGTAGGGTTTAGGCTTCTTCAAATAGGGGGAGATTGTTGGGTATTGTATCCACAATGTACCTGATTTGAAGAAGCCCCTGGACAAGCTAAGGTCAATAGACTATGTATTTGATAAACTTTTTCAAGTTGTACTTGCAGTTTCTCCACGCTAAGTGCACACCAATGTCAGGGTGCAGTAGGTCAATATACACGGGTCTGCACGACGTAATCCCTCGTTGAGCAGATCAGTGTGTTGGCCTATGTGTACTCTCTCTATTGGTGTGCACTTACTTTCAAGTATAGGGCCGCTCATATGCAAGAGAAGATAAGGAGCATGGAGGATCAAGGAGCAGCTCCTAGGTGGAAGACGAAAAATCGTCCAAGGCAATTTCGACGAGAATCACCAAGTGATTCTCGCCGAATCGGCGAGAATCACTAGGTGATTCTCGTCGAATCGACGGGAATCATCAGTGATTCTCGCCGACTCCTTCTGGCCATCTCAAAATGGTGCCAAGTAAGATTCGGCGAGAATCACTTGTAATTCCCGCCGAACCAGTGGTCAAGCAGCCCATGAATACAAAGTCCAATTCGTTGAGAATCGACAAGTGATTCGACGAGAATCACAAACGATTCTCGACGAATCGTCGAGAATCACTTGGTGATTCTCGCCGATTCGTCGAGAATCGTCTGCGATTCTCGCCGATTTTTACTTGGCGTTTTCTCAGAATGCTGCTGAACCGGATTCTGCTTCTGGATTAGATTGAACCGGATTTTGGGGATTTCATTTGTGGGTCCCACAAACGGTCATATTTGAGAATCCTACAGTATTTATACACAGGTATTTTTGAACGGAAAAGTCACCGAGAAAGAAGCCGAGCACGAAACCCTAATATCGCGATTTCTCTTCTCCGCCGCCGTCGCGCTCGGGCTAGTACGTCGCCGCCGCTGATCGATTCTTCTTCCCGATCTCCGGCGACAGAAGCTTAGCAAAGCTTGCGTCTCA
Organism: Platanthera guangdongensis; assembly: GCA_039583875.1. NCBI lineage: Eukaryota > Viridiplantae > Streptophyta > Magnoliopsida > Asparagales > Orchidaceae > Platanthera > Platanthera guangdongensis. The sequence continues at coordinate 244,400,734 of CM077151.1, read as the reverse complement.
CGTGTCTATCCAGAGATCTCTTGTCTCTCGATTTGTTGACCGGGAAAAACTCCCCCGTCCGAATCGATCGAGACGACCGATCCTAGAGTGACCGTTGGTAGACCTAGTTTGCTTCGCAAAGAAGTTTGGATCTCAAAGCACTGCAGCAGCGCACCTTCGTCGCCGCCAACTCCGAACCCAGCCGCCGCTCGGACTGCCGCCGCCGGTTTCGGGAGATCCTCTCCACGTGAGACAAAGGTTGTATACTCTTCATCGACCACGAGAACACGTCGTCGAACGAAGAGGAACACCGTAGTCTCCGAAAGAAGTTTGTATTTCATATACATTCCATATTTACTTTTGTTGTAAAGGAACTTTTGTTCCGTGTTGTAAGTGTTGGGTGCAACCCGTTTTGTGGGAGTGTTGACTCTCACGTGTGGAAGGGCTCCTTCCGTTAGTGAAGGGATTGGATTTCAATCCCGTTGGAGAAGTGACCGAGTCGTCCCTTGTTGGGGAGATAGGTCGAAGGGGGAAAAGTGGATGTACCCAAGTCGGGGAACCACTATAAATTTGCTGTGTATTCTGTGTGCTGTGTTTGTTGTTTTTATTGTGCAGGTACATCTGTAAATTCCGCAAAAGAACCACACGTCACCTATCCCCCCCCATAGGTGGACATAGCCGACACTAGGTGGACTTTCAGAGCACATTGGTTTTCTAAATTAGATTTGCGCTCTGGTTACTACCAGTTGAGGATACAAGAAGGGGACATCCAGAAAACGGCCTTGAGTTCAAGATATGGTTTGTATGAGTTCACGGTAATGCCGTTTTGGGCTCTCAAATGCCCCTTCTGCCTTCATGAGCCTGATGAACAAGGTGTTCGAACCGTATTTGGACATCTTAGTCATTGTTTTTATCGACGACATCTTAGTCTACTCAAAGACGGAGGAGGAGCATTTCGACCATCTAACCTTGGTGTTGAAGAAATTGAAGGAGCATGCCTTGTACGCCAAGTTTAGCAAGTGTGAATTCTGGCTTAAGGAGGTTGCTTTCTTGGGGCATATGATCAGTGGAGCAGGATTAGTAGTGGATCCTGCAAAGGTGCGAGCCGTGAAGGAGTGGTCGCCCTTGAAGTCGGCGGCCGATATACGAAGCTTTCTTGGACTTGCTGGGTACTACCGCAAGTTCGTGAAAGGATTTTCCAAGATTGCCCTTCCTCTTACCTCCTTGAAGAACAAGGGTGTGCCATTTGAGTGGACACCTCAATGTGAAGAGGCATTTCAAGAGCTGAAGGATAGGCTTACCTCCGCCCCCATCCTTGCACTTCCGTCAGGGAAGGAAGGATTTTAGGTTTACACGGACGTGTCATATCAATGGATGGGAGCGGTATTGATGCAGCACGGGCACGTGATCGCTTATGCTTCAAGGCAGTTAAAGAAACATGAAATCAATTACCCGGTTTATGATTTGGAGTTGGGAGCAGTGGTGTTCGCTTTGAAAGTCTGGAGGCATTATTTATATGGCGTCCACTGCGAGATCTTTTCCGATCACAAAAACTTGAAGTATGTTCACACTCAGAAGGAGTTGAACCTGAGACAACGGCGGTGGTTGGAATTTCTGTGTGACTATGAGTTCACCATGAACTACCACCCCGGGAAAGCGAACTTGGTAGTCGATGCACTGAGTAGAAAAGTACCAGGCTCTAGCCTAGAGTCTCGGTTGATGAGTATGGAGTTGGCTCGGATGATTGAGGAGATGAATATTACTTTGGTATTCAAGGCTCCTTCGGCAGAGTATGCAGAGTTTTTGGCAAGCATGGGCATAGTTTGTGATATCCAAGACCGGATTCGGGTGGAACAAGGCATGGATGCGGCCTTGGCCCCGACAATCAAGGCAATAGAAATAGGACCACCGATGAGTACATACTAAAAGACGGCCTCGTTTATTTTCGTGTCCGACTCTATATTCCCAAGGGCGGCAAAATCTGGGAGGATATCTTGAGAGAGGCACATTCCTCTCAATATTTAGTGCACCCGGGTATTGCTAAGATGTACGCCAGTTTGGGGAAGACCATGTGTTGGCCGGGAATGAAGAAGGATGTCCGGTATTATTTTACTCATTGTGAAGTATGTCAAAGAGTGAAGGCTGAATGCAGGAGTCCCGGTGGTTTGTTGCAGTCATTGCCCATCCCCGAATGGAAGTTCGAGGACATCTCCATGGACTTTGTCCATGGGCTACCTCGTTCTCACTCCGGGAATGATTCAATGTGGGTTATTGTTGATCGACTGACAAAGGTGGCCCGGTTCATTCCAATGAAGAAGGAAGCACACGTGGATGTTTTGGTACGCCTTTTTGTGGAGCAATTTGTACTGTATCATGGCGTGCCCAAGACAATTATTTCGGATCGGGATGGTCGGTTTACTTCCAAGGAGTGGAAGGCGGTACAGGCGTATTAGGCCTCGCGCCTAACCTTTAGTACTACATTTAACCTTCAGACGAACGGGCAGTCTGAGCGGACCATCAGAACACTAGAAGATTTATTGAGGTTATGTGTGCTGGACAGAGGAGAGCCATGGGAAAGGCTCTTGCCACTAGTGGAATTCTCCTATAATAACAGCCATCAGGCGAGCATCGGCATGGCGCCCCATGAAGCCCTTTACGGAAGAAGGTGCAGGACTCCCTTGTCTTGGGTGCAGGATGAAGATCCGAAGGCATTGGGAAATGAATATATAGATGATACTGATGCGGCAGTCAGATTGATACGGGATCACATGCTGGAGGCTCAAAGTCGGCAGGCAAAGTACTATAATGCAAAGCACCGAATGGTGGAGTTCCAAGTGGGTGATAAAGTGTTCCTCAAGATTCGACCGATGCATGGAGTGTCGCAGGTGCGTGGTGTGAAAAAGCTCAGACCAAGGTATGTTGGGCCTTATACTATACTGGAAAGGATTGGCCCGTTGGCCTATCAGTTGGAGTTACCACAAGAACTAGAGAATCTCCACGACGTGTTCCATGTGTCGTCGCTTCTAAAAGCACTGTTGCGGCCCGACCAATATATTTCCACTACTGATGGTGCAGTGGCGTCAGATATGTCTGTGCGACTAGAGCCGATGTGGAATGTTTACAGCGAGACAAGAACATTACGCCGCAAAAGTGTTCCCTTACTGAAGGTGCTATGGTCGAATCATGGGAAGGAGGAGTACACATGAGAGCCAATGGATTTGATGCAACAACACTACCCGGAGTTGTTTGCTCAAGGTAATTTTATTTAAAAGCATGTGTTAATTTTCCTGTTATGCTTTTCTCCCCTAGCCCAAGCCTGATTTCGGGGACGAAATCTTTTATTTTGTTTATAGGATTTGTAACATCCCGAATCGCACTAGATCCCTCATGCGTATTTTTGAGTCAGGAGGGTTGACTTGAGTCCTGGGATGTGCAGGGAATTGGACTGCACTTGTGGAGGAGTGGAGAAATCAGTGCTGTGAAGGGATACGGGTAGAGACACGGGCGTGTCCCTACTCGTGTGCGTGTATGTCGAGTTAAACTCGACGAATCGTGTCGAGATCGACGGGGTGTGTCGACATCATATGACACGGGTAGCGACACGGGCGTGTCCCTACCCATGTGTGTCGAGTTGGACTCAACGAGGCGTGTCGAGATCGACGAACTCGTGTCGATCGACGAATGGTATGACACAGGTATAGACACGGGCGTGTCTCTACCCGTGTTCCGTGTGTGTCGAGTTGAGTTCGTCGAGATGAAACCCGAGAAGGACACGACCAAGGACACGGCCAGGAACACGGTCGTGTCATGTGGACACGGGTCGGGACACGGGCGCGTCCCTACCCGTGTCAAGGATTGAACCGACACCGAAACCGTCGATGCTGTTTCGCTCAAGCGGGACACGGGTAAGGACACGGGCATGTCCCTACCCGTGTCACTTTTTATATATAAGGGAAGAGAAAATCCTAGCCGTTTTTCATGCTCATTTCATTCCCTATTTCCTGTGAGAACTCCTGGTGAGAGGGAAAACTGCTGGAGCAAGTTCTACAGGAGGAGATCCGCCGCCGCCGTGAAGGAGAAGATGCCGCCGAGGAGAACTACGCGATCCATGATCGGGAATGGTGGTACCGCTGGAGCCAATGTGAGTTTCCTATCCTCTCCATTGGTGCTAGATCTATAGTTACTTTCTTAGGCTATACATCGACTCAAGAGAGTCTTGATGGAGAGGAGGAGTTTTCTAGGAAAGGCCATGCTAGGACTTGTGTCCTAGGTTTTAGATTTCTTCAACCACGCCCTTCTCCAATGTGATGATAGGGGATGGTTTCGTGAAGAGTGTTGGCCTCTTGAGGTTGAATAAGGGTGGAGGAAATTCTGGAATGATTTGGGAAGATCGCCTTGAGGAGGAAGATGAACCGATGCCGTTCATTCCGCCTTAGGATGCGTGCAGAATTTGTATTCTACGCGCAGCGAACTTCGTGGCCATTTTTAGATGTGATATGGCCAGATCTGGGCTTTTGGCTAAACACGAAAGTTGAAGCCCTTGAAAATACCTTTCCAACGAAAAGTTGCACGACTTCAGGCGAAGTTTGTAGCCACAGTAAAGTCTAAATGAAAATGGTCTTCAATAAATCCTGCATGCAGAAATTGTGTTCTGTACGCAGCAGAATTCAAGTCGGATTTCAAATAGGATAATTTCAAATTTGGGTTGAGGTCTGAATACGAAAGTTGTAGACCATGGAAAGACCTTTCCAACGTGGGGTTACACGTCTTCACCGGATTCCTGTAGCTTCGGGAATATCCGGTCGAAGTTGATGCCCAGATTCAATCTGTACCTAAATTCTGGGCTTTGATGGAAGAAGGATTTGGTTTCGGTAGAATTAATATTGCAAGATACTTGGCTTGGATGAACCCTTAAGATTAATCATTGGTTGCATGATTGATGTAGCTTATTAATCAGATTTCATATAATCAAATTGTGAAGCAATCTTATTTAAACGAATTGACATGATAGGAATTGAAAGATTGATAATTGTGCACTTCATGTTTATACTATGACATTATCAAATGAAAAGTGTGATAGATCTTTATATGCGCATCATATTTATGTTACATTGTCATCATTTGGAAAGTCATATAGATGAATAAATTATGGCCATGGGTAAGGTTGACTAATGGAATGAGTTAGTAGTCCAATACTTAGAGCGTCGTCCCCCTACGGGTAGTATTGTGAAGGGATGTAAGTGCGGTGTTGACCGTCACTTGTTTTGGTTGTGTTGAGATAAAGTATGGATGGATGGTTGGGCTGTGTCCTCGTGCTTACTTCCGAGGCCCCTTCCATGTTGTGTTGATGTGGTATTTGCATGTGGTGTGAGTCGACACGTGGTGTCGTAATCCTGGGTTAAGGATAGTGTGATAGGTCTACGGGCTCGCCAGTCATCACACCGACGGGAGTCGACAGTTAGACTTTGGGCGGTTGGGATTGGTCCTCGGTGTTCACGTCCCGAGGCTCCTTCCGTGCCAGGTGAATGGTTGGGCTTGGTCCTCGTGCTCACTCCGAGGCTCCTTTCGGGTCACACAAGGTCAGTTCGGGGCTTGGTCCTCGGTGCATATCTACCCGAGGCTCCCGCTGGGCCATAGTACGCATGGGCTCCGCTGTTTTGTTCTTAGCGTTGAGGCGTACAGAGGCCTAGGTGAAGTAGTGTGGATACCCTCCTAGTAGTAGAAGTGCCCGTTCTACTGTCACCGCCTGGTCACGACGGCTGATGCCTGAGAGGTTAGCTACCTGCTCGAAAAGTGGGAACTATAGTCTGTGTCGACATAGAAGTTGCATGTGTGTGATCATGGGTGAGTCATTGCATAGCATACATAACATTTCATAACATTGGACACCAAGATCCTCATCGTATAAGTTTGTATGAGCACTCCTATACGATGAGTTACTTTTATGTAACCCGATCCTTAACTTATAAGTTTGTATGGGCATTCTTATAAGTTAAGTTACTTTCCTGCTGTTACTTATACTTGTTAGTTTAGTGTAGCTCTTAAATAACTGCTAATTATGATACTGTTACTTTTACACTATTGCCACCTTCTTGTACCTGTTATACATATTATATATATATTGTACTCTTGTTCCTTTTCCCCGCCCAGTGCCGAGGAGTCGCCGGGGGAGCGGATGTGAAACCACTAAGTTGTTTCGAATAACAGTTGCTACGTCTTCCTTCTTAGGAGGTCACACCGCAGGTAGAGCAGCCGCAGACTACGCAGTAGGACAGCCAGGCCAGGACGGTAGGGTCTGAAGTGACGGTGCTGTCGATACCGTCAGTTACTGATGTTAGTACTTGATACTCAGATGTAGCCCGTTTGGGCAATGTTTAGCTGTACTCTGATAAATTGTAGAAGCATGTTTTAGCTTCTCCATTTTGATGTATTTGGACTATGTTACTTAGTGTGGATTTGACTTCTGATTGCTTATTATATTTGGTTGGGTTGGCATGTACTATTTATATTGTTGTAGCCGGCAGAATAGGCGTCTTGTGGTACAGGTTATCCCGTGTGCTAATGCTACTGCTAGGCGGCTGTTCCTGGCATAAGACTCCCCCTTCGTGCCGTGTTTTGGGATCCGGGAGGGGGGGGGGGGGTCTTATAGAGTAGATCCCGCTGTCAGGCTCTCACCTAACTGGCAGGGCAGGAAGTCACTCAATGGTATCAGTCTTGGACCCCGAGCAGATCCCGCTGTCAGGCTCTCACCTAGCTGGCAGGGCAGGAAGTCACTCGGTGTCATCCTTCGACCTTGAGTAGATCCCGCTGTCAGGCTCACCTAGCTGGCAGGGCAGGAAGTCACTCGATGGTATCAGCCATGGACCTCGAGCAGATCCTGCTGTCAGGCTCACCTAGCTGGCAGGGCAGGAAGTCACTCGATGATATCAGCCTTGGACCCCGAGAAAATCCCGCTGTCAGGCTCTCACCTAGCTGGCAGGGCAGGAGGTCACTCGGTGTCATCCTTAGATCTCGAGCAGATCCCGCTGTCAGACCCTCACCTAGCTGGCAGGGCAGTAACTCACTCGATGGTATCAGCCTTGGACCCCGAGCAGATCCAGCTGTCAGGCTCTCACCTAGTTGGCAGGGCAGGAAGTCACTCGGTGTCATCCTTAGACCTCGAGCAGATCCTGCTGTTAGGCTCTCACCTTGCTGGCAGGGCAGGAAGTCACTCGATGGTATCAGCCTTGGACCCCGAGCAGATCCCACTGTCAGGCTCTCACCTAGCTGGCAGGGCAGGAAGTCACTCGGTGTCATCCTTCGACCTCGAGTAGATCTCTCTATCAGGCTCACCTAGCTGGCAGGGCAGGAAGTCACTCGATGGTATCAGGCTTAGACCTCGAGCAGATCCCGCTGTCAGGCTCTCACCTAGCTTGTAGAGCAGGAAGTCACTCGATGATATTAACCTTGGACCCTGAGCAGATCCCGCTGTTAGGCTCTCACCTAGTTGGCAGGGCAGGAAGTCACTCAGTGTCATCCTTCGACCTCGAGTAGATCCCGCTGTCAGGCTCACCTAGCTGGAAGGGCAGGAAGTCACTCGATGGTATCAGCCTTGGACCCCAAGCAGATCCCGCTGTCAGGCTCTCACCGAGCTGGTAGGGCAAGAAGTCACTCGGTGCCATCCTTAGACCTCGAGCAGATCCCGCTACCAGGCTCTCACCTAGCTGGTAGGGCAGGAAGTCACTCGATAGTATCGGTCTTGAACTCTCCAGGTAAAGACCAAGAAGTTTCGAATGCCAAGGAATAAGGGGGAGAGGTTCTGCACAGGCGAGTTTGGACTCGCCAAACCCAGCTTGGCATTGGCAAGGGGGTGGCGAGCCAGGTCTTAGGACCTCGCTGAAGGAAGGCGAGCCAGGCCAAGACACTTCACCCCTTTGTTTGTTTTAATTAGAAGAATTTTTTCTGATTTCAACCTGGATGGCTCGCGGGCGAGCTGAGGTGGCGTGACAAGGGCGGAGAGCAGCCCGCTCCCGAATCGTCTGAAGGTCGGCAAGCACTCAAAACATACTCTCTCAAGGGCGAGTCCTAACAACAATCCTACTCTCAGCATCTATCTACGCGAGGTCACTGGGGAAAGAGCGAGCAAGAAAACACGGCACGACAGAGAAATCCAGAAAGAAAATATATGTAAAATGACATTGCTATGATGAGCGCAAAAGGTATCAAAAATATAATTTCATTAAGTAACAATATTTACATGCTGAGCTCGCCTCGGCGAGACTACAAGTTATATACATTTAGGCCTCACCCCCATCAGATTGACGGTCCTCGCCTCCCTCGCCTGACAGATCCTGGAAGCCTTTCCCGAACAACGTGTCCAAGCTATCTTCCTTCTCGCTGGGCGGTGTCGCCGGGAACAGGCTCGACATCAGGTCCCGGGCCGAGATCTCCTCGCACCCCCTACCAGCACTCCAGAATCCTTCATCATCTGGAGGGTGCATTCGGCAGCCTGGATGGAGTTAATTCGCAGCCTCTCGGTGAGATCGGCCTCGCCAAAGATCCGCGGCCTCTTGTAGGGGAGGGATGGATCGGAGCCGCTGGCCGGGAAGAAGATCTCCGATCTCCGCCTGGCGGCGGACCTCGCGGTTGATGTGCTGATTCTCCTCTTTCAGCTTCATGTTTGCCCCCTCCAGCTCGGAAAGGCGGGCACACAGCTGGCCAATCTCCTCCCCTTGCTCGGCATTGCGAGCCCGCAGCTCCCCTGTGGACTTGGCATCCTGGTGAAGAGAAAGTCCGGTTAGCAGCAGCACAAAATATTCTAAGTAAAAGAGAAGAGGAGAGCTTGACACTTACCAGTCCGCCAGCAGCCTGTGCGAGGAGGCCCTCAGCGATGCCGAGTTGCTTCGCCTGATCAACAAACTTGTCCTTGGCGACATCGCGGGCTTGCTCGGCTTTTAGGAGTTGATGGTTGAGGGCAAAGCTGCGGCGGGTCAACATGTGGTGGAGCTCCATGGTCCTCATGTGGGCCTACAGACCCTTATGGTCGAGCTGCCGCAGGGTCATGTTCTTGTAGGCCTCGGCATCCTCGCGGCCATAGAGGCCGAAGCCGAGGGCATAAGTGTTGGGTACATTGAAAATGTGTACCAGATTTGAAGAAGCCTCACCCTACTCAATGATATACATCAAGATGTATTTGATGTGTTTTGAGTTTATATGTGCAGGTTTAGTAAGTGCAGGAAATGCAGAAAAGTTTTTAAGTCCATGTGTCGACACCTAGAGAAGCAGTGTCGACACTTATGAAGACTTGTGTCGACACTGGAGAAAAGCCGTGTCGATACTTGGAGTATTAGTGTCGACACCAGGAAAGGCAGAGTCGACACCAGGATAAAAGTGTCAACACATACAGGCAGTGTCGACACACTGTGAAGAATAGTCAACATAAATGATGTCGACACTTAGAGGCAGTGTCGACACTAAAAGAAGTTTAGTCAACATCAAATGTGTCGACACTAGGAAGCTGTGTCGACACACTGAAGGCTTTGTCGACATCAACTTTGTCGATACACAGGACTTGTGTCGACACTCAGCAAGTATCAATAACAAAAGAAGTTATGTCGACACAAAGGAGATGTGTTGACATATAGTAGAATTTCAACTAAGTTTTAAAGAAGAAGTATTTGCGTCGACACAAAGAATTAGTGTCGACACATTCAACAGAAGTAGTGACGAGAAGCTGTTACAACAACAAAAGAAGTTGTGTCGACACCACCAAGGCATGTGTCGACACTTAGTTCACTTGTGTCGACACTTAGTCTAATTGTGTCGACACATAATGAAGAACAGTCTCGACACTTTCAGACAGAGACAATGATTTCAAGAAGTGACTGGATGACTTGACAGCTGCCATTTCAACCGGTCAACTGTAACTGTCAAAGCTGTCAGAAGGTTGTTAGAAACCGGATCAGCCGGTTACCTTGGAGGAAGACTATTTAAAGGCCATTCTCCTTCAACAGAAAAAAAATTAATTGACAGAATCAATCAAGTATCAATTACAATAAAGGAGAGATCAGAAGATCTATCATTGAAAAATACAGATCCAGAGAAAACTGTAAATCAGTATTTTAAAGAAACTTCAGAGTTACTTGGAGAGAGAGAACTCCAGTAATTGAAGTCAAGAAAAAGACTTGTTTAATCAACTCTCTTAAAGAAGCAGGTTCTGAATCAGACTGCAAAGTAGGATCCAGATTTAATTCTTCATCTTAAGAAGGAAGTTGCCAACCGGTCTACTTCAAGAAGATCAACTTTTACTGAGTTCAGACTCAAGAAGCCTTGAAGAAAGCAAAGACAAAGTTGATCTCAGGAATCAGTACTATCAAGAACTGATCAAGAAGGTTGCCCTCTTCATTCTCTCTAACAGAGTGGTGATCTAAAAACTTGTTATTATCTTTTTGTAGGATCCTAAGGGATCTGAGTTGTAAGCCTAAATTTATAAAGGCTGAGGTAGGGCTTTTGAGCCTGAGTGTAGGAGAATCAATTCTCTGAGTGTAGGCCTTATTGAAGGCTGAGGTAGGGCTGTTTAGCCTGAGTGTAGGTCTTGTTGAAGACTGAGTAGTAGGGCTTTGTGCCTGAGTTGTAAGAGTGGGGACACTCTGAGTTGTAGGAACCTGTTTGGGGTTCTGAGCTGTAAGATCTGAGGATCTGAGGAGAAGTGCAGAAGTTAGGCCGAATCTAGTACACTGCTAGATAGGCGAAGCGGGAAAGTGGATGTACCCAGACCTTGGGGAACCACTATAAACACTGTGTGCACTCTGTGAATGTTTGTTTCTGTGGTTGATGTGTTGTGATAGCTGTAGAATTTGCATTTGCTGCTTAAAGTACAAAACAGATTATCTGCCGTTTAAGGAAAAGAAAAAATTACACCTATTCACCCCCCTCTAGGTGGTTAGACACATATTCTTTCAAGTGGTATCAGAGGGAGGTTGCTCAAAAAGGACTTAACAGTCTAAGTAAGATCCTGTAGGCAGATTCAGAACAAACAAGAATCAAGAAAATGGGTTCAAGTGAGAATCACAAAGAGCCGGGGTCCATGAAATTGCCAATATGTAGAAAAGAGATATTTGGCATATGGAAAGAGAGGGTCAGACTCTTTATGGAAGCTTCTGATCCAAGGATATATATTATAGTCAAAGAAGGCCCATATGTGCCAATGAAGATATCCATTTTGGATGCAAATCAGAAGATTCCCAAGGACTTTTCTGAAATGACTAAAGATGAAATCATCCTGGCCACTATGGACAAGAGAGCCCAAAATATAATTGTCAGTGCCATTGATAATTCAACATTTCAGAACTTAATTCATTGTAAAACCTCTAAAGAAATGTGAGACACATTAATAGTCTATATGGAGGGATCAGAGGAAGTAAGACAAGATAGGAAGTCAATGTTAAATCAGGAATATGAAAGCTTCAGACAAGGAAAGTCAGATAGAATTACAAAATGTTACAATAAGTTCTATAGGATTGTTAATGAGTTGATGTCCTATGGAAGAGACTTCAGCAACTATGAGCTGAATGATAAGTTCTTAAGATCTCTGACTAAGGACTGGGACACCAAGATTTGTGCCATTAGGGAAGTGGCCAAACTTGCTGATATACCTCCTCCAACTTTGTTTGGAAAACTGCTATCTTATGAGATGCAGTTAATGGCTAGAAAGGAGGAAGAGAAGAATACTAGAGTGGAGCACAAGGAAAAGTCTGTGGCCTTCAAGACTGAAGTCACTAAGAAGTATAGAAACAAGTCTCCATCTCCACCTATAATAATTGCTGAGGCTGTCACATATAATTCAGATAGCAAGAATTCTGATAGCAGTGAAAGTGATGAAGACTTTGTTGCTTTTAATAGACACTTTCAAAAATTTCTAAAGAAGAGGCAGTGGAGGTCTAAGCCTTCCACTTCTCTGTCAAAAGATGACTACTATCAGAAGAGAAAGTCATCTAGGAAAGACAGAAGCAGGTCCAAGCCAAGCAAAGCTACATCTTCAAAGATTGTGTGCTATTGCTGCAATAGACAGGGACATGTAGTTGCTGACTATCCTGAAAAGAGGAAGGAGTCAGATGACAAAAAGAAGACCCAGGTTAAGAGCAAAAAGTAAAAGTCCTTTGTTGCTAAGAAAGATAAGAGTCTGACAGATCATTCATCTTCAGAAACAGAATCAGAAGCTGAAGCCTACATTGGGTTATTTGCTGAAGAGGAAGAAGATGAGTTCATGCAGCTAATGAACTCAATTTATGAGCATGAGGACCATCAGTGCAAGGGACTGATGGCTTTATCTGAAGGAGACAAGAACCAGGATCAGCCTGGACCAATTAAGGTACAAAGTTGTTCTTCTAGTTCAATTTATAGTACTGAGTCAGAGTCAGATACATCTACATCAAGTGATGTGGGTGGGTCTGAATCTGAAGGAGATATTCATCAGTTAATTGATGAATATAGGGACTTATTGCAGGCCTTGAAGAAAAGCAAAACCTTGTCCAAAACTCAGGCAAATGAGATTGCTAGTCTTAAATTGGCTGTTGCTGATTCAGACAAGTTGTTAGATCAGAAACTGAATGAGATAGCCAGACTGAAAAAACATTATTGTTATTCAGATGGGTACTATTACATTCAAGAATGATCAAATTAGAAATCTGGAGGTTAGACTTCAGAAAGAGAAAGAGATAGTTGCTAGTTTTTCTAAACCTAAATCTGTTTTACCCTTGATAGATGAGTTTGTATCTCAAGAGGGTAAGGCTGGATTAGGGTTTAAAAAACATGCCTGGACTGCAAGGTCCAAATCTAAAGGCAAATCCCCAGCACAAACCAAGAAGCCTGCTGTAGATAATTCAGCAAGGGTAGTACCTAAACAAAGGTACAACAGGTTTGAGTGCTGGTGCTGTGGCAAGATAGGTCACTTTGCCTTAGATTGTTGGCACAATTCTAGTGTCAAAGAGAGTAGCAAACTGCCTGCTAGAAGAGCTACAAGTAGTTTTGTAAAAGGTCAGACTAACTTGCACGAAGGACCCAAGAGTGATTTGGATTCTAAGGTTAAGTAATCTATTTTGCAGGTGAGTCCAAGTAGCCATGCCCCTATATGGTACTTAGACAGTGGATGTTCCAGGCACATGACTGGAACAAAGGGGTTGCTGAAGGACTACACACCTATCAAGGATGACCCTAAAGTAACCTTTGGTGGTTCAGAAAAGGGAATCATCAAGGGATTTGATAACATTTCTAGTAATCAGATTACAATCACTCAAGTGGCTTATGTAAAGGGTTTGAAACACAACCTCATTAGCATAAGTCAGCTGAGTGATTTAGGATATGCCATCTCATTTGTCAAGAATGGTTGTCATATCAAAAGGTCAAGTGATCAAAAGATCATTTTGACAGGTTATAGAAAAAAGAATGTGAAAGTGCAGCTAGATCTGATATACTCTAGAAGAGGGGGGGGGGGGGTGAATAGAGTATGGTGCTTAAAAACTTTTTACAACAATTGTTGTAATCTGAGTGAGCAGGGAAGCAAATATTAAATCTAATCACAGAGTAACCTACAAAAGAAATTAATCACAGATCCTAACTAATCACAGAACAGTCACAACCAGAAACAAAAATAAAGACAAGCAAGCCAGAAGACACAAGGAGCTATAGTGGTTCCCCTAAACTTGGGTACATCCACTCTTCTACCACCCTGGGTAGGAATCCACTGCAGGATGAGTTGATCAGGTGTCCTGGGCACCAATGAGCTTTTGATAAGGTGCTCAAAAACCAAATCAGATTTTTTGATCAGGTGTCTTGCCACCAATGAGCTTTTGATAAGGTTCTCAAAAACTAAGTATAAACTTTTGAAGGGAGTTTGAAAAACCCTTTACAGAGATGGGGATGAGAGATTTATGGAAGTCTTCTCTTTCTCAAAGCAGCTGAGAAGACTATGTGGATTTTGATGTTGTCAAAGCTCCCCCTGAGTTCTTGAAATGTTCAGGAAATGAAGCTTTGCTGTAAGGTGATAGGCCTTCAGAAGTTGATCTCCAGCAAATGATGATTTCAGCAACAGCTGAAATGTTAGGTGTCTGGAGACTTTGAATGATGTTGGCCTTGAACACTTGAATCAAGAGAGATCAGAAGATTTCAGATGGTTGATCTCCTTGGTTGTGTGTTCTGTATGAATTCTTTTAGACAAAGAATGTCTACAGCTCTTTCTATTTTTCTCTTGTGAACAGAAAGATGTTGAGAAAGATGTTGTCCAGAGAAAATTGTAGCAGAGAATGAATTGTTCTTCTTCTTCTTGTTCTGCTTATCTGTGCTGTGTATTGAGAGTTAGGGAGATTCAAAAATCTTGTATTTTATTCTCTGGTTCTAAATAGAAAATCATTCTCTGCCAAGAATAGCCGTTGGCCTGACATTAATTGCATCTTTAATTGCAAATGTCTTCTGGGGGAAAGTCCAAAGAAACATTACTTGATAATCCCTTGAAACTTGATCCAGAGTAAATGAAAATGGCTAGAAAATCTTCTGAATTAATTGCTGAACAACTCCTGAACTGTCCTGAATTTAAATCTTGAAAATCATTCAACTCTTCAGAAAATCGTCGAACTGAGCTCTGCTATCGTCGAACTAAGCTCAGAGATAGAGAATCAAAACTGGAGTCAAGATCGTCGAACTGAGCTCGAAGATCGTCGAATGGAGTTTGATGATTTGTTGAAGTTGAGCTCAGCGATCGTCGAATGGAGTTCGACGATCCGTCGAAGTTGGGCTAGACGATCGTCGATTGGAGTTCGACGATTCGTCGTACTAATCTCGACGATATGACTTAGTCTTCAAACTGAAAATCCTTGGTCTTAAGGGCAGCTTCCAAACCTAACTACTAACCCTTAGACTCAATTCTAGTTGACCTTTAGATCTATACAGGAGGTCAAAAACAGGTTTCCTAAAGACATAGTGATCCTGACCCAAATTAGTAATAGGGTGTTCCAACAATCTCCCCCTATTTGGGTTAGGATTACTATTTACAGAACTTGCAAAAATTAAATAACAACATACAAAACAACAATACAGAAAAGCAATAAGTAGGACATTGCAGAAGTACAGATATATATTATCTCAGACAGAATTCATAATTCAGAATGATTGTCACCTTACATAATTATTCTTTCTCCTTGCTTTTTATAAGTTTGATTTCTCTATTAGGATTAAGAGCTTCTTTCTTTGACCTTCTGTGATCTGCTGCACCTAGAGAAGTTTGCTGTTTGGGCCTTTGAACCACAGTTTCAGGATGCAGCTCCATATATCTATCAGAGTCAAAGAATTTGCTTGAGCCATATCTTTCCAGTTCTTTCTTTCTTTGCTCAGACAATGTGGTTATGTTGGAGGAATCTCTGCCTTGCTCTTTAGCTTTCTTAATTTGATCCAGGGCAGCTAGCTCTTTCATCCTGGCAGTCCATGCAGTAGGGTTATTTTCAGGATCCTCAAAGGGCACTGGAGGCTCATATCTGTTAGATGGATTATCTTGAGGAACTCTAGAGGAGACTACTTCTTTTAACTTGTAGGGAAAAGGACCTGAGGTTGTATCTGATGAAGCTTGTCCTTCCCTGGAGTATGGATGTTGTCTAGAATAGCCTTTTGAGTAGACTTGAAATTCCCTCTGGCTTCCTCTATAGCTTCATCTTCTAGATTGAGAACCCCTGGACTGGATTCCCCTATAATAAGATCTTGCATGAGGCTGATAGGGGGTTTGGCTTTTGGCAGAGGGTTGAGCAGCTGAGCTTCCACCTTTACCTGCATCAGGAGGAGGTGGTGGAGGAGGATGAGGATGATGAAATTGAGAAGATCCTTTCTCATACTTCCTCTTCTTCTTCATCGCTTTAAGTTGGTTCTTGGAGTATTGCATCCAATGCTCAGTTATGGGGCAATCATGAAGAATGTAATATGGTATGTCATTAGTGTCCTTTACTTTGGCTGGAGGCACTCTCTTCATAGCTTTGCTCCTTGCCTTCCTTTTCCTGGCTATGGTGGCAGAAGAATCATCAGAATCAGTCTTGAATTCATCACTCTCAGAACTTTGCTCATCATATAAGGAATCAATCTTTTTCAAATATTCTTTTTGAAGTTGAGTTGGAGCAGATGAAACAACAGTGGTGACAGCAACAGATACAACACTAGTAACAATAGAAGTTGTAGCAGCAGCAGCAGTAACAATCATAGAGCTTTCTGGAGCAATCCTTGCAGAAGATATAACAGCAGTACTAACAGTAGCAGCTGGAGCAGCAACAGATTCAGATAAAACATTTTCAGATACAACAATATCAGCAACATCAGTTTCAGATATAAAAGGTTCAGTAGCATCAATATCATCAGCAATAGCAGCAGGCTCAAATTCATATGCCTCTGTCATCTGCATATCCTTAGAGATTAACTCATCAGAAGTATCAACAATAACATCAACAAAACTTTCTGCAAGAAGGGCAGCAGCATCAGTGGAACCAGGCAGCTCAGCAGTATAAACTGTATTTATGAATGAATGAATAATGCTGATGTCATAGCTAGAGAAGGGCACAATGGCCTTGGAAAAATCCTCTGATGGGTGGACAACAACTCTCTCTGGAAGACAACTGAAATAAGCTGAATCAAAAGCTGAGAGCAGGGACCTGAGGTCTACTAAAAAGACTGCAACTTGAGGAACAGCAGCAACTTGAGGAACAGCAGCATCAGCAGGAGCTGAAGAAACAGCAGCAGGCAATCTCACAACTTCATTAGGCATCTCCCCCTGCCTGGATTCAGATAAGACTGGATCAAGGCACACTGATGAAGGGATTGCCTGAGGAAATAGGGAGGATAGCCTGGCAGAAAGGGCTGCCACTGACTGAAGTAATGGAGCCAAGGAGGTCTCCAATAGAAGTGATAGCCTGGGGGCTAGCAGTTCATATAACTGGTCAGCTAGGGCTGGAAGATCTACATGCTCAGCAGGCAATTGAGCAGAGGTAGAGGATGGAGGAGCAGCTGGAGATGATAGAGGAGAGCTGGTGGATGGTAGGAGTGATGGTTGAGGTGTGGGTAAAGTAGAGATGGAAGACAGTGGGATGGAGATAGAGGGAGTGAAGGTGGGTTGATCAATAATTTCTTGCAGAAGTTGTTGATAAGATGTTGATGAGGAGGGTAGCTCAGGAGGAGATGAGGGTGAGTCATCCATGAAGGAATCATCAAGAAGACTGAAGGAGGGAATGTTCGAAGATGTGTCAATGTCTGGTTGTGGGTAGTGGTGTAATGGATGGAATACTTCTTCTGTTATTGAAAGAGTAGGGATTGGAGATGGAATGGATGTTGGAGAAGGGCTGGAGATGATGATTGTGGATGGAGTGGGAATGGTGGATGGAACTGGAGGAGATGGAATTGGAGGAGGAGGAGAGGAAGCAGTAGCAGGCAAGTCATCTGCAGGGGCAGAGACTTGAGGGGAAGTGACTGTTACAGTCCTGGTGCCTGAAGTTGTGTTTATAGAGGGCCTGCTGGGCTTGGTTATCTGCCTATCCCATTTGCCAAATAGGGCACATGATAGTCTCTTTGATGCATTGATGTGCATCCCAGAAGATACTAGCAGGGTAGGGCATCTGTTCTGAAGAAAGAGGCCTAGGATCCTCCCAAAATTCACAAAGTTTTTATTGATTTTCTTCTTAATCAGGTCAAAGAATACCTCTCCCCAGTTCAATTACTTCTTATCCATAATGGCTCCCATCAAGCACAGCTGATACCTGGAGATGGTATCATGTGCTGAATGCTTGGCCAGCAAAACCTTGCCCACTACATCAGCTAAGAACCTGTATTCAACAGCTAGCTTCTTTTTCAGCAATTTGCTAGGGTTAGCATCAAAATGACCCATTCTTGCCAGCAAATCAGCAAATTCCTCTCCAGATAAATCAGCAGAATCTCTTCCAGAACTTAACTCAAAAACTTCTGTCAGAATGGCTGGAGTCAAGGGTACCTGGGTTCCAGAAATTGAACCAACTATTGTGTTTTGATCCTGGTTGTGGACAGTGTAGACCCACTCCTTGATCTCATCAGCAGGCAGCTTGATCCTGGTGGACATGATGGTAGCAAGTTTTTGCTCCTTGAACAACTCCAAAATATCCTGAAAAACCTGATCAGTAGTGGTGAAGGACTCCATGTCAATGTCAAATCCGGCATTGAATTTCATTGCGGCTAGAACAACAACAGAAACGACCATTGTTACCTGCAAAAATCAACAAACAAAACGACCAAGTGTAGAGATGTTTGGAGGGAAAGAGAATTTTTGCAGAGAAATCGAAAGCGCAAAAGGAGAACGACGACGAAAAATGAATTTTATATTAGGGTTCGACGCAGGAAAGGAAAGATCGTTGAACTCAGTTCGACGATCGGGGCTCCTAAAGGAATCTGAAGAGTCTTCAATATCGTCGATCTCCGTTCGACGATATTGGAGAGCGTCGAGCTCTGTTCGACGATCATTCAGAGAACAAAATCGTCGAGCGCCGTTCGACGATCGTTGACCGAAAGAGATAGTTCAGACTATCTGAGAAGCGCTGAACTCAGGTCGACGATTTCGGAAATCGTCGATCTCCGTTCGACGATCTGGGGAAAAATCGTCGAGCGCAGTTCAGAGACCAGATTTACACTAGACACTAAGAAAAATCAAGATGTTTGCCTAGTCTTGGTCAATTTTTAAACTTTTTAAATCTTGGATATTATTTTAGACTTCCTCCATCTAACATTTCTAACTAATTTAGGAAGAAGGTGTGTTTCTTTTCATCCAAGGGTTTGGTGAAAATATCTCCCCTTTGCAAATCAGTTGGGATATATTGAAGTTCAATTTTATTCTTCTCAACATTATCCCTTAAAAAGTGATGCCTAATTTCTATGTGTTTTGTCCTACTATGGAGGACTGGATTTTGAGCTATAGAAATAGCACTGGTGTTATCACAAAATATTTTAGACTTCTCTAAGTTGTAGCCATAGTCTAGGAGTTGGTTTTGAATCCACAAGATTTGTGAACAACAACTGCCTACAGCCATATATTCAGCTTCAGCAGTTGAAGTTGACACAGAAGTTTGTTTCTTACAAAACCAAGAGACAAGTCTGTCACCAAGGAACTGACAAGTTCCACTGGTGCTTTTCCTGCCAATTCTGCATCCAGCATAATCAACATCAGAGAATCCAGTCAAGTCAAATGCTGAATCTTTTGGATACCAGAGACCTAGACTTGGACAACTTTTAACATACCTGAGAATCCTTTTTACTAAAGTTAGGTGTGACTCTCTAGGGCTTACTTGGAACCTAGCACATATGCATGTAGCAAACATTATATCTGGTCTACTAGCTGTAAGGTACAATAAAGAGACAATCATTGCTCTATATGTTGTCTGATCAACAGGTTTCCCATGTTCATCAGCATCCAATACAGCATTGGTAGGCATAGGTGTTTTCATACAGGATGCTTCAGACATGCCAAATTTCTTAACCAATTCATTTGCATACTTGGTTTGAGAAATAAAGATGCCTTCAGCATGTTGTCTGACTTGCAATCCTAGAAAGAAGGATAGCTCACCCATGCTACTCATTTCAAATTTAGAATGCATTAGGTTGGAAAACCTTCTGCACAAATGTGAATCAGTAGACCCAAAAATAATATCATCTACATAAATCTGTACTAGTAGGGTATGAGACTTATGGGTTCTAATGAAAAGAGTTTGGTCTACTCTACCCCTTATAAATCCATTTTCCAGAAGGAAGCATGCTAGGGTCTCATACCATGCTCTAGGAGCTTGCTTAAGACCATATAATACTTTGTTCAACTTAAAAACATAATCAGGATAAGTTGGAGAGATAAAACCTGGAGGTTGTCTAACATAGACTTCTTCTTTGATGTCTCCATTGAGAAATGCACTTTTTACATCCATCTGATATACCTTGAATCCTTTATGTGCCACATAAGCTAAGAAGATTCTGATGGATTCCAATCTTGCAACTGGTGCAAAAGTCTGGTCATAGTCTATGCCTTCTTCTTGAGAATATCCTTGAGCAACTAGCCTTGCCTTGTTCCTTACAATTACTCCTTGATCATCCAATTTGTTTCTGAACACCCACTTTGTTCCAACAATGGAGTGATCCTTAGGCTTTGGCACTAGTTCCCAAACTTTGTTCCTTTCAAATTGATGCAACTCTTCTTGCATTGTAATGATCCAGTATGGATCTTGCTCTGCATCTTGAATGGACTGAGGTTCAATTTGAGAAAGGAAGCAAGTGTGCAACAGGTTTTGGTTGACCTGATTTCTGGTTTGCACACCAGCTGAGATGTCTCCAATTACTTAGGGAAATTGGATGGTCTCTTGATGTTACTAAATCAACAGGGGGTGTTGATTGTTCACCAACCTGTGTTGTTGTTTCCCCTTGTGGTACAACAACTGGCTCTTCAAGTTGTTTCTCTTCAATATGTTGAATACTTTCTTCATCTTCACTGCTTTCCTCTTTTTGAGTAACCTGTAACTTGTTCAAGTCTTCAACAAGAGAATGTACCTGCAAAGGTTCTATGGTAGAAGTGTTCTTCTCCTTGAAAGACATGTTAGGATTCATCAAATGATATATGAACAGATTCCTCAATTTTTAGAGATGTTTTATTATAAACCCTATAAGCCTTACTGATCATGGAGTATCCCAGAAACACTCCTTCATCAGCTTTAGCTTGAAATTTTGCTAGATATCTCTTGTCATTATTGTGTATATAACAAATGCAGCCAAAAATTCTAAAATAATCAACTTTAGGTTTCTTCCCTTTGAGTAATTCATAGGGAGTCTTTCCCTTTAGTTTATGTATTAAACTTCTATTCAGCACATAGTTGGAGGTGTTCACTGCCTCTGCCCAAAAGGATAGAGGAAGGTGAGCATCTGACAACAATGTAGTGGCAGATTCAATAAGGGTTCTATTTTTCCTTTCAGCTACCCCATTTTGTTGAGGAGTTCTAGGAGCTGAGAAAGTATGCCTGATCCCTTCACTCTGACAGAACTCTTGCATAAGAAGAGAATCAAACTCTGTCCCATGATCACTTCTAATCAGGGCAATGTGAGTATTGAACTCAATCTGTATGCATTTGAGAAACTCTGTCAAACACTTAAAGTTATCAGACTTCTTCCTCAGAAAAAACACCCATGTGAATCTAGAGAAGTCATCTATAACTACTAAAGTGTAAGATTTCCCTCCTAGGCTTTGTACTGTGATGGGTCCAAAGAGATCCATGTGTAACAGATACAATATCCTAGGTGAATCACTCTTATTAAGTGATTTGAAACTATTTTTAGTTTGCTTGCCTAATTGACAAGCCCTGCAGAGTCCTTCCTTCTTGTAGGGGCCAGAAGGTAGTCCTCTAACAAGGTTGTCCTTGGATAGCCTAGCAATAGTTCTAAGGTTTAAGTGTCCTAGTCTCTTATGCCATAAAATATTTGGTCTACAAACAGAATTGAACAGGCAAATATCTACATCTGTTGAAAGAAAATCTACTAAATAGATGTTACCTTTCCTTTTACCTGTCAACACAGTTGTGTTGTCCTCTGACTTGATCTTGCATAATGCTTTGCTGAAAGTCACCTGGTGGCCTTCATCACATAGCTGACTGATACTTATCAAATTATGCTTCAGTCCTTCCACATAGGCTACCTTCTTGAATGTCACTGTCCCAATCTGGACTGCACCATATCCTTTAGTTTGTCCAAAGTTTGAATCACCAAAGATAACTTTGGGTCCAAGCTTGGCTTTAAAGGATGTAAGGTTGTCCTTGTTTCCTGTTATGTGCTTAGAGCACCCACTATCCAAGTACCATTGTTGGTTAGATGTTGGATAGGTCTTCACCTGCACATAAAATAATTCATTTGTTTTTGACCCAGTTTACCTTGGGCCTAGGTTGATAACCTTTAAACTCAGAAATAAAAGACATCCCAGGTTGACTTTTATATCCTTCAGGATGATATCTCCTTGGAGGTATTATCCATTCAGTATAAGGGTTAAAGATTTGGGATGAAGGACCCCTAGGATTGGATTTTGATTTGCCCTTGAAAGAATTTCCAGAGCTCTGACCTCTGTTCGACGATCGTGGAGCTGCGTTCGACGATCTTGGGTCAGATCGTCGAGCTCCGTTCGATGGTCGCATGTGGCAGAGTTCAGGAATTAGAGATCGTCGACCTGAGTTCGACGATTTTGCCTGAGATCGTCGATCTGCGTTCGGCGATCGTCGAGCTCCATTCGACGATTTCTGCTGGGACTTAGTTTTCTTAGGCAGATCAGAATTTTTCCTAGCTACCTCTACAACTCCCTTCCCTTTATCAGAAATGAACTTGATTGGGGTTGTTAGAACTATAGGTTGGCTGGATGAAGCACCTAAGCCCAGTGTACTATTAAATCTGGAGTTCACTGTGCTTGTGATGTCCATCAGCTTGATACTTCTCCCATTAAGGGATTCTTCAAGCTTTTTGGCCTCTTGATAGCTCACCTTTCAGTGAAGCTATCTGCTCCCTACAGCACTCCAACTCCTTAGAGAGTTTGAGGTTTTCTGACTTTAAGGAATTATGTTCAGATAATTGATTTTTGAGAGAAATAATTTCCTTCTCAGACTTTAGCAGGTCTAAACATAATGCTTTAAACTCAGATTTAAAGTCCTCTGAATTGAAATCAAATGAACTAATTACCTGGTCTTCTTCAAGTTGAGTCTCTGAGTCTGACTCTGACTCTTCTTCATCTGAATTATGTTGTGAGGCATTGATTGCCATCATGCAGAACTCCTTCTCTTCTGCATCATCTTCATCATCACTGGAGCTGGATGAGGCTTCTGATTCCTCTTCAGTTTCATTATAGGATTCAGCAACAAATCCATTCCTTGTGTATTTGTTCTTGCTAGAGGAGGGTTTGCCATTGCCATTCTTCTTGAAGTCTTTCTCCTTTCTTCTTTCTTTCTTGTCCCTTCTGTCCTTATTTTTGTTCTCTGGACAGTCAGGTACAATGTGCCCTGGTTTCCTGCAACCAAAGCAAACAATCTCTTTACTAACTGACTTATCATACCTTGGCTTATCATGCTCTTTGTATGATCTCCTTCTGAAGTCCTTTCTGGCCATCTTGTAAAATCTTTTGGCCAATAAACTAAGCAGGTCATCATTGCCTGATACTTTGTCTTCAGGCTGATCTTCAGTTGCTTTGAAGGCTATTGTCTTCTCTTTTCTTGTGGCTGGTGAGGCAGCCTTCTGCTCTTCTTCTCTGTTCTTAATGAGCAGCTCATAAGATTTGAGCTTACCCAAAAGAGCTTCTGTGGTGATCTCATTCAGACTTCTGGCATCCTTGATTGGCCAGATTCTTGAGTCCCAAGTGCTTGGGAAGCACATTAGGATTTTGTCATTAAGTTCAGTCAGTGATATCTCCTTATCCAAGGTTTTGAGTTCATTGACTATTAGACTGAGACTGTTGTACATATCTCCAACTGACTCAGCTTCTCCCTTCTTGTAATTCTCATATTGGGTTATGAGGTGAGATCTCCTGTCCTTTCTTTCATCAGCTGAGCCTGACACTATTTCAGTGAGCTTATCCCAGATTTCCTTTGCTGAATTGCATTCAGCCATCTTTTGAAAAATGTCATCAGACATGGTCTGGGCTAAGATGTTCATAGCCTTTGCATCAGCTACCTTCCACTTTTTGATATCAGCATCTGTTCCTAATGGAGGTGGAACAACATTTGTGCATGTGTTCTCTGGAGGTCTTGGATAAACTGTCAAAACAGAATTAAAAATATCCTCATCAATAGAATTCATGTATAATCTAATCCTTGCTTTCCAAAGTACAAACTTGGATAGATTGCACACTGGAGGTATGGTGCTAGCTTAATCTTTGTTTTGGGCCTTGATTTGTGAAGAAATAATCTAATAATAAAATCTACAGCAAGCAGATCTAACTAGGAATCTTTGGGTTCAGGTGTTAGCCTGTGCAACCACCAAGGTGTGGTATGTTTAACCAACCTCCCTCTGATACCAATTGAAAGTGCAGCTAGATCTGATATACTCTAGAGGGGGGGGGGGGGTGAATAGAGTATGGTGCTTAAAAACCTTTTACAACAATTGTTGTAATCTGAGTGAGCAGGGAAGCAAATATTAAATCTAATCACAAAGTAACCTACAAAAGAAATTAATCACAGATCCTAACTAATCACAGAACAATCACAGCCAAAAACAAAAATAAAGACAAGCAAGCCAGAAGACACAAGGAGCTATAGTGGTTCCCCTAAACTTGGGTACATCCACTCTTCTACCACCCTAGGTAGGAATCCACTGCAGGATGAGTTGATCAGGTGTCCTGGGCACCAATGAGCTTTTGATAAGGTGCTCAAAAACCAAATCAGATTTTTTGATCAGGTGTCTTGCCACCAATGAGCTTTTGATAAGGTGCTCAAAAACCAAGTACAAACTTTTGAAGGGAGTTTGAAAAACCCTTTACAGAGATGGGGATGAGAGAGTTATGGAAGTTTTCTCTTTCTCAAAGCAGCTGAGAAGACTATGTGGATTTTGATGTTGTCAAAGCTCCCCCTGAGTTCTTGAAATGTTCAGGAAATGAAGCTTTGCTGTAGGGTGATAGGCCTTCAAAAGTTGATCTCCAGCAAATGATGATTTCAGCAATAGCTGAAATGTTAGGTGTCTGGAGTCTTTGAATGATGTTGGCCTTGAACACTTGAATCAAAAGAGATCAGAAGATTTCAGATGGTTTATCTCCTTGGTTGTGTGTTCTGTATGAATTCTTTTAGACAAAGAATGTCTACAGCTCTTTCTCTTTTTCTCTTGTGAATAGAAAGATGTTGAGAAAGATGTTGCCCAGAGAAAATTGTAGTAGAGAATGAATTGTTCTTCTTCTTCTTGTTCTGCTTATCTGTGCTGTGTATTGAGAGTTAGGGAGATTCAAAAATCTTGTATTTTATTCTCTGGTTCTAAATAGAAAATCATCCTCTGTCAAGAATAGCCGTTGGCCTGACATTAATTGCATCCTTAATTGCAAATGTCTTCTGGGGGAAAGTCCAAAGAAACATTCCTTGATAATCCCTTGAAACTTGGTCCAGAGTAAATGAAAACGGCTAGAAAATCTTCTGAATTAATTGCTGAACAACTCCTGAACTGTCCTGAATTTGAATCTTGAAAATCATTCAACTCTTCAGAAAATCGTCGAACTGAGCTCTGCTATCGTCGAACTGAGCTCAGAGATAGAGAATCAAAACTGGAGTCAAGATCGTCGAACTGAGCTCGAAGATCGTCGAATGAAGTTCGACGATTTGTTGAAGTTGAGCTCAGCGATCGTCGAATGGAGTTCGACGATCCGTCGAAGTTGAGCTAGACGATCGTCGATTGGAGTTCGATGATTCGTCGTACTGAGCTCGACGATATGACTTAGTCTTCAAACTGAAAATCCTTGGTCTTGAGGGCAGCTTCCAAACCTAACTACTAACCCTTAAACTCAATTCTAGTTGACCTTTAGATCTATACAGGAGGTCAAATACAGGTTTCCTAAAGACATAGTGATCCTGACCCAAATTAGTAATAGGGTGTTCCAACAGAATGTTTACTGTCTTGACTTTGTGTGTGAGAATAATGTTTCTCCTATTTGTCTTGTAGCTGATGAGAGAGTCTCTCATTGTGTCAAATGGCACAAGAGGCTGGCCCATCTAAATTACAAGACTATTGGCCAACGCTTTAGCAAAGAGTTAGTGAGGAATGATCCTCAAGTTAAGTGTATAAAGGATGAGATATGCTCAGCTTGTCAAAAAGGCAAGCAGACCAAATCCACCTTTCATAGCCTTAAAAATAAGGATTCTATGAGGTGTCTATATCTCTTGCATATGGATCTTTTTGGTCCTATGCCAGTTCACAGTCTAGGTAAGAAGGTCTACACATTTGTGGTAGTAGATGACTATTCAAGATATTCCTGAGTGTTCTTCCTAAGACAAAAATCTGAAACCCAAGTATCTTATATAGTTTTGTTAAACAAATTCAGAATGAGTTGGACAGTACAGTGGTCAAAATCAGAAGTGACCATGACACTGAATTTGAGTCTGACAGTATGACAAAACTGTGTGAAGAATTTGGGATTTTTCAGGAATTTTCCTCACCTAGAACACCACAGCAAAATGGTATTGCTGAAAGGAAGAATAGAATATTGATAGAGGCTGGTAGAACTCTATTGAGTGACACATCTCTCCCAGAGTATTTCTGGGCTGAGGCAGTAAATACTGCATGCCATTGTGATCAATATGGCTACTATCACCAAGAGCCACAAAAAGACTCCCTATGAAGATTGTGAAGGGCAGAAAACCAAATTTATCCTATTTCAGGATCTTTGGTTGCAAGTGCTATATACTTAACAATGACAAGTCTTATCTAACCAAGTTTGCTGCCAAATCCCAAGAGGGGATCTTTGTTGGGTACAACAACAATAGTAAGGCTTAAGGTCTACAACTTGATTACTCAAGTTGTAGAAGAGTTTGTACATGTAGTATTTGATGAAACAAGACTCATTAACAGTGAATTGCCAAGTAGTGTTTGCAGTTCTATAGGTTTAAATGAGAGGATGGACAAGCTTACCATTGCAGAAGATTCTACTGCAAGTCAGCAAGTGGAAAATGGTGGCTGCTGTCCAGGGGGAGTACAAGACTCTCTAGATGCAGAAGAAAACCAAGAGGTGCAGCTTGGTGAAGAGGATGGAGGGGTTCAACCTGAAGAAAGACTACCTCCAACAAATAGACACTTAAAGGATCATCCAGCCAATCAGATAATTGGTGATCCTAGACAAGGAGTGCAAACAAGAAGCAGGAATCTGAACACTGTTCTTTGCTCTAGCTTCCTATCCCAAGTGGAACCAAAGAAATTTGAAGAAGCAGTTCTAGAACCTCATTGGATTGATGCCATGCAAGAGGAGCTGAATCAGTTCAGGAGGTGCAAGGTCTGGAAGCTTGTTCCTAAACCCAAAGACCACAATATCATTGGAACAAAGTGGATCTTTAGGAACAAATTGGATGAGAATGGAATCATCATAAAGAATAAAGCTAGACTTGTTGCAAAGGGATATAGACAGAAAGAAGGTATTGATTTTGATCAAACCTTTGCTCCAGTAGCAAGACTGGAGGCAATCAGAATGTTCCTTACTTATGCAACATATCAAGGGTTCAAGGTATTCCAAATGGATGTGAAATCAGCATTCCTGAATGGAAATTTAAAGGAAGAAGTCTATGTAGAGCAGCCCTCAGGTTTTGTTGATCCTCTCAAACCTGATTATGTTTATAGACTTAGAAAGGCATTGTATGGGTTGAAACAAGCCCCAAGGGCTTGATATAAAATCCTGTCTAGTTTCCTCATTGAGAACAAATTCTCAAGGGGTAAAATAGACAAGACTCTATTCCTTAGGGAATCTAAAGGTAAGATAATCCTAGTCCAAATATATGTTGATGACATAATATTTGGGTCTACTGAAAGTAATCTTTGCAGGAAGTTTGTAAAACTTATGCAAGGAAAATTTGAAATGAGCAGTATTGGGGAACTTAAGTTCTTCTTGGGTCTCCAAGTTAGACAGACTGAAGATGGCTTGTCCATATGCCAGTCTAAGTTCACCCTAGAGTTAATAAAGAAGTATGGTATGGAATAGGGGTGCAAGTTGAGTTGAGCCGGCTCGAAATCTCGATGAGCCGGCTCGAAAAAAGCTCGACTCGAGCTCGAGCATGTCGAGCTCGAACTCGAGCCGGATTTCGAGCCGAGCTCGAGCCTAATTAAACCTGTTCACGAGCTCGCGAGCCGGCTCGCGAGCTTTTTTTAATTAAATAATATATATTATTAGTATTAAATATTTTAATATATTATATTATTAACATAATATTAATATAATATTATTAAAATAATATTTTTATATTATTAATATAATATTAAATTTGAGCTGAGCTCGAGCTCGAGCTCATCGAGCTGAGCTCGAGGTCGTCGAGCTCGAGCTCAAGCTCGAGCTCGAACCGTGCTCGTCGAGCTCGAGCTCGAGCCTTTTAAAATAGGCTCGTCGAGCTCGAGCTCGAGCTCCAGCTCGAAAAAAGAAGCTCGAGCTCGAGCTCGAGCCGACACTTTTTGATGAGATCGACTCGAGCTCGACTCGTTTGCAGGCCTAATATGGAATCATCCACTACCATGAGAACTCCTATGGGGTCAAGTGTGTCTCTAAGCAAAGATGATGCATGGAAACCTGTAGATGAAACTTTGTATAGAGGGATAGTTGGCTCCCTATTATATCTGACTGCTAGTAGACCAGATATCATGTATACAACATGTGTCTGTACTAGGTACCAAGCGTCATTTCGACTGGCATAGTCAGTCAGACTATACCCCGTCTACCTCCCAAATGGCAGACGAACGGGATGTGGGACATAGTTCCACAACGATCGACGATCTCCGTCAGGAGTTCAATGCACAGATGACGGAGATGTTTCACCAAGTGAATTTAAACATCGCCGCTATCCGTAATAAAACCGTCCCTCCACATGACGAACAGAATAATAATCATCATAATGATTATGTTCCACGTGCACCTTTTCACAATAATCGGGAACCCTTTGAATTTGATATCACTAGGGCGGTGCGAGTCAAACCCCCGTCGTACGATGGACTGGGAGAACCCCAAGTCTTTCTAGACTTGGTTATGGAGATGGAGTGTTATTTCGACTGGCATAGTCTGACTGAACGAGAATAAAGTGAGAGTTGCAAGAATGAAGCTTTTGGGTAGGGCTAAGATATTCTGGTTGAATGAGGAGTGTCGTTTAGGTGCGGTGAATGGTGGCTTACCACCCATTGGTTGGACCGTCATGAAAGCCATGTTGACTGATCAGTATGTCCCCGCGTATCATCGGACACAGATGTTTGATGAGTTAGCGACCCTTAAGCAAGGGAATAGATCGGTCTCTGAATACATGAGTCTTCTCAAGGATATGATGGTTAGGTGCGACGTTAAGGAGATGCCGGAGATCACTCTATCTAGATTCCGTAAGGGGCTCAACCCTGACATTCGGGGTAAACTTCTGCGTTATGGTCACACTGATTTGAGCACCACTTTTAACGCCGCTTTGGATATTGAAAAGCATAATGTTTTCAAGTCCAAGAGTCGGTCCTTTCAGAAGGATAAGGGCAAGTCCATCTTAGGACAACCCACTCCATTCACACCTAAGGATAAGGGCAAGTTTCGGTCTATCGACTCGAACACTGTTGTCATCACCGCTAGGAACATTAGGAACCCCACGGGTGTGAGAGTGCCTGTAGGAAAGATTAGTAAAACAAACGCTACTTGTTATGCATGCGGTGTTCAGGATCATTACGCTAGCGAGTGCCCAACCAAGCACAAACCCTTAGCACTTTTAGATACTACATCTGAGTCCGCTGAGCTTGTGTATGAAGCCGGGGAAGATTCTGAGTCGGAAGGAGTGCCTAGTGATTTAGACGACGACACCAATATGATGGTGATGAGGTGTATCCTAGCGACTCCTCGTACGGTAGATGATTGGAATAGGACAAATATATTTTAAGTAAACTTTAAGAGTGGAGAGAAATGGTGTAAGCTGATAATCGATAGTGGTAGTTGTATGAATGTAGTGTCTGACAATGCGGTGTCACGGATGTTATTAACCACCGAGCCACACCCTCATTCTTATCAGGTTGCTTGGGTAAATAAGACATCCCTTCCGGTCTCGAAGTGTTGCTTGGTACCACTTACCATCAAGGCTTATTTTGAAAAGATCTGGTGTGACGTCATCCATATGGATGCCTGCCACGTGTTGTTAGGATGCCCATGGTATATGATCATGATGTTACCCACTTTGGGCGAGCTAACACATATGAGTTTAAATTTAACGGTAAGACTATAACTTTAAAACCCACTCCGCCTAAGGATCCCTTGTTCCCCCTAAGGACACGATTGTCCCGGTAGAAAAGAAGGCGTTAAGTTTACTAGGTAAGAAAGAATTCGAGCGTAATACATTTATAGATGGAATCGTGTATGCTTTAGTTTGTCTGCAAGTTAAGCAAGATGCCGCGTCATTTGATAGTTTACCACCGTCGTTGAGGAAACTCCTAGAAGAGTTTAAGGATGTGTATCCGGACGAGCTATCGTTCGAGTTACCCCCATGCGGGACATCCAACATGCCATAGATTTCGTCCCGGGCTCCTCGTTGCGTAACCTACCACATTACCGGTTAAACCCTTCTGCACACTTAGAGTTGCAAACCCAAATTTCCGATTTATTACAAAAGTGGTTCATCCGACATAGCAAGAGTTCGTGTGTCGTACCCGCTTTACTTGCTCCCAAGAAAGACGACTCTTGGAGGATGTGTGTGGATAGTAGAGCCATAAATAAAATTACTATTAAATATAGGTTTCCCATCCATCGCTTGGATGATTTATTGGACATGTTAGCTGGAGCCACAATTTTTTCGAAACTGGATCTTAGGAGTGGCTACCATCAGATCCGAATTAGGGAGGCTGACTAGTGGAAGACCGCTTTTAAATCTAAGGAAGGGCTCTACGAGTGGTTAGTAATGCCATTTGGGCTTTCCAATGTCCCGAGTACATTTTCTAGAATGATGACTCATGTCTTCCAACCATATATGGGAAAATTCATAGTAGTATACTTTGATGATATTCTTGTTTTAAGTATCTCTACGATCGATCACGAGTCACATTTGAAGATTATCCTTACCACGTTGAGGTAGGAGAAATTATTCGTTAATATTAAGAAGTGTACTTTTCATGTACCGTCTGTAGAATTCCTTGGTTATATCGTTTGTTCGGAAGGTATACGTGTAGATCCCAAGAAGGTTCAAGCCATTAAGGATTGGCCGGAGCCCGCCAATATTCGAGATGTTCGGAGTTTTCACGGCCTAGCAACTTTTTATCGCCATTTTATTAGAGATTTTAGTAGTATCATGGACCCCATTATGGAGTGCATGAAAAGGGGTAAATTCACTTGGACGAAATCGACCGCTAAAGCATTTCAAATAATTAAATCACGTATGTCGGAAGCTCCACTTTTGCGATTACCGGATTTTTATAAGGTTTTTGAGTTATCTTGTGATGCGTCTGGAGTTGGTATTCGTGGCGTGTTGAGTCAAGAAGGTCACCCCATTGGATACTTTAGTGAGAAACTCGCGGGGCCGAAATTGAATTATTCTAATTATTATAGAGAATTTTATGCGGTCATTAGATGCCTCCAACATTGGCGACATTATGTACTTCCTAAGGAATTTGTCATTTTGTCCAATCATGAGGCTTTGAGATTCATTAACTCCCAGACTAAGGTTAGTCCAAGGCATGCCAAATGGGTCTCCTATCTTCAGGAGTACACATTCATAATCAAACACCTTAAGGGGACTCTCAAACGCGTAGCCGACGCTCTTAGTCGTGTATCCTTATTACTATCAATGCTAGAAGTTAAGGTGATTGGGTTTGATAGAATTAAGGATGAGTATGTCCATTGCCCGGATTCCAAGGAAATCTATTTATCCGCTCAAGACGACTCACCCACGACCATTTCGTCCTATTATATTTGAGACGGCTATTTATTTAATTATGCGAAGTTATGTATTCCATGTTTCTCCCTACGCCACTCCATCGGTTGGGAATTGCATAGCGGCCGGTTAGGTGGACATTTTGGTCGCGATAAGACCATCACTCTAGTAGAGGAAAAGTTTTATTGGCACGGTCTTAAGTCAACAGAGCATAAAATCGTGAGTAGTTGTCGAGCGTGTCAACTGGCTAAGGGTAATAAAACTAACACGGGACTTTATACCCCTCTTCCGATTCCTTCCATTCCCTGGGAAGACATTAGTATGAATTTTATTTTAGGCCTGCCCGTTACGTTTAGGTGTCATGATTCTATTCTGGTAGTGGTAGATCGGTTTTCCAAAATGGCCTATTTTATTGCGTGTAATAAAACCAACGGTGCGTCACATGTTGCAAAATTATTTTTTAAAGAGGTAGTTGGTCATCG
The DNA here is from genome assembly GCA_039583875.1 of Platanthera guangdongensis. Classification (NCBI taxonomy): domain Eukaryota; kingdom Viridiplantae; phylum Streptophyta; class Magnoliopsida; order Asparagales; family Orchidaceae; genus Platanthera; species Platanthera guangdongensis. Next base: position 244,368,699 of record CM077151.1, on the reverse strand, counting down.
GGGCGTTCCTAAGACAATAGTGACCGATAGGGACGTAAAATTTTCTAGCTATTTTTGGAAGACCCTTTGGAAAATTATGGACACAAACTTTTATTTTCTTCGGCCTACCATCCCCAGACGGATGGACAAACGAAGTGGTAAATAGAAGTTTGGGTAGTTTTCTTCGTTGTCTTGTGGGTGAGCACAAGGGTACGTGGGACCTAATCCTTTCCCATGCTCAACTAGATTATAACAATTCGAAAAATAGGTACACGGGTCTTTCACCAAATGAAATCATGCACGGATATAAAGAGCCAATGCCACGTGACTTGATTCCATTAACCCCATCCTACAAGTCAAGTCAATTTACACAAGAGTTTGCCTCGCATGTCCACCATTTGCATAAGCACATTAGAGACACGCTAGCCACACAATATGTGACTTATCAATCTAATGCTAACATACATAAGAGGGTGTCTCCTTTAAAAATTGGCTATTTAGTTATGGTGCGTCTCATCCCTGAACGGTTGCCTTCAGGCACCATAAAAAAGTTAGCGAATCGGCGAGCTGGTCCATTTCAAATCTTAAAGAAGTTAGGAGAAAAAGCATTTTTATTAGAGTTACCCACTGATTGGGGAATTTCCCCTATTTTCAATGTTTCGGATTTAACGCCTTATGTTTCTCCACCACTTGAATTGTCTGCCTTTCCGTTTCGGTCCACTGAAATTTCTAATGGGTTTGGGGGTGAGCTTGTTCCTGGATCGCTCTCTACACCGATCTCCACTGGAGGTACGTTGGATGTTGATGCAGAAAATTTTTCTCCTTCTTTGATTAACACTTTTCCAGGGTTCCCCAGGACCACCTTTTTGCCTAACAGGATTCTTCGAGATGAAGTGCTCTCCTCTCCAAGTGGTGACATTTGCCGCTACTTGATTCGTTGGCGTGACCATCCAGCTTCTGATGATTCATGGCTCCCGGAAGCGGAGGTGGCCTTTTTGGATGATTCTCTTCTACGACAGTACCTTCAAGACAACTCATCGGTGATGAGTACTTTCGAGCGGGGAGGATTTATGGAGACGATGGCCCTCAACATGATGACGATGGTACCGACACGCTTACGAACGATGGTGCTTCTCCAATCAAAGACGTGCATCGCCGCAACAACCATTTTGATAAACGTCATCGCCGTTACAATCTCCGCCCGTGGTGACATAATAATTAATTAGTACATATAATTATTCTATTATAAGTATTAATTAAATATTATCATGTTTTCTTTTATTAAATATTTGTTTGTTTGGACAATAATTAATTTTCTTGCTTTGTGGGCTGCATATAGCCATTATTGTTTGCAAGCCTATAAATAGGTCATGTGGTAGTAGGATTTGATGATTGATAATTGATGATAAAATTTGAAATTTGAAATTTCCTTTGATTTGGAATCTCCTCCTCCCTCTCTCTTTCCTTCTCCTCTCTATTGTCGAAATAGGCTCTCCTCTCCCTTAGGTTCGGCCAACCTTGGAACCGCCGCCCCTCCACCTCTTCTCCTCCATCTTGGCCGCCGGCCACCCCCACTCCTCCACCGAGATAAACCGACCCTCTCTCACCCTTTCCCCCTCTAACTTCGGCCACCAAAAGATTCACCACCTTTTCTCTCTCTCCCTCAAGTGGCCGGCCAAAGCAAGAAGACTAGGCCTTGTGTAACTCCAACCCGGCGTGACGCAAGGAAGGCGGACAAGTTTCTCTCCATCCGCCGTGATTTCGGTGGAACCGTTGAAGGGAGATCAACTTTTGGCATATATCAACTCCTAGATCTAAATCCGAGCGGGGTAAAGAAATTTCTACAAACCTTGAGATTTATTTTCCCTTTACATAATTTCTGTGGTGGAAAACGTTGGCGTAAGATTTTGATAGCATTGGAATCATCGTGGTTTTCTTGAATGAATTTTGTGTTTAACCTGATTTATTTAAATTCGAGAAGGCTTGGCGGGCCTCGTTTCTTTTTGTTGGGAGAGATCTACCATTTCTTACGAATCGTATTTTTTTGGTAGATCCCTTTGCTATAACTCCGCTCGTTCGGACGCAACAGTCGTCCCTTTAGCTTGATCGAACCTCAACCTATAGCCGTTGTTCGGTCTCTAACGGATTGGCTACCCGTATGTTAGCCTTGGATTGCTAAATATTGCAAACGTGTGGGCTGGAATAATCTTCTGTGCGAGTCACAAATTAGTTGGAACGTCGAGAGGGAACCACAATTTCGCTAATATTCGTGTCGCGCGTACAACGCTACATCATCTATGGTCTAAAGCAAGCTCCAAGAGCTTGGTATGAAACCTTAGCTAGCTTTCTTATAAAGCATAAGTTTTCTAGGGGTATAGTAGATAGGACATTATTCACTAGGCACCATAAGGATCAAATTTTATTAGTACAAATCTATGTAGATGATATTATTTTTGGGTCTGCAGATTCCAAACTATGCAAGAGGTTTTCTGACCTCATGGATTCAAAGTTTGAAATGAGTAGCATAGGTGAGCTCTCCTACTTCCTTAGTCTCCAAGTGGAGCAGCTACCTGATGACATCTTCATATCCCAGGCTAAGTATGTTAAGGAGATTATCAAAAAGTTTGGGATGGCTGATGCCTCAGCAAAGAAAACACCCATGGCTTCTAATACTGTAATTGACTCAGATGAACATGGGAAACCTGTTGATCAGAAATTATATAGGGCCATTGTTGGGTCCCTGTTATACCTTACAACAAGCAGACCAGATATAATATTTGCTACATGTCTTTGTGCTAGGTTCCAGGTGAACCCTAAAGAATCTCATCTAATTTTCTTAAAAAAGATTTTGAGATATATAAAGAGTTGTCCTAGTCTAGGACTTTGGTATCCCACTGAGTCGGAGTTTGAGTTAATGGGATACTTAGATGCAAACTTTGTTGGATGCAGAGTAGACAAAAAAAGCACCTCTGGAATATGTCAATTCCTTGGTGCTAAATTAGTCTCTTGGTTTTGCAAAAAGCAGTCATCTATGTCTACATCAACTGCTGAAGTAGAATACATACCAGCTGGCAGTTGCTGTTCCCAGATACTGTGGATTCAGAACCAACTTCTAGACTATGGTTTCAACTTAAATAATTCAACTCTACTATATGACAACACAAGTGCAATTTCCATTGCACAAAATCCAGTCCATCATAGTAGGACTAAGCATATAGACATTAGACATCATTTCATTAGAGAGTGTGTGGATAAAAATAAAATAAAGCTTGTCTATATACACACTGATTTGCAAAGAGCAAACATCTTTACCAAGCTCTTGGATGAGAGAACTCATCTATTTTTATAAATCAGCTTGGTATGATCAATAAAGAAGCCTTAATTTAATTTATGTCCATGGTCGAAGAATTTTTCAAAATTCGTCGAACGAAGATCGACGAACTGAGAAAGAGTTCTTAAGAAATTCGTCGAACGGAGATCGACGTACTCTTTGTGAGTGAAGCTATTTTTGTCGACCGAAGATCGACGAATTTGCTTCAGAAAAATTTCTTCGAACGGAGCTCGACGAAATGTTTTCACATCTTCTGACTAAGATCGACGAATTCTTTTGACTATAAAATATTTCGTCGACCTCAAATCGAAGAATTTTTATTATTAATCGAACGGAGTTTGCCGGTTCATTTTCTGAAAACCTTATATCTAAGTTTTCTTCGAGCTCCATCCCACGCTTTTAGTTCTTTTGCACTTGATCTCTTTGTTTTTGTTGCAGGTGAACTCATGGAATTTCCGGCGAACACTCTTTCCGCAATGAAGTTTGACATGGGGTTTGATATTAACTTCGACTCCTTTCAGCATTCTGACCCAATCTTTATGGAAATTCTGAAATTATTTGAAGAACAAAATCTGAAGCAGTTCATGACTCATAGATATCCATGACAGAGATAAAGTAATGGGTATTTACATCTACAACATCAGAAGATACTATGACGGGAACAATATCTGGTAACAACGTTTCCCTTTCCCCCACTGTACTAACCGAAGTTTTCGGTCTACTGAATGGTGATGAAGAAATCAAAATGGATAATGAGGAGTATGAGAATATGTTGATCAAGATGGGTCACTATGGAGAGAACCCAAACAAGTTCTTAAATAAAAACTTATCTGTCGAGTATAAGTTATTGACTGATGTTGTCGGGAAAGTGTTGTTGGGAAAACACACAACACATGACTACATCACCAGGCACCAGTTCTTGGTGATGGGTGCTCTGGTTGAAAAGAAAGCAGTAAACTAGGGCAAGTTATTGTTTGATTTGATTAAAAAGAATAATAATAAGAAAGAGGTCTATTTTGGAAGGGTATTGGGGATATTTCTGCAAGAAAAGGCACCTGAACATCTGGTCTCCACGACAGTGTCATAAAAGCCTCCAAAAGGCTTACCTCTGCCCTTTTTAGCAGATGGGAGAGGAAAATCACAAAGCCATTCAAGGCTTCCTCCTCCTCTAGGCCTTCTGAGGGCACCAGGGCTATATCAACCACTCGCCACCCTAGTGTTGAAGAAGTTCCTCTTCCACCTCCTCCTTCAACAACATCTCTTCCAACAATAACTCCTCCATCTCCTCAGCTATCATCACCTCCTCCTCTGCAACCACCTGCCCTATCCATTCCTTCACCGACTTATCTGCCAACACAAATTCAATCTCCTCAACACATCACACCTCCTAAATCTCCACTACCATCCCACCTACAGGACATAAATACTGAAACATTCTTGTCATCCCCACCTTTGATCTGATCACCTCATTACCATCTACACCCACCTCACATATCTATGACATTCCTAGTCCAACACCATCTCCTGATGCATCATCTCCACAGGATGACATCATACCAGATGTCACTCCTTCTGCTCATCCATCTATATCCACTCAAACTCCACTAAAGTTTATGGATATAGTTTCTCCCTCCCTTTCCACCATCCTGGAGCACATCACTCCAGTGATTATGAAACTTATAGCAGAGGCTATTACACCTCTTGATGATTCCATATCTTCTCTTGTTGTTATCATTGCTGCTTCCTTTGTCCCTACTTCTTCTTCTAGGGGCCTGATTCCAGCTACCACTGAAATCAGGCAGGGGGAGATGCTCAGTGAAGAAGCAGCTCCAGCTTCAGCAGCAGCAGTAGACGAAACAGATGCAAATATATATATATATATATATGGTTACAGATACAAAAGTTACAGATTTTGATATGCTCTGTACAGATACAGATATAGAGACTGCAAAAATAAGAACTGTTGGTGATTGTATTGTCAATCCCACAGTTGATTTGATCAATTTATAAAATATTTTGATACAATTAATTTGAATTTTCTTCTAGTTATCCGCCTAAAGCCTTCTTTGGCTATTGTACCATATACTGCGCCAATAAGCCCCACAGTTGCCAAGCAACTTAAGGCTAGTCTTACAGTAACAGATCCACAAATTGTACCATCCCCTTCGAAGGATATTTCTTCTTCAGACGCTATTTCAGCTCCAACATACAAGATGGATGACAGTCCTCTGCCAAATCTGAGTGAGATCATTATGGAAGATATAGAACACAAAAATTTATTACTTGCTGAAATAGTTGCTCGAACTCTTCCAGAATCTCAAGCACAGCCTCAGGCTGAAAAGCAAATTTCTAAAGATCTTCTGAAGGCCATTAATGCTTTATATAATAATCCTTAAGGATCTTCTGATGATGAATATGAGGATGATGATTCTGATGATAGCTCTACTGCTAAGAAGAAAATTTCCAAGAAAAGAAAGGCTGCTCCCATTGCTGCTCCCAAACCAAATCCCGCACATGACACTCCATACTACATTCTACAAATTATCACTCCATATCCTGGGATGAATGCCTGGATATGGCTTTTAAAGAATCAGTAAAAAACCAAAAAGAAAAGTAGGATATACTCTCCTCATCCTCCTTAGAGAAACTGGAGAGGTCCTCCTCCTCCTCCACCTGCTACTGGTGCTTCAGGCAACACTTCTTAGAGGTCTACCTCTTATGCTCAAACCTATCATATACATCAAAGTAGATCCTCAACATCTCAACGAAGCAGCCAACATAGGTATTCCTCCAACAAGCAAAATCAACAACAGCAACAACAACAACAATAGCAAGCTCCTGAAACAGATAAAGCTGAATATCCTAAATGGTCAGAGTCTCCACCTATACCATTTGTGGATCCAGAAACTGAGACAACCTCAAGAATGGCCAGGTTCCAAGAGCTTGTTGGACTTTCAATGATCAATAAAGCTAAAGCTGAAAGAAAAGATCCATCCCAGTACTCAACAATATCTACATGATAAAGACAATAAATTCTTTAATATTTATGCTTATATGAACCTTCATCCAGAGGCTGTTGTGCCCAGAGCTACCTCTCTTAATATAATTGGAGCTGCTGATATGACAATGTCTAAGAGGCAAGCAACTAATCATAATAGAGAAATCAAATTTACATAACCTTCTGACAAAGAGAAAGATGACAAGCAAAAGGAAAAGCTGAAGAAGAAGAAATGATATATTTTGTTTAGTTTCTATTTGTCTGAACTCTATATTTGTTTACTGTCACAAAGCTACTGATTGTAAATATCTGCTGAATGTTTCAGTTTTCTGCCAGATATATTTTTCCTGCTTTGTGAATATTTTTCTTTTTTATATTATTAGTGACCTCACCAAAATAGGGCGAGATTGTTGGATCCCTAGTTGGATTTGGGATATGTTCACTAATTAGGATGATTGACCCACCATGTATAGCCAGGGTCATGTCTTTGTGTCCTAGAGTTTAGGCTAAGTCCTTATATTCAACCACACATGGACAAGCCAACTAAAGACTTCAGAAGATTCAGGATTTAGAAGAAAATCAAGTTCAGAAAATGAGTTCAATGTTCGTCGAACTCAGCTCAGCGATAGTCATGCTCCGCTCGAAGAATTTAGAGGTCAATTCTCTGAGTTGAGCTCGACGATATTCGAGCTCAGGTCGACGAACTCTGGAAGTTCAACTTCAACACATTATGTCCAGAATACTTTCTCTGAACTCAGGTCGACGAAGATAGAATATCAGCTCGATGAACTTGGACCACAGAATTTGGAAGCTTTTCACAAAAAATAGTTAGCTGAGCTCAGGTCGACGAACTAGGAACTCAGGTCGAAGAACAAGAATTCTTTAGTCGACGAACATGATTTCTCTGGTCGACGAACTATGATCTCAGGTCAATGAAATCTGTTCTCTAGTCGACGATCTCTATGAAGTTCCAGACTTAGTATTTCCCTCAATTTCTGTCCTTATTCCATATTATATGGAAATATTTTCCTGAGTAATTAATGCATATATTCTCTGAATATAGCCGTCAGTGGCAGCATTGATTATGTTCTTCATCATGTTAAGTACTTGCCTAATTAATTGGGACGGTTGGGGAAATTCATTAATGAAAATATTCTCTCCAGCCTTATTTCATTCTCCAGGCAGTCAGCATTCAATGCAATGGAATTCAAAATTCAAAGGAGAATACGCCGAAAGATATAAAAGAGATTTTTCTCTTCAGAGAAATACAGAGCTCTCAGTACACAGAGAAGATTTTCAGAAACATACTTAAGATCATCTGCTTCTCTGTACATAAAACATTTTGTTTTCTCCTTGACCTTACTGAAGAAGAAGAACAACAACAAATACAAATCAAGAGTCTTCTTCAACTTCCACTCCAGGATTCTTCAAGGACAACAAACCTCTATCAGTCAGAAGTTCCTGGATCATTTTCAAGTCAAGGCTGAAGACTGAATACCTACACCCTGTGCAAGACTCCAAGTGATATTGAAAGGAGTTCTTGACAACATCAAATCCACTAGTTTTCTCTGTTGAATAGAAAAAGAGAAGACACCATCAATCTCTCTCCCCCTCTATATAAAGGGTTTATTAACTCCATTCAAAAGTTTATTTTGGTTTTTGAGCACCTGATCAAAAGCTTAAAGGTGGCAGTCACCTGATCAAAACCTGCTAGTGGATTCCTACCAGGGTGGTAGAAGAGTGGATGTACCCAGGTTGGGGAACCACTATAAACTTTTATTGTGTTTTCTGGTTGCCCTCTTTCTTGTTGTTCTTGCTGTGGCTGTGATAGATTAGGCTAGCTGTGCTTGTGTTAGATTAGATTGACTTAGATTGCTTTTGCTTTCTGTTAATCTTGGTATCTCTTATTTTCATTACTCTGATAATATTTAAAATATCAAAAAGATTTTTAATTACTCTATTCACCCCCTCTAGAGTAAATCATGTCTAACCCCATCTTTCAGAAGGGCTCCTCTCATGACATTGATGGTGTTTAAAACAATAATTGGGGAGGGGAGAGGCCAAGCCATCAATGGCCATTAATGGCCATTGAAAGCTTGGCTCGACTATGGAAATACTCCTCCCCTAGGCACTGCCATGGCCGGGAAAACCCTTGGCCTTCTACTAACTGGCCAGGGGAGATAATTCCAATAAGAAAAGAGGGCCTTTGGCCTTCCAAGCCATGAATGGCCTTCCTCCTATTTCTCTCTCCTCCATTAAAGGGCAAATGAAGCTTCTCTCTCCTAGTCAGCATTTACAGGAATTAGATGGCTAATCTGATATTTTTCAGCCCCCATAAACCAATGAGCCACCTTAATTTGGCTTAGCCCAAGTGGATTGGGCTTCAGCTAGCCATTCAGGCAAGTTTGACCCATTTCAAGGGTGGAGTTGACCTTGGTCAAAATGACCTTTTGGGTAAACCCCAATGGGTCCTTGGTGACCCATTGGCCTCCCCTAAGATCTAGAAAGGGTTGGGTAGGGTTGGTTGGGCACCTTGAAGGCCACTTGTCCCTTAGTTAGGGCACTTTGACCTTTATAGGGCTAAGGTTGACTTGGGTCATCTTAGCCTCTTTGGTTGACCCCAATGTGTCCTTGGTGACCCATTGGCCTCCCTTAGGGCTTGGGGAGGTCTAGGTATCGTCAATTGGTCATGTTAGAGTACAATTGCCCCTAGTTAGGGCACCTTGCCCAATTTAGGGCTATGGTGGACTTAGGTCAATTTGACCACTTTGGGTTGACCCCAATGGATTCCTATGACTCTAATGGACCCTCTAATGGGTTAGGGATGTTTTGGTGGGGTTATGGAGTCATGGTGAAGCCCTATGGTCATCCTAAACTATTGTTTAGAATTCTACTATTTGCAGACCATGGTGATTTCCAACTTCATGCCTAAGCTCACTTGGTCTTCTTGACCTTCCTAGGGTTTTGTCATGACCTAGTCATGAAAAAACCACTCTTAGGGGTCTAGTTGGAAATGAGATGTTACAAATCCCAATATATAAAAATAAAAATTTCGTCCCAGAAATTAAGGTTAAGCCTACAGAATTTCTACTAAAGTAAAAGTATGTAACATCCCTAGGAGTTGAAGGTATACCTGACTCAAAAAGTTCCGGGTACTTTTGCTGCAACAAGTCTTGTGGCTCCCAAGTGTGCTCCTCCTACCCATGGTTTCTACATAGAACCATGACTAGCGAAACCTTCTTACGTCGCAAGACCCACATCGTCGTATCATCGATCCTGATCGGCTCCATGCTGACTGATCGATCTGAGGCCACCGGGCCGTCTGTGGCGGAAATTAGCTGCTCATGGTGTAGTGGAGCCCTCCGAAGTGAAGAGACATGGAAGACGTCGTGCAACCCCGCTAACTCTGGAGGTAGCTCCAGTCAATAAGCCAAGGGGCCGATCCGCTCTAGGATCCTGTAAGGCCCCATATATCTCGGACTGAGCTTCTTCCACCCGTGAACCCGCGAGACTCCGTGCATCAGTCGTATCTTCAAGAAGACCCGGTCTCCCACCTGGAACTCCACCTGATGATGTAACACATCGTAATATTTGGCCTGCCTGCTCTGGGTTTCCAAGATCCTGTCTCGGATCAATCTAACTCGAGTATCAGTGTCCTCCACAAACTTTGAGTCGAGTGTCTTCAGATCCTCATCCCGAACCTAAGATAGTGGGGTCCTGCACCTCCATCCGTATAATGCCTCATAAGGGGTCATGTCTATGCTGGAATGATGGTTGTTATTATACGAGAACTCGATCAGCGGTAACAGTCTCTCCCAAGGCTCGCTGCGGTTCAAAAAGCATAGGCGCAGAAGATCTTCCAGTGTCTGATTGGTGTGCTCCGTCTGTCCATCTGTATGGGGGTGGAAAGTCGTGTTGAACGTCAGCCGAGAACCTAGGTAAGCCTGAACTGACCTCCACTCCTTGGACGTAAACCATACATCCTGATCTGACATGATCGTCCTGGGCACCCCATGATAGAGCACAAACTGCTCGACGAACCTCCGTATTAGCACACTGACCGGAGCGTCCTTCGCAACCGGAATGAAACTGGCCACATTCGTCAGCCTATCGACAATCACCCAAATCGAATCATTCCCCGCATGATATTGGGGTAGCCGATGTATAAAATCCATGGATATATCCTCAAACTTCCACTCCGGCACTAGAAGTGGATGTAGTAACCCGACCAGATTCTTACACTCCGCCTTTATGAGCTGACAAGCCTCGCAATGCGTCACAAAATGAGTAATATCCTTCTTCATGCCCGGCCAATACATCGTCCTTTTCAGGTCCACTGCCATCTTGGTGATCCCCGGGTGCACTGAGTATCTGCTGCACGGTGCCTCTATCATGATGTCCTCCCGAATCTAGCCTCTTACTGGTATATAGACCCTGCCTCTAAAATATAGCAGTCCACCTCTCAAGGAGTAATTGAAAGATATAGTACCTAAACACCTAGAGGGGGGGGGGGGTGAATAGGTGACCTAATTCTTTTTAACTTTTTATGTCAGCAATCAGTTAATTTCACAGAATTCTATCTACTATAACACAACACATATGCAACAATCACAACCAACAACAATCACATAGTAGACACAGAGTTTTATAGTGGTTCCCCAAGCTTTTGGTACATCCACTTTCCCCCTTCGCCTATCTAGTAGTGTACTAGATTCAGCCAAACTCCTCCACTATCTCAGAACCCAAACTGGTTCCTACACCTCAGGCCCAAGGCCCTACAACTCAGCTTTTCCACAAAGCCTACACTCAGCCACAAAGGCCTACACTCAGCCACCCAGGCCTACACTCAGCCACCAAGGCCTACACTCAGAGATTTCTATCTCCTACACTCAGGCTCTCAAGCCCTACACTCAGCCTTTATAATTACAGGCTTACAAAAACTCAGATCCAAAGGATCCTACAAGATAAAATGTATATAACAATTGTTAACTCAGCAACCCAAAGACAAGAGAGGGGAGTTGTGAGTTTCTTGATGAGTTCTTGGAAGAACTCAGCTGGAATCAATCTGACTTAGCTTTCTTCAAAGCTTCTTGAAAGTAGAACTCAATAAGACTGACTCCTTCTGCAGTTGATCCTTGATCTCTGCTTCTTAAGATCCAGAATAAATCTGAACCCTTCTTCTCAGCCTAGTTCCAATGGCTGATTTCTTGGATGGAGCTCTCTCTCTCCAACTTCTTAGATCTTCACTTGATAGCTAGATCTTCTTTAAATCTGAACTTGGACTTGTGTTCAATCTCTTCAACAACTTGTTGATCCATCTCTTCTGTAGACAGCATAGGCCTATTTATAGGCCTTCTTCAAGGTAACCGGCTGGTCCGGTCCATAACTGAATTCTGACAACTCTGACAGGTGCTGTAGACCGGCTGGAATGGCAGCTGTCAAGTCATCCAGTCAGTTCTTGAAAATGCTGTAACTGTCTTTAAGTGTCGAGACTTTCTGTCTTTAAGTGTCGACACTTATAGACCAAGTGTCGACACATGTTGTCTAAGTGTCGACACTAGTCTACAAGGTGTCGACACAACTCCTTGTGTTGTTGATTCTTTATCTCGACACTGCTTCTCCTTCATGTGTCGACACTGAAATTGAGTGTCGACACTTGTACTTGTTCTTCAGAATTTTGCTGAATTCTTCTAAGTGTCGACACATCTCCTTTGTGTCGACACATCTTCATGTGTTGAATCTGTTAAGTGTCGACACTGCTTCTTGGTGTCGACACAAGTCTTCAGTGTTGATACTTGTTGAGTGTCGACACATTGCTCTGGGTGTCGACACTTTCTTCTTCTGTCGAGACTTCAGCTGAGTGTCGACACATTTCCATAGTGTCGACACTTGTACTTAGAATATTTTGTTGAACTTTGATGTTCTTTGCTAAGTGTCGACACAGCTCCTTGTGTCGACACTTTCTTCAAGTGTTGAGTCTTCTGCTAAGTGTCGACACATTATTTTGGGTGTCGACACTTACATCTTCAGTCAAGACTCTGGCTGAGTGTCGACACATTCCCTTAGTGTCGACACTTGTACTTAGAATATTCTTGAGCTTTGCTGTTCTTTGCTAAGTGTCAACACAGCTCCTTGTGTCGACACTTTCTTCAAGTGTTGAGTCTTCAGCTAAGTGTCGACACATTGTTCTGGGTGTTGACACTTACTTCCAGTTTTGACTCTTCTGCTAAGTGTCGACACATTGTTCTGAGTGTCGACACTTGTACTTAGTCTCTACTGACTTTTGCTGAGTGTCGACACAGCTCCAAGTGTCGACACTTTCTGATGTAGACACAGCTTCACTGGGTGTCGACACAACTGTTAAGTGTCGACACAGTTTTACTGGCTTTTCTTCATTGAGTGTCGACACAACTCCTTGTGTCGACACTTTGTGTCTGGTGTCGACTCTGCATCCCAGGTGTGGACACAATGACTCCAAGTGTCGACACTGCTTGTCTGGGTGTCGACACAAGCTTTCTTAAGTGTCGACACTTTCTCTCTGGGTGTAGACACATGTACTTAGAAACTTTTTCATCATTTCCTGCAAATACTTAACCTGCACAAGGTAACTCAAAATACATCAAATACATTTTGATGTATATCATTGAGTTGGGTGAGGCTTCTTCAAATCAGGTACATTTAAACAAATGTACCCAACAATCTCCCCCTATTTGGAGAAGTCATAACCCTTAGTCAATGATATACACATTCATAAATAAAATTACACAATGATGTAAAGCAGGATTATATACAGCAGGGTAAACATAAACATGTATTAATCACACATGTATACAAATATATCATCACAGAACAAATATGAAATAGACATAGACATCATCATAGAACAAGTATGAAATAGTTTTAACATATAACACATTGTTCTAATATCTGTCATATTCATTTTCAGAAGTTCACAAAATGTTTTACATCAAAAAGATTACAAAGTAAACTTCAAGAAAATTCTAAATCTATTTCAGTTCTGGCTCCTTAATCACTATTCCTTTGCCAACTTGAACTTTAGCTTGAACAGGAGCATCAGCAACTTCAGCATCAGCAGGCTTCTTGCCTTTCAAGTCTTTCTTCTTAAGCTCTTCTGCTTTAATCTTCTGCCTTTCAAAGTAATGGTATGGCTTTGGAAAGTACTTGCTAGGCTCCAGAGCAGTAGGAGGTAGCTTTCCCATCTTGGCCTTCCTTCTATGTTGAACTATGGCCTCCTGCCTTGATTCATGTTTCCTCCATTCAGTTTCAGAGAACCATTTGTTCCTGTCTTGAATGTTATCCTTGGCAGCTTTCCAGGCAGTTAATATAATGTTTCTAGAGGTAGGGCTCCACTGCTCAAAGTCTGGCCTTTGTTCAGCTTGTTCCCTAAACCTCTTCTTAGAAAGTCTAGTCTCTTCTTCTTTCTGTAGAGCTTCTTCTTCTTTCTGAAGAGCTGCTTGCATAGCTTCAGATATAGGCTGAACCACTTTTTCCAGAATGACATTAGACTTCCCTTCAGTTGGGCTATACATGTGATGAATATCAGCTTGCACCATTTCAAAATCTGGAGGAGGATAAATAACTTGAGCCACTTCTGATTGCTCCCCTCCTAAATAGGCAGGCTGAATTCCAGATTCAGCAACATTGTCATCATCACAAAGTGGAGGATAGCCCAGTGTAGCTCTGATGGAATTAGATATCCATTTGGCATGATCAGAGCTAGCTTTGACTAAAACTCTCTCCCCCTTTATGACTTCTCTAGCCATGTGATCTCTGACATCATCCTTCTGGAATCTGATTTGATTATCCAAGTATCTGACTCCATCTTTAAAGAAAGGTTTGAGCTTTTTAAGTTGTTCAGATATGGCCTTCTGGGAGTCTTGAATAGCAGTCTTAACAGCATTGATTTCTTCTTGAAATACCTTGTCAAATTCAGCTTTAACAGTAGCAGTAGAGGTAGAAGGTCCAGCAGCTATGTTCTTTAGTTCTGTGACAATTGCATTATGAGATTCTGTCAAATTGTCATTCATTCTAAGTTGATTTTCAAGTACATATCCTTGCTTCAGGGCTATGTCATCAACTTGAGCCTTAATCTTTTCTTGGTGTGTAGCTAAGTACACCACTGCATTCCCCCCTTTGTGGAAGCAGTCTGTCATCTCCTTTTTGTTAAGATTCATTTCAAATCTTATTGACTTTATGTCCTGGGCCAGATCAAATTGCAAAGATTTGTGCCCTTCATCTACATACTTCTCAATTGCCTGCCTTTGTTCATCCAACTTGACTTGCATTGCAACCATTAAAGCACTATAATCCACAGTTGGAGTTGGCTGTGCTATAGGCTGTGGAGCAATAGTTTGGAGAGCCTTCTTATAACTCTGGCTCCTTCTTTTGAAGACATAAATTTTCTTTTTCCTAGCCCTGGTAGTCTCCTCATCTTCAGAAGCTGAGGAGCTGGCTATATCCACCCTCTCCTTAGGGCTTGGAGGCCTCTCAGTTTGCACATCTTATGCCTTCACAGTTTCTTGTCTCACAGGCTCTTCTAGAATTTGCATCTGCTCCCCCTCAACTGGAGCATTTTCTCTTTCAGCAGCAGCCTTGTCCATGTCAAAGTCTTGTTGATCCAGATTTAAAAATAAATCTTCTATTGTATACTCTTGTGGTGAAGGAGATGGAGAAACTCCGGGCTCTTCAACCACTGGATCAGATACCATTTGAACAGTAACATCTTGAACAACAGCAGATGTGTCTTCTATAACAACATCTGGAACTTGACTATCCAGCTGAGTTTGCTGATGAACATCAGACAAATCAGTATCTTCCATAGGAAAATCTACAGTGTTTAGTTCAGTGATTACCTCTAGTATGATTGTGGTTGCTTGTTCACTTTCCAGTGTAGTGGGTTCATCTATAACTGGAAGCTCCCCCTGGCTTTGATCCTTATGTATGGGGCTAGCTTGAGGTAGCTCCCCCTGGATCTCAGCATCATCTTGAGGAGCAGGAGATTTTATTGCAGGCTCTTCCTCATTGGCATCTGGAGTGAAGACAACTTGTTCTTCACTGTCTGAGCTGCTAGTGGACTCTTGAGCCACTGGGGTAATTTTCCTTTTCTTCTTTAGTGGAATCTCCTTATCAGAAACTATCTTCTCAGGGGTTGGCATTTCCTTAGTCAACACCCTGTCCCATCTAGAGAATAACCTCATGTCCATTTTTCTCATATGATTTATTTTGCTTCCAGCAGCTGTACTCATAACTTCAGGTATTACACCAGCAAGGTAAAGACTTAAAATCCTGCCCAGGTTTGGCTTCTTCAAGCTTTCTTTAATCTTCTCATAAACTACCATAGACCAGTCAGTTTTTAGAGAGAAGATTATCCTTGTCATAATACTAAACATATAGGCATAAACTCTGTCATGCCCTCCTGGATTGCTGAGTATGACTTTGCCAACAATCTCTGAAAGGAATTTCCCTTGATTGTTCATTCCCTTCCTGAGAAACACTGATCCAAACTTCATCTTAAGATCCAGTCCACACCAGGTTAGAGCTTCCCTGGTCTTTGTAGCTGTAACCTCATCTTCCTCTTTAATTCTTGGCAGTTGTAGAATCTTCCTCAGACTTTTAGGTGACACTTTCACCTTCTCACCATGAACCCTGGATTTGATTTTGAATCCAGTTTCATCTATCTTAGCTCCATTGAGGAATTCTAGTACCTCTTTCTTCCAGATTTTAGTAGGTTCAGATACCAGAAATTCTAACCCTGAATCGGCTACTAGGGTTACGACAGTCTGGATTTCTTGATTAGCATTATCGAAAGCACCGCACACCAGCTCGTATCCTTCGTTGACATTCTCCTCAAGCTTTGACGCCATTAGGGTTTGTAGAATTTATCTTGAGAGAAGAGAGGTGTCGACACAGAAGGTTTGGTCTCGAAACTTTGAAAGCGTGTCGACAAACTAAGGCAAAACCCTATTTATACCTTTCTAATTTTGAAGATGAACAGGCGGGACAGCTAACTTAAATTGTGTCGACACTGGCAATAAGTGTCGACACTGACTTATAATGTCTCGACACATATGTGTCGACACAAGTTTAGTCAACAGTTTTTATGTGTCGACACCACACAACTCGACACATAGTCGAGACCTTACTTAGAAAATTCTGAGTAAAACTTAAGTATCGACACCACTTTGGTTGTGTCGACACCAACTTGTCATGTGTCGACACTAATATTCTGAAGTGTCGACACTAACTTTCTAGATGTGTCGACACCTTTTTCCTGAAGTGTCGACACCTACTTTCTGTGTCGACACAGATATCTCTATGTGTCGACACCTTTTTACTTAGCCAATTTCAATTCTGTAAACTTACTCTAAGTTTATCATTCCTAGTTCAATCTTAAACCTATTGAACTTAGCTTCTTCTAGGGGCTTAGTATACATATCAGCTAGTTGTTCATCTGTCTTAACATATTCAAGTAAAATATCTTCTCTTTCTACATGCTCCCTAAGAAAATGATATTTAATTTCAATATGTTTTGTTCTACTATGGGATACAGGATTATTAGCTATTGAAATAGCACTAGTAGAATCACAAAAGAGTGGAGTTCTACTTACCTGAAATCCATAGTCCTCTAGCTGATGTTGTATCCACAGAAGTTGAGCACAACAACTTCCTGCAGCCACATACTCTGACTCTGCAGTGGAGATAGCCACACTTGTTTGCTTTTTGCTACTCCATGAAATTAGTCTCCCACCTAGGAATTGACAGGTTCCAGTAGTGCTTTTTCTATCTTCTTTGCATCCTGCAAAGTCTGCATCTGAATAACCTGTTAGTTCAAAATCCCTATTCCTAGGGTACCAGAGGCCTAGATAGGGAGTGCCCTTTAGATATCTCAATATTCTTTTGACTGCTGTCAAATGAGACTCTTTAGGGCAGGCTTGATACCTTGCACAGACACATGTAGCATACATGATATCTGGTCTACTTGCAGTCAAGTATAATAGGGAGCCAACTATCCCTCTATACAAGGTTTCATCTACAGGTTTCCCTGCATCATCCTTGCTAAGAGACATACTTGACCCCATAGGAGTCTTCATGGTGCTGGATGAATCCATACCATACTTCCTTATGAGTTCTAGGGTGAACTTGGACTGACATATGGATAAACCATTCTCAGTCTGTTTAACTTGGAGACCCAAGAAAAACTTCAGCTCTCCCATACTACTCATCTCAAATTGACCTTGCATAAGTTTTGCAAACTTTTTGCAAAGGCTGCTTTCAGTAGACCCAAATATGATGTCATCTACATATATTTGGACTAGTATAACTTTGCCTCTAGATTCCCTAAGGAATAGAGTCTTATCTATTTTCCCCCTTGAGAACTTGTTCTCAATGAGGAAACTAGATAGGGTTTCATACCAAGCCCTAGGGGCTTGCTTTAACCCATATAAAGCTTTCCTAAGTCTATAGACATGATGAGGTAGAGTTGAATCAACAAAACCTGAAGGCTGTTCCACATAGACTTCTTCTTTAAGATTACCATTCAGAAATGCTGACTTGACATCCATTTGGTAAACTTTGAATCCTTGATAGGTTGCATAGGCAAGAAACATCCTTATGGCTTCCAGTCTGGCTACTGGAGCAAAGGTTTGATCAAAGTCAATACCTTCTTCTTGCCTATATCCTTTAGCAACCAGTCTTGCTTTATTCTTAATGATGACCCCTTGTTCATCCATCTTATTCCTGTAGATCCACTTGGTTCCTATTATATTGTGGTCTTTAGGTTTAGGAACAAGTTCCCAGACCTTGCACCTTTTGAACTGATTAAGCTCTTCTTGCATTGCTTCAGTCCATTGTGGATCTAGAATGGCTTCTTCAAACTTCTTAGGTTCAACTTGGGATAGAAAGCTGGAGTAGACTGCTGCATTCAGGTTTCTGCTCCTTGTTTGTACCCTTGTCTTGGATCTCCAATAATCTGCTCAACTGGATGATCTCTAAGATGCCTATTGGCTGGAGGCATCCTGACTTCTGGTTGAACCTCTTCAGTTTCATCATCTTGCTGTACTCCTTGTACTTCTTCTGCATTTGGTACATGTAGTTCTCCCCCTGGACAACAGCCACTGTCTTCTACTTGCTGTCTTGCAGTAGATTCTTCTTCTAAAGTGAGCTTGTCCATCTTCTTTGTTAAACTTGTGGGGCTGCATACACTACTAGACAACTCATTATTAATAAGTTTAGTCTCATCAAATACTACATGTACAGTTTCTTCTACAACTTGTGTAGACAAGTTGTAGACTCTATAAGCCTTACTGTTATTGCTGTACCCAACAAAAATTCCCTCTTGGGACTTGGCAACAAACTTAGTTAAGTAAGACTTTCCATTGTTAAGTATGAAGCATTTGCAACCAAAGATCCTGAAGTAGGATAGGTTTGGTTTCCTGCCTTTCACAACTTCATAGGGGGTCTTGTTTAGGCTTTTAGTGATGGTAGCCCTATTTATAACATGGCATGCAGTGTTAACAGCTTCAGACCAGAAATATTCTGGCAGTGATGTATCACTTAATAGGGTTCTACCTGCCTCAATCAAGGTCCTATTCTTCCTTTCAGCAATGCCATTTTGCTGAGGTGTTCTAGGTGAAGAAAACTCTTGAAATATCCCAAAGTCTTCACATAGTTTTGTCATGCTATCAGACTGAAACTCAGTACCATGGTCACTTCTTATTTTGACCACTGTACTATTTAGTTCATTCTGAATTTGTCTAACAAACCTATAGAAGACATTGGGTGTTTCAGATTTCTGTCTTAAGAAGAACACCCAGGAAAACCTTGAGTAGTCATCTACAACTACAAAGGTACAGACCTTCCTACCTAGGCTGTGAACTGGCATTGGACCAAAGAGATCCATATGCAAGAGGTATAAACACCTCACAGCATCTTTGTTTTCTATGCTTCTAAAGATGGATCTAGTCTGCTTGCCCTTTTGACAAGCTGAGCAAATACCATCTTTAACACACTTAACTTGAGGACCATTCCTCACTAACTCTTTGCTAAAGAGTTTGCCAATTGTCTTGTAGTTAAGATGGGCAAGCCTCTTGTGCCATTTGACACAATGAGAGACTGTCTCATCAGCTACAAGACACACTTGAGAACCATTGGTCTCAACATAATGTCTAGGCAGTAGACATTCCTCTTTCTATAACCTGTCAAAATGATCTCTTGATCAGTTGACCTCTTGATATGACAACCATTTTTAACAAATGAGATGTCATACCCTACATCACTTAATTGACTTATACTTATTAGGTTGTGTTTCAACCCTTTAACATAAGCCACTTGAGTAATGGTAACCAAGTTACTAGAAATGTTACCAAATCCTTTGATGATTCCTTTTTCAGAACCACCAAAGGTTACTTTTGGACCATCTTTGATTGGAATGTAGTCCCTTAGTAGTCCCCTAGTTCCAGTCATATGTCTGGAACATCCACTGTCCAAGTACCATGTTGGGGTATGGCCACTTGGACTCACCTGCAAAACAGATTAATGAACCTTAGAACCCAAAGTATTCTTGGGTCCTTGGTACTTGTTAGTTTGCAACTTGACAAAGCTACCTACTGGTTTTCCAATAGGCAGTTTGCTACTCACTTTGGCACTAGCATTGTGCCAACAATCCATTGCAAAATGGCCAACTTTGCCACAACACCAACATTCAAACTTATTGTACCTTTGCTTAGGTACTGTCTTTGCTGTCTTATCTACAGCTGACTTGTTGAATGTTGGGGCTTTGCCCTTGGACTTGGACTTGGACTGCTCAGTCCTTGCAGGTTTAATAAAACCCAGTCCAGCCTTGCCTTTGTGATGAACAAATTCATCAATTAAAGGTAGTACTGACTTAGGTTTAGAAAACCTAGCAACAAGCTCTCTCTCCTTCTGAAGATTAATCTCCAGACTCTTGATTTGATCATTTTTAAATGATATAGTACCCATCTGAATCACTATTATGTGCTTCAGCTGGCTATCTCATTAAGCTTTTGATCAAATAACTTCTCAGAATTTGTTGCAGCAGCTTTGAGATCAGCAATTTCCTTTGCCTGACTTTTGGCTAGGGATTTGCTCTTCTTATAAGCTTGCAACAGTACTTTATATTCATCTATCAGCTGATGAATATCTTCCTCAGACTCAGATACACTCTCATCACAAGATGATGATGAATCTGATTCTGTACTGGCACAAGAAACTGAACTTAAAGTTGAACTTTGTACCTTACTGGGTCCTGACTGCTCCAGGATTTTGTCATTCTCTGTCAAAGCCATTAGCCCTTGGCATTGACTGTATTCTTGTTCATATATAGACTCCATAATCTGCATGAACTCTTTTTCTTCTTCTTCAGCAAACAACCCTATGTATGCCTCAGCATCAGACTCAGTTTCTGAAGAAGAAATATCTGACAGAGTTTTCTCCTTCTTGGCAACAAAAGACTTCTCTTTCTTGCCTTTGAAATGAGTCTTCTTCCTGTCACTAGACTCCTTTCTCTTTTCTGGACAATCTGCAACAACATGGCCTTGTCTGTTGCAGCAATAGCACACTATTTTTGAAACAGTTGCCTTGCTAGATTTAGTCCTCTTCCTGTCCTTCTTTGAAGCCTTTTTGTTCTAATAGAAGTCTTCTTTTCCCTGTGAAGTAGAAGTCCTTGTCCTCCACTGTTTCTTCTTCAAGAACTTCTGAAAATGTCTAGTGAAGGCAGCAAAGTCTTCATCACTTTCACTGCTTTCAGATTTTGTGCTGACTGACTCATCTGACTCTGATTCAGCTACCTTTGGAGGTGGAGTTGGTGACTTATTCCTGTACTTTCTGGGGGCTTCTGTCTTGAAAGCTACAGTTCTTTCCTTATGTTCATTTCTTGTTGATTTCTCCTCCTCTTTCCTCACTGTCAACTGCATTTCATATGACAACAATTTGCCAAACAGTGTAGGTGGAGGAATTTCTCCCAACTTAGCCATTTCTCTAATGGCACAGATCTTGGTGTCCCAATCTTTAGTTAGGGACCTTAGGAACTTGTCATTTAGTTCATAATTACTGAACTCTCTTCCATAAGACATGAGTTCATTCACTATCCTGTAAAACTTCTTATAGCACTCAGTTATGCTATCACCCTTTCCTTGTCTAAAACTTTCATACTCTTGATTTAGCAAGGATTTTTTGTCTTGCCTAACTTCTTCAGATCCTTCCATATACACAATAAGGGTATCCCACATCTCTTTGGCTGTCTTACAGTGTATTAGATTCTGAAAAGTTGCATCATCTATGGCACTCACTATAATGTTTTGAGCCCTTTTGTCCATGGTGGCTAGGACAATCTCATCCTTTGTCATTTCAGAGAAATCCTTTGGTGTTCTCTGATTTGCATCTAGAACTGATATCTTCATGGGCACATATGGCCCCTCTTTGACTGTGATGTAAATCCTAGGGTCTGAGGCTTCCATAAACAGCCTTACCCTTTCCTTCCAGATCCCAAATATCTCTTTCCTACATATAGGTAATTTCATGGATCCCAATTCCTTGTGATTCTCAGAGGAACCCATGGTTCTTGATTTTCTTGAATCTGTAATTTGACTTAGACTGAATCTGCCAATCAGGATCTCCTCAGACTGTTAGTCCTTTTTGAGGAACCTCGCTTTGATACCACTTGAAAGATATAATACCTAAACACCTAGAGGGGGGGGGGGGGTGAATAGGTGACCTAATTCTTTTTAACTTTTTATGTCAGCAATCAGTTAATTTCACAGAATTCTATCTACTATAACACAGCACATATGCAACAATCACAGCCAACAACAATCACACAGTAGACACAGAGTTTTATAGTGGTTCCCCAAGCTTTGGGTACATCCACTTTCCCCCTTCGCCTATCTAGTAGTGTACTAGATTCGGCCAAACTCCTCCACTATCTCAGAACCCAAACTGGTTCCTACACCTCAGGCCCAAGGCCCTACAACTCAGCTTTTCCACAAAGCCTACTCTCAGCCACAAAGGCCTACACTCAGCCACCCAGGCCTACACTCGGCCACCAAGGCCTACACTCAGAGATTTCTATCTCCTACACTCAGGCTCTCAAGCCCTACACTCAGCCTTTATAATTACAGGCTTACAAAAACTCAGATCCAAAGGATCCTACAAGATAAAATGTATATAACAATTGTTAACTCAGCAACCCAAAGACAAGAGAGGGGAGTTGTGAGTTTCTTGATGAGTTCTTGGAAGAACTCAGCTGGAATCAATCTGACTTAGCTTTCTTCAAAGCTTCTTGAAAGTAGAACTCAATAAGACTGACTCCTTCTGCAGTTGATCCTTGATCTCTGCTTCTTAAGATCCAGAATAAATCTGAACCCTTCTTCTCAGCCTAGTTCCAATGGCTGATTTCTTGGATGGAGCTCTCTCTCTCCAACTTCTTAGATCTTCACTTGATAGCTAGATCTTCTTTAAATCTGAACTTGGACTTGTGTTCAATCTCTTCAACAACTTGTTGATCCATCTCTTCTGTAGACAGCATAGGCCTATTTATAGGCCTTCTTCAAGGTAACCGGCTGGTCCGGTCCATAACTGAATTCTGACAACTCTGACAGGTGCTGTAGACCGGCTGGAATGGCAGCTGTCAAGTCATCCAGTCAGTTCTTGAAAATGTGTAACTGTCTTTAAGTGTCGAGACTTTCTGTCTTTAAGTGTCGACACTTATAGACCAAGTGTCGACACATGTTGTCTAAGTGTCGACACTAGTCTACAAGGTGTCGACACAACTCCTTGTGTTGTTGATTCTTTATCTCGACACTGCTTCTCCTTCATGTGTCGACACTGAAATTGAGTGTCGACACTTGTACTTGTTCTTCAGAATTTTGCTGAATTCTTCTAAGTGTCGACACATCTCCTTTGTGTCGACACATCTTCATGTGTTGAATCTGTTAAGTGTCGACACTGCTTCTTGGTGTCGACACAAGTCTTCAGTGTTGATACTTGTTGAGTGTCGACACATTGCTCTGGGTGTCGACACTTTCTTCTTCTGTCGAGACTTCAGCTGAGTGTCGACACATTTCCATAGTGTCGACACTTGTACTTAGAATAATTGTTGAACTTTGCTGTTCTTTGCTAAGTGTCGACACAGCTCCTTGTGTCGACACTTTCTTCAAGTGTTGAGTCTTCTGCTAAGTGTTGACACATTGTTTTGGGTGTCGACACTTACATCTTCAGTCAAGACTCTGGCTGAGTGTCGACACATTCCCTTAGTGTCGATACTTCTACTTAGAATATTCTTGAGCTTTGCTGTTCTTTGCTAAGTGTCAACACAGCTCCTTGTGTCGACACTTTCTTCAAGTGTTGAGTCTTCAGCTAAGTGTCGACACATTGTTCTGGGTGTCGACACTTACTTCCAGTGTTGACTCTTCTGCTAAGTGTCGACACATTGTTCTGAGTGTCGACACTTGTACTTAGTCCTCTGCTGACTTTTGCTGAGTGTCGACACAGCTCCAAGTGTCGACACTTTCTGATGTAGACACAGCTTCACTGGGTGTCGACACAACTGTTAAGTGTCGACACAGTTTTACTGGCTTTTCTTCATTGAGTGTCGACACAGCTCCTTGTGTCGACACTTTGTGTCTGGTGTCGACTCTGCATCCCAGGTGTCGACACAATGACTCCAAGTGTCGACACTGCTTGTCTGAGTGTCGACACAAGCTTTCTTAAGTGTCGACACTTTCCCTCTGGGTGTCGACACATGTACTTAGAAACGTTTTCATCATTTCCTGCAAATACTTAACCTGCACAAGGTAACTCAAAATACATCAAATACATTTTGATGTATATCATTGAGTTGGGTGAGGCTTCTTCACATCAGGTACATTTAAACCAATGTACCCAACAGTAATCCCCTGCCGTGCATTCCTCCAAGGCCCTGAATATTGGCTCTGCCCTCGCATCCAGCCTCTGCCCATCCCTGATGTGATCCTGAATGTCATCGGTGGCAATCATCGATGCCAGGTACTCTGAATATAGCTCTGGATCATCCTCTAACACTAAAGATATCTGCATCTCCTCCAACATCTTCACCAACTCCAAGGCCACTAGCTGAGGACCTGCTCCTGACGTAGTTACTCTCTGGCTCAGAGCGTCTGCCACCACGTTTGCCTTCCCGGGATGGTAGTGCATGGTGTACTGATAGTCCGACATAAACTCTACCCAACGTCTCTGTCTGATGTTTAGCTCCTTCTGTGTGTCCACGCACTTAAAGTTTTTAAGGTCCGAGAATATGTCGTAGTGAACACCGTATAGATAGTATCACCAGATCCTCAGAGCAAAAATAACTGCCCCCATCTCCAAGTCGTGTACCAGGTAGTTTTGCTCATGTTTCTTCAGCTGACGGGATGCGTAGGCTATCACGTGCCCGTTCTACATCAGGACGACACCAATTCCCTGATAGGAAGCATCCGTGTACACTTGGAATCCTTTCTTCCCAGATAGAAGAGTAAGGATAGGGGCCGAGGTGAGCCGACCCTTCAGTTCCAGAAATGCAGCCTCACACCGTGGCATCCAAACAAATGGAGTCTCCTTCTTTGTCAGAGACGTGCAAGGGAGAGCAATCCGAGAGAATCCCTCCAAAAACTTCTGGTAGTATCCGGTAAGCACTAGGAAACTCCTCACATCAGTGGTCGTCTTCAGCGGTGGCCAATCCCGTACTGCCTAAACCTTCGTCGGATCCACTGCCAATCCTGCCCCACTAATGATATGGCCTAAGAAAGCCACCTCCTTCAGCCAAAATTGGAACTTGCTGAACTTAGCATATAACTGGTGTTCTCGGAGCTTCTCCAGGGTCAGAGCCAAGTGATGCACATGCTCCTCCTCAGTCCTCTAATAGATGAGGATGTCGTCGATAAATACGATGATGAAAACATCCAGATATGGCTCGAATACCTGGTTCATTAAACTAATGAACGCGGATGGTGCATTCGTGAGCCTGAAAGGCATTACGGTAAATTCATACAACCTGTATCTGCTGCTGAATGCTGTCTTCGAGATATCCTCCTCCTGAATGTGCAGTTGGTAGTAACCTGACCTCAGATCCATCTTTGAGAACCAATGAGCTCCCTCTAACTGGTCAAACAACTCATCAATCCTCGGTAGAGGTTACGTGTTTCGGAACGTCAGCCTATTCAGAGCCCTGTAGTGAATGCATAATCGTAGTGTCCCATCTTTATTCTTTACGAACAACACTGGAGCTCCCCATGTTGAAGAGCTAGGCCGGACAAATCTGGCTTCCACTAGCTCTTATAGATGGCTTCGAAACTCCACTAACTCCTTCGGGGCCATCCGGTAAGGAGCTCTGGATGCCGGCTTAGCCCCCGGCATGAGCTGAATCTGAAAATCCTTCTCCCGATACAGGGGTAGCCCTGGTAGCTTCTCCGGAAATACATCAGCAAAATCCCGCACCACCGGGATACTCAGAATGGAATCTTTGGCCTCAGCCATCTCGAACGACACTTGGTAGATTTTGTCTCCCTGCAAAAGGTCCTTGACGGCCTGTACGTACGATAGTAAGAGGTGGGAGGTAGGTCTAATACCTTCGATGAAAATGAAGGAGTCCCCGTGCCTCAAGGTGATCCTCCTCGACAGGCAATCGATCAGGGCATGGTTCCAATGCAGCCATCTCATGCCCAAGCTCAGGTCAAAGTCTGGCATCCTTAGGATCGTCGCTGGTGCTTCAAACACCTTTCTGCCGATTTCTGCCTCCATGTTGCAATGGGAAGAGGTCAATAGCTCAGATCTGTCGGGTCGGCCCACCCTCGTCGTCAGGCCTGTGAATCGTTCCACGCCTTCTAGTCCTTCCACGAAGGCTTCTGACACGAACGACTGTGAAGCACCCATGTCAAACAGTGTATGAGCAGGCTTTCGCTGTTGAAGACTATGCCTGAGATGGTTAAATGTCTTATAAATCTATTTATCATTTTCTTTCCTATTTCTAACAATTCTATATCCATGAGTCTAGCTTTTAGGAAAGAAAAGAACTTAAAATCATCAGTGTACCTGCTATCACCTGCTTTGAGTTCTGGGGCTAAGCCAGGTCTAAGGCATAAACTTGCCCAATATCATGCTTGCGGTCTCCGCCCTGAAATCCACGTCCTCGGCCGCGTACTCGACCACCAAACTGCCAAGTAGGTGGGGCATCCTGAAGTGCTGGTAGGGGTGCCCCGGCTGGTTGCACCGGTAACATACCTGCGCCCTTTCCCCTATCCTTGGCATCTCCCATATCTGTAAAGGCTGAGGAGCCAATACCACTGGGTCCCTCTGTTCCTGCCTGTCCTCCTGGCGGGGTTGATCCCCATTCCTCCTTTCTCCGAAGACATTCCCTTCGGGCTGGTGCCTCCTGCCACCAATCACTGCGTCGTTAGCCGGCCTCTTCCAACCCCGGACTGTAAGCTGATCCGCCTCTCACTTTGTGGCCATCTCCAAGATCCTAGTCAGGCTACCATCAGATACGATGAGGAGGGACTGTCTCATGCCATCATGTAGGCCTTTATAAAACCTCTTGGCGTAGCCCGCATCATCCAACTAATATGAGTCCGTATAGCGGGCCAGATGTGTGAACTCCTGGTAGTACTCTAACACTGTCCTGTTGCCCTGCCTCAACTGCAGGAACCTGTCTTCCAACTCATCCCTTGCTGACTGAGGTACAAAATGCTCTAATAGAGCTGCTCTGAACTCCTCCAAGGTGATATCTGCGCAATACACTCTAGCAAAGGTGGTGTCCAGCTGTGACTTCCACCATCTCTTCCGATATGACTTTAGGAAGGAAATTGCCAGAGCAAACGCCTCCTCCGTCGGGCATCGAATTCCAGCCAGCATCTCGTAGATGATGTCCAACCACTCCTCCGTACAGACTGCTGACTCTATCCCAAGGTAGGATGTAAGAGAAAGCCCCCGAAAGGTACTCATACAGTTGGCCCCGGGATTTGGCTGTGGAGCCGGGGCTTACTGAGTCCTGAAGGCCTCCAGAATGTCCATCAGTTTCTGCCCCATCTCCGTCTACTGTAATGGAGTCGGAGCGGGTGGGGGTGGAACCACATTCTGTACCTGAGGTGTACCCTGCTGCGTCATAGGGTTCGTTGTAGGATACAAAGGAAAAATTCCAATTGTTATATAATGTACAAGTGGAACTAAGGAACAAAGTGGACTTTTACATGTGATTCAACTTATGGGCACACCATTGCTTCCACTGTTAGTTTGTCCACAAACTAAGATCGCGCGGGGTGGCCTAGGTTTTTTTTTGTGGACAACTTCTCTTGGATCGATGTTCAGCTCTGATACCAGTTTGTAAGACCCCATTTTTTCCTTTTAAAACCTCAGGGTCTTATAACCAGAATTGCCATTTTCCGGTGACACCGACACTCAGGAAGGTCGCCACTACAAAATGCAGATCCTGCCGGCCTTTACGATCACCAAAGAGAAAGAAGCTTTAACGGGTTCCGATAAAACTAAGTCCACAATCACATATAATAATAAATATGAGAAATCACATCAAGTCCACATGTTAATAGAAGTACTGAGGTAAAACAGTATAATGAAATATAAATGGGCTCAAGACCGGTACATCAAATCCTTACTACAAACACTCGCGAAAGCTAAGTAAACTAATCACTCACGGAACCAGTAGCTGGTGCTCATATGCTAGACTGGCCCACCTCCATGAGCACCGTACTCTGCTGGTGCTGTATCCCCTGCTGCTGCTCCCTGTCTCCCATCCAGAGTCCCTGGAATGTTGTGGTCCGAAAACCGTTAGTCAAAAGACTAAGTCCTATCATCCCCTACCCCTCAACCATGACTCCTAGGCACCGAGCAGGGAGGAGGAAAGGGAAGCTATGAAGGTGGAGAATAAATAAAGCCGGTGACGGTGGAACTATTCTAGCAGTTAATTATAATGTATATACAACCAATGAAGGAAGGTACAAGCTAGTAGTTCTATAATAGTAAGCAGTAAGGTAAACAAGTAGAGTAAAGCAATACATGTAAGAAAGACATACTAAGAAGTAAGTTACCTTAACTTATATGAATGTCCATACAAACTTATAAGTTAAGGGTTCTTCTGCAAGGCTCCCATCATATAAAAAGTCTCATACTAATTTATACGTTGGGGTGTCGATTGTATGCAAGTATGAGTGTATTGATATGTTATGCCATGATTCATGCAAGTGCAACTTACACACACGACTCTATGCGCACAAGACCTTTAGTTCCCCCCCATTGGGGCAGCAAGCTTCACTCCCAGGAACCTCCGTAGTTGCAAATGGAGGCAGTGGGTCGGCCCCCCCACTCCTAGGTGGGTATCCACACTACCAGACCTAGCCCTCACGTACGCCTCCGGGTGGGCACAACTTGGAGTCACTATGTACTATTGTTGTCCATATCCACCAGTCTTCCTTTGGGTAAGTGTCAACCACACCCGCCGAGTTAGCATATGGACGTCGGTGTGAACCACCGTCCAATACCGAAGACCCACCACCATTCTTTTTATGCACATGCAACCTTAAATTATTTCCCGATCCATCGGCTCCCCGGACTATCTCGTCCGTTTCCACCACCACCGAGCCTACCGCTCGGATATCCTAAACAAGCTAGCCTCCCGAGACATCGAGGTGTGTGAAAGTGAATCCCTAGTTACACTAGTTTCTCTTTAAGATTTATTACTCTTACAATTTAGGTTAGCCCAAGACTGCCCCCGGTATACCCCGTAAAGGGCTCTCAAAGGGAACTAGGAACTATGATGGTAGCTGAATCCCATTATTACCTTTCACAAGGCACTTAATGTTATTGGTTGATACCCATTTCCCGACCTCTTTTAGCGTTATATTGGAACTAACCCTAATGTATTTGGCTCTTTCTCTCTATGGGAAAGATGATCTTTCGTCGATCCCGAGCACCACCTACTCAAGTTAACCCATCATTATTCCCAATGATGAACTCCTTAGTACCTAACCTCAACCAATAGCCTAATATACCAACTCTCTAAGTTCATTTTGCAGTTTTACAATGTGCAGACCATCCTAAGCTATATGATGTACATGATAGGAGGTACTCCAAATTTTCATCCAAAAGCCTTAAGATAATTAATGGGTGTCGATCATGACATGATTAGCCTAAATCCAGAAATTTATAATTTTATAATTAAATTTGATATTCAATTAAGTTTTCCCATAACTAATCCATGGGAGATTTGAACATGAAGTACTAGATTTACTTAGTGTATGACCATTCAAAAATTATGAACACTATAAGATAACAAGATATCAGTGAATACTAAATATCATAGACTTTCATAAATCTTTTAACCTCTAAATATTTAATCCAAAATAATTCATATAAATAAGGGTATTGAAGGAAGTACCAACAATGCTAGTCCAAAAATTCCTCAAAAATTAACAGAGATACAGTATGATCATAAAACTTCACTTCCTAAGTTTCATGAAATTCCCAAGTCAGTAAACTAGGTAAAAGATTATCCCAAGGAAAACCATCATAAGGCACTTTATGAAGACACCCTTGTAATCTCAATTAAACAACATTTAACAATTTTTTCATGCTTCTATATGCCCTAATATGTTTCTTGACTAAGTATCATAATTTTCCAGCAAGCTATAATATTTATTTCCAATTTATCCAGATAAGGTGCACTAATTTACTTTACCAAAGAGGTACTACAAATAAAGCTTCAACCACTCCAAATAAACTACTAGTGCAACCTAATGTCATTTGATTATCTATTCCAGAATTTCAAACCATTCTACCATCTATAAATCATATTTTCATCATTAAAATCAGAAGGGCAATATGGAAGCTACTACTACAAGGATGATCTACTGATCTCTAAACTCCCTAAGATAAATACCAAAGGTTAATAATACTATGAAATATCCATACCAAAATATCATCAAGATTCAAGATAATTTGACCCGTAAGATAATTTCTAGGGTTTAAAGTCCTAAATACTTATTAAGTGGTTTATGTGGGGTGCATGTGTCTAAATACCACCATATCCCTTCCTAGGGCATTTCACCACCCTAGGATCTCATGGACAAATCCCCAAGTCCATCCAAGAAAATAACCCCCTAAGTCCTTCACAAGCCCCAGAGTTCAACCTTAGGGGTATAACTAGGGTCCTATGGCAAATCCACCCTAATCCACCCCATAACACATATGAGGGTGTTAAATGTCATGTCAAATCAGTGGCCCAAATTTTAACCTCTGTTGAGGTGGTATGTCCACTCAAACCCATAAGGGGCACTTTTGACCTAAATACCCTTTTAGGGCAAGGCTAGGGTTTGATTATTTCCAAACTAAATCATCACCAAATGGGATGAAAATTTATACAGAGCCTTATGATGACCCCAGGACCACTAACCAAAATTTGGGAGGTTTTGGAGGTCATTAGGTCCCCTAATTAAATTACCCTTGGATTATTAAATAATTTCAAAAACTATAGAAGATGTGTCTCCAAAAATTCCCATTTTTGGGCATGAACTAGGTATAGGTTAGAATGAATCCCTGTACAAATTTCAGGTCATTTGGACTTGTAGTGAAGTGGGGCACACATTTAAATCTCTAACTAGTCCTAAGTATAGACCTCACCAAAATGAGTGATGTGCTCAAGCCACTTACCCAAATTGGTTGAAACCAATTTTAAAATAAAGTCAACCCTCAGACCTACAATTTTCATGTTGACAACTTTCTCTGACTAAGCATCAAAGTATTTTTAAATAAATTCCCAAGATGTCTGATTTTTATAAGGCAGAAAATACAATAAATAATGAATCACAAATTTTGATCCTCCACAGATCTTACAGTAGGATCCAATGGCTCCTGTGCTTCTTCTTCCTCCAGCCGACAGGTAGGAACTACCTGACCTATGGCAGGTTCCAGCTTCCACAGCCGGCCACCCGGCCACCTCCCTGGCCGACCACCGCCACCACCACCTTCGTCAAGGTGGTGGCCATCGCTGGGCGGCGGTACGGCTGCCGAAGGGGACAGTTCTGGCGATCCTGCCAATCTCATTTTTCTCAAAAAACCACAAAAACGATCCCTAGATCGGGCTCAATTGAGCATGATCCTTATCCCTAATTAGTCATATGATCTACCCATGGAAGAAGGTGTAGAGGAGGACCTTATTGGTGGTCTGGAGTCGAGCCGATCTCCAGGTTGCCATTTTCGGTGGAGGTGTCACCGGAGTTCTACAATAGTACAGTCAAGTGGCTCTAAATCTTCAGGTAAATGGTTGGAAGGGCTCCTCTTATGCCACTGATGGTGTTTAAAACACCAGTTGGGGATGGAAGAGGCCAAGCCATCAATGGCCATTGAAAGCTTGGCTTGGCCATGGCAATACTCCTCCCCTAGGCACTTCCATGGCCGGGAAAACCCTTGGCCTTCTCATAACTGGCCAGGGGAGATGATTCCAACAAGAAAAGAGGGCTTTTGGCCTTCCAAGCCATGAATGGCTTTCCTTGTATTTCTCACTCCTCCATTAAAGGGCAAATGAAGTTTTTCCCTCCTAGTCAGCATTTACAGGAATTAGGTGGATAATCTGATATTTTTCAGCCCCCATAAACCAATGAGCCATCTTAATTTGGCTTAGCCCAAGTGGATTGTGCTTGAGCAGGCCATTCAGGCTAGTTTGACCCATTTCAATGGTGGAGTTGACCTTGGACAAAATGACCTTGTGGGTGGACCCCAATGAGTCCTTAGTGACAAATTGGCCTCCCCTAAGATCTAGGAAGGGTTGGGTAGGGTTGGTTGGGCACCTTGAAGGCCACTTGTCCCTTAGTTAGGGCACTTTGACCTTTTTAGGGCTAAGGTTGACTTGGGTAAACTTAGCCTTTTTAGTTGACCCCAATGAGTCCTTGGTGACCCATTGGCCTCCCTTAGTGTTTGGGGAGGTCTAGGTATGGTCAATTGAGCATGTTAGAGGACAATTTCCCTTAGTTAGGGCACCTTGCGCAATTTAGGGCTATGGTGGACTTAGGTCAATTTGACCACTTTAGGTTGACCTCGATGGATTCCTATGGCTCTAATGAACCCTCTAATGGGTTAGGGATGTTGTGGTGGGGTCATGGAGTCATGATGAAGCCCTATGGTCATCCTAAACTATTGTTTAGAATTCTACTATTTGTAGACCATGGTGATTTCCAACTTCATGCCTAAGCTCACTTGGTCTTCTTGGGCTTCCTAGGGTTTTGTCATGACCTAATCATGAAAAAACCACTATTTGGGGTCTAGTTGGAAATGGGATGTCACACCCCACTTGAGAGTAAACTCCGCCTTAACGTTTGTCTTCCTCCAAGCTCTCACCATTTCAGCTTTGCCAGTGAGAGCAGTATCCCCTTGCATGTCGTCTCCACACACGACCTCCTAAAGGTCCTCGCCCAGAAGGTAAATCTCCATGCACGACCTCCACTTCTTGAAGTTGGTTGGCATTAAGAGTTTAGTTCCAAGACACCTTGTGAATCCTCCTTCCATTGTACAAACACTGGTCTACTAAACTTCTAGAAGAAAAAAAGCAAACATGAAGGTTGATCACTGCTCAAACCTCTGTTCCCTCTGATGTCATGTAAAAAATTTGCGATAAGCGAAAAACGGGAACCAAGTCGTAGGAACACTCAACATATCCAAGTCAAATAAATCAGATGCAAATAGAAGAGCAAGCAAATCTTGTACTATCAAACTTCTTTATAATACGAGGCATACATGGTGAGACATGATTCACCAATGTACCCGATGGAAGCAAAACATATACAAGGTAAAAAATATTCGGGCGGATAAAACCGGTAACCGCCAACACTGCCAAACTGAACTAAGGAGTCTATTGAAACCTTCAACTCGCCAAACTGCAACTTAATCGCACATACACCTGATTATTCCAAGTTGAAGAAATTTGTCAGTAATCTACAAGCCGCCGAACTGCGATGTCGCCTAGCCGTCATAAAACCGCGAATAGCTGCTGTCGAACTGAACAGACAGCTGCCAGAAGCAGACAAACTTATTGAACTAGGAAAGATTGCCAATGAGAAGACCATCTGGTCGCAAGTCGCGACCTGCTGCAAACCACCGATTGTATCTGCAGAAACCACACTGATCTCCTACGCAACTCAGAACCAAG
Organism: Platanthera guangdongensis; assembly: GCA_039583875.1. Classification (NCBI taxonomy): domain Eukaryota; kingdom Viridiplantae; phylum Streptophyta; class Magnoliopsida; order Asparagales; family Orchidaceae; genus Platanthera; species Platanthera guangdongensis. Next base: position 244,335,195 of record CM077151.1, on the reverse strand, counting down.
TCCCTGGCTCCTCGATGCTAGCAACAAAATTTGCAACAACAAAACCAATTAGCTTCTCAAACTGGGCAGATAACAAAACATGTCCGCAGTAAACATCACACGCTCACGTACTGTTCATTAGTTCGTTAAATATGATGTGTTAGGGGGTCCTATTTATAGGTAGGAGAGGAGTATGGTCACCGCCCAATCTGATAGGTTCACCACCCATCTCGCAGCTAGCATAATCATATCTGTATAGCACAGACACGAAACAAATCCACCTTTGTCTCCCCGACAAGGTCGGACAAAAACCCTAACCACCTTGAACACCACCGTCAAGGCCAGAACCCGGACCAGCCTATCAAACCTGTGGACTCTGCGAACATAATAACCAGTCCACAGTACCCTGCAGACACTACTCCAGTCCACATAGTTCAAGCCTGCGACTAGAGCACAAACCAGGTTATCAAGCTGACAAACTCGGAGTATATAGAAGCAGACTGCGCTACCTGTATGAACGCCTAAACTGAGCACAACCAGACTTGGTACAAATCATGACCAAGTCTACACCTCCAGCAATCCCTAGTGAGAACACAAAACCAGCAGATACACGAACCAGACCACACTATCCAGTGATCTTCGCGGTCTCCACCAAACCGCTCCAATAGAGAACAAGACCAAAAAGCACAAGACATTGTCAATATCTCGGGTTCTAGAAGAGTACGCAACAAGCTGGACTCGACGAACTCCATATGAGTCTGCAACACTCCGCGAATAACAAACATATCCACCTGGTTATAACCTGGGAATAATCTGACTGTAGAAACCCTAGCTGAACTTGCTAGATGCCACTTCAGACCATGCAGTCTGAGAATCAGACCACTACCATCTAGCTGGGCGGTCTGCCTGGACAAACCTCCAGTTCACTTCAAAAAATTCAACACTCCCCCTTGAAGTGATAGTGGAAACCAGCCCTAGCAGTCCCCATAACCATTCAAATGGCCCCATCGACAACAGCTTTGTGAATATATTTGCGATATTGTCCTTGCTTTGCACATGCTTGACCATAAAAAACCCCTCCAGCACCTTCTTCTGAATGAAGTGATGCCCAATCTCAATATGTTTGGTCAGTGCGGGACAAACTGGATTGCTAACCAGTTTAAGAGCACTTTTGTTGTCACCGCAAAGCAGAGTGGGATCTCTCTCTTCTTCATGGTCGCCCTCTACTAGCCTCCTGAGCCAGATGGTTTCCCGAGCTGCCAAGGCTGAAGCCTTATACTCCGGTTTTGTAGTAAAGACAAACCCAAAATATTTTTTTTTACTGCACCATGAGATACCTGCAGATCCACATGTGAAAACATAACCAGACGTCGAATTCCGGTCATCTGAGTCTCTCCCATAATCAACATTTGTGTAATCGGGCAGGTTGAAGTCCGTGTCACTCCCACAAAGGAGACCAATATCAGAAGTGGTCTTCACGTACTTCAAGATATTCTTATCCACTACTAGATGAGGCATCTGAGGCTCCACCATATATTGACTTACCGGGCCTACAACATAAGAAATGTCTGGCCTCTTAATCGTCAAGTATATAAGGCACCCAACAAGATCCCGAAATAAAAAGGGATCTGGAAGAACCCTCCCATCATCACGTCGAAGTTTGAGACCAACATCCAGTGGAGTAGAACAACTTTTCCCTCCCGCATACCGAACTGCGGAACGATTTGTTCTACATAGCCTCTTTGGGAAACAAGTTTGCCGCTATTTCCCCTCTCCACCTCAAGTCTAAGGAAGTGGTGTAGCTCACAAAAATCCTTCATCTCAAAATGAATAGCTAGCTCTGACCTGAGCCTAGCTACTTCTTCCTCAGAGTTTCTCGTAACGATCATGTCGTCAATGTACAACATAACCAAGACACGAAGCTCCCCCTTCTTCTTTATGAACATGCTTAAGTCTGAGTCAGAGGCAAAATAACCCCAGAACTGGAGGTATTCTGCGATCTTTGCATATCATGTCTGTGGTGCCTGCTTCAAGCCATAAAGAGCCTTCTACAGCTTGCAGACGTATCCTGGATGATCTTCAGAAATGTAACCCGGTGGCTAAACTATGAAGATGCATTTATCAATTTATCCATAAAGAAACGCATTCTTTACATCAAGCTGCCACATCATCCACCCTTGACAAGCCACCAAAGCAATCATCACCCATATTGAAGTCATTTTGGCTACAGGACTAAACATCTCCTCATAGTATTATCCATACTATTGAGAGAATTCTCAAGCTACAAGGCGAGCCTTGTATCGCTCGATGCTTCCATCCGCCTCCTTCTTCAGCTTGTAAACCTACTTGCACGTCATGGGAGTAATGTCCTCGACCATGGGGACAAGATCCCAAGTCTCATTCTTTCTGAGGGCAGCCATCACATCATCCATGACACTATCCCACTCCTTGACTCCAGGATTATCTTCAATACTAGAGGGCTTGTAAAGAAACAAGAGGCAAAGCTCATAATGTTCCCTTCATTGTACCAAGCTGGTGGTTTGATGGTCCTCTTTGACATTTTTAGGACTTGACCATGGCTAACCACCTCTGCTACTTCTGAACCAGCTCCGATCTCGGACATACTCGGAGCATTGCTCCCCATACTTCCTGAACCAGAAGCCTCCACCTCAGAGCTAGAAATACATGGAGCTCCAGGTGATACAGGTAGCTCCACCAAAAAATCCTTAGCAACTTCCTCTTGCCCTCAATCTAACCTACTTTCCCGTAGCTCCACAGATGAGCTACCTCCATACGATGTCAGTTTGTTGAAGAAAATGTCTTTGAAAATGACGAACTTCTTTGTGGTAGGGTCCATACACTTCCATCCCTTCTTCCTCTAGTCATAGCCCATAAAGACAAGCTTCTTCGCCTTCACATTCAGCTTAGTCCTGAGATCATCTGGGATATGTACGTAGCAGTTCAACCCAAACACACGAAGTTATTCAACGCTGGACTTCGCCTTAAACATCAGCTTATAAGGAGACTTCATATTGATCAAACTCAGAGGCATCCGATTGATGATATATGTCGCGCAAGCCATCCCGTCTGCCCAGAAGTACCTAGGAATTCCTTTAGCATGAAGTCAATACTTGCATGTCTCCATCAGATGATGGATATTTCTCTCTGCTACACCATTTTGTTATGGAGTATGAGCATAAGTGAGCTCTCTTCGGAATCTGTGCTTCCTGCAGAAGTTCGAGAACTTATTTGAAACAAACTCACCTCTGTTGTCCATTCTCAACTTCTTTATCTGCAAGCCAAGCAGGCCCTCCATAAGATCCTTGAACTCCATAAACAACTGGAATGAGTCCGACTTCTCCTTCATGAAGTACACCCATGTGTACCTAGTGTTGGGTACATTGGAAAATGTGTACCAGATTTGTAGAAGCCTCACCTAACTCAATGATATGCATCAAGTTGTATTTGATGTTGTGTTGAGTTATCATGTGCAGGTTAAGTAAATGGAAAGGAAAATTCTCTAAGTACAAGTGTCGACACTTGGGAATGGCTGTGTCGACACCAAGGGCCAGATTGTGTCGACACACAGAATCTGTGTCGACACATAGAAAATTTGTCGACAACGCTGTGTCGACACCAAGGGCAAGATTGTGTCGACATTATCAGGAGTTGTGTTGACACACAGATAAGCTGTCGACACATTCTAGAATTCTGTCGACAACGACTGTGTCGACATACAGAACTTGTGTCGACACAGACCAGAATTCTGTCGACACCAACTTTGTCAAGACAAGAAGTGTTTGTGTCGACACACAAGACTTGTGTCGACATATTCCACAGAAGCTGTGTCGAGAAGTAAAAGTGAAGCTGTGTCGACAACAACAAAACTTGTGTCGACACATGAACTATGTGTGTCAACACATGTGAAGTATTCACTCTACATTCTCTGCTGCTGAGTCAAAGTCTAATGAAGGCTGAAGTAATATAACTGGAGACTTGACAGCTGTCATTACTAACATTGTTGTCACATCTGTCAGAGGTGTCAGAAGACTGTTTGAAACCGGAACTGTCGGTTAGCATGGATGAAGCCTATATATAGATATTATATCTCAACAATTAGGAACACACATACAGGACAGAGAATCAAGTACAGATAGCTAATCAATTATAATCTCTGAAGGATTGAGGATCCAAAAGTAGAGAAAGAAGAAACACTCAACAGATTGTAGAGAGAGAAAATCAAGAAGGAGTGAAGTTATTATCCAGTGAAGGTAGATCCTGAACAGTCTACCTGAAGAATTCAGATCAAGTCTGAAGAAGAATTCAGATTAATTTCTAAAGGAAGCTGATTGAAGATCAACTCCAAATCAAGAAGATCAACCCTACTTTGTTCAGATTCAAGAAGCTTTGAAGAAAGCTAAGACAGGTTGATCCTTAAGTAATCAGTTTTATCAAGAACTGATCAAGAAGCCTTCAACCAATTCTCTCTCCATCTGGTTGAAGATATCATTATCTTTTCATCAATAATTTTTGTAGGATTTGTAATAGATTTGAGTGTAGGAGATTTAATTCTCTGAGTTATAAGCCTAAATTATAAAGGTTGAGGTAGGGCTGAGTGCCTGAGGTAGGGGAATCTATTCCCTGAGTTGTAGGCCTGTGAAAGAGGCTGAGGTAGGGCTTTTACCTGAGTTGTAGGAGTGGGGTGTCACTCTGAGTTGTAGGCCTATGGAAGAGGCTGAGGTAGGGCTTGTGCATGAGTTGTGGGAGTGTGGATTCACTCTGAGTTGTAGGAACCTGTCTTGGTTCTGAGCTGTAAGATCTGATGATCTGAGAAGAAGGAAGGAAGTTAAGCTGAATCTAGTACACTGCTAGATAGGCGAAGGGGGAAAGTGGATGTACCCATCATTTAGGGAACCACTATAAAACTGGTGTCCAATCTGTGAATGTTGTGTGTATGTGAATACTGTGCTGTGAATTCTGCTAAGTAATTTGCTAAATTAGATAGAATTATCTGCCTATTCAGAAAAAGAATTGAACCTATTCACCCCCCATCTAGGTGTTTAGAACATCTTGAAACCAATTCTTTCAAGTGGTATCAGAGGGAGGTTACTCAAAGAATAGACTTAACAGTCTGAGTAGATCTCCAAGGCAGAAATCTATTCGGCAAAATGGGCTCCATTGAGAATCATAAGGAGTTTGGTTCCATGAAGTTACCTATATGCAGGAAAGTGATTTTTGGCATATGAAAAGAAAGAGTTAGACTGTTTATGGAAGCTTCAGATACAAGAATCTATATTACAGTCAAAGAAGGGTCATTCATCCCAATGAAAGTCTCAGTTCTTGATGCAAATCTCAGGACACCAAAGGAGTATTCTAAAATGACAAAGGATGAGATCATCTTGGCTACTATGGATAAGAGAGCACAGAATATAATAGTCAGTGCTATAGATGATTCAACATTCCAAAATTTGATTCCCTGCAAGACCTCCAAAGAAATGTGGAACACCCTGATTGTCTACATGGAGGGTTCAGAAGAAGTGAGAGAAGACAGAAAGTCTATGCTGAATTAGGAGTATGAAAGTTTTAGACAATCTAAAACAGACAGCATAACTGAATGTTACAAGAAGTTATTCAGAATAGTGAATGAATTGATGTCATACGGAAGAGTATTTAGCACATATGAGTTAAATGATAAGTTTCTGAGATCATTAACTAAGGACTGAGACACCAAGATATGTGCTATTAGGGAAGTGGCCAGACTAGCAGAAATCTCACCTCTAACATTATTTGGTAAACTGATTTCTTATGAAATGCAATTGATGGTCAGAAAGGAGGAAGAGAAAAGTAATAAAGTTGATTACAGAGATAAATCAGTGGATTTCAAGACTGAAGACATAAGAAAGGATAGGAGGATGTCTCGATCTCCTCCTAGGAAAGCTGCAGAAGTAGTTTCAGGAAGTTCTGACAGTCACACATCAGATAGTCCAAATTCTAATGAAGACTTAACAACTTTCTCAAAATAATTTCAAAGGTTTTTGAAGAATAAATAGTGGAGATCCAAGCCTTCCTCCTCACAATCCAAGGATAATTACTATCAGAAAAAGAAATCCTCTAAGAAGGACAGGTATAGCTCTAAACCTAGTAAATTATCTTCAACTAAGATTGTTTGCTATTGTTGCAACAGGCCTGGACATGTGGTAGCTGATTATCCTGACACAAGAAAAGAATCTAATGATAAGAAGAAACTAAAAAAAGGGCAAGAAGGAGAATTCCTTTGTTGTAAAGAAGCAAAAAAGCTGGTCAGATTCTTCATCATCAGATTCTGAGGCTGAAGCTGAAGCTGAAGCATATATAGGACTGTTGGCAACTAAAGAGGATGTAGAAGAGGCTGAGTTCTTGAAGTTGCTGGACTCAGTAAATGATATTGAAGAACATTGTTGTAAAGGGCTGATTGCCTTGATAGAAGAAGATCAGTACCAGGATCAGCCTGAACCTAGTAAGGTAAACAATTCTTCAATAGGATCTGATTACTATATTGGTTCAGAATCAGAAGCATCTGCATCAAGAGATGTAGATGAATCTGAATCTGAAGGAGATGTTCATCAACTTATTGATGAATATGGTGATTTGCTGCAAGAACTTAAGAAAAGCAGAATCCTTAACAAAGCACAGGCCAAGGAAATTGCTGCTCTTAAGCTGGCTGCATTAGATTCAGAGAAAATGATGGTCTAAAGATGAATGAAGTAGCCAAACTGAAAAACATAACTGTTATTCAGATTGGTACTATTACATTCAAGAATGATCAAATCAAAAGTCTGGAAGTCAAACTTCAGAAGGAAAAGCATCTAGTGGCTAAATTCTCTAAGCCAAAATCAGTCTTACCTTTAATTGATGATTTTATTCCCAAAAAAGGGTAAGACAGGATTGGGCTTTATGGGGAATGCAAGGGCTGCCAACTCCAAAAGAAAAGGCAATGCCCCAGTACAGCCTCTAGCCTTCAAACCCCCCATTTCCTTCAGAAAAGTGTGGCAGTCAACTCATAGATATGATCATGATTTCATACATGGTTATGATAAGCCTGATATTCTGAATCATAAGGGTGTAGCTCCAGTACTCAAGCAAAGAATCAATGTACCAACAGTGTTAAGAACAGCTGACAGCAATACTGTTAAAACTGTACCTAAAAAGAGGTATAATAGATATGATTGTTGGTGCTGTGGTAAGATAGGGCATTATGCCATGGATTGCTAGCACAACACCAGTGTCAGGAAGAATGCAAGCTTACCTGTGAGGAAGGTTGCTAGTAAGAATATCAAGTTTCAATCTAACCTGAACCTAGAACCCAATAAGAACTGGGGTTCTAAGGTAAATTAATTATATTTGCTGCAGGTGGGTCCAAGTTATCATACCCTTATATGGTACTTAGACAGTGGATGTTCCAAGAACATGACTGGAACAAGGAGAATGTTAAAAGACTATATTCCCATAGAGAGTGGACCCAAAATGATCTTTTGTGGATCAGAAAAAGGGGTCATAAAAGAGTTTGGTAACATTTCTACTAGTTCTATAACAATCACTTAAGTGGCTTATGTAAAGGGTTTGAAACATAACTTGGTAAGAATAAGTCAGCTGAGTGATCTTGGGTATGATACTTCATTTATTAAGAATGGGTGTCAGATCAAAAGGACAAGTGATCAGAAGATGATCTTGTCTGGTTATAGAAAAGGAAATGTTTATTGTTTAAATTTGGATTATGAAAACATGAACTCTCCTGTATGTTTAGTTGCAGATGAAAAATCATCTCAGTGTGTCCAATGGCACAAGGCTAGCTCATCTGAACTATAAGACTATAGGCCAGCTTTATAGTTTAGAGTTAGTGAGGAATGGTCCTCAATTTAAGTGCATAAAAGAGGATATATGTTCAGCTTGTCAAAAAGGCAAGCAGACCAAATCCTCTTTTCATAGTCTTGATACCAAAGCCTCTGTGAGGTGTTTGTACCTCTTGCATGTGGATCTATTTGGTCATATGCCTGTTCATAGTCTAGGTAGGAAAGTCTATACTTTTGTGGTAGTAGATGACTATTCTAGATTTACATGGGTTTTCTTTTTGAGGCAGAAATCTGAAAGCCCTACTGTCTTTCATAACTTTTGTTGGGTATTGTATCCACAACGTACCTGATTTGAAGAAGCCCCTGAACAAGCTAAGGTAAATAGGCAATATTTTTGACAAAATATTTCAAGTTGTGCTTGCAGTTATTCCACGCTAAGTGCACACCAATGTCAGGGTGCAGTAGGTCAATATACACGGGTCTGCACGACGTAATCCCTCGTTGAGCAGATCAGTGTGTCGGCCTACGTGTACTCTCTATATTGGAGTGCACTTACTTTCAATTACAGGGTTGTGTTTATGCAAGAGCAGACAAGGAGCAAGGATGAGTCAAAGAGCAGCTCAGAGGCGTAAGACAAAAAATAGTTTAAGTAAGAATCGACGAGAATCACCAAGTGATTCTCGCCGAATCGTCGAGAATCACTGGCTGATTCTCGCCGGCTAAATCAGAGTGCAATCAAGGCAAATTCGACGAGAATCACTTTGTGATTCTCGACGAATCGTCGAGAATCACTTTGTGATTCTCGCCGAATCATCGAGAATCACCCTTGATTCTCGACGATTCGACGAGAATTACAGGTGATTCTCGCCGATTTTGACTTAGGCGATTTTCTGGAAACCGCTGGACCGGATTCTGCCGCTGGCACTGTTTGAACCAGATCTAGGTTTTCTTCTGGTGGGACCCATAACGGTCATAAAAGAGTATTTCACTGTATAAATACACGGGTATTTTTGAACAGTAGACTACGGATAAAAAGACGAAAACACGGGCCGCGACGTGACCTAGATCGCGAGTTCCGCTCCGCCGCCGCCGTCGCCGCTTGAGAGAGTTGATCGCCGGTCTTGATCGTGGTTTCTTCCAGATCTCCCATCGACAGAAGCTTAGCCAAGCTTAGAGTCTCACGTGTCTAACCGGAGATCTCTTGTCTCTTGATTTGTAGATCGGGAAAATCTTCCCCATCCGAATCGATCGAGACGATTGATCCTAGTGTGACCGTTGGTAGACCTAGCTAGCTTCGCTACGAAGTTTGGATCTCCAAAGTATAGCAGCCGCACATCATTGTCACCGCCGATCCCGTGAACCTAGCCGCCGCCCATCTTGCCGCCGCCGGTTCCGGGTAGATTCTCTCCAAGAGAGATCTAGGGTTGTGGACTCTTTGTGGACTTCAAAAACATGTCGTCAACGAAGAGGGACACCTTAGTGTCCAAACGTAGTTTGTATCTCTTGTACATTCTAGTTTTACTTTTGTTGTAAAGGAACGTTGGTTCCTAGTTGTAAGGGTTGGGTACAACCCGTGTTGTAGGAGTGTTGACTCCTACGTGTGGAAGGGTTCCTTCCGATAGTGCAAGGATTGGATTTCAATCCTGTTGGTGAAGAGACCGAGTCGTCCCGTGTTGGGAGATAGGTCGAAGGGGGAAAGTGGATGTACCCAAATCGGGGAACCACTATAAATAGTTTGTGTACTCTGTTTGCTGTGCTGTTTTATTTCTGTGTGCAGGTACAATTTTAATTCCGCAAAAACACTACACGTCACCTATTCCCCCCCCCCCATCGGTGAAGCTAGTTGACACTAGGTGGACTTTCAAGTGGTATCAGAGGGAGGTTGCTCATCAAAAAGGTTTATACCTTGAGTAGTATCCGGCCACCAGTGTTAGAAGCATGGAGCTGGATCATGAGATATCGCCACAAAGACTCCCCACATGCACAAGGAAGTATTATCCCGTCTGGAGGATGAGAGTGTCATATCACTTGGAGGCTATCGATCCTCGAGCATCTTTCATCCTGGAAGAGGGTCCTTTTATTCCTATGAAGACCTCCGACTCTGGAAAGAATATCCAAGTGCCCAAGTGCATTGCTGAGATGTCGGAGACGGAACTTTCATTATTTAATTTGGACAAGAGGATTCGTCAAATTATCATGGATATCTGGTCTGGACCTTCTCGCTCTAGATTGGAAAAATATGGGTCGGCTAAATCTATGTGGGTGATGATCTCAGAGCTGATGGGGGGGGGGGGTCAGAGAAAGCTGGAATCTGCTGTCAACCAGAGGATGAAGCCTATGTGGGGGTCCTCGCCTCTGAAGATGAAGGCAAGGATCTATCGGATAACATCAGAGCTCCAGTGTCCGTGTCAGAGACTGAAGAAGCCAGTGAGGAAAGCAGTTCTGATGAGGATGACACAACGGTCACTGGCTCTAATGACAAGAACACTGAAGAGCAGGTAACTTCTTCATCTTGCCCCGTCTCTCTTGAGGTTTCTGAAGACAGGAACTGCTTTCCTTCAGAAAATCCTAATTCTCTGAAGAGAGCCCTTTAGAAAAGCAACCTACTTGTTGAAGAACAAGCTCAGGAGATTGCTCGGCTGAAGATCTTGTTGGTTCTCTAATTGGCATCCAACAAGGTCAAGGACTCTAAAATCTCTGATCTAGAGAGTAGTCTAGAGAATGAGAAAAGGATAGTATCAAACTTTTCCAAGGTTGATGGTATGAAGAGAAAGCAAGAAAATGGGTGGATCTCCCCAATTATCAATTCGTGGAGAAATGGGGAAACGGTATTCCGACCCCCCACTCCAAACAGGAAGGGTACTCATCATGCCTTCAGGTATGATCACAGGAACAATCGTGATCACTGTAAGGGTGATCTATCCTCATGTGGAGACACTCACAGTGCAAGGGCCATCATGGCCACCCATGAGAGAATACCTAAAGCTCATTCTGAGCCCTTTGTATTCACTGCCACTGCCTCAACTCGGTGTGAATCTGCAGGTATCAGCTCACAGAACACTTCTCACCACCCGAGGACACATGAAAGGGAGGTTAGAAGTCATGCTGTAAGTTTTCATGGGGCCTCAGGAAGGGGCACGCCTGAAAGGAAGGCACCACCTCCCCGGCCTCATGACGCTCGCAGCATGCATTCCTTCCACCCTTCCACGTGTCACGGTGGAAGAGGAAATTTTGTGAGGAGATCCTGCCCTATCCCGTTTAGACCTAGGACCATGACTAACTGAGTCACTAGATCAGGTCTGAAACGGCGATACAACATTCACCCATGTTGGTGCTGTGGCAAGGTGGGACACTTTGCCATCGACTGTTGGCACAACCCCTTTGTGTCAAGGGCAAGGGCCTATCCACATTTTCTGTGCAGAGGTAGTCTTCCTGACAGGTTTTCTGAGGGAAGGCATTCAAGTATTTATACTAACAAGAACCTAGCACCCAATATGGTTTGGGTTCCTAAGGTAAAGTAACTCTCTTTTGCAAGGTAGTCTAGGTTCCCGTAAATATGATGAGAACTAGACAGTAAATGGCTCAAGACTAAATTGGAACAAGCGTCTGGAATAACAGATGTGATATCTACATGGGCATACTCACATTGAGCTCCTAATATGTTTTACCAGAGGGACTAAATGATAACTCTCATAATCCCAGCTATCTAGCTCGGAGCACGAGGATTATCTTGAGGAGGAAGACAAAACCAGGACTCTATTATTCTGTGGTCTCGCTCGAGGAACTCGGTCGATAAAGCGAAAGGATATGAATGAAGAAGGGAAACTTCTGTCAAACATCGTTGGGAAGAAAAGGATTCAACTGGGGGGCATTGCTTTTTGAGAAGATAAAGGACACCCTTAGATCTCCTAGCTTTGGCCGAATCATCAGTCTGTATCTCAATCAGTTGAACGAAGATAAGTATGACATGAGTAAAGGAGTTCCTCTACATTACTTAAAGAAAAAGGACTCGAGTGTTTTTGACAGATGGGAGAGGCGCATTGGGCAGGCTGCCATTGTAGAATAACAGGACGTATCTCCAGTCGAGGACGGAACTGTGGCTGATTCCTTAGTTATCCCCAGTGAAATTCCTGATGCTTTGACTGCAGGAATTGAGGGGGAGCCTCTACCCACTTATGCTGATATCGTATCTGACATCTCCCAGATGGCCAGAGATGCAGTGGCAGATATACAAGTAGAAAGTGAAACTGTGCTGGAGAATGAGGAGGCTCTGAACCTGAACGATCGAGGAGCCGAAGCTAATGTAGAAGAGACTGCTGACAAAGGGTTGGAAGATGATGCTGATGAGAATGATCTCATGGATGATGAAGGTGAGGAAGAAGGCAATGAGGGACAGGAAGCATTGGAGACTCAGGATATCATTGAAGTTCCATCTGACAAGCACGCACCTGAGATCGTTCCTGAGAACATTGGTGCAACAGTGGAGGGGGAGTCCGAGAAATCTACAGAGGCCGCAAGCATTCCCCCCTTAGAGACTGTGCTCGTGTCCAGCTCTACAGGTGCATCTGCTGAAGAGCAAGGCTAAGAAGTGCCTCAGGATCTTCCACTATGAGATGATCTAGCCACTCACACCGTGAATGTCATTCAGGGCATAGTGGATGAGCTTAAGGCATCTTTTGAGAAAGCTCAAAATAAAATGTTGAAAAGGATTAAGAAATCTGAAAATCTCATGCTCAAGAACATGGTGGAGATCAATCACAAACTGGACGTGATGGAAAAGAAGTTTGAAGATAAGTATACAGCAGCTGGCCAAGCTGTCACTCTTCTTATGGACGGATTGAAAAAGAACACCGATACTCTCGCCGTAGTGAATCAGAATACTCATGTCGTAGCAAATAACATTCAAAAGTTTGATGGCAATATGGTAACTCTTAACACCAATCAACAAGCCTTGGTCACTGAATTCTCCAGGACGACAAAGCACATTGATGAGTCACTGCATTCTTATGCAAACTCCATTGCAGTCAAAGCCAAAAAGGGGGAGAAAGCATATACAGCTAAGATGGCTGAGCTTCGGGAAGTCATGATCAACAACTTTGAGCAGTCAAACAAATATGTCTATGACAGTTGCTGGTGGATGCTCCAACAAGCGTTAGGCGTCGCTTTGCCTGAAAATCCTGCGGGTATTCATGCTCCTGAAATGTATACTGCGGCTGATGAGGGAGATAATGCTGAAGAAGCTCTTATAAGTGAAGCTGATGCTCAAAGGGCTGCTAGGGCCACCTCAAAGGCAAAACTGATGGCAATGTTTGACCAAGGAGCCCTAGCAAAAGCCAGAGACAAGAGAAAATCTCAAGAAGGGACATCCAAGGAAACACAAGCTGAAAAGAGAATCCGATTGAAGGAGGAGGAAGTAAGAAATGAAAAGTGGAGTCCAGTTTCAAAGAGTATCATCTTGGACACATTCTAGCTACAAGAATAAGAAGAAATCAATCGGAATGATGTATACAGCCAGCATGAGCGGGAGCACGTGGAGAACAAGGACATCTCTCTCTGTTATGTCCCCATGGACAAGCAGATTGCAGACATATTCACAAAGCCCTTAGACGAAGCCAAGTTCAGTCTTTTCAAAACTGAATTGGGGATGCTAAACTATGAGGAATGAAGACTACAGAAGCTCCAGGCTCGTGCAAGAACTGAGGGGGAGCAAGGGGTCAAATGCTACAGACTCTGATTTGCAGAAGCCGAAAAGGGGGAGATTACCCTCTCGGCTAAGGCTAAGGTGGCTCCAAGAAGTTTGTTCTCAAGAAATTGGTATTGGTAATGAATATCTCTCTCAGCTAAATTTCAAGGTTATGATTTTCATTCCCATACGCTTTATTCACCTTAGCTTGTAGGGTTTAGGCTTCTTCAAATAGGGGGAGATTGTTGGGTATTGTATCCACAACATACCTGATTTGAAGAAGCCCCTGAACAAGCTAAGGTAAATAGGCAATGTTTTTGACAAAATATTTCAAGTTATGCTTGCAGTTATTCCACGCTAAGTGCACACCAATGTCAGGGTGCAGTAGGTCAATATACACGGGTCTGCACGACGTAATCCCTCGTTGAGCAGATCAGTGTGTCGGCCTACGTGTACTCTCTCTATTGGAGTGCACTTACTTTCAAGTACAGGGCTGTGTTTATGCAAGAGCAGACAAGGAGCAAGGATGAGTCAAAGAGCAGCTCAGAGGCGTAAGACGAAAAATAGTCTAAGTAAGAATCGACGAGAATCACCAAGTGATTCTCGCCGATTCGGCGAGAATCACTAGTGATAAGCTTAGAGTCTCACGTGTGTAACCGGAGATCTCTTGTCTCTTGATTTGTAGATCGGGAAAATCTTCCCCATCCGAATCGATCGAGACGATTGATCCTAGTGTGACCGTTGGTAGACCTAGCTAGCTTCGCTACGAAGTTTTGATCTCCAAAGTATAGCAGCCGCACATCATTGTCGCCGCCGATCCCGTGAACATAGCCGCCGCCCATCTTGCCGCCGCCGGTTCCGGGGAGATTCTCTCCAAGAGAGATCTAGGGTTGTGGACTCTTTGTGGACTTCAAAAACACGTCGTCAGCGAAGAGGGACACCTTAGTCTCCAAACGTAGTTTGTATCTCTTGTACATTCTATTTTTACTTTTATTGTAAAGGAACGTTGGTTCCTAGTTGTAAGGGTTGGGTGCAACCCGTGTTGTGGGAGTGTTGACTCCTACGTGTGGAAGGGTTCCTTCCGATAGTGCAAGGATTGGATTTCAATCCTATTGGTGAAGAGACCGAGTCGTCCCGTGTTGGGAGATAGGTCGAAGGGGGAAAGTGGATGTACCCAAATCGGGGAACCACTATAAATAGTTTGTGTACTCTGTTTGCTGTGCTGTTTTATTTCTGTGTGCAGGTACAATTTTAATTTCGCAAAAACACTGCACGTCACCTATTCCCCCCCCCCCCATAGGTGAAGCTAGTTGACACTAGGTGGACTTTCAACTTTGTTAAAGAAATTCAGAATGAATTTAACAATTCAGTGGTCAAAATTAGAAGTGACCATAAAACTAAATTCCAGTCTGAGTGTATGAAAAGGTTTTGTGAAGAACTAGAGATTCATCAGGAATTCTACTCACCTAGAACACCGCAACAAAATTGAATTGCTGAAAGAAAGAATAGAACTCTTATTGAGGCTGGTATTACTCTACTAAGTGGCACTTTACTCCCAGAATATTTCTGGGCTGAGGCAGCAAATACTGCTTGTCATGTTCTCAATAGAGCATCTATAACTAAGAACCACAAAAAGACTCCCTATGAGATTATGAAGGGAAGAAAACCAAACATATCCTACTTTAGGATCTTTGGTAGGAGATGTTATGTGCTTAACACTGGCAAGTCTCACCTAACGAAGTTTGCTGCCAAATCCCAAGATGGGATATTTGTTGGGTACAGTAATAGCAGTAAGGCATATAGCGTCTACAACTTGACTACACAAGTTGTAGAAGAATCTGTTCATGTAGTGTTTGATGAATCTGAGCTAATTAACTGTGAGTTGTCTAGTAATCCTTGTAGCTCAACAGGTTTAAAAGAAAAGTTGGACATGCTGACCATTAATGAAGACCAAACTGCAAGGCAGGATGTGGAAAATGATGGTTGCTGTCCAGGGGGAGTACAAGGTCCACAAGCTGACATTGATGACAATGAATTTCAACATAATGGAGAAATTGAAGAAGTCCAAATTGCTGATAGATTGCCTCCAGCAATAAGGAATCTAAAGGATCATCCAGCACACCAAATCATTAGTGATCACAGATATGGTGTGCAAATCAGAAGCAAACACATAAACACAGTGCTTTGCTCAAGTTTCCTGTCACAGTTGGAACCAAAGAGATTTGAAGAAGCCATACAAGACTCCAACTGGATTGATGCAATGCAGGAGGAGTTGAATCAATTCAGAAGGTGTAAAGTATGGGAGCTGGTTCCAAAACCAAAGGATCATAACATTATTGAGACAAAGTGGATCTACAGGAACAAACTAGATGAAAATGGCATCATAGTAAAGAATAAAGCAAGACTGGTTGCCAAAGGTTATAGATAGGAAGAGGGCATTGACTTTGATTAGACATTTGCCCAGTGGCATTGTTGGAAGCAATAAGACTATTCCTTGCCTTTGCTGCTTTCCAAGGTTTCAAAGTATACCAAATGGATGTCAAGTCAGGTTTCCTAAATGGTAATTTGAAAGAAGAAGTCTATGTTCATCAGCCCTCAGGTTTTGTTGATCCACTTTATCCTGATTATGTTTATAGACTTAATAAAGCCTTATATTGTTTGAAACAAGCCCCTAGGGATTGGTATGAAACTTTGCCTACTTTCCTCATTGAAAATAAATTTTCAAGGGGAAAAATAGACAAGACTCTATTCCTTAGGGAGTCAAAGGGCAAGATGATCATAGTACAGATTTATGTTGATGACATAATCTTTGGATCTATAGAAAACAACCTTTGTAGGAAGTTTGCAAAACTTATGCAAGAGAAGTTTGAGATGAGCAGTATGGGTGAGCTCAAATTCTTCTTGGGACTCCAAGTAAGACAGACTGATGATGGTTTATCCATATCACAGTCTAAGTTCACCAAGGAGTTAATTAAGAAATATGGTATGGAGTCTTCCACCACCATGAGAACTCCAATGGGGACAAGTATGCCTTTAGGCAAAGATGCTGCAGGAAAACTTGTAGATGAGTCTTTATATAGAGGGATAATTGGCTCCCTCCTATAATTAACTGCCAGTAGACCAGACATTATGTATGCTATATGTGTCTGTGCTAGGTACCAAGCAAGCCTTAAAGAATCACATTATACTGCAGTAAAAAGAATATTGAGATATCTTAAGGGCACACCTAATCTTGGTCTTTGGTATCCTAAGAATAGAGACTTTCTACTGAATGGTTTTTCAGATGCAGACTTTGTAGGTTGCAAAGAAGATAGAAAGAGCACCACTGGCACATGTCAGTTTCTAGGTGGTAGACTAGTGTCATGGAGCAGTAAGAAGCAGACTAGTGTGACAATTTCTACTGCAGAGTCTGAGTATATTGCTGCAGGCAGCTGCTGTGCTCAGCTTTTATGGATTCAACATCAACTTGAAGACTATGGTCTCAAGGTAAGTAGAACTCCACTATTTTGTGATTCTACAAGTGCTATTTCTATTGTTAAAACCCTGTATCACATAGCAGAACAAAGCATATAGAAATTAAATTTCATTTCATTAGAGAACATGTTGAAAAAGAATATATATGTTTGGAATTTATCACCACAAATAATCAAATTATTGACATGTTTACTAAACCATTAGATGAAACTAAATTCAATTATTTCAAAATTGAATTAGGCATGTTAAACCTAGAGTAACTTGGTAAATCTGGCTAAGTAATTCAATGTTGACATATAGTAGTTTATGTCGACACAAAAGAGAATCTGTGTCGACATATAGTAGTTTGTGTCGACACTTAAGGTAAGTTGTATCGACACAACAAAATAGTGGTGAGATAGTGGTGTCGACACTCAGAGTTTGGTGTCGACACATAGAAGTTCTATCATTTAGATAGTTGTGTCGACACATACAGAAGTCTGTGTCGACACACATATATTAGAGTCGACTATTAAGAAGTCTGTGTCGACACATCGCAAACTGTGTCGACACATATTGTTGTCTGATTCTGTCGAGACATTAGAAGTCTGTGTCGACACAATCTCTACAGTGTCGACACATTAAGTATCTGTTACCCCGCCTTTTGACCTTCTGTGTTGACAAACATATAAATAAGTCACAGAACAACTTTGTCGACTACGCTCTCAACATTTTCGAGACCAAATCTTTAAGTCGACAAACCTTGATCTCTCTTCTCCTCAAATTTCTCGTCACCAATGGCGCCAAAGTTGGAGACCAACATCAACGAAGGCTATGAGTTAGTTCGCAATGCTTTTGAGAGTGCAGCGACTGAGATTAGAGATGTGATAATCCTAATCCAAGAAAATGGTTTAGAATATCTAGTTTCAGAACCTACCAAGATCTGGAAGATGGAGATTCTTGAATTCTATACAAAAGCAACCCTGGATTCAACTGGATTGAAGATTAGGTCATCAATTCAAGGAAGCAAGGTGAAACTTACCCAAAAGCATCTGAGGAAGACACTCCAATTGCCCAGGACTCAGGAAGATGATGAAATCACATCTTCAATGACAAAAGAAGCTCTTCAATGGTGTGGTCTGAATTCCACCACTAAGATTGAATCATCAATGCAGAGGAAGGGGATGAACTCACAAGGAAAGTTTCTCTCAGAGATTATGGGAAAAGTAATTCTCTGTAAACCAGGAGGACATGATAGGATCTCAGCCTATATGTTCAGCTTGATGACCAGAGTTATTTTCAGAATAAAAACTAACTAGTCTGCAATGATTTTTGACAAGATCAAGGAAAGCCTGAAGAAACCTAATCTAGGTAGAATACTAAGTCTGTATCGGGCAATAAATATTCCTGAAGTACTAAACCACACAACTGGATCTAGAATAAATCACATGAGAAGGATGGATATAAAAATACTATCCAGATGAGAAAGAGTTTTAACAAAAGATGGTTCTACACCACAGAAACAACCTCAACTGCAAAAGAAAAAGACAACTCTCAGGAAGCCTGAACCTTCTAGTGATTCAGAAGAACAAGTAAACTTCAGTTCAGATGAAGAACAACAAGAATCTATAAGGAAATCATCTTCTCCTAAAAATGTAGATGATAGTCAGAGGCGGGGGGAGAATATTCCAGAATGCACCATCCAACTAGATCAAGTTCAGTATGTGCCTCCTCTAGGGGGAGCTAGTGAGCTTTCACTAGCTCAACAAGTGGTCCTGCCTCCAGAAAGTGCTCCTGAGAAAGAGCAAGCTGCATTAGAGAGTGAAACAGCCACTCAAATAATTCTTTAGGTAATAAGTGATATTAATCAATCTATACTGGATACTGAGCCAGATCCACTGACTGTGCATCTAACTGATGTTGAACAGACACACCATGACAACATCCCTACACAGGATGTATCAATGGATGATACATCTGCATTAGATGATGCTCCTTTAAAAGTACAAGATATAGATGTTCCTCCTGTTCAACTGCAACAAGAATTCACTCTTGATGAATTATTTCCTGATTTACAAGAAGTAAGAACTGAGGAAGTAGTACCAAGGACTGAGGGGGAGGAGTAAGAGACTTAGGGGGAGTTGTCAAGAACTGACAAGGAGCTGCCCTCAAGTCCAAAGGACACAGTGAACCTTGAAAGTTCATCTGAATCTGATGATGGAGAAGCACTGAGAGCAAAGAAGAGAAAACTGATGGTTTACAGGAAGAAAAGCTCAAACTATAAGAAAGCTTTACAGACTGCCTCACAACCCTCAACTCCAACAGTTGACTACAGTTCACTGTTGGTTGCTCTGCAAATTAAAATGGATGAGCAAAGAGCATCCATGGAGAAATATATGGATGAAAGCCATAAGGACCTTCAATTCACTCTAGCTCAAGATATAAAATCATTCAGATTTGAAGTTAACCAGAATAAGAAGGAGATGACAGATTACTTCCATAAAGGAGGTAATGTTGTGGTATATCTGGCCAAACAGCAACAAGAGGCAAGGACACAGATTGATGATATAGTGGTCAAGCTAGGATATGTCCTAGAAAATCAAATTAGGATGAATGATAATCTTACTGAATCGCATAATGTGATTGTTACTGAGTTAAAGAATAATTCAACTACATTAACTGAGGAAAGGGCTAAAGAGAAGTCAGAGTTTGATAAGAAACTTCAAGAAGATTTAGCCACTTTTCAATCAGCCATTCAAGCCTCTTAGAAGATCATATCTGCTCAACTCCAGAAGTTTAAAGCTTATTATACAGAAGGAACCAATTATCTAGTTAATTAGATCAGGTTCCAAAAGAATGACATAAGAGATCATATTGAGAGAGAAGTCATAAAGGGGGAGAGGGTGATAGTCAATGCTACCTCAGAGCATGCTAAATGGATAACAAATGTTGTTAGAGCAACTCTGGGATATCCACCCCTATGTGATGATGATAATACAGCTGAGTTAGGTATTCAAGCTGTAGGAATTGAAGTGGGTCAGCAGGAGGTAGCTCAAATCATATATTCCCCTTCTAATTTTGAAGGAATTCAACAACTTGTTCAACAGATGTATAGCACTCCAAAGGCTACTAAGAATGTTATAATTGAGAAAGTGGAAATGTCAGAGGCAACACTGAATAAAGAGCAAGAAGCTCAACTCTCAAAGAAGAGGTTTAGAGAGCAGGCTGAACTAAAGCCTGATTTTGAAAGATGGAGTCCAACCTCCAGAAATATAATACTCACTGCCTGGAAAGCTGTCAAAAACAAAATACATAAGCAAGTGGTATTCTGAAGTTGAGTGGAACAAATATCTGCAAAGACAAGATGTGATACATCAGTTCAGAAGGGATCACAAGGCTGGGAAAATACCTGCTACAACTGTAGAACCAGTAAATACTTTCCCAAGCCTTATCACTATTTTGAAAGGCAAAAAGTTAAGGCTGAAGAATTTAAGAAGAAGGATCTCAAAGGCAAGAAGCCAGCTGAAGATACTGAAGCACCAGTATAAGCAAGAGTCCAGTCTGGAAAAGGCATAGTGATCAAGGAGCCTGATCAGCCTTAGGATAAATCGACTAGATTTTTATAACATTGTAATCTTCAGTTTTTAAAACTCTATGTAATCTGTTGTCAACAAACTTTTGTGAATTTTAAACAAAACAATGATTCATGCTTGTTATGATTGTATCATATTCTGTGATGATATTATTTACTTGTTTTGTTTATGTGTTTCCCTGTCATTGAATGTCTTTACACATCATATTGTTAATTTTATTATAAGTGATGTATATCATTGACTAAGGGTTATGACTTCTCCAAATAGGGGGAGATTGTTGTGTACATTGGAAAATGTGTACCAGATTTGGAGAAGCCTCACCTAACTCAATGATATGCATCAAGTTGTATTTGATGTTGTGTTGAGTTATCTTGTGCAGGTTAAGTAAATGGAAAGGAAAATTATCTAAGTACAAGTGTCGACACTTGGGAATGGCTGTGTCGACACCAAGGGCCAGATTGTGTCGACACCCAGAATCTGTGTCGACACACAGAAAATCTGTCGACAACGCTATGTTGACACCAAGGGCAAGATTTTTTTGACATTATCAGGAGTTGTGTCGACACATAGAGAAGCTGTCGACACATTCCAGAATTCTGTCGACAATGACTGTGTCAACACACAAAACTTGTGTCGATACACACTAGAATTCTGTCCCACCAACTTTGTCAAGACAAGGAGTGCACAGGACTTGTGTTGACACATTCCACAGAAGCTGTGTCGAGAAGTAAAAGTGAAGCTGTGTCGACAACAACAAGACTTGTGTCGCCACATGGACTATGCGTGTCGACACATGTGAAGTATTCACTCGACATTCTCTGCTGCTGAGTCAAAGTCTAATGAAGGCTGAAGTAATATAACTGGAGACTTGACAACTGTCATTACTGACATTGCTGTCACACTTATCAGAGGTGTCAGAAGACTGTTTGAAATCGGAACAGCCAGTTACCATGGATGAAGCCTATATATAGATATGCTCTCTCAACAATTAGGAACACACATACAAGACAGAGAATCAAGTATAGATAGCTAATCAATTATAGTCTCTAAAGGATTGAGGATCCAGAAGTAGAGAAAGAAGAAACAGTCAATAGATTGTAGAGAGTGAAAAATCAAGGAGTGAAGTTCTCATCCAGTGAAGGTAGATCCTGAACAGTTTGTCTAAAGAATTCAGATCAAGTCTGAAGAAGAATTTAGATTAATTTCTGAAGGAAGCTGATTGAAGATCAACTCCAAATCAAGAAGATCGACCCTACTTTGTTCAGATTCAAGAAGCTTTGAAGAAAGCTAAGACATGTTGATCCTTAAGTAATCAGTTCTATCAAGAACTGATCAAGAAGCCTTCAACAAATTCTCTCTCCATCTGGTTGAAGATATCATTATCTTTTCATCAATAATTTTTTTAGGATCTGTAATAGATCTGAGTGTAGGAGATTTACTTCTCTGAGTTGTAAGCCTAAATTATAAAGGATGAGGTAGGGCTAAGTGCCTGAGGTAGGGGAATCTGTTCCTTGAGTTGTAGGCCTATGAAAGAGGCTGAGGTAGGGCTTTTGCCTGAGTTGTAGGAGTGGGGTGTCACTCTGAGTTGTAGGCCTGTGGAAGAGGCTGAGGTAGGGCTTGTGCCTGAGTTGTAGGAGTGTGGATTCACTCTGAGTTGTAGGAACCTGTCTTTGTTCTGAGCTGTAAGATTTGCGGATCTGAGAAAAAGGAAGGAAGTTAGGCCGAATCTAGTACACTGCTAGATAGGCAAAGGGGGAAAGTGGATGTACCCATCATTTGGGGAACCACTATAAAAGTGGTGTGTAATCTGTGAATGTTGTGTGTATGTGAATACTGTACTATGAATTCTGCTAAGTAATTTGCTAAATTAGATTGAATTATCTACCTAAGTCAGAAAAATAATTGAACCTATTCACCCCCCCATCTAGGTGTTTAGAACATCTTGAAACCAATTCTTTCACCTAGTATGGTCATCATCCAAGACTAGCATATACCTGTTGCCTACAAGACTGTTTGTGATGGCCGGTCCCATCAGATCACCATGGATGAATTCTAATGGTGCTTTACACCTCGTATGTGACTTGTCAAATGGAAGGCGGCGAGCCTTACCATATTGACATCCTGCACTGACATGATCGTCACTAAAAGATGACAATCTAGGTAAGCCTTTCACAAGTCTCCTTACGCCATAACTTTCAACTTGTCCATCCTAACATATCTCAGTCATTCATGCCAGATAGTAGCTATATCGTTGTCCCTCATCTGATCAACATATGAATGTTTTGATAACACAAACAAGTCCTTTACTATTCTCTCAACATGAGTAACATCAACCTTCACCGCTGACACATTATAGAGAAACTTTACTTTTATTGGGCCAGACAGAATGTGATAACCTGCATCCACCACATTGTTCACTGAGAAGAGATTCTTCTTCATGCCCGACATATGATAAACACTCCTCAAGGTGAGTGGACCCTTATCACTGCCCAAAGAGATGACACACTCCTTCTCCTCTGTATTAATAGTATCGTCAGTGGTAATAATAATGTCATTACATGAGTACGCCTGCAAAGAAGAGAACTTTAACTCATCCTTGTTGAGGTGATGACCATACCCTGAGTCCACGATCTAATCATCTTGGTAGTTGATGGCGGACAAAGCACGGTCATACGTGCCTGTCATAAATTCATTTCCCATCCTCCTTCCTCAGTTCTGGAACCAGCTTCTTCTTTACCTGCCGCATGCCCTGGCTGAAGTTTGACTTTGCAGTCCTTCTTGAAGTGATCAGGCCGATTGCATCTATAGCACCTTGGGCCTTCCTTCTTCTTCCAATCTCGCTTAAGAGCAACACTCCTCTCTTGTTGATATGAAGTAGGAATATCGCTAGCAAACGTCATCATCATCTTGTCCCACCTCTTCTTCTTCCTTGAGAAGAGAGCCTCAATATCTCCTCTAGAGATAGTAACTCCAGCCATCTATCTTGCTATGCTTTTCTGCAAAGCCAGCAGGTTCTCCAACTCAAGAAATGATGATTGAGTGGCCAAGCCTTGAACAGAAGTAACGAAGGTAACATATTTCTTTCACAATCCGTGCATTATGTGTCTCTTAAGCTTCTCCTCTGAAATTGGCTCATCTGGGTCCAATCTTGAAATTTCAGCACATAGGATCTTCATCTTCAGAAAGAACATAGAAATGTACAAATCTCCCTGAGTGGATCTCCCAAACTCATTCTCTATGAACTGTAGCTGCGCTACATTCTTCTTATTCAACAACCCATCAAGGGAAGTCCAAATCTTAGCAGTTGACTGACATCCAATGACGTGCTTAAAAATCTCCGGTGAAATAGCTCGCTTGAGATTAAACTCCGCCTTAGAATTTTCCTTCCTCCAAGCTCTCACCGCTTCAACATTGCCAGTGGCAGCAGTAACCTCTTGCATGTCATCTCCACAGACGACCTCCCAAAGGCCCTTGCCTAAAAGGTAACTCTCCATGCACGACCTTCACTTCTTGAAGTTGCTCGACGTTAAGAGTTCAATTCCAAGACCCCTTGCTAATCCTCCTTCAACTGCACAAACACTGGTCTACTTAACTTCCAGAAGCAAAAAAGCAAACTTGAAGGTTGATCACTGCTCAAATCTCGGTTCCCTCTAATACCATGTACAAAACTTGTGATAAGCGGAAAACAGGAATCAGGTCGCAGAAACACTCAATTTGACTAAGTCAAATAAACCAGATGCAAATAGAAAAGCAAGAAAATCTTGTACTATCAAACTTTTTTACAATGCGAGGCATACATGCTGAGACATGATTCACCAATGTACCCGATGGAAGCAAAAAAACATACATGGCAAAAACTATCTAGGCGGATAGAACCAATAACCGCCAACTTTATCGAACTGAAGTAAGGAGTCTGCTAAAACTGTCAAGTCGCCAGAGGGGCTTTGGCTATAAATTGGCTCATGGGTCTGCTGTATGGGCCTTGAGCAAGGCCTTAGCCCAATTAGTTTTAACTTGGACTCCTATTTTTCCTCTTTAGGCCTTATGTTGACCATGGTTGACTTGGGGGTTTGACTTGGTCAAATGATGTGTGGTCTGGTTCAATGTGTGTCTTGAGTCCCTTGACACCACCAAATGTTGGTTGGGTCGTGGTGATGCCCTAATTGGGCCAATTTTACCAATAGATGTAATTTTGACCAATTTAGGGTTAAGTTTGTCTTTGATCAAATTGGTCAAATTGATGACCCCAAGATGAGACTTTTGGGTCAATTGAGTCTCATATGATGTCCTAAGACCAGGGGTGAGGTCAATTTCACATTTTGTGGGCATATTAGACCTGATGGTGAAGGATTGACCTATGTTGACCTAAAGGATACTTCTATCAAATTGCACAATTTAGTCACCCTATGATGGGGCTTTTTGGTCAATTGGGTCCCTTATGAGGTCTTAAGACTAGTAGTGAAGTCAATTTCATATTTTGGGGGTCAATTAAACCTACTGGTGAAGGATTGACCTATGTTGACCTAAAGAGCACTTTGGTCAATTTGGCCAATTTGGTGATAGTATGATAGGGCGTTTGGATCACTTGGGTTTCTCTTAGAGTTATAGATCTATTGGTGAGGTCAATTTGAGTTGGTGAGTCAAATTTAGAGTGAATTGGCCTAGGTTGACTTGTGCACCCTTGGAGTGCTTATAACAATTTCCTAGGTTTAAGCTTGTTGTAGTATGGAGACCGGTCGGTTTGGAGACCGGGCGGTCTGGCAGTTTATCTCTGGCAGCTTGATAGCCGGACGGGCTGGCGGCTTCTCTCCAGAAGCTTGTAGCTGGGCGGTATAGCATTCTCCTCTATTGCAGTATGGAGATAGGACGGTTTGGTGACTTGACTCCGGTAGTTTGGAGACCGAGCGGTCAGGCGGCTTCTCTCCAGCGGCTTGTCGTTATGGTCATGCGGTTAGCCATCTCGTCTAACCATGTGACCTGTGCGGTGTCGTTTTGTCTAGCCGCTAGTCACCGTAAATGTATTTAGTCCCACATTGCTTATCTGTAATCTCTCTCTTCTCCTCCATTCTATAAACGAGAGGTTATACCTTTGTAATAGATACAATTTTTGGAAATAAAAACTCTGTTATTGTCCAATTTTTTGTTTCTCTTTTTCTATTCACACATGATATCAGAGAACTCGATCTTTTCCACCTGATTCTGTGAGCTTCTTCTGACCACACAGTTTGACCTTTCTTCTTACGACCTGTTCACGCGACTTCCTTTTCTTCTGTGAGCTTCGTCTGTCCGCGTGGTTTGTCTATTCCCATGCGCCCTCTCTGTCCGCGTAGCCTGTTTGCGCGGTTTGCCTTTTTCTGTTCTCTTCTCGCGCCTATTTTCGCGACCTCCCCATCTCCCTGCGGCATGTTTGCCTGTTCGCGCAGCCTCTCTTTCCCTATTCGCGCGGCCTCTTTGCCTGTTCGCGTGGCCTCTCCTTCTCTGTTCGCTCGGCCTCTTTACCTGTTCGAGCGGCTTCTTTTCTATTCGCTCTCTTAATCGCTATGGCTCTATCTGATTCCTCTACTACTACTACTCACATGGCCCACCCTCCTCTTCTTACTCCTTCGGGTAATCTTGGGACCGTTTCCAAACTTATTGGTTCCAACTACCCGGACTGGAGTGTTTCCTTCACCTTTCTACTTCGCTCACAACGCAAATGTCATTATCTTACTGATGAATCTCCTCCCGATTCCGATCTATTTGATGACTGGGATGCTAGCGATTATCTTGTTCGCACTTTGCTTGCTAACAACCCTTATGATGAGTGCCTTCCCGTCATTCGCAAAGATGAAACAGTGAAGGCGGTTTGGCTTCATCTTGCAGCTCTTTACTCCAAGGGGGCTCAGATGTCTCGCATCTATACTCTCTATGCGGACCTCTTTGCCCGTCCCTCGATGTATCCTACTACTGCTTACCAAGAGGTTTATGATCTGGGAGCCGAAATTCTTCAGAACCGCTCATTCTCTGTGAATCTGGTCGAGCAACACAAGCACTTCTAGGAGCTTCTGGTTGTGTGTTATCTTCTCCATCTTCTAGAGTACTATGACATGATCCATCAATAGATCCTTGATGAGGCGGATTCTCCAACCTTAGATGCCACTACTACCTGCATCAATGTTGTTACCTCTCTGCTTCAGTATCCACTATTATCCTCCTCACCGCTCCCTAACACTTATGCTCATCATACTCGGCGGGGTGGCTCTGGTGGCCGCAGCCATCAACCCTGCAGAGGGGGACCTTCCCGCTTTCTCTGCTCTCATTGTGGCTGCACCTTCGCCCATCTAGTGACACTTCCACCTCCTCTTCAAAGCAGTCCAGCTCAGTGGTCATGTCTTTAGGTAGTGCCCATGTGGTGACTCAAGGTAAATGGTTTATTGACTCTGGTGAAACTAATCATATGACCGACAATCCTCAGTATTTTTCTCTCCTATAAAAACATGATCGGTTGCCCCCGGTCTTCATCGTGGACGGATCTCCCTCATCGGTCAATGGGACGGGAGTGGTTCAAGTCACTTCGTCTCTTCACCTATCAGACACCCTCTATGTGCCCCAATTTCCAAGCAATTTGTTATCTGTTGCTTCTCTTTGCAAGCAACTACAGTACTCTGTCACATTCACCCCTACTTCTTGTTCTTTTCAGGATCCGAGCTCCCAAAGGACGATTGCTACTGTGAATGAGAACGACGGCCTCTATATCCTAGAAAATGTATCCACTCTGTTTATTTTTTCTTCTTCTTCTACGGATCTTCTACAATGGCATCTTTGCCTTGGTCATCCTAATCCATGGATTCTTCGTCAACTTCTGCCCCATATACCTCCGCACAGTCCTACTCTCAACTGTGATGCTTGTCAGCTTGGAAAGCATCACCGCTCCTCCTTCCCACCGAAGTAAGGTCATGACTCTTCTCGTCCATTTGTTCTCGTT
The DNA here is from genome assembly GCA_039583875.1 of Platanthera guangdongensis. Classification (NCBI taxonomy): domain Eukaryota; kingdom Viridiplantae; phylum Streptophyta; class Magnoliopsida; order Asparagales; family Orchidaceae; genus Platanthera; species Platanthera guangdongensis. Next base: position 244,307,694 of record CM077151.1, on the reverse strand, counting down.
CACTCTGATGTTTCGGTCCTACTCCTACCCTCACCATAGGTTGGGGTAGTTCATATTTTGTAACTTTTATTGATGATTTCTCTCACTGTACGTGGGTGTATCTCTTAAAAGATCGCTCAGAATTATTTTCTGTATGGACATCTCTTAATTTTATGACTAAAACTCAGTTTGATGTCTCTAATAAATTTTTTTTGCTTTGATAATACCAAAGAATATCTTAGTCATGATTTTTACTCTTTCTGTATGCAAAATAGGATTATTCATCACTGCAAAATGGAGTGGTGGAACACAAAAATTGTCACCTCCTTGATGTCACTCGCACTCTGATGACACAGATGCAGGTTCCTCGCTCCTATAGGGGTTATGCCGTTCTCATCTCCTGCTATCTCATCAATCGCATTCCCTCCACGGTTAAACCCCATTCTCCATTCTCTATCCGGGCAAGGATCCATTTCCTCTCTCTCTGCGTATATTTAGGTGCACGGCTTTTGTGCATGCTCCCTCTGCTACCCGTGACAAACTCTCCCCACTTTCCAACAAATGTGTCTTTCTGGGTTACTCTACCACTCAGAAAGGTTATTGTTGTTTTGACCATGTTCTTCGCAAGCAGTTCATCTCCATAGATGTAACATTCTTCAAAAATGCATCCTATTTCTATCGCGCCTCGCCTTCTCTTCCTGATGTTCCTGCTTCTCCTACCGTCCCCTCTGTCCCATCTATACTTGTCGAGATTTCTCCTCCTCTGTCATGTCCACTATCTCCTCCTCCTCTATCTTCGCCTCCACTGTCTTCCTCTTCTCCACAATCATCTCTCTACTCCCGGGCCAGCTCTCTCCGCCACAGATGCTCCAGATAATAAGGAACACATTGACATGGATATTCCCATTGCTCTTTACAAAGGGGTGCAGATATGTACCACACACTTGTTGGAGTTACCATTGTGATCTGGAAGTGATCAAGCATGTAATCTCACTGCCAACGCGATATGAGCCTGCAGGGTCGCACATAAGAGATGTGGAGAAGTTGGATGACTGACTGTGTTGGTAAAGGTTACCAATCACCGACCTGAATAGGGTTATGGGCAAAGTGTTGCCTTAAAGGATCATCGGGTTGGGCAAATGTTGCCTTGGCGGGCTGGTTAGGATTGTCGTCCGAGGGTCGATAACAATAGTCGAGAATCGTCTCTCTGATTCCCGCCGATCGACGAGAATCATCTTTGTGATTCTCGCCGATCGACGAGAATCGTCGAGAATCAATATGTTGATTCTCGACGATCGACGACTTCGATAATTGTCGTCGACCGCGGCTCTACGATCGACGACTTCGATGTGTATCGTCGAGCGCAGCTCGACGATCGGCGAGAATCGTCGAGTATTGTACTCTGATTCTCGCCGAACCTGCTCAGTGATTCTCGCCGATTGTCGCCGATTCTCACCGATTGATACTCGCCGATTCTTAACCCTAGTTCTGGGTGGTCTGCGGATAGCGATTTTCCTGAGTTTATTTTATACTTTAAGTATAAATAGAACACTTAGGTTTTATCGGATATATGCTTTTGGCTGCTGTGTGAATCGACCCCGACGGAAAGGTTCCGCTCGATCGTTCCGCCGATCCCGATCCCCGCCGCCGACGGAAGAATTCCGCCACCGCCGTGGTTGCTCCGCTGACTTCCTCTTCTCCGACGACTGTCGCTGGTGGTGCTCTTCCTGGCGCGGACCTAGCAGTCCGTGGAATAGCCGAGGTGCGGTCTTCTCCATCCCGATCATCCGTGCGACGGAAAGCTCGGTGTTCTCCCGCTCGTGTGGACTTCTGCAGAAACGTGGACACTATTCCACGTAGAACTCGCCACCAGCAAGAAGACAAAGTTTGGAGCATCTCCGTTGAGTTGTGACTCAACGCCACCGAGGTAATTTTTGCCTAGTTTTTGCTAACTTCTTGATTCAACTGTCATGGCCCGATCCACATCTCTTTGGGTTTTTCTTGATGTTTTTCTTTTCCGCTGCGTGCACAAGCGTTGTGCCATCCTCATAGAGAAACCCAACAGTGGTATCAGAGGGAGGTTGCGGCCATGACTGTTGTTTTGGAAGTTTGGTTATTCCAGTGCGTGTAAACCTAGAGATTTAGAAGCGTTCTAAATGTCTAGATTTAGTCTTGGTACCTCGCCAAGAACGATTGGAATTTCGGTGGAATTTCTAAGTGTTAGAAATTGTTATCTCCTTAGCAGTAACCATCCCTCGAGTATGTTTTGGATTTTGAATCCAACATAGAGAGATGAGCTTGTCTACTACTTAAGTTGAGTTGTCTTTGCCTTCTGTCCAATGCATGTAAATCTGAGGATTTGGAAAATTCCGGATGTTCAGATTTAGCCCTTCCTTCTATCAAATTGTTGATGGTGTAAGGATGTGCACATAAGGGATGCATGTGGTTTAGAATTGCTTTTCTTTGGATGTGCACATTGATCAAATGTTGATCATGGTTAACTGTTAACCTAAAATTGAAATCCCTTCTTTTAATATTAAGTGTTCGGATGCCTTCCGATGGATGACACTCTTCCTGCCTCGATCGATGAAGTGTGGGCTTGCCAAAGCAAGGTGCATTAATCTATCTTGGTAAGGGTGCGAGTGGATAATTGTGATATCCCACTGTCGACATCGGGTCCAGCTTAACTAGGTGACCTCAAAGGTTGAGTGCCTCGAGGCATAGGGTTGGCATGCACCATATGATGGATGCGAATAAGGAGTTATTCACCAACCATACAAGAATTGCATGAGGATGCAATTGGCAAGCGTTGCCTACCTAAATAACCGCATCGTGAGAGGAACGCCAAAGCGGACTCATTGTGTTGGTGAAATACGGATCTTGTCCACTAAGAGACTAGCTCGCATGAACTCTCCGAATTGTTAGTGAGGGCTATCATTTCGAATAAAATAGTGGGAGTATTTTAATTGAAGTCCTAATTAAAATAAATTGTAATTGAAATTTAGGTACTGATTTTATTCTGCATAAATTCTTGTAGAATTCCATGGCAAGCGTTTCACACTCCACGCTGTCTTTGAGAGCCATCCTTGAGAAGGATAAGCTCAGTGGGACAAATTATATGGACTGGTATAAGAACCTGAGAATTGTTCTCAGGCAAGAGCGAAAGCTCTATGTCTTGGAAGAAGAAGCCCCCGAGGTGCCGACCGGGAACTCTTCCCGTGCTGAGAAAGATACTTACAAGAAGTATACTGACGATGCTTTAGATGTCGAGTGCCTTATGCTTGCCACTATGAACTCTGAGCTTCAGAAGCAACATGAGAGCATGGGGTGCAAGGAGATTGACGAGCATCTCAAGAAAATGTTTCAAGGGCAGGCTCGTCAAGAGAGGTTCGACATCACAAAAGCGCTGTTTTAGTGCAAGATGGGAGTTCGAGACTCAGTAGGGACTCACGTACTCAAGATGATTGGGTATATAGAGAACCTTGAAAGGCTGAGTTTTCCTCTTGGTCAAGAGTTGGCCACGGATCTGATCCTGCAATCGTTGCCGGACAGTTATGAGCAGTTCGTCTTGAACTACAACATGACTGAAATAGACAAGACACTGCCCGAACTCCTAGGCATGTTAAGAACTGCCGAGATCAACATGAAGAAGGCCAAGCCTGCCAGCCCCATACTGATGGTGCATAAGGGCAAGGGCAAAGCCAAGGGCTCCAAGAAGACAAAGGTAGGACCTAAGTCATATCTTGAGCCCAAGTCTTCAGCACTGATGAAGAAGAAGAGCACGGTGAAGGAGGGGAAATGCCACCACTGTGGCAAGGCTGGTCATTGGAGGAGGAACTATCCTTCGTACATTGAGGGTCTGCAAAAAATGAAGGGAGGTATGACTTCCGCTTCTAATGTTTACGTTATAGAGATAAACCTTTCTGCTCCTTCATCTTGGGTATTGGATACCGGATGTGGTTCTCACATTTGTACAAATGTGCAGGAACTGGGAAGGAGAAGATTGCTGAGTAAAGGGGAGGTGGACCTCCGCGTCGGCAATGGAGCAAGAGTTGCTGTTGTAGCCGTAGGAGTTTACCGTCTTTCTTTGCCCAGTGGGCTTGTAATAGAACTTGATAACTGTTATTTTGTCCCGGCGATAACTAGAAACATTATATCTATTTCATGTTTGGACATGATTGGATTTTCTTTTATAATTAAGAACAATTGTTGTTCTATATTTAAGAATGATGTTTGTTATGCTGTAGCCCAATTGTTTAATGGTCTTTACGTTTTGAACTTGGACCATCTGATCTGTAATGTAGAAAACAATAAAAGACTAAGAACAAATGATTAGAACCCTACTTTTCTCTGGCATTGTCGTTTGGGCCATATCAACGAGAAGCGCATATCCAAGCTCCATAAAGATGGACTTTTGGACTCATTTGATTATGAATCATTTGAGCGATGCGAATCTTGTTTGTTAGGCAAGATGACTAAAGCTCCTTTCACTGGTTATACTGAGAGGGCTGAGGATCTCTTGGGTGTTGTACATAGTGATGTATGCGGACCCATGAGTTCCATGGCTAGAGGTGGGTATTTATACTTTGTTACATTTACTGATGATTTCAATAGATACGGATATGTGTATCTTATGAAGTGCAAATCCGAGACCTTTGAAAAGTTCAAAGAGTTCAAGAACGAAGTAGAAAACCAGTTGGGTAAAAGGGTTAAAGCGCTCCGATCTGATCGAGGTGGCGAATACCTGAGTCATGAGTTCCGTGATCATCTGAAAGAGTGTGGCATTGTATCACAGCTCACTCCACCTAGAACACCACAACATAATGGTGTGTCTGAGAGGAGAAATCGTACTCTGTTAGACATGGTACGTTCGATGATGAGTCATGCAGACTTGCCTGTTTCCTTTTGGGGTTTTGCTTTAGAGACTGCTGCAATGACATTGAATCGCGCTCCAACGAAAACGGTTCTGCAGACACCATATGAGATATGGACTGGGAAGCGTCCTAGTATGTCGTTCATTAAAATTTGGGGCTGTGAGGCATACGTGAGACATCATATGCCTGACAAGCTGGAACCCAAATCGGATAAATGTTATCTGGTGGGATATCCTAAGGAAACGAAAGGGTATTACTTTTACCTACCGTCTGAGGGCAAAGTGTTTGTCGCAAGGACTGGTGTCTTCTTGGAGAAAGAGTTCTTATCAAGAAAGACTGAAAGGGTAGAGCTTGAAGAAGTTCAAGAGCCACATGTAGTGAATGAACCGGAATTGGATCCTGAGACAGGACTACAAGATGTTGTAGCTAGAGAACTTGATCAGGGAACACAAGTCCTACGTAGATCTGGCAGACCGAGGTTTGAGCCTGAGAGATATGGATTTCTCGTGTCTCAAATAGGTAATGTGTTGCTTATGGATCATGATGATGAACCAGCAACCTACCAAGAGGCTATGAATGGACCGGACTCCGACAAATGGCTTGAGGCTATGAAATCTGAAATGGACTCCATGTATGCAAACCAAGTTTGGAACTTGGTGGAACCACCTGAAGGGGTACGACCCATAGGGTGCAAGTGGGTCTTCAAGAAGAATACCGACATGGATGGGAATGTACAGACATTCAAAGGGCGACTGGTGGCTAAGGGTTTCAAGCAAATTCATGGTATTGACTATGATGAGACCTTTTCCCCTGTTGCCATGGTAAAGTCCATAAGGATATTGCTTGCTATTGCTGCGTATTATGACTACGAGATCTGGCAGATGGATGTCAAAACGGCTTTCCTTAATGGAAACCTCCTTGAGGAAGTGTATATGACACAACCCGAGGGTTTTGTAACCCCAGATGAAGCCACTAAAATATGCAAGCTGAATAAGTCCATTTATGGACTGAAACAGGCCTCTCGAAGTTGGAATCTTTGTTTTGATGAGAAAATCAAAGAGTTTGGTTTCATCAAGAATGAAGATGAGCCTTGTGTTTACAAGCGAATCAGTGGGAGCATTACTGTCTTCCTGATATTGTATGTAGATGACATACTGTTGATTGGGAATGACATTCCTACCCTGAAAGTTGTTAAGAACAACCTAGGGAACTGCTTTTCAATGAAAGATTTGGGTGAAGCGACTTATATACTCGGTATTAAGATCTATAGAGATAGATCGAAGAAGTTGCTGGGTTTGACCCAGAGTACGTACATCGAAAAGGTGTTGAAGCGGTTCAACATGCTTGAGTCCAAGAAAGGATTTTTGCCCATGTCTCATGGTGTGAATCTCTCTAAGGATCAGTGTCCAAAGTCTTGTGAAGATAAGGACCGCATGAAGTTGATTCCATATGCTTCGGCAATTGGATCGATCATGTACGCGATGTTATGTACTCGACCCGATGTCTCCTTTGCTTTGAGCATGACTAGCAGGTATCAGTCAGACCCCGGTGAGTGTCACTGGATTGCAGTCAAGAATGTCCTGAAGTACTTGAGAAGGACTAAGGACGTGTTCTTGGTGTATGGTGGAGAGGAAGAGCTCGTTGTAAGTGGTTACACGGATGCTAGCTTCCAAACTGCTAGAGACGACTCCAAGTCTCAGTCAGGTTTTGTGTTTTGCCTGAATGGAGGAGCTGTGAGCTGGAAGAGTTCCAAGCAAGAGACAGTTGCTGATTCTACAACAGAGGCCGAGTATATCGCCGCAGCTAATGCAGCGAAGGAGGCTGTATGGATTAGGAAATTCATCGGCGAGCTTGATGTAGTTCCTAGCATTGTTGGTCCCGTAGTTCTCTACTGTGATAACAATGGTGCAATTGCACAATCTAAGGAACCTAGATCTCATCAGCGCTCCAAGCACATACTTCAGCGGTTTCATCTTATTCGTAAGATTGTCGAACGAGGAGATGTAAACATTTGCAGAGTGCCGACTGAAGAAAATATTGCGGATCCGCTGACAAAGCCTCTCGTGTAGAGAAAGCATGATGGTCATACTAGATCGATGGGTATACGATACCTAAATGATCAACTCTAGAGAGAATCTTGTGGATTGCATGTAAATATGTATTTTGTTGGCTGTTTGTTCATATGATGAACTATGTACCTAGTTTTTCTTTTATAATTAATGGCAAGTTCTTTTATTATGTCTTTTTCTATATGATAGTTGAATGTTAACATAATAGATACCCTTAGAATGTTCGCTTCCATGGGACATCAAGTACGTGACTTGAATGTGAGAGCCCATGATTTATTTGAAGCTTCATTCTTAAAGGTCCCTGGTCGAGTATCATCATAGAAGCTAAGGGTGATGATGGTATATGAAGACTAGCACGTGTGTTGACTGATGACCGGTTCTCACAGGCCATGATATTGTGATATCAAGTCATCACGTGGGTACTTGTTAGTGAACAAGTTGTACTGGACAGACCCAACCTGAGACTACTCTATGGATTGTCATCCAATAGTGTCACGAGTAGGTCTCAATTGACAATGGTGTTGTGGTCCTTTGACCTGAAGTCACAACATTCATCAAGTGAGGAAGAGCGTGCTTTGATGCCATCTAAAGTCTTCCTTGAGAAAGGTTGATGATAAGGGTGGTTTTTGGGCATGTTACGAATCATTTGGGTGTTTGTGTGTGAGCAGATATGGAATTTGTCCTCCTGTATGACATGAATTGCATCCATGGGCCCCTTGATGGAACTGGACTGAGAAATGCATGGCCATGCTTGGTTGAGTCAATATGTGATATTGGACTCACCATTCTCTGGAAGTCCGTCCTGGATCAAGAAACTTGGATTGAGCTATTACGAGGGTGACACGGTCCATGCCTCTAGTTCTTTCCGGATGTAAGGGACAAAGGGACAAAGACAACGCTGATACATTGGTCATAAAGGCTTAAGAGTTATAAACTCTTATTGCTTGGGGAGCAATGATGCATTGCTAGATGCCGCTCATTGTTTGTGAGGTTTTTGGTTTGATACTTTCGAGATCAAGTGGGAGTCTGTTGGAGTTACCATTGTGATCTGGAAGTGATCAAGCATGTAATCTCACTGCCAACGCGATATGAGCCTGCAGGGTCGCACATAAGAGATGTGGAGAAGTTGGATGACTGACTGTGTTGGTAAAGGTTACCAATCACCGACCTGAATAGGGTTATGGGCAAAGTGTTGCCTTAAAGGATCATCGGGTTGGGCAAATGTTGCCTTGGAGGGCTGGTTAGGATTGTCGTCCGAGGGTCGATAACAATAGTCGAGAATCGTCTCTTTGATTCCCTCCGATCGACGAGAATCATCTTTGTGATTCTCGCCGATCGACGAGAATCGTCGAGAATCAATATGTTGATTCTCGACGATCGACGACTTCGACAATTATCGTCGACCGCGGCTCGACGATCGACGACTTCGATGTGTTTCGTCGAGCACAGCTCGACGATCGGCGAGAATCGTCGAGTATTGTACTCTGATTCTCGCCGATCCTGTGTGATACTCGTCGACTGATTCTCGCCGAACCTGCTCAGTGATTCTCGCCGATTGTCGCCGATTCTCACCGATTGATACTCGCCGATTCTTAACCCTAGTTCTGAGTGGTCTGCGGATAGCGATTTTCCTGAGTTTATTTTATACTTTAAGTATAAATAGAACACTTAGGTTTTATCGGATATATGCTTTTGGCTGCTGTGTGAATCGACCCCGACGGAAAGGTTCTGCTCGATCGTTCCGCCGATCCCGATCCCCGCCGCCGACGGAAGAGTTCCGCCGCCGCCGTGGTTGCTCCGCTGACTTCCTCTTCTCCGGCGACTGTCGCTGGTGGTGCTCTTCCTGGCGCGGACCTAGCAGTCCGTGGAATAGCCGAGGTGCGGTCTTCTCCATCCCGATCTTCCGTGCGACGGAAAGCTCGGTGTTCTCCCGCTCGTGTGGACTTCTGCAGAAACGTGGACACTATTCCACGTAGAACTCGCCACCAGCAAGAAGACAAAGTTTGGAGCATCTCCGTTGAGTTGTGACTCAACGCCACCGAGGTAATTTTTGCCTAGTTTTTGCTAACTTCTTGATTCAACTGTCATGACCCGATTCACATCTCTTTGGGTTTTTCTTGATGTTTTTCTTTTCCGCTGTGTGCACAAGCGTTGTGCCATCCTCATAGAGAAACCCAACAACACTCGCTTGCTTTTGTTGTTTCCTATGCTCGTCTTACTCCTTCTAGCAGGACTTTTGTGTTGGTTATCTCTACCACTGCCACTTCTTGCACCTACCAGGAAGCCCTTGTTATTAATCATTGGAAGGATGCCATGGATAATGAAATTGCCACCCTTACTGAGCGGTGTACATGGACCCTTCCATTAGACACCGATGTTGTTTGCTATCGCTGGGTATTTGTTGTGAGGTTCAGTTCGAACGGCAGTGTGGATCGCTAAAAGGCCCGCCTTGTCGCAAAAGGCTTCACTCAGACTTATGGTTTTGATTATTTTGACACCTCCTCTCCCGTTGCTCATCTCAACACTATTCGGGTACACCTCTCTATGTCCGTCAACAGGGATTGGCCCATTTCCCAACTGGATGTCAAGAATGCCTTTCTGTATAGTAATCTTCAGGAGGATGTCTACATGGAGCAACCTTTTGGGTATGTTGCTCAGGGGTAGACACAGGTATGCAGGCTGAAGAAGGCCACCTATGGCCTAAAGCAAAGCCCTCGTGCTTGGTTTGACAAGTTTAGCGGTATTGTGGCAGCCGTAGGTTTTACAAGAAGTTTTGCCAATCACTCATTGTTCATTCGCAAAACCTCCCTAGGTCTTGTGGTTCTTGCCGTATATTTGGACGATATTCTTCTCACTGGAGATGACCATGCTGGGGTAGCCTTGACAAAGAAACATCTCCATCAACACCTACTCACAAAGGATATGGGTTCCCCAAAATACTTTCTGGGAATAAAAATCTCTTAAAAGCCCAACTCTTTGGTCCTCTCCCAACGTAAGTATACTCTTGATCTTCTAAAAAAGAGAGGGTTGACTGGGGCTAAACCTGCCTGATGCCCCATGACTACTAGAGAAGATAAAACCTGGACAGATGACTCGCCTCCTCTATCAGATGTTATGAGGTACAGGCGTCTGGTCGGCAAACTCATTTATCTCACGGTAACCAGACCCGAGATCTCCTATACTGTAGGCAAGGTTAGCTAGTTCATGCAAGCTCCTAAGGAGTGTCATCTATAGTCTGCCCTGAGGATATTGAAATATATTAAAGCACCACCAAGTAAAGGACTACTATTTCAGAAAAATGGTCATTTAAAGGTTGAAGTGTACTCGGATTCTAGCTATGCTGATGACAAAGGAGATCTGAAGTCCACATCGGGCTTTTGAATATTCGTGGGGGGAAACCTTTTGAGCTGTAATAGCAAGAAACAATTGGTCGTCTTCAGGTCTAGTGCCGAAGCTGAATATCGGAGTATGGCGTCAACCACGTGTGAGTTAATATGGTTACAGGCTCTCATGATAGACTTAGGAGAAATCTACAATCATCCTCTACCTATGATCTTGATAAGTTATAAATATACGTATTTTCACGTATGTTAATTAAGTCGTTTTAGTTTATTTTTGTCATTTTTAGTTAATTTTGTTCAATAAAATGCTCCTTTTTTGTATATATTTTGTAACATAACTTTATTTCGATTTTCAGAATTTTTCAGAAAACTGCCAAAATTAAAAGTACACGCCCATGTACTTATCAGTCACGCCTGTGACCTGGGCGTGTTGCTTTGATTCCATTAGAAGTTGCTGACATCTCGACGATTGGCGTTCGACGCTCGTCAAACTGCCCGACACGCCCGTGTTCATCCCGTGACACTCCCGTGTCACGCCCTCGTCGTTCGTCGATCTCAACTCAACGATCTGCATTCGACGATTTCTGAACACGCCCCGTGTCACGCCCTCGATGTTCGTCGATTTCAACTCGACGATCTGCGTTCGATGATTTCGGAACACGCTCGTGACATGCCAGACATGCCCGTGTCAAATCCAGTTCATTGAGCTCAACTCAACGCCACCCAACCACTCGACGCCACCACCACTCAATGCCAACCACTCAACGCCATCGCCACTCGACGCCAACCACTCAATGCCATCTCCACTCAACACCAGCCAACCACTCAATGCTTCCTGACATGCCCTTGTCAATATTCGACACGCCCGTGACTTCCACGTGTCCTAGACAAGACAGTGGCGGCGACAAAATGACACGACGCCTTCCCCAGATAAATCTCCCTGACACGCCCCCTACACGCCAGTAATAACAATGTCACGCCTATGACTTCCACGTGTACAACCCCAAAAGTCAAACCAGCAATAAATGCTTAGCATCAACTCAACAACAGTAGCTACACGCCCCCCTACACGCCCGAAACCTAGGGCGTGTAACCCAAAATTTTTGTCTATAAATAGATCTTCTCTGTATGATCACCTGTTCTTTTTTTTTGAACCATTTTGCTTAAGGGGTTATGCTGCTTAGGTGTTCTTCAAGGCTATGTAAGGGCATTCCGCCGGCCCCCCACTCTTTTATGGTTTAGGTTTGTAATCTCTTTTTTAAATTAATAAAATTTGTAGATTTTCTCCCGGTTTATGGTTTTGGATTTCATCTGAGTGCCCTCCTTAAGCAATCTTATTTTTTTTCTTCGTTTTCTTTTTTTTTATATAGGTGTGTGCGCGTATGAGAATAGATTTTTATGCTTTTATGTTTTTGTTATTTTTACTTAGCTTTATTTAGATTTAGGATTTTATAGCCTTTTATTTCATTAATATAAATTCGTAAAAGTATTTTCAAAGTGGTTTTCATTTTTCTCTAACTTAGATTTTCTCTTTTAGGTCGTAAAACTTTTTGTTCTTTTTAACTTTATTTCCACTTTTACACACTTTTACGGATTTATAAGAATGAATTTTTTACTCATTTTAATTTTTCAAGCACTTCAATTTTTGCTTTTAATTTCAAAAACCTTTTGCTCAATTAATTTTTCTTTCCTCTTTTTATGAATTTCTATCATATTTTAACGGTAGAAATATAGTTATTTTAATTTTTCAGTCATTTAGTTTTTCTTGTTTTCAGTTGTGTGCGTGAGTGTATGAGTTAGATTTTTTTTGCTTTGCGTTTTATTCAAGTAGAGTATGTGTGTTTTTATTTCTGTATAGTGTGTGTGTTTTATTTTTGTAGAGTGTGTGTGTACATTATTTCCTTTAATTCTTATAAGCTAAAGTTTTCATAATCTCAATCTATTTTTGTTAACCTAACAAATACAATTATTACTTTCTATTTGATTATATCGAGAAGTTTTTAGCTGAAACTCTTCCTATATTTAAATATTTGTCATAATTTAGGACTTAACTCTTATACCCCAGATAATTATTTTGATCTTTCTTTTGATTAATTCAAGTTGTAGCTAAACTTAGGATTTCTTTAATTCCTTATAAGTATATCTCCAACTTTTGCTTTAGAATAGCAAAATTTTAAGTATGAGGTATTTAATAAGTTGTAAATATACGTATTTTCATGTACGTTAATTAAGTCGTTTTAGTTTATTTTTGCCATTTTTAGTTAATTTTGTTCAATAAAATGCTCCTTTTTGTATATATTTTGCTAACATAACTTTATTTTGATTTTCAGCATTTTTTAGAAGACTGCCAAAATTCAAAGTACACGCCCGTGTACTTATCGGAAACGCCCGTGACCTGGGCGTGTTGCTTTAATTCCATCAGAAGTTGTTGCCATCTCGACGATCGGCGTTTGACGATCGACGTTTCACGTTCGTCGAACTGCCCGACATGCAAGTGTTCATCCCGTGACACGCCTATGTCATGCTATCGACGTTCGTCGATCTCAAATCAACGATCTGCATTCGATGATTTTTGAACACGCCCCGTGTCACGTCCTCGACATTCGTCGATCTCAACTCGATGATATACATTCGAAGATTTCAAAACACGCCCGTGTCAAATTCGCTTCGTCGAGCTCAACTAAACGCCACCCAACCACTCGATGCCACCACCACTCAACGCCAACCACTCAACGCCATCACCACTCGACGCCAACCACTCAACGCCATCTCCGCTTCACGCCAGCCAACCACCCAACGGTTCCTGACACGCCCGTGTCCATATTCGACATGCCCGTGACTCCCACGTGTCCCAGACAAGACAGTGTCGATGACTAAATGACATGATGCCTTCCCTAGATAAACCTCCCTGATACGCCCCCTATATGCCAGTGACAGCATTGTCACGCCCGTGAATTACATGTGTACAGCCCCAAAAGTCAAACCAGCAATAAATGCTCAACATCAACTCAGCAACATTAGCTACACGCCCCCACCCCACTACACGCCCATGACCTAGGGCGTGTAACCCGAAAATTTTGCCTATAAATATATCTTCTCTGTATGATCACCTGTTCTTTTTTTTGAACCATTTTGCTTAAGGGGTTATGCTGCTTTGGTGTTCTACAAGGCTATATAAGGGAATTCCCCCCCTCTCTTTTATGGTTTAGCTTTGTAATCTCCTTTTTAAATTAATAAAATTTGTAGATTTTCTCCCGGTTTATGGTTTTGGATTTCATCTGAGTGCCCTCCTTAAGCAATCTTATTTGTTTTTTTCTTCGCTTTTCTTTATTTTTCTATGGGTGTGTGTGTATGAGAATAGATTTTATGCTTTTATGTTTTAGTTATTTTTACTTAGTTTTGTTTTGATTTATGATTTTATACTTTTTATTTCATTCTTATAAATTCGTAAAAGTGTTTTCGAAGTAGTTTTCATTTTTCTCTAACTTAGATTTTTTTCTTTAGGTCGTAAAAATTTTTGTTCTTTTTTAACTTTATTTCCACTTTTTACGCACTTTTACGGTATTATAGGAATGGATTTTTACTCATTTTAATTTTTCAAGCACTTCAGTTTTTGCTTTAATTTCAAAAAACTTTTGCTCATTTAATTTTTCTTTCCTCTTTTTATGAATTTCTATCGTATTCTAACGGTAGAAGTATAGTTGTTTTAATTTTTCAGTCATTTAGTTTTCTTGTTTTCGCTTGTGTGCGTGAGTGTATGAGTTAGATTTTATTACTTTGCGTTTTATTCAAGTAGAGTGCGTGTGTTTTTTCTGTAGAGTGTGCGCGTTTTATTTCTGTAGAGTGTGTGTGTTTTATTCCTGTAGAGTGTGTGCGTGTGTGCATCTATTTCCTGCTACTCGTTTGAGTAGGACTCGCTTTAATTTCGCGCCTGCTCATTTGAGTAGGACTTGTCATTTCCCGCCTACTCGTTTGAGTAGGACTTGTAATTTTATTACTTTCAATTCCCGCCTACTCGTTTGAGTAGGACTTGTCATTTCCCTCCTACTCGTTTGAGTAGGACTTGTCATTTCCCGACTACTCGTTTGAGTAGGACTTGTAATTTTATTGTTTTAATTTTCTGCTTACTCGTTTGAGTAGGACTTGTCATTTCCCGCCTACTCGTTTGAGTAGCACTTGTAATTTTATTGCTTTCATTTCCCGCCTACTCGTTTGAGTAGGACTCACAATTTACTGCTTTCATTTACTGCTTTCATTTTACTGCTTTCATTTTCAGGTTTCATTTACTTCTTTCATTTTCTCCTTTCATTTCTCGCCTACTCATTTGAGTAGGACTCACACTTTCAATTATGTATTTCTTTTCACAAGCCATCCCCATTTCAATGAGTGGCTAACCGCTCTTAGCCCTCAGTATCGAAGAGCATTGAGACAGATAAAATCGCTTTAAATAATTAAAGGTCCTCTTTTTCTCGTTAATTAAATTACTTAAGGTTTACTCCGGGTTTACGACGCGTAGAACCACATATCGATGTGTGGGCTCTATTTTCATAGTGCATCGCTAGCTAGCTGAGAGGCTGTGCATATGGACCGATCACCCCTGGGTAAAGGGAGTTCCACACTAACCCTCGAGAGTGGAGGCGCAGAATTCTACTGGATTGGGTTCCCTACCCAATAGCGAGGTTCCTAGCATAATGCAGGCATTAAGAGGAATACTTCGTCGGACGAGAGCCGGGTCGAATAGTCTTAATGTTCAGGTGAGTGATAGTCTTATAGATAGGTGAGCTCATTTTTGCGGAACCTCCACGGCCAAGTCTCTGCCTTAATTAATTTGAAATTTAGGATCTCTATTTATTAAAATTATTTTAGTTCAAATTCAATTTGATACCGTTACGCTATTTCTTCATTGGCTCCTTTTCTTACTTTTATTTCATGTTTATATATATATATATATATATATATATATATATATATATATATATATATATATATATATATATATATATATATATATATATATATATATAACCCGACAAGTTATAATCGGTAAAATAATAGTCCCCTCCATAGAAGAGTAAAAATAATCAACCCATCCCCGAGAACAATATGACCCCGATATTCCTCACTGGAATATCATGTACTACAAGCGATAGATGCACTTGCCTCCTTTCGTTAAAACTCGATTTCAACTTTTTTATAGATAATAAATCTGCGCGCCCCATCCTTAAAAATAACTCATTCGCTTTTCCTTATTAAATAAACCTGTTGGGCACCGCAAGTTTTAACCATCAATTCTGTGACAACAAAGCTGCTATATATATCTCGAAAAATTCGGTATTTCATGAGAGAACAAAGCACATCGAAGTTAACTGCCATTTCATTAGAGAAGAGATCTTGAAAAAACAGATTTGCACTGCATTTGTTACTTCAAACAACGAGTTGACAGATATCTTCACCAATCCTGTATCCGCTTTCATTTTTCACATTTGCGTCAAGCTGTACATGATTGATATATATGCTTCAGCTTGAGGGGGAGTGTCGCAGTATGAAGACCGAGCGGTTTGGAGACCAGGCGGTCTGGCAGTTTATCTCTAGCAGCTTGATAGCCAGACGGTCTGGCGGCTTCTCTCCAGCGGCTAAGTAGTCGGGCGGTCTAGCATTCTCCTCTGTTGCAGTATGGAGACCAGACGGTCTGGTAACTTGACTTTAGCAGTTTGGAGACTGGGCGATCTGGCGGCTTCTCTCCAGCGGCTTGTCGTTATGGTCGAGCGGTTAACCTTCTCGTCTAACCGCACGACCAGTATGGTCTGGTTTTGTCTAGCCGCTAGTCACCGTAAATGTATTTAGTCCCACATTGCTTATTTGTAATCTCTCTCTTCACCTTTATTCCATAAAAAGGAGGTTATACCTTTGTAATAAATACAATTTTTGGAAATAAAAACTCTGTTATTGTCCAATTTTGGTTTCTCTTTTTTTATTCGAACAAAGCTAACCTTGGGTCATCCCATGACCTCTACTCGTAACTCAAGTCCTAACCCTAATCCAAGGGCTCTACAAGTGAGGGGGATGTTACAATATGTACACTTATGAAAGTTTATTTTGTTAAGCGCACCCTCGTGATGCCTCTAGTGAGTGGGCAGTGCTGCGGAGGCAGTTCAGCTATATCGGGCCATGCTCTGGTAGCCACACAACTGGGAAGGCCATGCGCCAGCGACTGCACGACAAGAGAAGCAATGCGTTGGCGGCTGCACGGCCGGGTCGGAATCGCGACCGTGCGGTTTAGTTCGTGCGGCCATTTCGAGGTTGTACGACCGAAGCGAGTCATGCGGTAGTGGTCGCACGGCTGAGGAGAACCATGGTGCAAAGGGGAAAATTGTCAACCCACTAAGCACCCCTTCCCGCCCGCCATGCCTCAAAGTCCTGCTAAGAAATTATGTGCAGATTAAAAAGAAATATGGGGTGAGAGGGTCATCTTGCCGAAGATCACGACTTGGAGTGAAATTGCCAAATATCTCCCCATTGAGAATGAAAGAATATCGAGCAGAAGATGCATATGACATAATTAGTGAAATGAAGGAGTCCCAAAACCCCAAACAGGCCAAAGCCCTACCAAGAAATTCTCATTCAACTCGATCATAAGTCTTTAAGAGATCAAACTTGTGCATGAAACAAAAGTCACTAGCACTTTTGGAAGTGCATATGGACCGATCACCCCTGGGTAAAGGGAGTTCCACACTAACCCTCGAGAGTGGAGGCGCAGAATTCTACCGGATTGGGTTCCCCACCCAATAGCGGGGTTCTTAGCATAATGCAGGCATTAAGAGGAATCCTTCGTCGGACGAGAGCCGGGTCGAATAGTCTTAATGTTCAGGTGAGCGATAGTCTTAGAGATAGGTGAGCTCATTTTTGTGGAACCTCCACGGCCAAGTCTCTGCCTTAATTAATTTGAAATTTAGGATCTTTATTTATTAAAAATTATTTTAGTTCAAATTCAATTTGATACCGTTACGCTATTTCTTCATTGGCTCCTTTTTCTTTCTTTTATTTTCTGTTTATATATATATAAACAATAACCCGACAACTTATAATCGGTAAAATAATAGTCCCCTCCAGGGAAGAGTAAAAATAATCAACCCGTCCCCGAGAACAATATGATCCCGATATTCTTCACTATAATATCATGTACTACAAGCGATAGATGCACTTGCCTACTTTCGTTAAAACTCGGTTTCAACTTTTTTATAGATAATAAATCTGCGCGCCCCGTCCTTCAAAAATAACTCACCCGCTTTTCCTTACTAAATAAACCTATAGGGCATCGCGAGTTTTAACCATCATTTCTGCGACAAAAAAGTTGCTATATATCTCGAAAAATCCGGTATTTCATGAGAGAACAAAGCACATCGAAGTTAACTGTCATTTCATTAGAAAAGAGATCTTGAAAAAACAGATTTGCACTACATTTGTTACTTCAGATAACGAGTTGACAGATATCTTCACCAAGCCTGTATCCGCTTTCTTTTTTCACATTTGCGACAAGCTGTACATGATTGATATATATGCTTCAGCTTGAGGGGGAGTGTTGCAGTATGGAGACCGAGCGGTTTGGAGAACCGGCGGTCTGACAGTATATCTCTAGCAGCTTGATAGCCAGACAGTCTGGTGGCTTCTCTCTAGCGGCTAGGTAGTCGGGCGGTCTAGCATTCTCCTCTGTTGCAGTATGGAGACCGGACGGTCTGGTGACTTCACTTTAGCGGTTTAGAGACCGGGCGATCTGGCGTCTTCTCTCCAGCGGCTTGTCGTTATGGTCGGGCGGTTAACCTTCTCGTCTAACCGCGCGACCAGTGTGGTCTGGTTTTGTCTAGGCGCTAGTCACCGTAAATGTATTTAGTCCCACATTGCTTATTTGTAATCCCTCTCTTCACCTTCATTCTATAAAAAAGAGGCTATACCTTTGTAATAAATACAATTTTTGGAAATAAAAACTCTGTTATTGTCCAATTTTGGTTTCTCTTTTTTTATTCGAACAAAGTTAACCTTGGGTCATCCCATGACCTCTACTCGCAACTCAAGTCCTAACCCTAATTCAAGGGGTCTACAAGTGAGGGGGATGTTACAATATACACACTCATGAAAGTTTATTTTGTTAAGCGCACCCTCGTGATGCCTCTAGTGAGTGGGCAGTGCTGCAGAGGCAGTTCGGCTAGAGCGGGCCATGCTCTGGTGGCCACACAGCTGGGAAGGCCATGCGCCGGCGACCGCACAACAAGAGAAGCCATGCATTGGCGGCCGCACGGTCGGGTCGGCATCGCGACCGTGCGGTTTAGTCCGTGCGGCCGTTTCGAGGTTGCACGACCGAAGCGAGTCATGCGGTAGTGGTCGCACGACTGAGGAGAACCATGGTGCAAAGGGGAAAATTGTCAACCCACTAAGCACCCCTTCCCGCTTGCCATGCCTCAAAATCCTGCTAAGAAATTATGTGTAGATTAAAAACAAATATGGTGTGAGAGGGTCATCTTGCCGAAGATCACGACTTGGAGTGAAATTGCCAAATATCTCCCCATTGAGAATGAAAGAATATCGAGCAGAAGATGCATATGACATAATTAGTGAAATGAAGGAGTCCCGAAACCCCAAACAGACCAAAGCCCTACCAAGAAATTCTCATTCAACCCGATCATAAGTCTTTAAGAGATCAAGCTTGTGCGTGAAATAAAAGTCACTAGCACCTTGGGAAGTCAAAAGGAATTGATTAACCTCAAAAGCCACTAAAATGTTGTCTATAATAAGGGCATGTTTGGGAGGGCTTTTTATCTCCTTTTCATTTTCTGGAAAACGGTAGCACACTTAAGAAACCGTTTGGATTGTCTACTGGTGGGAAAAGCTACCGCGAAAAACTCCGTTTTCTCATCTTTTGGAAAAGTCACTTGCCACCAACTTTTACCTTTTTGAAAAGCACTTCTTCATCATAAAAAAGTTTCTCTTAAAAAAATTTCAAACTTGATTTTTTTGTCCAATTACGATTTTTTTCGCAGGCGTAATTTTTTTACCCAGACATATTTTTTTGTCTGGCCGCGAATTTTTCAACTGAACACAAATTTTACGCCCGGGCTCGAATTTTTCGCCCGAGCACGAAATTTTCGGCCTGGCTGGCATTTTTCGCCCAAGTGCGGGGTTTTTCGCCCGGGTGTGTTTTTTTCGTCCGAGTGCGGTTTTTTTGCCCGTGCATGATCTTTTTCGCCCCGGCGGGTTTTTTCACCCAACCGAATTTTTTGTCCGGGCGCGAATTTTTCGTCCGAGCGCGAATTTTTCGCCCGGACGCGAATTTTTCTACCGGGCCAGATTTTTTACTCTGGGCACAAGATTTTTCGCCCGAGTGCGTTTTTTTCGCCCGAGTGCAGCTTTTTCGCCCGTGCACAATTTTTTTTCGCCCGGATGCATTTTATTCGCCCGGGCCGATTTTTTCTTCCGGGCGTGATTTTTTTGCACCGGCGCGAATTTTTCGCCCGGGCGACATTTTTTTGTCGGGGCGTGATTTTTCGCCCGGGCGAGATTTTTTGACCGGGCGCGATTTTTTTTGTTCGGGCGGGTTTTTTTGCCCGGGAGCGAATTTTTCGCCCGGGCTCGAATTTTTCGCCCAAGGGCGATATTTTTTCATCAGAGCTTATTTTTTTCGCCGGTGAGCGGTTTTTTATCCCGAACGCAATTTTTCGCCCGAGCGCGGTTTTTTCGCCTGGGAACAAATTTTTGCCCCGTGAGCTGCTTTTTTCGCCCGATCGTGAATTTTTCGACAGGGCGCGAATTTTTCGCCCGTGAGCGATATTTTTTTTGTCTGGACCCGTTTTTTTGTCCGACCGAGATTTTGTCGCCTCAGCGCCCCCGTGGCGAATTTTTTGCTCGGATGCGAATTTTTTTGTCTGGGTGTGATTTTTTCGCTCGTTCGTGATTTTTTTCCCCGACCTTGTATTTTTTCACCCGGATGCTATTTTTTTCAATCTTTCGCTTACGGGCGAAAATATCAAGTCTGTGAGAAAATATCGTGTTCGTGCTAAAAATTCATGCCCGTGTAAAAAATTCACCTCCGGGCGAAATATTCGCGCCCGGGCGAAAAAATCGCGCCCGGGAGAAAAATTTGTGTCCGGCTGAAAAATTGGCGCTCGGGCGAAAATATAGCGCCCGCCCGAAAAATTTGCGCCCGGGCGGAAAATATCACACCCGGGCGAAAAATTCATGGTTGGGCGAAAAAACCGCGTCCGGGTGAAAAAACTGCGTCCCAGCGAAAAAACTGCGTCCGAGCCAAAAAACCGCGTCCAAGCGAAAAAATCGCGCCCGGGCGAAAAAATCGCACCCGTTCGAAAAAAACCGCGCCCGGGCTAAAAAACCGCGCCTGGGCGGAAAAACAGCTCTCGCTTGAAAAAAACGTGTCGGGGCGAAAAAAATGGCGCCTTTTCACCCCCAACGCATATTTTTGGTCGGGTGCACATTTTCCGCCTGGACACACATTTTCGGCCCGCGGACGCATTTTTTTAATAAAAAAATTACCGCCACGGAGATTTGCCAAACGGTTTATAAAATGCTTCTCTTTCTAAAAAGTTCTATAAATTGAGTTTACCCAAACAGTTCTCCTTTTCTAATAGACATTTTCCAAAAGCTCCTTTTTCTACCATCCTTTTGTCACCACTCATTTTCCTTTCTGAAAAGATTTCCCAAACAGGCCCTAAGTCACACAAGAATAAAAGCTGATTGATGGGGAGAGATGAGGTAATCCATATACAACTTTAACCAATTAGCAATACACATGGAAGTAATCAGATAAACCACACTGCATAAACAAATAGGCCACATATCAAATTTTGGAATCAAAATATTATCGATAGCGTGAAAATCAGGAGTGGAAACACCATTTTTCAAGAATTCTAAAATCATAGCAGTAACCTAGGCCCCACCGTTGGCCAAATTTTTTGGAAAAAAGATTGGTGGAAGGCTATCCGGATCAGCGGATTTGAGAGGAGACATAAAAAAGAGGGCAGAATGTACCTAAATTGGAGTAAATGGTCGACATAAATCCACATTCATCTCATCTAAATCCACTCTATCCCAACCAAGGATCACATTAGTATTATTAGCGCCCGAAGGGGAGGAAGAGGCAAAGAGCTTTGCAAAGTGTGATGATATCAACCGTTGAATACCACTTGATAGTCAACCTTGTTCCCAGCCCCATCAAGAAGTCATTCAATTGGAGTAGGTAGTGTTCTGGTCCCTACCCTGCAACCAATCCTCCTTGCAATGTTGCGTCCACAACATGTCCTCCTACACATTGTGGTCCTCAAGTGTAGCCTGTAGGAAGGCCTCTCGAGAACACGATGCCGAAGTACGGTGCATCCACAGAATTGCTACAATATCCCTCTATAACTGCTTAATCCACATTAGGATATGCCCAAACCTTCGATGACTCCAACCCACAAGAGAAGAGAGGCAATCCCGCATAGTCCGACCCCAATGGAGGTACGGCTGGGCCCCCGAAATGCGATTACACATAGCCGAGACCAACCTCTATGTTTCTGCAAACTGGCCCTCCATGCTTCAGAAGGGATCGAACAACACACGAGAAGGCGCTGATTGGGCCAACAAAGCAAGTAATATAGGCTGGTGATCCTAGTGCACGGTTTGCAAATGCTCCACCAAGGCCCCAGGAAATTAGTCCATCCATGATGAGAAGCACAAAAGCGATCAAAGTCGAGCACGGAGAGTGAAGGGGGCCATCCGACGATTCGTTTAAGTATACTGATTGCCCGCAAATCCCAAGCCAGTTAGTTGTTAATGCGCCAAAATAGACCAGAACACCTCCAGCTGCCAATGAGGTCGTCGCAATTGACCGTCCTATTCAGATTGAACAAGAAATGCATCGAAGCCCCCAGTAAACACCCAAGGCAATAACGAGGGCGATGTCAGATACCGAAGAAGATCGTATGTACATCGTCGTTGAGAAACAAAGAGGTGACCATAGAAACCAGTAAACCGTCATGAAGCCCCAGAGCCATGTCCAGCACTAGAACATTAATATGATGAGGAGAATAGGATAAGAGGCGGACATCCTTCAAATTTTCCCAAAACAATGGTAATCCTCCACAACTGCCCCGAGCTACAACAGATACTCAATCCAACTACCACAATTTTTTCAAATGATCTGCCTTAACACAAGAAAGTCTAGTCTCTAAAATGAAGACTAGCGAGGGATTATGGGTTCTAAGGAGCTCCGCCATGTGACAAACAATATTGGTACCCCCCCCCCCCCCCCCACACCCCATGCACGCACGCACGCAGGCACGCAGGCACACATAGTTTCAACATAAGATTTTCATTTATGTATGTTTCTTTCTCAGTGTGAAATTTACATGCCAAATGTATACTTATTGTCGTGATTAGTTTGAGCTTAGGCTTTGGCTCTCTTCATTTGCATGCCAAATAATAGTTAAATAATTCATTTATATTTCCCACTCACAAGAAAATAAAAGTAATAATGATGTGGACAAATTGAGAGAGAGAGGGAATGGGGAGAAAGAGAGAGAGAGTAGTGCTAAATATGGACAGATTAATTAGAAGATGCTAAATGAAGTATTTTTTAAGGCGTATGAATATTTTAAATAAAATCAACAAAGAAATTTTTCACAAATTAGTATTTTCTTGTTGGGAATGAGACCCAGTTTATAAGATTAGGTGTGCACATAACCATACACCCTTGATCTTCACTTCAAAAGTGGTGGGATCATGAGGTTGACCGCACGCGTGATCACCACGCACGATCCCCCGCGTGCCAATCCCATGACGCATAGTTGGTAAACCACCACAAGCCCCGCCTTGTCAGCGGCGGACGGCCGGCCTCCTCTCCGGACGATGGTCGCGCGCCCTCTTACTCCACATCGGCCCTGGCCGCGGCTGAGGGAGCGTCCGCCCGGGCAGCTCCCTCCCTCGGCCGCCGGCTGTGGCCGAGGGAGCGGCTGCCCGGGCCAACCCCTCCGTCGACCACCAGCCGCGTACGAGGGAGCGGCGCCCAGGCCGATCCTTCCCTCAGCTACAGGCCGCGACCAAGGGAGAAGCCGCCCGGGCCACTCCCTCCTTCAACTGCCGGCCGAGGTTGTGGGAGCGGCGCCCAGCCCGCTCCTTCCTTCGGCTGCTGGTACCGACTAAGGGAGCGGCCGCCCATGCCGATCCATCCCTTGGCCGTCGGCCGCGGCCAAGGGAGCGGCTGCTCGGGCCGCCCCCTTCCTCAGCCGCCAGCGCGGCTAATGGAGCGACTGCTTGGGCCGCCCCCTCTCTTGGCCGCCGGCATGGCCAACGGAGCGGCCGCACCGGCCGCTCCTTCCCGGCCTCCGTCGGCAGTCCTCCCCTCATCGGCGGACTCGGCGGCGAGTTCGCCGGCCATCCATGGAGTTCCACCTCTATCGTTCGATCAGTTGGGGATGTTACCGGCCGCCCGATCCACGCGTAACCACCCACTAACCACCAGGTTAGTGGGAAAAATTTAATTAGTAAATTTAATTATTTATTTTGGAGTGCAAATAGCGGTATTAAACGCACCCCTAAACTATAGGAAAATATTAATATTGGGTGGTTACGGTGTGCCGATAACCGCATAACTACCATAACCACCTCCTAGAGCCTATAAAAGGAGCCCAATGCCTCCTCATTTCTCACATTTTCCCTCTGAGACTTTTTCTTCCTCAGGTCAAAGCTCTGTCGAATTCCTCCTATGAGCAGCACCCGAGCCGCACTCAAGCCGCACCCGAGCCACAAGCGAGCCAAGTAAAAGCCGCACAATGAAGTCAAATCTCACAAGTTCTAAATGGCCCCTACAGCTACAAGTCCAAGAGCTCCGCTCCATGTCCAGAATCAGTAAGGCGTTGTGTGAAGCCCACCAACGCGAAGTGCAATTTGTAACAACTCCCGGTGCGATGGCCTGCCGTCCTCCAAGCGACAAATATTCTCTCATCCCAAAACTATAACGAGAGTTGGTCTGTCACCCTCGACTTCATAAACAAACTGTAACCGCTAGGAAATAGTTGAATTTGGCCGGCACAGATCCGGTCATGTGATTTTTTTACCAAGTTGAGGGGTTTTTCCATATTAAAATTGTGTGTGTACAATCGACCTACTTTATTGACTATGTGTACCATCAACCGATCTAAGAGCCAAGACAGTCCAGGTTATTCTGGTCCTACTAGGACATGGAGTTAGACCGTAACACTTTGGCGCTATCTGTGGGAACTGAGTTCCCAGCATCCTCAGAAGACTGTAACCCCAACACAGCGATACTCAAGATAAAACTTTCAACCCAACTATTTCTAAGGAGCAGCTTCAATGGCAAAGAGAAGCGCCGTATATCTGAAGCATCCGTACTTAGAAGACGCACTGAACCAGCCCACTCCCATTCACTCGTGGAGGTGCCCCTCGATGTAGGAACTGTTCTCGCCCTAATAACATCATTGGAAGGACGAGTTCGACCGACAGAGGAGCATCAAACTCAGATGCTCGCTCTGCTCGGAAATATGGGAGTTCCTCCGGCTCAGCCTCCTGCACCGACGAATTCCCCACCTCCACTAATCCATGGCCTAGCGATAGAAGCTCCGCAAAGAGATGCGTCAGCAGAACTCTCTGATGTAGCTAGTTCCACTCACCCGATCCTCAGAGTAGATGGAGCAGGTCGTCGCCACCAAATCCTAGAAGAAGAACCCCGCTTATCGCCACCTAAAAAATTCACTCATGAAAAGATACAAGAGGTGATCGCCGAGGAATGCAGACAGGCTGGCTGACGAGATATTCTCCCCCCATCGGCCACTTCACCAAGGCTCCCCACTTGATCCCTCGGTTTTATCTCATAAAATCCCGCATGACTTCAAAATGCCAATCATCGAAACTTTCGACGAGACAGACGACCCATTAGAACACGTAAACCATTTTACTACGATCATGAGGATCTATAATGCGCTAGACCAGCTACTCTACCAAGTCTTCCCAGCCACCCTTAAAGGCCAAGCTCGGACCTGGTTTTACTCTTTGATGGAGGGAACTATCACGAACTTTACGGAATTGACGAGGCGATTCGCTGACCAGTTCATCGCCAACCGAAGAATCATTCA
Organism: Platanthera guangdongensis; assembly: GCA_039583875.1. NCBI lineage: Eukaryota > Viridiplantae > Streptophyta > Magnoliopsida > Asparagales > Orchidaceae > Platanthera > Platanthera guangdongensis. The sequence continues at coordinate 244,282,297 of CM077151.1, read as the reverse complement.
AGACCCTTCACATTTGTCAAGAATTTGATAAAAAGGAGAATCCTTAAAGGAGTTCTTCTGTAAGTTTACCGTAAAAGCTCTCCAGATTCCGAGAGTTGTCTTAGAACTCTTGAGGGGAGTTTTTCTTGGAGGGCTTCACCCCAATAGTTTCTACTCTGCTCTGATAAGAGAAACTGTCCATAGCTACCCAGACCTTATACACCACATGGAAGCACAGATAGCAGCAGATGAAGCCATCGAAGCTCATCGACATCAGCTCGATGGAGTCCAGAAATGCAAAAGGGACAAGGAGCAACCTTCAAAAGTCCAGGAAGGAAGATTCTAGGAAGAGCACTGGAATGGCCAGCAACAACGTGACTTTTAGAGGGACCAGCCACCTCGAGAATACACTCCGTTGAATACTACCCGTACTAATGTACTTTGTGCCATCTAGAATGATATTGCTCTGTATCATCCTAAGCATCCTGCTGTAAACCCTAGAAATGACCAGTCAAAGTATTATGAATTCCATCGAGCAACCGGGCACACCACAGAGGAGTGTGCAAGACTGAAGGATGAAAATGAGTGTCTAGTTCAGCAAGGACTCCTTGGCAGGATCTTACAAGGACATGTATAGGAACAACAAGCTCCCCCTAGGAAAGCAAGAGATCAGCAGAATGCTCAACAAGGAGGAGCCAATGGAAGGAAGATGGTTGGAAACAATGAAACTATCACCGGGTCACCGATTCTCTCTACCCAGATACTGTCAGTAAGCGCCCAGGGAGGCATCCATGAATACAACAGGTGCAAGAAAGACTCTACCATAACCTTTGGGGATGAAGATCTTGGGCGAATCCAGACTCCCCACCAAGACCCTCTCATAATCAGCGCAGAGATCAACGATCTCTGCTACAAAGTTGAGCGGATACTTGACAACAATGTAAGTTCGGTCGATGTCTTATTCTTCTCCACTCTTCAGAACATGAAGCTTTTCAGGCAACATCTCACGCCAGCAGCATGACCTGTGTATAGCTTTGACAACCATCCAGTCCAAGTGCAAGGGATGATAACTCTACCAGCCACCATGGGAGAGTTTCCCAGGCAAGCTACGAGCAAATTCCAGTTCGTCGTGGTGGATTCAAGCTCAGCCTATAATGCGATCTATGCGAGACCCATTCAGTCTATCTTTAAAGTTATTCCACCAGTCCCCCACCGTGCCATGAACTCCCCACCACTGGAGGGACAAGAGTCGTACGTGGAAAACAAGAAGCAGTCGGGATTTGTTATTCTAAGCAAGCCCAGCCAGTAAAAGTTGTAGCCCCGACTATCAGTGACTCTTTATTTTAAACATCCTAAAAAGTATTTTTATCACATTTGAACTATATGGCATACAAGAACAGCGACGTCAGACATATGTAGACAATCAGCTATTCGAGTATTGTGTTTCATTTCCAATAGCAGGACTGCAAGTCGAAAAGAGGGCAAGAGGGTCGTCCGCCCACGCTCTCCAAATCAGCGGAGCGCGCAAGAGAAAAATCCTCAAAGGGGAGATCTCTCTTGCAGTGCTGATAAGAGAAATAAACAAGTGAACAAAAAAAGATATTTTAATGCTAGATCTTTTGATGAAAAATGAACGGTCAGATGGGAGAAGGATGCAATGAGAACTGCCGAGCAGTGCAGGGGATCTGGCGGTGTCGTTCAGAAGATAATGGATTCTGCGTCATCATTATTTTACGAGTGATGCATGATCTTTGGCTGTGGGCTATTGCTGGTGGTCCCACTCTCCAGAGATTTTTTTTTTCGGTGCGTACATAAAAATATTTTTAGAATATGATTATTGAATATTATTTTGATATTTTTTACAAATATTTCAAGTATTAATTTATTTATATTTGAATTATTTTTGAAAAAACTTCCATGAAAAATCACATGATCTAATCCGAAAATCGAATGGCAGACAAAAAAAGTTCCGTTGCAGGCATTAAGAGGAATACTTCGTCGGACGAGAGCCGGGTCGAATAGTCTTAATGTTCAGGTGAGTGATAGTCTTATAGATAGGTGAGCTCATTTTTGCGGAACCTCCACGGCCAAGTCTCTGCCTTAATTAATTTGAAATTTAGGATCTCTATTTATTAAAAATTATTTTAGTTCAAATTCAATTTGATACCGTTACGCTATTTCTTCATTGGCTCCTTTTCTTACTTTTATTTCCTGTTTATATATATATATATATATATATATATATATATATATATATATATATATATATATATATATATATATATATATATATATATATATATATATATATAATAATAACCCGACAAGTTATAATCGGTAAAATAATAGTCCCCTCCATAGAAGAGTAAAAATAATCAACCCATCCCCGAGAACAATATGACCCCGATATTCCTCACTGGAATATCATGTACTACAAGCGATAGATGCACTTGCCTCCTTTCGTTAAAACTCGATTTCAACTTTTTTATAGATAATAAATCTGCGCGCCCCATCCTTAAAAATAACTCATTCGCTTTTCCTTATTAAATAAACCTGTTGGGCACCGCAAGTTTTAACCATCAATTCTGTGACAACAAAGCTGCTATATATATCTCGAAAAATTCGGTATTTCATGAGAGAACAAAGCACATCGAAGTTAACTGCCATTTCATTAGAGAAGAGATCTTGAAAAAACAGATTTGCACTGCATTTGTTACTTCAAACAACGAGTTGACAGATATCTTCACCAATCCTGTATCCGCTTTCATTTTTCACATTTGCGTCAAGCTGTACATGATTGATATATATGCTTCAGCTTGAGGGGGAGTGTCGCAGTATGAAGACCGAGCGGTTTGGAGACCAGGCGGTCTGGCAGTTTATCTCTAGCAGCTTGATAGCCAGACGGTCTGGCGGCTTCTCTCCAGCGGCTAAGTAGTCGGGCGGTCTAGCATTCTCCTCTGTTGCAGTATGGAGACCAGACGGTCTGGTAACTTGACTTTAGCAGTTTGGAGACTGGGCGATCTGGCGGCTTCTCTCCAGCGGCTTGTCGTTATGGTCGAGCGGTTAACCTTCTCGTCTAACCGCACGACCAGTATGGTCTGGTTTTGTCTAGCCGCTAGTCACCGTAAATGTATTTAGTCCCACATTGCTTATTTGTAATCTCTCTCTTCACCTTTATTCCATAAAAAGGAGGTTATACCTTTGTAATAAATACAATTTTTGGAAATAAAAACTCTGTTATTGTCCAATTTTGGTTTCTCTTTTTTTATTCGAACAAAGCTAACCTTGGGTCATCCCATGACCTCTACTCGTAACTCAAGTCCTAACCATAATCCAAGGGCTCTACAAGTGAGGGGGATGTTACAATATGTACACTTATGAAAGTTTATTTTGTTAAGCGCACCCTCGTGATGCCTCTAGTGAGTGGGCAGTGCTGCGGAGGCAGTTCAGCTATATCGGGCCATGCTCTGGTAGCCACACAACTGGGAAGGCCATGCGCCAGCGACTGCACGACAAGAGAAGCAATGCGTTGGCGGCTGCACGGCCGGGTCGGAATCGCGACCGTGCGGTTTAGTTCGTGCGGCCATTTCGAGGTTGTACGACCGAAGCGAGTCATGCGGTAGTGGTCGCACGGCTGAGGAGAACCATGGTGCAAAGGGGAAAATTGTCAACCCACTAAGCACCCCTTCCCGCCCGCCATGCCTCAAAGTCCTGCTAAGAAATTATGTGCAGATTAAAAAGAAATATGGGGTGAGAGGGTCATCTTGCCGAAGATCACGACTTGGAGTGAAATTGCCAAATATCTCCCCATTGAGAATGAAAGAATATCGAGCAGAAGATGCATATGACATAATTAGTGAAATGAAGGAGTCCCAAAACCCCAAACAGGCCAAAGCCCTACCAAGAAATTCTCATTCAACTCGATCATAAGTCTTTAAGAGATCAAACTTGTGCATGAAACAAAAGTCACTAGCACTTTTGGAAGTGCATATGGACCGATCACCCCTGGGTAAAGGGAGTTCCACACTAACCCTCGAGAGTGGAGGCGCAGAATTCTACCGGATTGGGTTCCCCACCCAATAGCGGGGTTCTTAGCATAATGCAGGCATTAAGAGGAATCCTTCGTCGGACGAGAGCCGGGTCGAATAGTCTTAATGTTCAGGTGAGCGATAGTCTTAGAGATAGGTGAGCTCATTTTTGTGGAACCTCCACGGCCAAGTCTCTGCCTTAATTAATTTGAAATTTAGGATCTTTATTTATTAAAAATTATTTTAGTTCAAATTCAATTTGATACCGTTACGCTATTTCTTCATTGGCTCCTTTTTCTTTCTTTTATTTTCTGTTTATATATATATAAACAATAACCCGACAACTTATAATCGGTAAAATAATAGTCCCCTCCAGGGAAGAGTAAAAATAATCAACCCGTCCCCGAGAACAATATGATCCCGATATTCTTCACTATAATATCATGTACTACAAGCGATAGATGCACTTGCCTACTTTCGTTAAAACTCGGTTTCAATTTTTTTATAGATAATAAATCTGCGCGCCCCGTCCTTCAAAAATAACTCACCCGCTTTTCCTTACTAAATAAACCTATAGGGCATCGCGAGTTTTAACCATCATTTCTGCGATAAAAAAGTTGCTATATATATCTCGAAAAATCCGGTATTTCATGAGAGAACAAAGCACATCGAAGTTAACTGTCATTTCATTAGAAAAGAGATCTTGAAAAAACAGATTTGCACTACATTTGTTACTTCAGATAACGAGTTGACAGATATCTTCACCAAGCCTGTATCCGCTTTCTTTTTTCACATTTGCGACAAGCTGTACATGATTGATATATATGCTTCAGCTTGAGGGGGAGTGTTGCAGTATGGAGACCGAGCGGTTTGGAGAACCGGCGGTCTGACAGTATATCTCTAGCAGCTTGATAGCCAGACAGTCTGGTGGCTTCTCTCTAGCGGCTAGGTAGTCGGGCGGTCTAGCATTCTCCTCTGTTGCAGTATGGAGACCGGACGGTCTGGTGACTTCACTTTAGCGGTTTAGAGACGGGCGATCTGGCGTCTTCTCTCCAGCGGCTTGTCGTTATGGTCGGGCGGTTAACCTTCTCGTCTAACCGCGCGACCAGTGTGGTCTGGTTTTGTCTAGGCGCTAGTCACCGTAAATGTATTTAGTCCCACATTGCTTATTTGTAATCCCTCTCTTCACCTTCATTCTATAAAAAAGAGGCTATACCTTTGTAATAAATACAATTTTTGGAAATAAAAACTCTGTTATTGTCCAATTTTGGTTTCTCTTTTTTTATTCGAACAAAGTTAACCTTGGGTCATCCCATGACCTCTACTCGCAACTCAAGTCCTAACCCTAATTCAAGGGGTCTACAAGTGAGGGGGATGTTACAATATACACACTCATGAAAGTTTATTTTGTTAAGCGCACCCTCGTGATGCCTCTAGTGAGTGGGCAGTGCTGCAGAGGCAGTTCGGCTAGAGCGGGCCATGCTCTGGTGGCCACACAGCTGGGAAGGCCATGCGCCGGCGACCGCACAACAAGAGAAGCCATGCATTGGCGGCCGCACGGTCGGGTCGGCATCGCGACCGTGCGGTTTAGTCCGTGCGGCCGTTTCGAGGTTGCACGACCGAAGCGAGTCATGCGGTAGTGGTCGCACGACTGAGGAGAACCATGGTGCAAAGGGGAAAATTGTCAACCCACTAAGCACCCCTTCCCGCTTGCCATGCCTCAAAATCCTGCTAAGAAATTATGTGTAGATTAAAAACAAATATGGTGTGAGAGGGTCATCTTGCCGAAGATCACGACTTGGAGTGAAATTGCCAAATATCTCCCCATTGAGAATGAAAGAATATCGAGCAGAAGATGCATATGACATAATTAGTGAAATGAAGGAGTCCCGAAACCCCAAACAGACCAAAGCCCTACCAAGAAATTCTCATTCAACCCGATCATAAGTCTTTAAGAGATCAAGCTTGTGCGTGAAATAAAAGTCACTAGCACCTTGGGAAGTCAAAAGGAATTGATTAACCTCAAAAGCCACTAAAATGTTGTCTATAATAAGTCACACAAGAATAAAAGCTGATTGATGGGGAGAGATGAGGTAATCCATATACAACTTTAACCAATTAGCAATACACATGGAAGTAATCAGATAAACCACACTGCATAAACAAATAGGCCACATATCAAATTTTGGAATCAAAATATTATCGATAGCGTGAAAATCAGGAGTGGAAACACCATTTTTCAAGAATTCTAAAATCATAGCAGTAACCTAGGCCCCACCGTTGGCCAAATTTTTTGGAAAAAAGATTGGTGGAAGGCTATCCGGATCAGCGGATTTGAGAGGAGACATAAAAAAGAGGGCAGAATGTACCTAAATTGGAGTAAATGGTCGACATAAATCCACATTCATCTCATCTAAATCCACTCTATCCCAACCAAGGATCACATTAGTATTATTAGCGCCCGAAGGGGAGGAAGAGGCAAAGAGCTTTGCAAAGTGTGATGATATCAACCGTTGAATACCACTTGATAGTCAACCTTGTTCCCAGCCCCATCAAGAAGTCATTCAATTGGAGTAGGTAGTGTTCTGGTCCCTACCCTGCAACCAATCCTCCTTGCAATGTTGCGTCCACAACATGTCCTCCTACACATTGTGGTCCTCAAGTGTAGCCTGTAGGAAGGCCTCTCGAGAACACGATGCCGAAGTACGGTGCATCCACAGAATTGCTACAATATCCCTCTATAACTGCTTAATCCACATTAGGATATGCCCAAACCTTCGATGACTCCAACCCACAAGAGAAGAGAGGCAATCCCGCATAGTCCGACCCCAATGGAGGTACGGCTGGGCCCCCGAAATGCGATTACACATAGCCGAGACCAACCTCTATGTTTCTGCAAACTGGCCCTCCATGCTTCAGAAGGGATCGAACAACACACGAGAAGGCGCTGATTGGGCCAACAAAGCAAGTAATATAGGCTGGTGATCCTAGTGCACGGTTTGCAAATGCTCCACCAAGGCCCCAGGAAATTAGTCCATCCATGATGAGAAGCACAAAAGCGATCAAAGTCGAGCACGGAGAGTGAAGGGGGCCATCCGACGATTCGTTTAAGTATACTGATTGCCCGCAAATCCCAAGCCAGTTAGTTGTTAATGCGCCAAAATAGACCAGAACACCTCCAGCTGCCAATGAGGTCGTCGCAATTGACCGTCCTATTCAGATTGAACAAGAAATGCATCGAAGCCCCCAGTAAACACCCAAGGCAATAACGAGGGCGATGTCAGATACCGAAGAAGATCGTATGTACATCGTCGTTGAGAAACAAAGAGGTGACCATAGAAACCAGTAAACCGTCATGAAGCCCCAGAGCCATGTCCAGCACTAGAACATTAATATGATGAGGAGAATAGGATAAGAGGCGGACATCCTTCAAATTTTCCCAAAACAATGGTAATCCTCCACAACTGCCCCGAGCTACAACAGATACTCAATCCAACTACCACAATTTTTTCAAATGATCTGCCTTAACACAAGAAAGTCTAGTCTCTAAAATGAAGACTAGCGAGGGATTATGGGTTCTAAGGAGCTCCGCCATGTGACAAACAATATTGGTACCCCCCCCCCCCCCCCCCCACACCCCATGCACGCACGCACGCAGGCACGCACGCACACATAGTTTCAACATAAGATTTTCATTTATGTATGTTTCTTTCTCAGTGTGAAATTTACATGCCAAATGTATACTTATTGTCGTGATTAGTTTGAGCTTAGGCTTTGGCTCTCTTCATTTGCATGCCAAATAATAGTTAAATAATTCATTTATATTTCCCACTCACAAGAAAATAAAAGTAATAATGATGTGGACAAATTGAGAGAGAGAGGGAATGGGGAGAAAGAGAGAGAGAGTAGTGCTAAATATGGACAGATTAATTAGAAGATGCTAAATGAAGTATTTTTTAAGGCGTATGAATATTTTAAATAAAATCAACAAAGAAATTTTTCACAAATTAGTATTTTCTTGTTGGGAATGAGACCCAGTTTATAAGATTAGGTGTGCACATAACCATACACCCTTGATCTTCACTTCAAAAGTGGTGGGATCATGAGGTTGACCGCACGCGTGATCACCACGCACGATCCCCCGCGTGCCAATCCCATGACGCATAGTTGGTAAACCACCACAAGCCCCGCCTTGTCAGCGGCGGACGGCCGGCCTCCTCTCCGGACGATGGTCGCGCGCCCTCTTACTCCACATCGGCCCTGGCCGCGGCTGAGGGAGCGTCCGCCCGGGCAGCTCCCTCCCTCGGCCGCCGGCTGTGGCCGAGGGAGCGGCTGCCCGGGCCAACCCCTCCGTCGACCACCAGCCGCGTACGAGGGAGCGGCGCCCAGGCCGATCCTTCCCTCAGCTACAGGCCGCGACCAAGGGAGAAGCCGCCCGGGCCACTCCCTCCTTCAACTGCCGGCCGAGGTTGTGGGAGCGGCGCCCAGCCCGCTCCTTCCTTCGGCTGCTGGTACCGACTAAGGGAGCGGCCGCCCATGCCGATCCATCCCTTGGCCGTCGGCCGCGGCCAAGGGAGCGGCTGCTCGGGCCGCCCCCTTCCTCAGCCGCCAGCGCGGCTAATGGAGCGACTGCTTGGGCCGCCCCCTCTCTTGGCCGCCGGCATGGCCAACGGAGCGGCCGCACCGGCCGCTCCTTCCCGGCCTCCGTCGGCAGTCCTCCCCTCATCGGCGGACTCGGCGGCGAGTTCGCCGGCCATCCATGGAGTTCCACCTCTATCGTTCGATCAGTTGGGGATGTTACCGGCCGCCCGATCCACGCGTAACCACCCACTAACCACCAGGTTAGTGGGAAAAATTTAATTAGTAAATTTAATTATTTATTTTGGAGTGCAAATAGCGGTATTAAACGCACCCCTAAACTATAGGAAAATATTAATATTGGGTGGTTACGGTGTGCCGATAACCGCATAACTACCATAACCACCTCCTAGAGCCTATAAAAGGAGCCCAATGCCTCCTCATTTCTCACATTTTCCCTCTGAGACTTTTTCTTCCTCAGGTCAAAGCTCTGTCGAATTCCTCCTATGAGCAGCACCCGAGCCGCACTCAAGCCGCACCCGAGCCACAAGCGAGCCAAGTAAAAGCCGCACAATGAAGCCAAATCTCACAAGTTCTAAATGGCCCCTACAGCTACAAGTCCAAGAGCTCCGCTCCATGTCCAGAATCAGTAAGGCGTTGTGTGAAGCCCACCAACGCGAAGTGCAATTTGTAACAACTCCCGGTGCGATGGCCTGCCGTCCTCCAAGCGACAAATATTCTCTCATCCCAAAACTATAACGAGAGTTGGTCTGTCACCCTCGACTTCATAAACAAACTGTAACCGCTAGGAAATAGTTGAATTTGGCCGGCACAGATCCGGTCATGTGATTTTTTTACCAAGTTGAGGGGTTTTTTCCATATTAAAATTGTGTGTGTACAATCGACCTACTTTATTGACTGTGTGTACCATCAACCGATCTAAGAGCCAAGACAGTCTAGGTTATTCTGGTCCTACTAGGACATGGAGTTAGACCGTAACACTTTGGCGCTATCTGTGGGAACTGAGTTCCCAGCATCCTCAGAAGACTGTAACCCCAACACAGCGATACTCAAGATAAAACTTTCAACCCAACTATTTCTAAGGAGCAGCTTCAATGGCAAAGAGAAGCGCCGTATATCTGAAGCATCCGTACTTAGAAGACGCACTGAACCAGCCCACTCCCATTCACTCGTGGAGGTGCCCCTCGATGTAGGAACTGTTCTCGCCCTAATAACATCATTGGAAGGACGAGTTCGACCGACAGAGGAGCATCAAACTCAGATGCTCGCTCTGCTCGGAAATATGGGAGTTCCTCCGGCTCAGCCGCCTGCACCGACGAATTCCCCACCTCCACTAATCCATGGCCTAGCGATAGAAGCTCCGCAAAGAGATGCGTCAGCAGAACTCTCTGATGTAGCTAGTTCCACTCACCCGATCCTCAGAGTAGATGGAGCAGGTCGTCGCCACCAAATCCTAGAAGAAGAACCCCGCTTATCGCCACCTAAAAAATTCACTCATGAAAAGATACAAGAGGTGATCGCCGAGGAATGCAGACAGGCTGGCTGACGAGATATTCTCCCCCCATCGGCCACTTCACCAAGGCTCCCCACTTGATCCCTCGGTTTTATCTCATAAAATCCCGCATGACTTCAAAATGCCAATCATCGAAACTTTCGACGAGACAGACGACCCATTAGAACACGTAAACCATTTTACTACGATCATGAGGATCTATAATGCGCTAGACCAGCTACTCTACCAAGTCTTCCCAGCCACCCTTAAAGGCCAAGCTCGGACCTGGTTTTACTCTTTGATGGAGGGAACTATCACGAACTTTACGGAATTGACGAGGCGATTCGCTGACCAGTTCATCGCCAACCGAAGAATCATTCAAGACCCTTCACATTTGTCAAGAATTTGATAAAAAGGAGAATCCTTAAAGGAGTTCTTCTGTAAGTTTACCGTAAAAGCTCTCCAGATTCCGAGAGTTGTCTTAGAACTCTTGAGGGGAGTTTTTCTTGGAGGGCTTCACCCCAATAGTTTCTACTCTGCTCTGATAAGAGAAACTGTCCATAGCTACCCAGACCTTATACACCACATGGAAGCACAGATAGCAGCAGATGAAGCCATCGAAGCTCATCGACATCAGCTCGATGGAGTCCAGAAATGCAAAAGGGACAAGGAGCAACCTTCAAAAGTCCAGGAAGGAAGATTCTAGGAAGAGCACTGGAATGGCCAGCAACAACGTGACTTTTAGAGGGACCAGCCACCTCGAGAATACACTCCGTTGAATACTACCCGTACTAATGTACTTTGTGCCATCTAGAATGATATTGCTCTGTATCATCCTAAGCATCCTGCTGTAAACCCTAGAAATGACCAGTCAAAGTATTATGAATTCCATCGAGCAACCGGGCACACCACAGAGGAGTGTGCAAGACTGAAGGATGAAAATGAGTGTCTAGTTCAGCAAGGACTCCTTGGCAGGATCTTACAAGGACATGTATAGGAACAACAAGCTCCCCCTAGGAAAGCAAGAGATCAGCAGAATGCTCAACAAGGAGGAGCCAATGGAAGGAAGATGGTTGGAAACAATGAAACTATCACCGGGTCACCGATTCTCTCTACCCAGATACTGTCAGTAAGCGCCCAGGGAGGCATCCATGAATACAACAGGTGCAAGAAAGACTCTACCATAACCTTTGGGGATGAAGATCTTGGGCGAATCCAGACTCCCCACCAAGACCCTCTCATAATCAGCGCAGAGATCAACGATCTCTGCTACAAAGTTGAGCGGATACTTGACAACAATGTAAGTTCGGTCGATGTCTTATTCTTCTCCACTCTTCAGAACATGAAGCTTTTCAGGCAACATCTCACGCCAGCAGCATGACCTGTGTATAGCTTTGACAACCATCCAGTCCAAGTGCAAGGGATGATAACTCTACCAGCCACCATGGGAGAGTTTCCCAGGCAAGCTACGAGCAAATTCCAGTTCGTCGTGGTGGATTCAAGCTCAGCCTATAATGCGATCTATGCGAGACCCATTCAGTCTATCTTTAAAGTTATTCCACCAGTCCCCCACCGTGCCATGAACTCCCCACCACTGGAGGGACAAGAGTCGTACGTGGAAAACAAGAAGCAGTCGGGATTTGTTATTCTAAGCAAGCCCAGCCAGTAAAAGTTGTAGCCCCGACTATCAGTGACTCTTTATTTTAAACATCCTAAAAAGTATTTTTATCACATTTGAACTATATGGCATACAAGAACAGCGACGTCAGACATATGTAGACAATCAGCTATTCGAGTATTGTGTTTCATTTCCAATAGCGTCTGACTAGTTTCAAGTAAGTTAAGCCGCGAGCGATCCTCGTGCAAAAGGTAAGACTGCGCATCCGGTTTAAATACGAAAGCTATTCACCAAACCTGCATTTACACCAAGACGTCGTCAGGGCTTGCCCACCTCACGACCAGTCTGTGAGCGATCTTCATGCAAAAGGTAAGACTGCGCATGCGGTTTGAATACAAAAGCTATTCATTGAACCCGCCCTTCTACACCAGGACATCGTTATGGCCTACCCCCCTCACAACCAAGCCGCGAGTGATTCTCATGCAAAAGGTAAGACTGCGCATGCAGTTTGAATACAAAAGCTATTCACTGAACCTGCCTTTCTACGCTAGGACGTCGTCAAGGCCTGCCCCCCTCACGACCAAGACACGAACGATCCTCATGAAAATGAAGCCGTGAGCAATCCTCATGGAAATTAAGCAGCGAGCGATCCTCGTGCACACTAGGTTACTAACCAACTACAAACGCAATTACAGCCCGCACAAAGCAACATCACGAGTCAAACAATGCTCAGGGAAAAAATAAGAAAAAGAGAATGCTATCGTAACAACAAAATACAAAGTACATGCACAAACATGCTAGTCAGAACCGTCAAACAATAAAAGATGACATACAATACACCAGACTAGAAAAAGCAAAAGATACAAACACACTAATATAAGGAGACAGCGCCGCTATATATCAGCTGCATCAACATCAGAACTCTTGTCACTAGGGATATCACCAAAGCTAAGGCTGAAAACATCATAACCCAAGCTCCTGCCAACAAGACGAAAAGCCTTCGAGACTCCATGCTTGAGGTCCAGATCTCGAACGTCTTCTATCTGAGGCTCCACCTTTGTCACAACCCGTGTTTTCTCCCCATTTAAGGATATATCAGATAAGGAGAAAACACGCGTCATGATGCCACATCAACAGTGGATAACTACAAATGTTCAGGCGGAAACACATCTAAACATCTTTTAGACAAATTTTTAATTTATTTTAAGGGAAACCAGTTTTGAGTTAAGCAGTCAGTCGTATCCCTTGGCTTAGTGGATCAACTAGTTCACGAGTAAAAATATAGTTATACGCTGCGGAAAATACTTTGATTAAGTTGATTTAACATCCTACGTAAGTATAAACGTCCCCGAAGGACGACTTATATTATGCAAGAATCTAAATTTATATTAAGTATAGGAAATATATTTGCGCTAACTTGAAAATAGTGTTTTAGTTTTGAAAGAGATGACAAGTATGCAATAATAATAATAATATTTTATAAGTTAAAATACCTAACATGCAACCTAGCATAAAGCCTTCCCAGAGAGCAAGTATGAACAGCCACATAAAACAGACATATTTAGCAGCTTAGCAAAGTAATTAACATTTCAAAAGAAAAGCACCAGTGGGCATCAACAACCTAACACGAACCCATTGGAGAGCATGGATGTCTATACCATCAAGAGAACAACCAAAACTACCTTACAACGATGAGAAAGACCTTTTGCAATATAACAGTGCACTAGCAAACTCCCAAAACTTAACTGCTCAACCGGCTACTGACTTGAACTTGAGGCAGTCAAAAGAAGAACACCTCAGCAAGAAAAATAAAGTGGCAAAGGAAATCAATCAAGTAATAAGTGCAAAGTAAGAGATGGGTTTACCAAATTCGAGTACAAAAATGCTGAAGACCACAGCTAGAAAGCCAATTAAATATAAGTACTGTAAAATCTGAAGTAAATGAGTCAATTGAATAAATGCACCTAGTGCAGAACGAATCCATGTTTCGAAAATATCTACAAGGATTAGAATAAGAGCATATATTGATCTAAGAAGCAAACTGAGCATAAACAACTCAGAAAAATGTGAACCATTGACACTTGGCAAAAATATCAGTCGTGCGGAGTCGGTGACTAATTGTCCCAAACCAGGCTCCCAAGCACAAATATCTCAATAACACAGAAGGCCCTGCGGTGGTGGCCACTTGTCCAAACCCAAACCAGCAGTCCTTAGAAACAGAGACCAAACATCTGCCAAGTGCAACGATCCACGAACCAACATCCAGTTTGTGGTCCTTTCACCACTTCCAACTTTCATTGTCGAAGAAACAAAAAAAACCTACCCAAATCCCAAGTTTAGATCTTAAGAGAACTAGAAACCAGTCCTAAACCATCCTAAGGACTAAACCCGCTGAATTAGACAAAAATGGCGAAACAATTTCTAAGTCCCAACAAATTCGGTGAGTATACCCAACAAAACTCAAGCATACTCGACGAATTTTATCTATACTTGACGAATCACTCAACACTTGGCGAAAATTGTGAAATCTTGCGATACTCGACGAACGACACTCAACGTTCATCGAACTGCGTTCGACTAGCCTGCGATACTCGTCGAATATGACTTAACCTAAATTCAGCAATACTCGTCGAATTCCTACCCGATACCCTCCGAACTCCACTTAGGCTACATATCGTAACTCGGCGAAAGTTCCTTAAATAACCCAACGATACTCGACGAATGGACACTCGATACATGTCGAATTTTACTTGTCTCATATTTTTCCTAATTCCTATGGTTTGGCCGAAAATCAATATGTAACCTAGAGGAATCATTTCATGCTTCCTATACTCCTCATATACTGTAAGGGAGGAGGAAAAAGATCAAGTAAAAACAAACAAGCAGGGGGGGTGGGAGGGTGGATAAGATCCACTTGCCTAAAAACTCCGAAGAAATGCCGCCCGCTCGTGCCGCTTCAAGGATCGGCCGTAGAAAGCCCTAACAACGTTTCCTGAAACTTTTGGAGGAGACAGGAGGTCAAAATCTCAAACCCTATCTCACAAAAATTGGGGAAATGGGAAGATCTTACCACGACCGCGAACCGATCGCCGAGAGCTTTTCAAATCTCTACTCAAACATCATAACCGACCGCTAAATCTCCTGAAATCACCGGCTGAAAGCTTCGCTACGTCTGCCGCACGACTCCTTTCGTTTCACAAAACCAGACCATCGGGTAGGGGAAGATGAACAGTAGGGTTCGACTATTATGCTTATATATATATAACAATAATAATAATCAATTTATAATACATTACAATAACTATAAATAATTTCCAAAATATATCTGAAATCCATAACAACTCGTAATTTAATGAAATTTGCACCGTAGATAAATAACGATGCTACGAATCTAAAGGAGAAGTCGAAACTCAAATCCGACAAACCAAACTCGGGCAAACACCTCCCGAAGCCAAAACACAAGCATTCCCAAAAAGGCTCCACCGAGTCACCAAAACAGACCCGACTCGCAATGGAATCTTGCAAACAGGCTAAACTCGGCCACACAAAAAACTCAAAGAGTAAAACCACTCTCTAACCACGGCAAAAGCCAAACATGTGTTAACGTAATGCCCTTACGTCAAAATTTCACCATTACAGGAATAAAAATAAATACCGAAAAATCAGGGGCATTACAGCCACCCCTCCTAAAAAGAAGTTTCGTCTTGAAACTTAACATAAATAAGATCAAATCCCATACAGAATAAAAGAAATCATATTCACATAAAGGAAACACTTACCAAAACATCAGGAGAACAGATGAGTATGAGCCTCCCTCATAGCTGACTCTAACTCCCAAGTCGCGCTTTCCACGTCTTGGTTCTGCCACAAAATTTTAACCATCGGTATTTTCTTCCTCCACAATACCCGATCTTGAGTATCCAAAACACGAACAAGCACTTACACATATGAAAGGTTAGGATCGAACTGGGGCATAGAATCGAGAACTTTCCTGTCGCTTAGAACACACTTCCGCAATTGGCTTACGTGAAAAACATCGTGCACACCAGGAAAACCTACGGGCAAATCCAGCTTATATGCTGCCACAACAATCCGTCAAACAATTTTAAAAGGCCCACGTACCTCGGGTCCAACTTGTGGTTCTTACTAAACCTTTTAACTCCAGACATCGGGGAAACTTTAAGAAACACCATATCCCCTAAAAAAACTCCAAATCTGACCTACGCCGATTGGCGTTCATCTCATATCGTGCTTGAGCTATACGAAGCTTCTCTCGAAAATGCTTTACAGAAACATCCATCTCTTCTAATGCTTCAAGACCCAACAATAGTCTCTCACCAATCTCGACCCAAAACAAAGGAGTTCTACAATGTCTCCCATACAATGCCTCGAACGGGGCCATCTGCAAACTTTCTTGATAACTATTATTATATGCAAATTCCATCAGTCTCAAACGCTCATCCCACACTCCACTGTGGTCCAATATATAACATCTGATCATATCTTCAGCGATCTGATTTATTCTTTCCATTTGACCATTAGTCTGCGGATGATAAGCGGTGGAATACCTCAAATCGATACCCAACCCTTCCTATAAACTCTTCCAAAAGCGAGAGGTAAACCTAGAGTCTCGATCCGATATAATACTGACAGGCAGTCCATGTAACATGATGACTTCATCCAAATATAATTCAGCTATCGTTTTCATGGGATAATCGATTTTAAACGGCACAAAGTAAGCACACTTCGTTAATCTGTCCAAAATAACCCAAAATGAATCGTGTCCACAGGGAGATCTCGACAAACCAGTAATAAAATCCATTAAAATGCGCTCCCACTTCCATCTTGGAATCTCTAAGGGCGTTAACTTGCCTCCAGGCCTACCAAGATCGGCCTTCACTCGCTTGCAAGTAAAACATCCCGATACGTGTTTAGCTATATTACCATTCATTCCATACTTCCAGGCAATCTGCTTCAGATCCTTATACATTTTAGTAGAACCGGGGTGGTAGGAAACACTAGAACCATGTGCCTCCTCACACAACTTAACTCGAATACTTCCAATATTGGGGAAACAAAATCTACAGCAGTACTTCAAAGTACCCGCATCATCCATCGAAAAGTCCGGCAATTCCCCTTTCGCAGTTCTATTATAAAGGTGCATCAATTCAGGATCATCCCTTTGATGTAGTCTCGTTAGTGAAATCCATGGAGGCTCTAATACTTGCAAACTACTTGGCGAGATACAGCTCCACACTGTAATATCCATCAGAAAGAATTCTTCTACCAACAAATCCACAGAAAGATTAAAAATCTTTGATGATTTCCTACTCAGTGCGTCAGCTACCATATTAGCTTTGTCCGGATGATACTGAATCTCAACATCATAGTTTGCAACATACTCCAACCACCTCTGCTGGCGCAAATTCAATTCCTTTTAAGTGAAGGCGTACTTCAAACTCTAATGATCAGTATAAATCTTGCACAAAGTGCCATATAAAAGATGCGTCCATAACTTTACGGCATAAATTACAGCTGCGAATTCTAGATCATGCGTAAGGTAATTCCTTTCATGAGTCTTTAACTGCCTCGACTCATATGCTATTACTTTGCCTTCTTACATTAACACGCAACCAAGTCCAACATGTGATGAGTCCACATACACAACATACTCATTCATTTCAGTAGGCAAGGCCAAAATCAGAGCAGTGCACAATCTCCTCTTCAATTCCAGAAAAGCTTCCTCGTACTTATCGCTCCACATAAAAGTTTTGTTCTTCTGCGTAAGGTTAGTTAATGGCACAGACAACGTAGAGAAACCCTCAACAAACCTTCTATAATATTCTGCTAACCCTAGGAAGCTCCTTATCTCTTTGGGAGTGGCAGGCCTATTCCAATCCATAATAGCAGCTATCTTTTCATGGTCCACAAAAATTCCATCCTTGTTAACTATATGACCCAGAAACGAAACCTGAGGAAGCCAAAACTCGCATTTACTTAGCTTGACATATAACTTATGCTCCCTCAAGGTAGACAAAACTAGGCGCAAGTGCTGGGCATGCCCATCAGCATTGCGAGAGAATATTGGAACATCATCTATGAAAATCACGACGAAACGGTTCAGGAAATCCTTTAATACCCTATTCATCATATCCATGAAAGCAGAGGGAGCATTAGTCATTCCGAAAGACAATACCAAAAACTCAAAATGCCCATGTCGCGAACGGAAAGCAATCTGTGGAATATATGCCTCACGAATCCTCAACTGGTGGTAGCCTAAATGAATATCGATCTTTGAAAACACCGAGCTACCACACAACTGATCAAACAGGTCATCAAACCTTGGTAGGGGATATCTATTCTTAATGGTCATCTTATTCAGTACTCTATAGTCGATGCAAAGCCTCATCAATCCATCCTTTTTCTTTAAAAATAATGCAGGAGCACCCCACAGAGAAGAACTCGACCTAATAAAACCATCCTGTAGCACTCATCCAATTGGGTACGCAACTCCTCCAGCTCACGCGAGGCCATATGGTACAACGCCTTAGCAATAGGACGATTACTCGAATACAAATCTATGACGAACTCCACGTCTAACTTGGGTAGAAGACCAGGAAGATTATTAGGGAACACATCCGGA
Organism: Platanthera guangdongensis; assembly: GCA_039583875.1. Classification (NCBI taxonomy): domain Eukaryota; kingdom Viridiplantae; phylum Streptophyta; class Magnoliopsida; order Asparagales; family Orchidaceae; genus Platanthera; species Platanthera guangdongensis. The sequence goes on along the minus strand of CM077151.1, from coordinate 244,263,938 downwards.
AACTCACGCACAACAACAATCTCCTCAACTCACGACAAACTACAATCGGTCGCCAATACAGAAACCAAACAAGCAAAACATCCGGAATTCGCAAGCTTCTAAGCATGTACCACAAAAATAATTGAAGAAACTTGGCGCGAGAAACCATAAACACTCTTGGGTTGACCGTTGTCCATTTAGAAGTCCAAGCGCTTGACCTTGCACTGGATAATCACATCACACTTGGACAACCAATCCATGCCTAAAATCACATCGAAATCTTTCATGTTTATCATCTTCAAATCATCCACCGCTAGAAAATCGCCAAACAGAATCAGACAACTCTAAATGTCTTGGTATAATACAACAGAATCACCAGAAGGAAACTTGACACTAAACGCGTCACCAACAAGATCAAGGGTCAAACCGTGACTCTCAAAAAAATCCTTAGCCACGAATGAGTGGGTAGCACCGGAATCGAACAAAACACGCGCCAAGCGGTTCTTTACCTTAAACTTCCTATATAAAATCGTATACGCAACTAAGGAAATGTACGTCGAACTACAACTACAAATTGAAAACAAGGTACAAGTTACGATCTAACCTGAAATAGCTTGCGAAGACGTCAGAGCTTCCTCCAACGATACCACGTTCAGCTTGCCCTTCCCCTTGTCCAAAAGCTACCGCGGTGAAAAATCCTGAAGTGGAACTGGTTGCAATGGGGGATGATCCTGCTGGCAATTCGACTTAACATGTCCCTTGTGCCCACACTAGAAGCAGGTCATGTCCTTAAGCCAATAACGGGCAACATCGTGCCTCTTCCGCTTACATGCATAACAAATCAAATCTCCTCTAGGAGCACCCTGAACCGCATGCACCTGCTCTTCCTTCTGGGCCCCTAATCTTTGGTAACACCTTTCAAATGGATGGCCTGACCGGCCACAGAAACTGTATATCTCTTTGCTTCTTTTCCCTTAAGTGGTGTCGGATTCTTGGGAACTCTTACCCTCATCCGTCTTCCTCTTATTCTTTCTCATTTACTGACTTCGACTCTTGGTGTTATCAATCGCCTCAACCTTCAAAGCAGCCTCCACAACCTCAACATAGTTTTTAGATCCATAAGAACTAGCTAACTGTTGGATGTCATTCCTAAGACCACCCATAAATCATTTAACTCAGATAGACTCTGAAGATACCATGTTTGGGGACCTCATACTTGGTAACAGTAAGCTATCTTTGCTTTAAATACAGAAAATCGTTCATCAGGCGGTCTCTCTCGACTGATGGCAGAAACTTCTTTAACAACAACTCCTTGAAGGATTCCCATGAACATCCATCCTTAAGATTCTCCTTCTCTCTCAGCCAACAAGTCTTAGCAAGTCCTTTGAGTTGATACGCAACGATCATCACCCTCTAGTCCGTTGAAATTCCTGAGTAAGAAAACATCTCCTCGATGGCTATTATCCAATCATCCAAGGCCATAAAATCTTCCCTAACATCATAAGTAGGGGGTCCTATTCTCTGGAAATACGAGATAAACATCATCTCTGGTGGCAACAACACTGGGGGCACTAGAGGAGTAGGGGGAATAGGAACAGCCTGACCCACAGCCGGGTCCTGCACTTGCGACAACTGTCCCGACACAACCGATAACAATGCTTGGATCTGCGAATGCATCTCCACCATCTGTCTGGATAAAGTGTCATTACTCTACCGCAGACTTTCAATCATCGCTTCGCTCTATGCACCTGAAGACTCGCCCCCCGACTGGGGAGTCGATCAAGTCACCACACGCTTAGGTTCCATTTTAAAAAAATAACGAATACTAATCAAAACCTAGCCCAACCGCTAGCACCAAAAACATAGTCCATACAAAATATACATAAGTACTTGCTAAAGCACCCAACTTGCTATGGGATTTCAATCATGATGTCATGCCTAAACTTAGGATGATAAACTGTCATCCTACTAACTCATGTGCCTAAACCATGAATGCATGAATTTCTTATTCTGTTTGACTCAAAACCATGTATATACATGTGTCATCATGTAAATTTTTAGCTTGACACGTGTGCATATACAATATTATGTCATGCATGTTGTGCTATGCAATCTAAAAAGGCCTTAATGCATGTTATAAGCGGCGTACACATGAAATGTTATGCATTCCATACTACATAACATAGCATGCAACAGAGAAAGAAAACGTGCTAATGGGCACCCATGTGATGATGGTTATGCCTCCCATACTACATAACTGTCACATGTTGCCCCCTATGGTGGATCCATATACAAACACATATTTTTGCTTCCCATACTACATAATATGCTTGTATACTTCTTATCATGTCATGAGAGTAGTTTTTATGCTTCAGCCAAGGCATACTGATGACGCATCGATATGTGTATGAATTTAAACTAGACAACTAACACTAACTAGAGACGGTTGCTCGACTAATTGTCAAACAACCCATCCCTCTGATACCAACTATCACAACCCGCATTTTCTCCACATTAAAGGATATATCAGATTAAGGAGAAAACACTCGTCATGATGCCATGTCAGCAGGGGATAACTGCAGATATTCAGGCGAGACCACAACTAAACACCTTTTAGATTAAGTTATAATTTATTTTAAGGGAAACCAGTTTTGAGTTAAGCGGTCAGCCGTATCCTTCGGCTTAGTGGATCAACTAGTCCACAAGTAAAAATATAGTTATAAGCTGCAAAAAAATACTTTGATTAAGTTGATTTAACATCCTACATGAGTATAAACGTCCCCGAAAGACGATTCATGCTATGAAAGACTCTAAATTTATATTAAGTATAAGAAATATCTTTGCGCTAACTAGAAAATAGTGTTTTAGTTTTGAAAGAGATGTAAAGTATGCAATACTAATAATAATATTTTTGTAATTTAAAATACCTAACATGCAACCTAGCATAAAGCCTTCCTAGAGAGTAAGTATAAACATCCACATAAAATAGGCATACTTAGCAGCTTATCAAAGTAATTAACATTTCAAAATAAAATCACAGAGGGCGTCAACAACCTGACGCGAACCCACTGGTGAGCATGTATGTCTATGCTATCAAGAGAATAACCAAAACTACCTCATAATGGTGAGGAAGACCTCTACAACACAGCAGTCCACTAGCAAACTCCCAAAACTTTTTCGCTCAGCCGGCTACTGTCTTGAACCTGAGGCATTCAAAATAAGAACACCTCAGCAAGAAAAATACAAGTGGCAAAGGAAATCAATCAGGTAATAAGTGCAAAGGAAGAGATGGGTTTACCAAACCTGAGTACAAAAATGCTGAAGAGCACAGCTAAAAAATCCAATTAAGTAAATATAAGTACAGTAAAATCTGAAGTAAATAAGTCAATTGAATAAATGCACCAAGTGCAGGAATGAAGCCATGCTTTGATAATATCTGCAAGGATTAACATAAGAGCATAGATTGATCTACGAAGCAAACTGAGCATAAACAGCTTGGAAAAACGTCAACCATTGACACTTGGTAAAAAATATCAGCCGGGTAGAGTCGGTGACCAATTGTCCCAAATCAGGCTCCCAAGCCCAAATGTCTCAAAAACATAGAAGGCCCTGCGGTGGTGGCCACTTGTCCAAACCCAAACCAGCAGTCCTTTGAAACAGAGACCAAACATCCACCAAGTGCAATGATCCATGAACTGACGTCCAGTTGGTGGTCCTTTATCCACTGCAAACCTTCATAGTCGAAGAAACATCAAAACCTACCCAAATCCTAAGTTTAGATATTAATAGAACTAGAAACTAGTCCTAAAACCATCTTAAGGTCTAAACCCGCCGAATTAGATAAAAATGGCAAAAACATTTCTAAGTTCCAGCAAATTCGGCGAGTATACCAGAAGAAACTCAAGCATACTTGACGAATTTTATCGATACTAGACGAATCTCTCAACACTCGGCGAAAATTGCGAAATCTGGCGATACTCGACGAATTTTATCGATATTCGACGAACGACACTCGACGTTCGTCGAACTGCGTTCGACTAACCTGCGATACTCGCCGAATATGACTTAACCTAAATTCAGCGATACTCGCCAAAATCCTACCCGATATCCGCGAATTCTACTTAGGCTACATATCGTAACTCGGGGAAAGTTCCTTACCTAACCCAATGATACTCAATGAATGGACACTCGATACACGCTGAATTTTACTTGTCTCATATTTTTCCTAATTTCTATGGTTTGGCCGAAAATCAAGATCTAATCTAGAGAAATCCTTTCATGTTTCCTATACTACTCCTATTCTCTAAGGAATGAAGAAAAAGATCAAGTAAAAACGAACAAGCAAGGGGGGATCCACTTGCCTCAAAACTCCAGAGAAATGCCGCCCGCTCGCACCGCTTCAAGGATCAGTCGTAGAAAGCCCTAAGCAATTTTTCCTGAAACTTTTGGAGGAGAAAGGAGGCAAAATCTCAAACCCTAACTCACAAAAATCGGGGAAATGGGAAGATCTTACCATGATTGTGAAGCTCTCGCTGAGAGCTTTCCAAATCTCTACTTAAACGTCAAAACAGGCCAGTAAATCTGTCGAAATCACCGGCCGAAAGCTCCGCTCCGTCCGCCGCACGACTCCTTCCGTTTCGCGAAACCAGACCGTCGGGTAGGGGAAGATGAACAATAGGGTTCGACTATTACGTATATATATATATATATATATATATATATATATATATATATATATATATATATATATATATATATATATATATATGTTGGGTATTTTATCCATAATAACCCAGATTTGTATGAAGTCACCCTCAAAATAAGATGAATTAAGTTTGTATTTGATGCCCTTAAAAGTTGAGTGCTTGCAGGTTATAATTGCCAAGTGTAGACCAATGTCAGTTTACAATGGGTCACCAAACACAGGACCATACTATGTAATCCCTAATTGTATGATCCATGGTGTTGACTCATGTGTAACCTCTCTATTGGGACACACTTAAATTTCAAGCACTAAAGCTATGGGAGAAAGGCTGGCTGCTGGTTTCTTAGAATAAAATCACTTTTCAGTTAACAGAATTTTTCTAAGACTTTTTCTCGAGAAAGCCGAGTGTAATTCTCGAGAAAGTCATGCATTACTCGAGTAGGTCTTAACTTTTTCAAATAACCTTAAAATTAAGCTCAGAATTTTTCTACGTCTTCTTCTCGAGAAATCCAAAGACATTTCTCGAGATGTCCATGGTTAGTTCTCGAGAACCAGATGTTCTTACTCGAAATATAGAAAACTTTTCTCGAGGTGCATTTTTGTTCTCGAGTAACAAAAATATTTTTCTCGAGTAAGTCTATCCATTCTCTAGAAACCAGAACTTATCTTCTATATTTTCCTCAAGTGTTTCTTCTCGAGAATCTTATATCCTTTCTCGAGAAACAGAACTCGTACTCGAGTAATTCTTATTTCTTTAGAGAAATAGAGTTCTGAATCTAAATTTCGCTAAGTGTTTGATGGGTTTTGATTTCAAATGTACTTAACTCTTGATTGGTCCACGTGGATTGTAATTAATGAAAACATACCGTTATGTAAGACCTATAAAAGGTCATGTCAGAATCGACAAACCCTAAGAAGAAGAATTTTACAGAATTCTGAATCATTTTTCAAGTTTCTAAATCGAGAAGCGCCATCGCCGACTAGACGTGTTCTTCATCATCAAACTTCTCGATCCAGAAATTCAGACAAGAAGGATTCAACCGATCAAGCTTTTCAACATCTACAAATCTTCTCCTTGATCGTGGTGATCCTACATTCTCAGATCAAAGTGTTCTCAGATTTCTTCCTCGACTTTCCTGATAGAGCTTTGCAATTTTTCAAGAAGCAAGAGTCCGAGAATCAGTCAGATCTATGAAGACAAGTTTGTATATTTCATTGTAAATTCATTTAATTCTTGTTGGAGTTATTCTCCGAGATTGTAGGAGTTATTCTCTGTGTTGTTGTAGGAGTGGTTTTACTCCGAGTTGTAGGAACATTGTTCTGAGTTTTAGGATTGTTTTCCAATACGAGATAATAGTGAAGTAGTCGAGTCTAGCGTGGTGCTAAATTGATCAGGTGGAGAGTGGATGTACCCAAGATTGGGGAACCACTATAATCTTTATTGTTGTATTTGGATTGCTTATTTATTTTCTGGGCATCTCTCGTATAATTGTTTTTACGCAAAAAGATGCAGAACTCACCTATTTACCCCCCTCTAGGTGATTTAGGTAGACAACTAGACACTTTCAATTGCTATCAGAGCGAGGTTCTTCATCAAAAGGTTTACACCTTGAATAGATCTTCTCCTAGTTATCTTAAAAGTGCATAAGCATGGACAGAGTCAAGGATTTTGCTAAGCTCCCCGTATGCACTAAGGCAAACTTCCACATGTGGAAAGAAAGGGTGAAGTTCTTCATGGAAGCAGTGGATCCAAGTATTTTTCATGATAGTGGAAGAAGGCCCCTACATACCTATGATGGCCTCCACTATTGATTCCTTAAAGAAAGTGCCAAAGAAGCTGATGAATCTAGATAAAGATGAGATTGCACTTTTATCTCTAAATAAGAAGGCTAAAAATATCATCGCAAGTGCAGTCGATGATTTGATGCTACAAAATCTCATTCATTGCCAATTTGCCAAAGAGATGTGGAAGTCACTGATCATGTTGATGGAGGGCACCAAAGAAGTAAGGGATGATAAAAGATCCCTTTTGAACCAGAAGTATGAGGCCTTCAGGCAAGGCCCCAAAGACACTATAGCAGACACTTATGAAAATTTCTTCAAGATCGTCAATGGCTTGAGGAACTATGGTCGAGTCTTCACTAACGGAGAATTAAACGATAAGCCCCTAAGATATTGAACAAATGAATGGGACAACAAAATATGTGCCATAAGGGAGTTTGGAAAGCTGCCTGAGACTGATCCTCGGAACCTCTTCAGGAAGTTGATGTCATATGTGCTTCAAATAAATACAAGGAAAGCTGAATAAGAGGGAAGCAGATCCTCATCGAAGGACAAGTCTATCACACTAAAGGTAGACAGCTCAGGGAAAGTTAAAGCTGTGTCTCCTACTCCTGCACAGGAAGAAAGTGACGAAGAAGTCTCGGAGCTGAGTACCTCAGGCTCAGAACAATTAGATGGAGAGTTCTCCTACTCTCTGGACAGTTCAAAAAGTTCCTGAGTAAGAAGAAGCAATGGAAAGACAAAGACTTTTCCTCCAGAAGATCACGTCACGATGGTGATCGTCATAAGAAAGACTCAAGTAGACACGACAGGTATAACTCCAAACCGAACAAACATATTTCATATGATATTGTTTGTTACTGTTGTAATAATACAAGGCACATAATTGTTGATTACCCGCGCAAGAAGAAAGAGGGTGGAAGAAGAGAAGAAAAGAAGTCTTCTTATAAAAAAAAGAAATCTGAAAGAAGCCTAGTAGCCATGAAGGCCAAGACTCTCAGTGACACTGACTCATCTGAGTCAAGTGAGGAAGAGGAAGCCTACTTTGGGATGATGACACAGACAGACGAGGAAGAAGAACCTCAGTACACTGGGAAGGTAAATTCTCAAATCCCTCTCTTAGAATCTGATACTTCGGACCATGATCACGAGGACTACTCTTCTAATGACGAGTCTGAACTCATGACTTAATACAAGGAATTAATCAAGGCTTACGACAAATGTCAAAGAGTCGTGAGAACTCAAGCCAAAGAGATCAAATCTCTTAAGGATGAGGAGAGCACTCTGAGGGAGGATGTCGCAAGGATGGACTCACTCAAAAAGGAATTCCATGTCGCAATTGAAGAATACAATAAAGCTCTCGAGCACCTAAACCTGATAGAGAAAATCATCGAGAAATTGGAAGAATAACTTGCCGCTGAAAAGAAACTGGTTGAAAGTTTCTCCAAGCCCAAGACAGTCCTTCCATTTATCGCTGAATTCTCTGCTCAGGCTAAAAGAGCTGGCTTAGGCCATCAGGCTGCTCCTAGTAAATCTTCTAGGAGGTATAAAGCCCAAAGAAGAAATAAGACCGCTAAGAAAGCTTTAGCCAAGGAGAAGGGGAAAGCTCATTTAGATCAAACTTCGTTTAAGAAGGTGATCTTACCAACAAACGAGTTTGATTTTGATTCATCCTACGGTCATTTTTCCAGGCCTACTCATGTAGAGCCTAAGTCATAGTACCAAGGATGGACCCATCCCTGAAACTTTGGTGAAAGTGTACTCAATGCACCTTATGAGGAAATACAAATGAAATATTATGGTCCATTCGTTCATGGTCAAAATATTAAGAAGGAACGTAAGGCCAAGCCAGTTGTACCCAAGGAAAAGGAGGTGAAAAATGCTCATGAGTTCCATCATCATGAGGCTTCTACCTCCAGATCAGCCTCCCCTGCAATATCATACATTCAAAAGGTCAAGCAGGAGACTTGGAAAAGGTACAACAGGTTTGACTGTTGGTGTTGCGGCAAAGTTGGTAAAATTGCTGTAGATTGATGGTTTAATCCCAGAAGTTTTAAAACTCCACTAGTTAATCATACGAGGCAGACCACTCGTAATGTTAACACTCCTAGGGGGAGAATGCTGACAAATAACCAAGGACCTAAACATGTTTGGGTTCCTAAGGTAAACTGATTTTATTTTTGCAAGTATGTCCAAAGGCCAAAAAATCGCCTATCTGGTATTTGGACAGTGGATGCTCTCGATACATGACCGGGACAAAAAGCCTTCTTCAGAAGTATTCTCTAGTTGTGAATGGGCCAAAGGTTATCTTTAGAGGTTCTAATAAGGGGAATCACAAGAGGCTACGGTATGATCACTAACGGTAGTGTATCCTTCTCAAATGTGGCCTATGTTGAAGGATTAGAACATAATATTATAAGCATAAGCCAGCTCTATGATAAAGGATACATAATAGAATTTCATGCAGGCAACTGCTTGATAAAATCGATAGATAAATTAGAAACGATTCTATATGACACTCGTAGTAGAAATATATTTTGTTTAAATTTTTTTTCATAGACTCTTCTACACCAGTATGCTTTTTGACAAAAGATAGTGCGTCTCTTGATGACTAATGACACAAGAGATTAGCACATATAAATTACAAAACTATTAAGAAATTATTTTCCCTTAATTCAGTACGTGATGCACACAACATCAAGTGCGTTAAAGATAGACCTTATCATGCATGCATAAAAGGAAAAAAACAAGGGCTACCTTTAAAAGCATTATTGGCAAAAATTCTAATAGATGTTTACACCTACTTCATATGGACTTGTTCGGTCCCCTGTAAATTAGAAGTTTGGGAGGTAAGGATTATACATTAGTTATTGTAGATGGCTACTCTCATTTTGCATGGGTGTTATTTCTAAAACACAAGTCTGATACTTTTGATATTATCACTAATTTTGTCAGGAAGATCCAGAATGAATACAACTGTTCAGTTGTCAAAATCAAAAGTAACAATGGAACAGAGTTCAAATCTGGGGCCATGACAGAATTTTATGAAAGTCTAGGTATCTTTCATGAGTTTTCCTCACCTCGTACTCCTCAATAGAACGGAGTCGCTGAGATAAGGAATAGAACACTCATAGAGGCCTGTAGAACCATGTTGAGTGATACCTCACTACCAGAATTCTTCTGGGCTGAAGCCATCAACACTGCTTGTCACGTGTAAAACAGAGCACTCATAAATAAGAAATATGATAAAACACCTTATGAACTACTAAAGGGCAGGAAACTGACTATTTCATATTTTAGAATCTTTGTTAATAAATGCTTTGTACTTAACAATGTGAAGTGTCACACAACTAAATTCAGTGAAAATAGTTTTGAAGGTATTTTCGTAGGATATAGTAGCCATAGTAAGGCATATAGGATTTTTAACAAGAAAACCCTGGTCGTAGAATAATCTATTAATGTTGTATTTGATGAGATGAGGTTACTACAAAGCAGCTCTTTTAGTGTGTTTGTTGAAGATGCAACCTCAAGAGTAAAGGAATTAAGCTTGGATGAGCCAGTTAAAAAAGGTCAAGAGTTTATCAAGATCACCACTCCAACCCCAATTGGAGAGGTTGATCACCATGATGAAGATGTCATTCAAGCTGATGAAGTCACTCCAGTGATAGAGGAGGCTCGAGATGCAAGTACTTTAGAGCTCAGAAACTTGAAGGATCACCCAATTGTTCAAATCATAGGAGACCCTCATGATGGTGTCAGAACTCGTAGAGGTACAACTAATGAGAATTCGTATTTGAGTTTTCTCTCACAGGTTGAACTAAAGAAGTTTGAGGAAGCAAAAAAGGATGCATCTTGGATAACGACAATGGAAGAAGAACTAAATCAGTTCAAACGCTGTCAAGTCTGGAAGCTTGTGCCAAAACCCAAAGGAAAGAATGTGATTGGAATAAAGTGAGTCTTCCGAAACAAGATGGACGAAGATGGAACCATAATCAAGAACAAAGCCAAACTCATCGCCAAAGGGTACATACAAGAAGAATGGATCGACTTCGATCAGACATATACTCCAGTGTCAACACTGGAGGCAATCAGGTTGTTCCTCGCATATGATGCACTCAAAGGGTTCACTATCTACCAAATGGACGTGAAGTCAGCCTTCCTTAATGGTGACATAAAGGAAGAAGTATATGTGGAACAACATCCATGTTTTGATAATCCTGCACATCCTGAATTTGTTTATTTATTATTTAAAGTGCTATATGGTTTGAAAAAAGCTCCACGAACTTTGTATTAAACGATGTCTAACTTTCTTCTTGAGAACAAGTTCACAAGGTGAAAGATAAACAAGACATTATTTCTTAGGGAAGTAAAAGGAAAGATTTTGCTAGTACAAATCTATGTCGATGACATCATTTTTTAGTTCTACACACGCCAACCTTTGCAAAAAGTTTTCCAAACTTATGCAATGGAAGTTTTAAATGAGCAGTATGGTAGAGATGAAATATTTATTAGGACTTCAGGTGAAATAATCTGAGGATGGAATTTTCATCTCTTAGATAAAGTTCACCAAAGAGTTGATTAAGAAATTCGGAATGGAGAATACAACATCTATGAGGACTCCAATGGGTTCAACTATTTCTCTGGATAAGGATGAGAAAGGGGAACCTTTTGATGAAACCATGTATAGAAGCATAATTGGATCCTTGCTCTACCTTACTGCTAGTAGGCCAGACATCATATTTTCAACAAGTGTGTGTGCTAGATATTAGGTGAACTCTAAGAAATCTCATTGTACTGCTGTAAAGCATATTTTGGGATAACTTTAGGGCACACCAAATCTTGGCATATGGTACCCAAGAAGTAATGATAGTGAGCTAATTGAATTTTCAGATGCAGATTTTGCAGGTAGTAAAGATGATAGAAAGAGCACTTCCAAGATTTGCTAATTCCTTGGAAGGAGACTCATCTCATGGAGCAACAAGAAGCAAAATTATGTCGCAATCTCAACGGCCGAGTCAGAATATATTTCTGTCAGCAACTGTTGTGCATAATTACTTTGGATCAAGAATCAACTTGAAGACTATAACTTGAAGGTCAAAAACATCCCATTATTTTGTGACTCCTTCAGTGCAATTGTAATATCCAACAACCAAGGCTCTCACAGACAGACAAAACACATAGAGTTGAGGTACCATTTCATCAGGGAGCATGTAGAGCATGGAGACATCAATCTCCAGTATGTTCCAACTGACATGCAGGTTGCAGACATATTCACGAAGACACTGAACGAGACCAAGTTCTCGCTCTTCAAAATAGAACTTGACATGCTCAATAAGGAATATTGAAGAAAAGGGGCCTCACAGCAAAGTTCAAGAATCAGATTACCCTTCAAAATTAAGAAAATTCTATGTCAGGACTTCACTTCTCGAGAACAACTTCATTACTCGAGTATATAGTTTACTCTCGAAAACATCAGGAAAATAAAGGGCCCAAGGTAATCTGGGTCAAGAACCACTAATTTTTTCCTTTGTGGGTAAAGAGCTATCCAGCTTTCAATCAACAATGGTATCTGTACAGTGGATGCTCCAAGCATATGCCTGGCAGCAAGGATAACCTAAATAATTACAAGTCCAAGCTGGGACCAAAGGTGATCTTTGGTGATTCAAATTGTGGCCAGACTGAAGGCTTTAGAGAAGTTAAGATTTGAGCAGTTACTTTCAAAAAGGTTGCATATTTAAGTGGACTGAAACATAACCTCATATCCATAAGTCAACTATGTGATGAAGGTTATCAGGTATCTTTTAACTCAAACTCTTATATTATGTCTACTAAAGAAAACCAAAATTTTTTAAGTGGAAATAGACAAGACAACATATATGTAGTTAATTTTCAATCTACAACATCAGATATTTGTTTATTTAATCTTGTTAGCAATCAGAATGATTTATGACATAAAAGCTTAGGTCATGTTAATCTGAAAAACATTGCTAGGTTATCTAAAGACAACCTTGTTAGAGGATTGCCTTCTGGTCCCTACAAGAAGGAAGGCCTCTATAAGGCTTGTCAATTAGGCAAGCAAACTAAATCTAGCTTTAAATCAGTTAATAAGAGTGATTCACCTAGGATATTGTACTTGCTACACATGGACCTTTTTGGCATATTGTTGTACAAAGCCTAGGACGGAAATCTCATACTCTAGTTATTGTAGTTGACTTCTCAAGATTCACTTGGGTGTTCTTTCTGAGATCTAAGTCAGATACATTCAAGGTTCTTATAGATTCTCTCAAGACCATATAGATTGAGTACTCTACTCAAGTTGCATTGATTAGAAGTGAAAATGGTACTGAGTTTGAGTCTCTTCTTATGCAAGAGTTCTGTGAGAAGGAAGGTATCAGGCATTGCTTCTCAGCTCCTAGAGCTCCTCAACAAAATAGGGTAGCTGAAAGGAAAAATAGAACCCTAATTAAAGCTACAGGTACATTACTTGCAGATGCTTACATGCTCCTATTCTTTTGGGTAGAGGCTATGAGCACAATAAACTATGTACTGAACAGAAGCTTAATACATAAACTTAAGAATAAGAACTCCTATGAATTGCTTAAAAGGAAGAAACCTAAAATCATCTATTTTAAAATATTTGGTTGCATATGCTATATTCATAACAATGACAAGAAATATATTAGAAAGTTTGAAGCTAAGGCTGTAGAGGGAATTTTTCTAGGATATTCCCAAGTCAGCAAAGCTTACAGGGTGTTTAATAAATCTACTTTAAAAATTGAGGAATCTGTTCATGTAACTTTTGATGAAGCTAACATGTCTTATAAGGAGAAAGAAATTTCTACCAACAGCACTTTGCAGGTACCTCACTTGTGTGAGAGATATGGATGATCTAAGCCTCACCCAAGAGGTTTCAATACGTCCTTCTCCACAAGTTGAAGAAGAAAGTGAAGAAGAAAGTTTAGAAGTGGATGAACCCTATCCAACAGCTAATGAAATTCCACAAGAGGAATTTATTCCCCAAGCTGTTGCCCAACCAGCTCCTCCCACTGATTTTGTCATACTTAGAGATCATCCTAGATCTCAAGTGATTGGAGACATTTCAGCTGGTGTGCAAACAAGACATCAACTCAACCCTAACTTGATGTTTGCATGTTTCCTCTCTCAACTTGAGCCCCAATCCATTAAAGATGCTGAGCAAGATCCCTACTGGATCATTGCAATGCAAGAGGAGCTCAATCAATTTGAGAGATGTAGGGTTTGGGATTTGGTTCCTAGACCAAAAGACTATCCAGCCATTGGAACCAAATGGGTGTTTAGAAATAAGTTGGATGCAGAAGGAAACATTATGAGGAACAAGGCAAGGCTAGTGGATCAAGGCTATATACAAGAGGAAGGCATTGACTATGATCAGACTTTTGCTCCTGTTGCAAGGCTTGAGGCTATAAGAATCTTCCTTGCATATGCTGCATTCAAAAAGTTCAAAGTCTACCAAATGGATGTCAAAAGTGCATTTCTGAATGGAGAACTCAAAGAAGAAGTATATGTGGAGCAACCAACAAGTTTTTTCTTCCCAACATATCCCTCTTATGTCTTTAGATTGCATAAAGCTCTCTATGATTAAAAGCAAGCTCCAAGAGCTTGGTATGAGACCTTAACCAGCTTCTTGTTAGAGCATAAATTTTCTAGAGGCATTGTAGATAGGACTCTTTTTATTAAGCATCATAAAGATAAAATCTTATTAGTACAAATTTATGTAGATGATATTATCTTTGACTCAACTGATCCCAAACTATGCAAAAGGTTCTCTGACCTTATGCATTCAAAGTTTGAGATGAGTAGCATGAGTGAACTTTCATATTTCCTTGGTCTCCAAGTGAAGAAATCATCAAATGGTATCTTCATCTCCCAATCTAAATATACTAAGGAGCTTATTAAAAGATTTTGGATGTGTGATGCCTCAGTAATGAAGACACTCATGGCTGCAAATGCTGTGATAGATTCTGATGAGCATGGAAAATCTATTGATTTGAAGTTGTATAGGTCTATTGTTGTGTCTCTATTATTTCTCACAGCAAGTAGGCCAGAAATCATGTTTGCTACATGCATTTATGCTATGTTCCAAGTGAACCCTAAAGAATCTCACTATATTTTGCTAAAAAGGATTTTGAGATATATAAAGGGTTGTCCAAATCTAGGACTTCTATATCCATCAAAGTCAGAATTTGACTTAACTGGATTTTCAGATGCTGACTATGCTGGATGTAGAGTGGACAGAAAAAGCACAACAGGAACATGCCAGTTCCTTGGTGATAGGCTAGTGTCTCGGTTCTGTAAAAAGCAAACCTCTGTGTCCACATCAACTATAGAAGCAGAATACATAGCTGCTGGCAGTTGTTGCTCACAAGTTTTGTGGATACAAAACCAACTACTGGATTATGGATACAACTTAAATAATTCAACTATATATTGTGATAGTACCAGTGTTATATCCATAACACAAAATCCAGTGCAACATAGTAGGACCAAACATATAGAAATAAGACATCATTTCATTATAGATTGTGTAGACAAAAAGAAAATTAATCTTGTCTTTATTTCCACTGATTTACAAAGAGCAGACATCTTCACCAAGACATTGGATGATAAGAAACATCTGTTTTTCTTAAATCGATTAGGAATGATCAATGGAGATGAGTTAATTTAAATTTTGTCTGTGGTCGACGATTTGTTGACAGTTCGTCGAACGGAGATTGACGATCTGTGAACTCCTCGTGAAGAGTTCATTGAATGGAGTTCGACGATCACTTCTTAGTGAAACAATTTTCATCGTACGGAGATCGACTATCCCTGCTTCAGTGAATTTATCGTCGAACGGAGATCGACGATTTATTCGTCTTCTTCAGACTGAGATCGACGAACTCATTTTCTATTAAAATACTTCGTCGAACTCAGATCGAATATCTTTCCTTTTTCGTTGGACGGAGATCGTCTTTTCGTCATCTAAAGACCTTATAATCTAAGTTTTAGACGAAATCCGTCCTGCGCTTTCAATTTCCTTTGCACTTGATCTCTTGTTTTTCCTTGCAGGAGCTCTCATGGCGATTTTGGCGGCGAACCTCTCCGAGATGAAATTCGACGCTGGGTTTTATATAGACGTGAACTCCTTCAAGCATACATACCAAATCTTCCAAGATATTTTGAAGTTGTTCGATGAGCTTCAACTTCTCAAAATGATGACTACCAGGATGAAGCTGCCTGTGGTAGAGATAAAAGAATGGGTTTTCTCGTCGTCTTCTCCAAACGAACAAACCCTAGTCGACACCATTACTGGACAGGAGGTGATTCTAACTCCTGATATTCTTTCAGAGATCTTTGGTTTTATTAATGGAAATGACAACATAGAATTGGATAGTTATGAGTTTGGTGAAATGCTTACACAGATGGATCTTTCTGAGGGAAACCATAGTAAGTTACTGAAAAAGAACTTGTCTGTTGAGTACAAGTTTCTGGCCGACATAGTAGGTAAGGTGCTTCTTGGGAAGCACACTGCCCATGATTATATTACCAGGCACCAATTCCTTCTAATGAGTGCCCTAGTAAATAAGAAATCAGTGAATTGGGGTAATATTCTGTTCGATTTGATTAAAATGAAAAATAATAAAAGAGAAGTCTGCTTTGGGAGGATTCTGGGCATTTTCCTTTGGGAGAAATGTCCTCAACTGTTGGTCTCTCCAACAGTTTTCATCAATGCTTCTAAGAGACTGACCTCAACCCTCTTTGGAAAATGGGAAAGGACCATCTCAAAGCCCTCTAGAGCCTCCTCTTCCTTAAGGACTTCAGAGGACACAAGGACTATAGTAGTCACTCCTTAACATACTGAAGAGGCACCAAATAATCCTCCTCCTCCTTCTCCACCTCATACCTCACTACCTCAATCTCCTCTACCTCACCACCCTCAGGAGATTCCATTCACCACTTCTGTATGTACACAAATGTCTCCCACCATAAATCTCCTCACAACACCAACACCATCCCCATCACCAATACAATCATCAATACATACTTCTCCACAATCTCTACTTGCTGATAACACTCCTATGGATATCACATCTAACATCCCTCAGCTCCTTCCTCCAGTCATCCCCTCCTCATCCACCATCATCCCTCTAATTCTACCTTCTCCTCCATCCACTTCCTTAAATGTTTGTACTTCTTGTGGTTTCACCACTTATTCTCTTCCATATTCCTCATCTGATCCATCTACCATCATCTCTCTTCTCACTCCAACCATCAAATCTCTCATAGAGGATGTCACTGCACCTCTAATTCTTTCCATCAATTCCTTATCTACTCAGATTGCTTCTTTCTCTGGCCCTTCTTCACTTAGGGGACTGACATCAGGTCTTCCTGATACCAGGCAGGGGGAGATGTTCTATGAAGAAGTTCCCCTCCTCCAGCAGTAGCAGCAACAGTAGAAGCAATAGTTCTTGCAGATACAGTTATTTCAGATACTGAGATACCAGATGCACAAAAAATAGAGCCAGTAGAAATTTTGGCTATAGATTCAGAGAGAGATGATTCAGTTTATTCTTTGGACGTTCTTTCTGCTGGAGAAGTTACCATCTTTCCTTCAATTGAACTGACTGATATTCTGGATTCTTTTGATTTGACTCACAACAACATTATTTCATTTGCTTCCAATTAGTTTTGCACAGATATTGTATGTTATACTGCTCCAGTGAGCACATAAATTTTACAGCTTATTCAGAGCAGCTTTACAGCTACAGAGCCTGAGCTTGTTCCAGCGCTAGAGGCTGAGTCTGTTAAAATTGCTGAGGATGAGTCTTCTGAGCCCAAGGCTCTCTCTCCTCCAACCTTTGTTTTCTCCTCTTCTCCAAAGGCCATCTCAGCTCAACCATACAAGATGGATGATAGTCCACTTCCTGATCTAGATGAGATCATTATGGCAGATATAGAAGAAGAAAAATTGTTAATTTCTGAAAATGTTGATCCAGTAGTTCCAGAACCTCCAGCACAGCCTCAGGCTAAAAAGAAAATTTCAAAAGATCTTCTAAAACCTCTTGATGATCTATATGATAACCCTCAAGGATCTTCTGCTGATGATGAGGATTCTGAGGATGATTCTAATTCTGACAGTTTCAAGAGATCTAAATCAAAGAAGAGGAAGGCTCTAGGAAAGGATGCTCCCAAGACCAATCCAATCAATGATATTCCTTATTACATCTTATATAACATTCCTTTGACTCCAACAACTCCTCATTGGATGAAGTTGACAAGGAACCAGGCAAAAGCTCAGAATAAGAAGAAGCGGTCTGGATCTTCTCCAGTGAAGAGATTCAGGAAAGATCCATCTCCTCCTCCTCCTCCTCCTCCTGCTGCAGGTGCCTCAGGAAACATTGCTTCCAGGTCAACCTCCTCCCAGCAAGCTAAGCCTTATGCCCCTCATAGTCAAGGAAGATGTTCTAGATATTATTCCAGAGGTGGCCACTCTAGCGGGAAAGGAAGACAACACCAAGATAGATTTGCTGGAAAACACAGTGAATGCAGACCTCCAAGTTTTTATTATGCTGGAAAATCTGAAGAGAATTATCCTTCAACAAATTTTCAGCAGCAATCTATTATTTTCAGAAAGCCACAAAGGACTGCTCAAGATGTGTCAACTAATACAGGGAGACCTCCATCTTCAGGTTATGAACCTGAGTTAGATCCCAACTTCAAAATGGCTAGATTCCAAGAATTGGTTGGCTTGTCTCAGATAAACAAAGATAAACAAGAAGGATCTGATCCATCGCAATTCACTACAATGTCTGCCTACAGACAAAAATAACTTGACAAATTTGAGGTAGATAAACATCTCTTTGATCCTAATGCTCACATGCAGGTACACCCAGAAGCTGTTGTTCCAAGAGCTTCTACTGTAAAAATTCTGGGAGTTCAAGTCCTGAAGATGTCCAATCGAGAAGCAGTAGATCCTCTTAGGGAGATTGTATTTACTAAACCTTCTTCTTCTGCTCCTCCTTCAGACAGGCCCTAAAACAGTTTATTCTCTGTGTATATTTTCTTTATCTGCTGAATTATTTTTCATTCTGTCAGATATTTACTTTCATGTTGAATGATTGTATTTTCTTTACTTATGCATTGTACATAGTGACCTCACCCAAATAGGGGGAGATTGTTTGAACCCCACCTGTGTTTAAGATTTGGGCTAAGGTTCATTATTAGGGTTGCATAGATGGACCCTCCTTGTATAGTCTAGGGTCATAGGTCTTCATTAGATTATAGGGTAGGTAAACAAGTCATATTGATCAGACCAAGCCCTCAAAAGACTTAGAAGATTTTAGAAACCAGAACAAGGCAGAAATTTCATGTTGAAGAAGTCATTCAACGAACTCTGATCTTCTATCAGACTTTGAGTTCGACGATCCTCTATCTCTGTTCGATGAAATCTGATCTTCTATCAGACTTTGAGTTCGATGAACTCTGATCTTCTATCAGACTTTGAGTTTGACGATACTCTATCTCTGTCTGACGATCTTGGAGCACTGTATGGAAAGTTTTATTTCAGTTCAAAGTTCTCAGGGCTCAGCTCGACGAAAGAGAGGTTGAGTTCGACAATCCAGGATCTCAGATCGATGAAAATTGTCAGTTCAACATTTCTATTCTCTGCAGTTATTTCAAATTGATTAGGCTCATTTTATTGCTTATATTGCTCTGAGTAATTAATGCTTAGATTTTCAAAATATAACCGTTCATATGGCAACATTAATTATTGGTTTTCACAGAGTTATTATACAGCTAATTCTTGGGACAGTTAAGGAATTTCTTGATTGCTCTTCTAGCCGTTGTCCAAGTTCCAAGATTTCAGCAGTCAATCAAGGAAATCGAATTAAAATTCAAAGACCTATTTGCTATAGATGATATAGTCAAGTTTTTAAAAAAACATAGGACACAAGAAATTATCAAAAAAAGAGTGAGAGTTCTGCACTGTCTTCATCAAGTGTTCTTCTTCTAGCAAGCATATAAGAGACAATCAACTTCATCTGTCTATAGCTTTCTGGATAACTTTTTCACGAAGACCTATACACCCTGCAAAGCTCTCAATCTTCCTGAACAGAACTTCATCTGAGGGGGAGCTTTGACACCATCAAGGATCCACAAGTCTTCTCAGTTGTTTTGAGAAAAGAGAAGACGACATATAGTTTTATTTCTTTCACCCCACTGTACACAGGGTTCTAACTCCCTTCAAAATTTAACCACTTGGCTTCAAGTCTCCTGATCAAAAGACTTGATTTTGTTTTTGGGCACCTGATCAAAAGCCTGAAGGGTTTCCTTATCTACCTGAATCAGATCTTGTGGTGACAAGGCACCGGAGCAAAAACCTGATTGGTGGCAGGGCACCTGATCAAAAACCTGAGTGCATTCCTACCAGGGTGGTAGAAGAGTGGATGTCCCAAGTTTAGGGGAACCACTATAAAATTCTTGTGTCCTCTGTGATGCTCCCTTATTTTTATTGTGTGCTACTTGCTGAATAGTTAGTTTTATTTTTGCACTAACTGATTACACATATAAGTATTACTATTTTAATTCCGCAATAAAAATCTAATAAGATTTTAAAATACTCTATCCCCCCCTCTAGAGTTAAATAGATCTAACACCTTAGATGGTATCTTTCATACCATCCTTCATGCTCTAAGGGGCTTACACCTCAGATCCCTTAGGATCTCTCAGTCTCCTCCAAGACATATAACTCAACCACAATGGCCTACAACTCAGTGATCAGCATATCACCAACCTAAGGCCAAAGGCCCTACACTCAGGTTGGGAGGATAGCCCTACCTCAGATCCACTAGGGATCCTATAGCTTAGATTCTCGATAGAATCCTACCTCAGAGCAGATTTGCTCCTACCACTCAGATCTAATTGGATCCTACAAGATGGAAGAGGGTTGTGTGGTTGATCTTGACACATGAGATTTTTCTCAGTGCCAAGGTTCTGGGAAGAGATAAACTCAGCCCCACTATGACTCTAGAAAATATTTCTCGAGTCTACTTTTCCTTGAACTAAGATATAGTTAGTCCTAGCTTCTTCTTCTCAACACCAGGGAGTTTTCTTATTGGGACTGAGAAGTGACAGCAACAAGACTTGCTGCTACGTAAGCTGAGAGAATCTCAGCCCAACTTATTCTCAGCAATAAAGATGTAGCTTGGTTAGGCTTGTGTTGGAAGTAGCTTGCAGAAAATTATTCTATTTCTTCTTTCTTTCTTGGGCTGAGGAGATTCAGCCCTAACTCCTTCACAGCCTCCAGTAAATATTATTTAGAGTTGTACAGTTGGATCTGTGAAAAAATTACTGGTCCACATGAAAATGGCACCAGCTATCGTACTTTCTTTACTTCAGAGGTTTGATCTGATCTTGCTGAAGTCGATGATGAAGACAAACAACTAACTTGTTGAGCCTTTAGACCAACAGTCTTTATGCTCTTTGTTATTCACTTCACAACAACAATTTCATTAAAGAAGAACTACATCAACGTTTCTTCTTAAAAAGTTATCTGCTTCTATAAAGGCTTTTCCATTTATCAATTATGTTCCAACGGCTCTTTGAGCAGTGGACCCCACACATTTAATGTCAGTTACATCATTGCTTTCACGCCTAACTATCGTACAATAGGTCTGCGGTGCATTTTGGCTTGTACTATAGCTTTCCGCTATCAATTTGAATAATTTTGACTTGTTGACTTGCTGACGTCAGCACTTGTGGACTTAGCCAAAATCAAGCTGTTAGATCCCTAGTTGGATTTGGGCTAGGTTCACTAACTAGGATGATTGATCCACCATGTATAGCCAGGGTCATGTCTGTGTCATAGAGTTTAGGCTAAGTACTTAGATTCAACCTTACATGGACCAGCCAACAGAAGACAACAGAAGACTCAAGACTTAGAAGAAAATCAAGTTCAGAAAATGAGTTAGACGTTCATCGAACTCAGCTCGACGATAGTCGTGCTCCGTTCGACGAACTCAGAGTCAATTCTCTGAGTTGAGCTCGATGATATTCGATCTCAGTTCGACGAACTCTGGAAGATCAACTTCAACACATTATGTTCAAAGTACTTTATCTGAACTCAGGTCGATGAAGATAGATTATCAGCTCGACGAACTTGGACCACAAAATTGAAACGTTTCACAGAAAGCAGTTAGCTGAACTCAGGTAGACGAACTTGGAACTCAGGTCGACAAACAAGAATTATCTAGTCGATGAACATGATTTCTCTGGTCAACGAACTTGGATCTCAGGTCGACGAAATCTGTTCTCTGGTCGACGATTTCTGTACAGTTCTAGACTTGGAATTTTCCCTCTTTTCTGTTCATATTCCTTATATTATTTTGCAATATTTTCCTGAGTAATCAATGCATATATTCTTTGAATATATCCGTTAGTGGCAGCATTGATTATGGTATTCATCAGGTTAAATAATTCCCTAATTAATGGGGACAGTTGGGGAAATTCATTAATGCAAATATTCTCTCTAGCCGTATTTTATTCTCCAGGCCGTCATCATTCAATGCAATGGAATTCAAATTCAAAGGAGAAAATGACTGAATATATAAAAAAAGATTTTTCTCTTTAGGAGGATAGAGAGCTCCCAATACACAGAGAAGATCTACAACAAAATACTCTAAACTTTCTCTGTGCAGAAAACAATTTGTTTTCTCCTTGACCTTACTGAAGAAGAAGAAGAGCAATCATCACAAATCAAGAGTCTTTTTCAATCTTAACTCCAGGATTCTTCAAGGACAACATATTCATATCAGTCAGAAGTTCCTGGATCAATATTTTCTAATCAAGGCTAAAGACTGAAGACCTACACCTTATGCAAGACTCCAAGTGATATTGAAAGGAGTTCTTGACGACAGCAAATCCACTTGTCTTATCTATTGAATAGAGAAAGAGAAGACACCGTCAATCTCTCTCCACCCTCTGTATAAAGATTTTATTAACTTCCTTCAAAAGTTTATTTTGGTTGCAAGTCTTCTGATCAAAAGCCTTGATTTGGTTTTTGAGCACCTGATCAAAAGCTTAAAGGTGGCAGTCACCTGATCAAACCCTGCTAGTGGATTCCTACCAGGGTGGTAGAAGAGTGGATGTACCCAGGTTGGGGAACCACAATACAATTTCTTGTGTTGTCTGGTTGCCCTTTTCTTTTTGTTCTTGCTGTGGTTGTGATAGATTAGGTTATCTGTGTTGTGTTAGATTAGATTGACTTAGGGTGCTTGTGCTTTCTACTAATCTTGGTATCTTTACTTTATTACTCTGATATTATTTTAAAAAAACACCAAAAGATTCTAGATTACTCTATTCACCCCACCTCTAGAGTAAATTAGATCTAACCCCATCATTCAATTGGTATCAGAGCTATTTCCTTTGGTTGTACAAGCTAACCCTTGAACCAAAACATCCTTTGTTAGATCTGATCTTTATTTCTCTTAGGTTTATTTAGTTCACAGCATGGCACAGAACAAGGATTATGCAAGCACCAAACCTCTAGTCTGCAATTTGAATAAATTTGTTATCTAGAAGGCAAGAATCAAGCTTTACACGAACTCTATTGATGAGGACATTTTCAATTCAATTTTGGCAGGTCCTCCTCAACCAACAGCTTTTACATCTACATCAACATCAAGTACTCATGCTGTTCCACCACCTGAGTGGACAGATGCACAGAATAAAGTAAAAATTGGAGATGCCAAAGCCATGAACATATTGGCACAGACTATGTCAGATGGCATATTTCAAAAGGTGGCTGAGTGCACCTCTGCAAAAGCTATCTGGGATTCTCTCAACCAGATGGTTGATGGCTCAGTAGATGAGAGAAAAGATAGAAGATCAACTCTCATCTCACAGTATGAGAATTTTAAGAAAGATGAAGCTGAATTGGTTAGTGACATGTACAATAGATTAAGTTCCATTATCAGTGAATTGAAGACCTTGGACAAAGACATCTCTCTCACTGAGGTGAATGATAATATCCAAATATACTTCCCAAGCTCATGAGATTCCAGGATCTGTCCAATCAAGGAGGCCAGAAGTCTGAATGAGATTTCCACAGAATCTCTCCTAGGAAAGCTCAAATCTTATGAGCAGCTGATCAAGTCCAGGGAAGCTGCAGAACAGAAGACCCCTACAACATCAAGGAAGGAGCAGAACATAACATTCAAAGCTACATAAGAGACTGAAGCTCCAACAGCCAATGAAGAACTCATGAGTCTTTTTGCCAAGAGATTCTACAAAATGGCCAGGAAGGACTTCAGAAGAAAGTCATCCAGGAATGATGACAAACCCAGGTATGATAAGAACCCCACTAAAGAAATAGTGTGTTTTGGGTGCAGGAAACTAGGACACTTCATCTCAGAGTATCCTAAAAATCAGAAGAAGGAGAGGAGAAGAGAAAAAGAGTCTAGAAGCAAGTAATACAACAGGCCTTCCTCCAGCAAGCAAAAAAAGAAGGAGAAGGGCTTTGTTGCTGAGACCTGGAGAGACACAAAAGATGAATCCACATCCTCCAGCTCCAGTGAAGAGGAAGAAGAGATAAAGGAAAGGGAAGTTTGCCTCATGGCTATCAATGCCTCCTACAACCCATCAGATACTGAAGAACAATCTGACAATGAAGAATCTGAATCTAAAGCTGATCAGGTACTATCTTTATTTGATTACTCTTCTGATAATTTTAAAATTGAATTTAAGTCCATGTGCATCGATTTAATAAATTCTGAAAAGGAACTAAAATCACTTAGGGAAAAGTTAATTGATCAGGAAAACCTTATTTCAGAAAACCTTAAACTTAAAAATGAATTAACATTAGCTCAAGAGCAAATAATTTCATTAAAATCCGAGTTAGCTGAGGCTAGGAAACTTGAAGAATCCCTAAATGGGAGAAGTATCAAGTTGATGGACATCACAAGTACAGTAAATGCCAGATAAAATGACAAGCTGGGCTTAGGTGCATCATCAAGCCAACCCCCACTAATTCAGAAAAATATTCTGACAACTCCAATTAAATTTGTTTCTGAAAAAGGAAAAGAGAAAATATATAATGATAAAAAAATTAAACCAACTGAACTAAAACCAAAGAATAAGAAAAGGAAAAATAAAAAAATACTAACCTTAACAATGTTCAACAGATTTCATCGAACGCAGATCGACGGAATATGTACAGTTCGTCAAACTCCAGTCGACGAACTCCGAACGCAGATTTATATAATAATTATTCGTTGAACTACGATCGACAAAACCAATATGGTTTGTCGACAAGAGATCGATGATTTTGGGGCTCAGAAAATGACTACTTTCATTCTCTGAGTGGAGTTCGACGAACTCATCCCAATTCGTCGAACTCAGGTCGACGAACTCACTAGAATTCGTCGAATGCAGTTCAATATAACAGAAATTTCAATTCTTCTAAAACTTATAACCAACCAAGAACATTTAATAATCAATATAATCAATGGATCATTCCACCTAGGAAATATTACCCTTTAGGATATAAAAGCCAATTTGAATATTCATTCATTTCCAGCTTTAGTTATGTAAAGAAAGATGGACCCAAGGTAACCTGGGTCAGGAATGGCTAATCTGTTTTATTACACGTGAAAGACTATCCTACCACAGAGCAACAATGGTATTTGGATATTGGCTGTTCTAAGCATATGAATGGATACAAGGCCAACTTAACTCATTATAAGTCAAAGCTAGGATCAAAAGTAATATTTTGTGACTCCAATTGTGGCTAGACTGAAGGCTATGGACAAGTCAAGATTGGAGCTGTTACTTTCAGGAATGTAGCTTATGTAAGTGGACTGAAGCACAACCTTATCTCTATAAGTCAATTATGTGATGAAAGGTATCAGGTATCATTTACTAAAATTTCTTGTATTATTACTTCCTTAGACAATCATGTAGTGTTGACTGGCACTAGGATAGGAAATATTTACTTAGTTAAGTTTAATTCTGCCAAAATAGAAATCTGTCTGTTTAATTCAACTAGCAATAATAATGACCTTTGATATGTGAGATTAGGTCATGTTAACTTGAAAAATATTGCCAAACTCTCTAGGGACAACCTTGTTAGAGGATTGCCTTCTTGCCCCTACAAGAAGGACAACCTTTGCAGGGCTTGTCAATTAGGCAAGCAAAGTAAAAGTAGCTTTAAATCATTAAACAAAAGTGCCTCACCTAGGGTATTGTACTTGCTACATATGGACCTTTTTGGGCCTATTGTAGTATAAAGTCTAGTAGGGAAATCTTATACTTTAGTGATTGTAGATGACTTTTCTAGATTCACTTGGGTATTCTTTCTGAGATCTAAGTCTGATAACTTCAAGGTTCTTATAGGTTTTCTTAAGAACATACAGATTGAGTACTCTACTCCAGTTGTATTGATCAGAAGTGATCATAGTACTGAGTTTGAGTCTCTTCTTATGCAAGAGTTCTGTAGGAAGGAAGGTATTAGGCACTGCTTCTCAGCTCCTAGAACACCTCAACAAAATGGGGTTGCAGAAAGGAAGAATGGAACCCCAATTGAGTTGTCTTCACTCAACGCTTGTGGACTTAGCCACTTTCTCAGCTTGCCACTACTTTGTCTTTGACTGTATAGGCCCCACTCAGTGCAATAAGTCATATGGTGTTGAGTGAGTAATCTTCACTCAACTCATCTGGACTTGGACAGTTTTCTATCTATCCACACCTTAGGTAAGTGTATACCTGACTTATCCACTTAGGTTACCTGTCCCATCATTATTGTTAGGACGTCCTGCAATCACTAAACTTGAGCACAAGTTAGATCACCACATATGTATACATTGTTTGCTAGGACTTCTTCAAATCCAGGACATTGGGATCAATGGACCCAACACTCTTCCACAAATGAAGAAATACTGAATAGCCGGTTCGCCAGCTCGCGAGGCTCTGAAAATCCAAGCATTGGAGAAAACTCTCGTTCTCTCCCCTTTTGATGACGGCAACGATCAGACAATGTGTTTCACAGCTCCAACAAGCCCCAAGAGTTCCTGACATAACCAAATAAAGTATTCCCATGGAATCGGTCCATCCGAGTCTCAAAATCAAGCCAACTATTATTACTATGAATTTCCACATGCTCACCACCATTAGAGCGAACATCGCACCAATCTCGGAAGCAGTCCTAAGAGAATTTCCCGCCATGTTCGCGAAAGAAGACAACTAACCCCATAAGGCGCACTACCCCCAAGGGAGTAAACTGGGAAATCGGCACGCCGCAAAATTTTAGAATCTCGATTACTTCCTCGCATGGGGGAATCGAAAACATGATCTCAAAGTAGTCTCGTAGATCTTCAACCAGCCACAGGGGGGGGGGGGATTTGAACTCTCCCCTCAACATGCGGTATCTTCACTTCAAGGTCGGTAGGCAGACCAAACCTTCTCCTCCAAATTGCAACTTGATCGTCGGTAAGAGAGGAGCAAAGACTCATCGGCCTCGCATCACGCTTTGAGCTCTGACATAAAAATAAGGAATGAAATTAAACAAAAAGTCTACAAATCAAAATTCATCCGCTCCAAACGTGCACATTAAGGCGCGTCGGCCAATAAAATCAAAAATATACGACGCGCTCGAGCGCACAAACACACCGGACACGCAGACATGCACGCCCACACTACAGGACCCTGCGCACGCACCCAGGCGTAACCGCACATGCACATCATGCGCGTGTGCCTGTGTGCATTCGCACGCACATGCCAACATACAGCCGCGCACGTGCGCGCCCTCATGCGCGTCTGAGCGGCCAGGCGCGTGCGGCTAAGCACACGCACACGCGCGCGTGGCCAGTAGCGTGCGGCTAGCGGCGTGCACCCGCGTGTGCGGCCAGGCACGCGCACCCGCGCGCTCGGCCTGTCGCGTACAGCCATGCGCGGCCAGGTGCACGCACGTGCACCCGAGCGTGCATGCAATCAAACCTGCGCACGCCCGTACTGGCACGCCCGCACATGACCATGCAGGAGCGCACGCGCATGCCCATGCAGGAGCGCCCGCGCATGCCCATGCAGGAGCGCCCGCACATGCCCATGCAGGAGCACCCGCATTCTACCATATGCGCTTTTGTGTACGCGCAAGCTCGCGCAATGCCAAGCCCGCGGTCGCCCATGCACGAGCCAGCGCGTGCATCTGCGCGCACCCTCGCAAGTGCTGGTGTGCCCGCTTCCTTCTCTGGGCATGTTCATCACCTCTCCTCCACCATAGTATATTCTAATATTTTTACCCAAATTTTGCAGGGCACTACTGAAAGAATTAGTTTCAAGATTGTCTAAGCACCTAGAGGGGGGGGTGAATAGGTTCAATTCTTTTTACTACTTAGACAGTTAATAATTTTATCACAACACAGTTATGATCTAGTTACCACAGCACACAAACAAACAATCACAACATAAACACTGGTTTTATAGTGGTTCCCCAAATGATGGGCACATCCACTTTCCCCCTTCGCCTATCTAGCAGTAAACTAGATTCGGCCTAACTTCCTTCCACCTTCTCAGATCCTCAGATCTTACAACTCAGAACCCAAAATGGTTCTTACAGCTCACACTTCAACAAGTGCTACAGCTCAGGCTCTTTCCAAGAACCCTACCTAAGAGTGAATCCCCACTACTATCACTCAGGCAATCAAGCCCTACCTCAGCCTCTTCCACCCGGCCTACAGCTCAGAGAAACCAATCCCCTACCTCAGGCTAAGAGCCCTACCTTAGCCTTTATAGATATAGGCTTACAACTCAGAGAACTTAATCTCTTACACTGAGATCTTGAATAGATCCTACAGGAATTAAATAAAAGAAGATGTTTCTACCTTCATTCAGAAAGAGATGAAGGAATCTTGATCAGATCTTCATGGATCTGCTTTCAACTTTTCTTTGCAGTAAAGGATTTGATTCAACCTGAATTACCTTATTCAAAGCTTCTTGAAATAGAGAACCTAGGTTGAATCTTCTTGGTGTAGATCCAGCTTCTTCCACCTTTCTAAATTAATTTTGCAATCTTCAACAGATTTGTTGTGAAGCAATCTCCTTCTCTAATTTTGAATCAGAATCTCCACTGTACTAGAATCCATGAATTCTTCTTGGAGAATTCCACTTTAGTTTTTCTCTATCTTCTGTTGATTGATTTTTCTCTGAAAACCCAGCCCTATTTATAGTTTACATCAGTGGTAACCGGCTGATCCGGTAGTTTACTGACATCTAACAGTTCTATCATGTCTAATAGGTCGTGACAGTTCTGGCAGCTATCAAGTCATCAGTCTTGAGATTTGGCACTTAGAATTATTTAACTCATCTGACTGTATCGAGACAGAAGGATAATGTGTCGACACAGATGGAGTATGTGTCGACACAAATATCCGGGTGTCGACACATTTCCTTTGGTGTTGTCGACAATCATCAGCAACTGTCAACACAACACTTCACTTAGTCTCAACACTGTCTTTGTAGATTGTGTCGACACACTTCAGAAAATAGTCAACACAGCTCTTCATCAAGTTCTCGACATTCACCCTTTGTAGAATGTGTCGTCATGCTTCAGGAAATGTCGACACATAATCTTTATCAAGTTATCGACACATTTTTTGTAGAATGTGTCGACACAAGTCATGTGTGTCGACACAGCCTCTCTATCAAGTTCTTGACACAGCTTTTGTAGAATGTGTCGACATAAGTCCTGTGTGTCGACACAGCCTCTTTAAATGTTGACCCAAGTCCTGGATGTCGACATAGTTGCTTCTTTACACTTGTCAGCTCAACAGTCCAAGTGTGTCGACACAAGTTATAAGTGTCGACACAGTTGATGCCGACTTAGCTTATGAGTGTCGAAAAAAGTCCCGTGTGTCGACACAGTCGATGTCGACTTAGCTTCTGAGTGTCGACACAGATCCTGTGTGTTGACACAATTGATGTTGTCTTAGCTTCTGAGTGTCGACACAAGTCCTGTGTGTCGACACAGTTGATGTCAACTTAGCCTCTGAATGTCAACACAGCTCCTTCAAAGGTGTCGACATAAAAACAATTGTCTCGACACTTTTGTACTTAGAAAATTTTCTGCATTCTTCTGCATGCACAAGTTAACTCAATATAAAATCAAATACAACTTGATGTATATCATTGAGTTAGGTGAGGCTTCTCCAAATTAGGTACACAAATTCCAATGTACCCAACAATCTCCCCCTATTTGGAGAAGTCATAACCTATAGTCAATGATATACACCATATAACAAAAATGATAAATATGATATATCCAGATATTCCAACAAAATTTATTCAAGAACACAGATATCATGTTACACACAAACATTCAGAAATGAAATAATATAAAGAAAAATATGTAACACAGATACACAGATATGCAAACAATTGTTCACCCAGAATTTCATTCTCATATAATTAAGATGAGATTACAAGGTTAATGTTTTGTTAAGAACAATAAAAAATACACAGTTTTTCAAATGCTATTCAATCTAGGGTTAAAGTTGACTAGGTTCCTTAATGACTATCCCTTTGCCTAACTGAATGGTTGCCTTTACATCAGCTTCAGTATCAGTAGCAGACATCTTTCCTTTAATGTCTTTGGCCTTGACTTTCAAAGCTTTTATCTTTTGCCTCTCAAAATAATGAAATGGTTTAGGGAAGTACTTGCAAGGCTCTATGGAGTTTGCAAGAATTTTCCCAGCCTTCAAGTCATTCCGGAATTTATGAATCTTCTCCTGTTGAGCAAGATATTTATCCCATTCTTGTTTAGAGTACTACTTTCCTCTATCATACTGATTGTCAGAAACTACATTCCATGCTGTCAAGATGATACTTATAGAGGTTGGACTCCATTTTTCAAAGTCAGGCCTTGCCTCAGCCTGTTCTCTAAATCTTTTCTTAGATATTTGAGCATCTTATTATTTCAGCAGTACTGGGTCACCCATGTCCACCTCCTCACAAATTACTGGCATTTTGTCCTGTGGAGGGTTTTACATAGTCTGAACAGCCTATTGAATTTCCTCAAACCCAGAAGGGGGATATATGACTTGAGCCACCTCTTGTTGCACCCCCTCTCTGAACTCAGGTTGAACTCCAGAATCTGCAGTATTATTATCATCACATAGGGGTGGATATCCCAAGGTAGCTCTGATGTTTTTTGTTACCCATATGACATGTTCAGAGCTAGCATGGATTAATACCCTCTCCCCCTTTATGAATTCTCTGTGGATATGATCTCTGAGGTCATTCTTTTGAAATCTAATTTGATCTATAATATGATAATTTCCAGTGGTGTAATAGTCTTTGAATTTCTTGAGCAGAGTAGAAATGGCAGATTCTAAAGTCTTTATGGCAGTTGAAACTATTGACAGGTCCAGTTGAATCTATTTTTCTACAGCAGAGACTTGAGTGTTCATAGTGGCTTGAAGTGCAGTAGTTTGTTCATCCAACTTTATCAGAGAGATTGTGTGGAGTTCCATCAAATTCTCATTTAATCTCTTCTGATTTTCAAGTACAATTCCTTACTTGACCACTAGATCATCTATTTTAGTCTTAGTGATTTGTTGTTGTTTAGCAAGATAGACCACATCATTTCCTCCCTTGTGGAAGCAATCAGTCATATCCTTCTTCATCATGTTGACCTCAAATCGAATGGACTTGATATCTTGGGCCAAGTTGAACTGTAGCACTTTGTTGCTTTCATCCACATACCTTTCCAAGGCTTTGTCTTTGCTCATCAAGTTTTACTTGGAGTTGTACTAAGAGAGAACTGAAATCAATGGGAGAAGTAGTAGAGGAGGATCCTGTCTTGAAGGCTTTCTTATAGCCAGCACTCTTTTTCTTGATTTCCATTAATTTTCTTTTCTTAAGTAGTGTGGCTGCTTCCTTATCTTCAGAATCAGAGGAAATTTCAAATTCCATTGTTGTTCTTGGAACTTCTTCAACCAGTCTTAGGGCTACGTCTAGTGCCTCCCACTCAATCTTATGGCAGTTGGTGGATCTATAGACATCTCTTGTTGGTGGACTTCTTCTTGATCCTTCTGGATGTCACTTGCCAAGACTTGACGCACTTCTATCTTAGGAGCCTGAAGTGTTTCTCGCAAATCAGGAAGATGGACATCCTGTGCCTCTTTGTCAGAAGGATCAGTTTCCATGTTGATGTCTTGAAACACTTCCATTATGATGAGATTCACAGTCTCACTGTCAAGCTGGGCTGCAATGATAGTTTCTTCTGGCACTGTTATCTCAAGAATACTCATCTGAGGGATAGCCTCCCCCTGGATCTGAGCTTCAGTTACAGGTGTATGGGTTAGAGACTTCCTTGGTAGGTCAGGGTTCTCTTCATCAAAGCTGAACACTACCCTCTCTTCTGAGTCACTAGTGGACTCCTCAGCTTGCACTTGACCTTTCTTGGAAGATTGGACCTTTTGGGATGTCTGTTTTGGTGTTGAGTCTTCTTTGGACAAAACTCTATCCCACCTTGATAGTATCCTGATGTCCATACACCGCATGTGATTAATCTTGGTGCTAGCAGATTGATTGATCACCTCGGGTATATTGTCACTGAAATACAGACTTAGTATCCTTCCCAGGTTTGGTTTTTGGATGTTATCATTGATCTTGTTGAAAATTACTGAACTCCAGTCAATCTTCACCTGGAATATGACTCTGGTCATAAGGATGAACATGTAGGATGAGACCCTATCATGTCCCCCTGTCTTATAGAGGACTACTTTGCCAATGATCTCAGAGAGAAATTTCCCTTGGGAGTTCATTCCTTTTCTTGCCATGGACGATCTGATGTTTGTTGTTGTAGCCAACCCACACCATTGTAGGGCTTCAGAAGTCAAAGCAGAATCAACCTCTATCTCTTCTTTTACCCTTGGAAGATGAAGGGTTTTACTCAGACTTTTGGGTGTTAGTTTCACCTTCTCGCCATGAACAGTGGATTTGAACTTGTTTCCCTTTGAGTTCAACATGGCATTGGAGTAGAACTCAAGAACCTCTTTCTTCCAGATTTTGGTTGATTCAGAAACCAAATATTCCAGTTCGGTCTCCTGGATTAGGTTTACAACCATGTTGATTTCATTTGAGGCAACAGTGAACGCCCCCCGGACGAGCTCATAGCCTTCGTTAACATTGTTGTCCATATTTGGTGCCATTAGAGATGAGAGAGAGATTAAAGAGAAGAAAGATGAAGTTCTTGTCGATACAAATGGTTTGGTCTTGAGAATTCTGAGAGAGTAGTCGACAAGGTCTCGTTTCCACCTATTTATACTTTTCTAAATAAGGAAGGCCAAAAGGCGGGCGAAAATTAGTTTAGTATGTCGACACTGTTATGATTGTGTCGACACAGACTACTAAGGTCTCGACAAAGAATTTAGAGTCATTACAACACTATTGTCAACACTAATTGCGACGTGTCGATACAGATGACCTTTTGAGTCAACACTAATTTCTGTGTGTCGACACAGACAACTGTATGTGTCGACACCAATATCTAAATGTCAAAAAACTATGTGTCGACACCAAATTGTGAGTGTCGACACAAGCTTCCTGATGTGTCGACACCAAATTCTGAGTGTCGACACAATCTTCTTGATGTGTCGACACCGACATCTCAGGGATAATAACTCCATGTGTCGACACCAAATCTTGAGTGTCGACAAAATCTTCTTTATGTGTCGACACCAACTACTAAGTGTCGACACAGACGACCTTTGTGGGCCAATACAAATTTACTTAGTCATATTTACCATTCTATTCCAAGTTCAACATGCCTAATTCAATTTTAAAGTTATTGAATTTAGTTTCATCTAGAGGTTTAGTGAATATATCAGCTACTTGAGTATCAGTAGAATAAATTCTAAGGTTATGTCCTCTTTCTCTACATGTTCTCTTATAAAATGGTACCTAATTTGAATGTGCTTAGTTCTACTATGTGAAACAAGATTTCTAGCAATTGATATAACACTAGTAGAATCACAATATAGTGGAGTTTTACTTATGTTGATGTTATAGTCCTTCAGTTGATGCTGTATCCATAACAACTGAGCACAACAACTTCCAGCTACTATATATTCTGACTCTGCTGTGGATATGACAACACTTGTCTGCTTTTTGCTATTCCAAGACACCAGTCTTCCTCCTAGGAATTGTCATGTACCTGTGGTACTTTTCCTATCTTCTTTGCAGCCTGCAAAGTCTGCATCTGAAAAGCATGTTTGCAAAAAATTTCTATTCCTACGGTACCAAAGACTAAGATCTGGTGTTCCCTTAAGATATCTTAAAATTCTCTTGGCAGCAGAATAATGAGACTCTTTAGGGCATGCCTGGTATCTAGCATAGACACATCTAACATACATGATGTCAGGCCTACTTGCAATCAGGTAGAGTAAGGAGCCAATTATCCCTCTATACAAAGACTCATCAATAGGTTTCCCTACCTCATCTTTGCCTAAAGGCATACTTAACCCCATTGGAATTTTCATGGTGGAAGCAGTCTCTATGCCATACTTTTTAATCAACTCCCTGGTGAACTTAGACTGGGATATGAACAATCCATCATCAGTCTGTTTTACTTAAAGTCCCAAAAAGAACTTTAGATCACCCATGCTGCTCATCTCAAACTTCCCTTGCATAAGTTTAGCAACTTCCTGCAAAGATTGTTCTCAGTAGATCCAACGATTATGTCATTAACATATATCTGGACTAGGATGATCTTGCCCTTGGATTCCCTCAAGAATAGGGTCTTGTCTATTTTCCCCCTTGAGAATTTGTTCTCAATGAGGAAAGTAGAAAATGTCTTATACCAAGCTCTAGGAGCTTGTTTTAACCCATATAGGGCTTTATTAAGTTTAAAGACATGATCAGGAAAGTGAGGATCTACAAAACCTGATGGTTGATCCACATATACTTCCTCTTTTAGATCTCCATTCAAGAATGCTGACTTGATATCCATTTGAAAGACCTTGAATTCTTTATAGACTCCATAGGCAAGAAATAGTCTTATTGCTTCCAGCCTTGCTATAAGAGCAAAGGTCTGGTCAAAGTCTATTCATTCTTCCTTCCTGTAGCCTTTTGCAACCAGTCTAGCCTTGTTATTGACAATAATTCCATTTTCATCTAACTTAATTTTGTAGATCCATTTGGTCCTTATCACATTATGTCCTTTAGGTCTGGGAACCAGTTTCCACACTTTTCATCCCTTGAATTGATTCAGCTCTTCCTGCATAGCTCCAATCCAGAATGAGTCTAGCATAGCCTCTTCAAACTTCTTTGGTTCCATTTGAGACAGAAAACTTGAACGTAGTGCTGAGTTCAAGCTCTTGCTCCTGGTCATTACACCATCACTTGCATCACCAATGATTTGATTAGCTGGATGATCTCTTATATGTCTTAAGGCTAGTGGTAATCTTTATTCAACTTGTTGATCTTCCAAGTCTTCAGCTGACTGATCTACATTTTCAGCTTGTAAGTCTTGTGCTCCCCCTGGACAGTATCCATCATCTTCAGTCACTTGGCTTACAGAATTATCTTCCCTGATGGTCAAATTGTTCATCTTATCTTTTAAGCCTGAAGGACTAGAATAAGTGCTTGGCAGCTTGCAGTTAATTAATTTGGACTCATCAAATACTACATGGACTGACTCTTCTACAACTTATGTAGTCAAGTTATAGATCCTATATGCTCTACTATTGTTTTTGTACCTAACAAATATCCCTTCTTGGGACTTGGAAGCAAACTTTATCAAATGAAATTTACCATTATTTAGCACATAACACTTGCTACCAAAAATCTTAAAATAGGATAAGTTAGGTTTTCTGCCTTTCAGAATCTCATAGGGAGTCTTTTTGTGGCTTTTAGTGATTAAAGCTCTATTGAGAACATGACAAGCAGTATTTACTGCCTCAGCTTAAAAATATTCTGTGAGAGAAGTGTCATTTAACAAAGTTCTACCTGCCTCAATTAAAGTTCTGTTCTTCCTTTTAGCAATTCCATTTTGCTGGGAGTTCTAGGTGAGGAAAACTCTTGATGAATCCCAAGTTTTTCACATAACTTTGTCATGCATTCAGACTGAAACTCAGTCCCATGATCACTTCTGATCTTGACCGCTGTACTATTAAATTCATTCTGAATTTGCTTGACAAAAGTCTGGAAGATATCCTGGGTTTCAGATTTTTTCCTTAAAAAGAATACTCAAGCAAACCTGGAAAAATAATCAACAACCACAAGAGTATAGACTTTCCTACCCGGACTATGAATTGGCATAGGACCAAATAGATCCATATGTAGGAGGTATAAACACCTCACTGAGTGCTTGGTATCAAGACTTTGGAAGGAAGGCCTAGTCTGCTTTCCCTTTTGACAAGCTGAAAGAACTAGTGCCTAAACACCTAGGGGGGGGGGTGAATAGGTGCACTTAATCTTTTTAACTTTAAAGGCAGAAACACTGAATTATTAGACCTGTTTATGCAATTCTCTACAGCAATTCAGCACATATAACACAGCAATCACAGAATAAGTCACACACAGAGTACACACATCTTTTATAGTGGTTCCCCAAGGTTTGGGTACATCCACTTTCCCCCTTCGCCTATCTAGTAGTGTACTAGATTCAGCCTAACTTCTCCACTACTTCTCAGATCCACAGATCTTACAGCCCAGAACCCAAACATGTTCCTACAACTCAGAGTGATCCCACTCCTACCACTCAGGCACAAAGCCCTACCACTCAGTCTTCACCAAGACCTACACTCAGCCTTCAACAAGGCCTACACTCAACCTTCAGCAAGGCCTACACTCAGAGAAATATATCTCCTACACTCAGTCACAAAAGCCCTACCACTCAGCCTTTATAAATATAGGCTTACAACTTAGATTCCTTAGGATCCTACAGAAAATAAAGAGTACAAAGATTAATAACCACAACTCTGATTGAGAAAGATGAGTTGACTGGATTCTTGATGAGTTCTTGAAAGAACTTTGCAGAGATCAACCTCCCTTGGCTTTCTTTAAAGCTTCTTAAATTAGAACACAGTAGGGTTGTATCTCTATGCAGATGATCTTCAATCAACTGCTGACTTGAGAATCAGATCTCAATCTGAAACTTTCTTATCAGCCTGGTTCAATAGCTGTCTTCTTAGAAGGAGCTCTCTTTCTCCAACTTCTTAGATCTTCACTTGAAGATCTTCTTCTTGTTGTGTTGTTTTTCACTTCATTGATTGCTTCATCAAATAATAATCCCCTTCTGTTGAAGGAATAAGCCTTTATATAATCTTTCTTCATGGTGACCGGCTGATCCGGTTTCTAACAATCTTCTGACAGCTCTGACAGTAGCAGTTGACCGGTTGAAATGGCAGCTGTCAAGTCATCCAATCACTTCTTGAAATCTCTGTCACTGTCTGAAAGTGTCGAGACAGATAGTCTTTAAGTGTCGACACAAATAGACCAAGTGTCGACACAAGTAGACTAAGTGTCGACACTAGCCTTCATGGTGTCAACACAACTCCTTGTGTTGTAGAAACTGCTTCTCGACACTGCTTCTTCAGAATGTGTCGACACTGATCATGTGTGTCGACACAAGTCCTTCTTCTTCAATACTTAGTTGATTTCTGCTAAGTGTAGACACAACTCCTTTATGTCGACACATCTTCTTGTGTTGAAACTTGCTAAGTGTCGACACATCTTCTTTGTGTCGACACATGCCTTCTGTGTTGAAACTTTTGCTGAGTGTCGACACATCTCCTTTGTGTCGACACATTCTTCATGTGTTGAGACTTTGCTGAGTGTCGACACATCTCCTTTGTGTCGACACTTGTACTTAAACTTTGTTGAAGTTTGCTGATTGTCGACACAGGCTCCTAGTGTCGACACTTTTGCTGTCGACAAAGTTTCTCTGAGTGTTGACACTGCTTCTAAGTGTCGACACTGATTATGTAGACATTTCTTCATTATGTGTCGACACTTTCCTTCTGGTGTTGACTCTGCCTTCCCAGTGTCGACACAATTACTCCAAGTGTCGACACTGCTTCTCTAGGTGTCGACACAAGCCTTCTTAAGTGTCGACACTTTTCTTCTATGTGTCGACACATGGACTTAGAAACTTTTCCTGCCAACCTCTAGTTACTTAACCTGCACAAATAAACTCAAAGCACATCAAATACATCTTGATGTATATCATTGAGTAGGGTGAGGCTTCTTCAAATCAGGTACATATATTCCAATGTACCCAACACAAGCTGAGCAAATTTTCTCCCTAATGCACTTAACTTTAGGACCATTCCTTACCAACTCTTCAGTAATGAGTCTACCTATTATCTTGCAGTTTAAGTGAGCTAGTATCTTGTTCCATTTGACACAATGAGAAACTTTCTCATCTACAACCAGACATATTGGAGAGTCCTTTATTTCACACTCAAAGTCTAGACATTAAACATTTCCTCTTCTAGTGCCACTCAAGATAACTCCTTGATCACTTGACCTTCTTATTTGACACTCATCCTTGAGGAAAGAAATGCCATAGCTTAAATCACATAGTTGACTTATGCTTATAAGGTTATGTTTCAAACCTTTCACATAAGCTACTTGTGTGATAGTTACTATGTCATTTGTTATCTTATCAAAACCTTTTGTTACTCCTTTTTCTGAGCCCCCAAAGGTAACTATGGGACCATTCTGGATAGGAGTGTATTCCTTCAGCATGCTCCTTGTTCCAGTCATATGCCTGGAACATCCACTGTCCAAGTACCATGTAAGGGTATGTCCACTTGGACTTACCTGCAACAAATATATCATCTAACCTGTTTCACTACAAAGTTGTTAGCAACTCTCAACCCTGCTGGTACATCAGCTTTTTCCTTAGGTCTTTCAGCCACAGCTTTCTTAGGAAGATGTCTGGCAGCAGAAGTACTTGGGATATCTTGAACCATATCTACAACTGCCTTCTTTTCAGAAAGCATACTCCTGATAGCTTCAGATATACAAAAGTCTGTTTTGCCAATAGACTTTTCCTTCGCTTTTCATTTAGCTGGCAGACCTTGTAAATCAGTTGAAACCTTGTTCTTGAGTGTTGGGGCTGGTACACCAAACACAAATGGTTCATTTTGAGCCATTTAAGTTTTCTCATGGGCTGCCCAATAGGCACTTGCACCCTTGTCATTTCTTTTTCCTTGATAACAGTCACCATAGATATTATCATGATCATACCTGTTAGAAGGTTGTACCACCTTTTTAAAAGAAATTTGAGGCTTAGAAGCAAGTGGCTGAGTTGGAGCATTTCCTTTCCTTTTGGAATTGGCAGCTCTTGTATTTCCTTTGAAACCTAATCCCTTCTTACCCTTTTGGGAAGAAAAGGAATCTATCAAAGGTAACACAGAACTAGGTTTAGAAAACTTGGCCACTAGCTCCCTCTCCTTTTGGAGTCTACTTTCAAGATTCTTAATATGATTGTTCTTGAAAGTGATGGTATCCATCTGAATAACAATTATGTTTTTCAGTTTGCTAATTTCGTTTAGCTTTAGATCCAGCACTTTTGAAGAGTCTGAGGCAGCCAACTTCAAACTGGCATTGTCCTTTGCCAGCTGTTTGGTTAGATGTCTGCTTTCCTTGAAGGCTAGCAGGAGCTCTCCATAGTAAACAATCAATTGATTGATGTCTCCATCAGATTTAGAGCCATATTTATCTTTTGAAAATGTTGAAGTTGGTGACCGGGCGGTCTGGCGGTCTGTCTTGGCGCGTTGAAGACTGCGCGGTCTGGCGGTTTCCCTTCAGTGGTTTGGTTGTTGTGTTGTTGCTATCTGGAGTTCGAGCGGTCTAGCGGCTTGCCTCTAGAGACTTGGAGACCGGGTGGTCTAGCGGTCTCCCATGGTGATCTCTCTCTCTCTGGTGGTAGCCGAGTGGTTAGCCCTTCTGTCTAACCGCGCGGCTTGTGCGAATTGTTCTGTATTAGTCCGCTTAGTCCTATAAAGTTTTAGTCCCACATCTCTTATTTGTATTCTCTCATCTCTCCTCCATTCTATATAAGGGAGGCCATACCTTTGTAATAGATACCTTTTTCAGATAATAAAGTTTTTGTTAAACCACTTCAGGTTTGTTTTTGTTCATTTCTAACATGGTATCAGAGGAAACGATCTTTTCCTCCTGATTATTTTTCCCCTACTGTTCGCGCAGTCTCTTATTCCTGTTCGCGCGGTCTCTTATTCTTGTTCGCGTGGTCTCTTACCACTGCCCTTTGTGTGCACGACCTCTGTGTGGGATATCTGTTCAGCTCGTACGCCTTGGTCTCTTTCGCATGACCTTCTCCTTCTTCTTCTGTTCGCGTGGGCTACCTTCTAGCCGCTCGACTTCTTTCCCTCAGCTTGGTTCTACGGCTTGGTCGTGGATTTTCTGGCCGCTGGTGTCAATCATTGTGACTGCTCCAGATCTCCTTCTCCTACCACTGCGATTTCTCCCTGTTCGTGCAGCTTGTTTCCTAACCGCACGTCTTGTTTTTTAACCGCGCGGCTTCCTGTTGTTTTCTTCTATGGCTCTTTCTGATGTTGTTGGGTATTGTATACACAATGTACCTGATTTGAAGAAGCCCCTGGACAAGCTAAGGCCAATAGACAATGTATTTGATAAACTCTTTTAAGTTGTGCTTGCAGTTCTTCCACGCTAAGTGCACACCAATGTCAGGATGCAGTAGGTCAATATACACGGGTCTGCACGACGTAATCCCTCATTAAGCAGATCAGTGTGTTGGCCTACGTGTACTCTCTCTATTGGAGTGCACTTATTTTCAAGTACAGGGCCGTATTTATGCAAGAGAAGACAAGGAGCACGGATGGGTCAAGGAGCAGCTCATGGGTGGAAAGGCGAAAATTCGTCTAAGTGTAAATCGACGAGAATCACCAAGTGATTCTCGCCGATTCGGCGAGAATCACAAGGGATTCTAGCCGATTCGTCGAGAATCAGTGGTTGATTCTCGCCGAACTAGTTCCAGCCACTTCTAAGCAAGCACCTCTGCTTCTAAGTAAGAATCGACGAGAATCACCAAGTGATTCTCGCTGATTCGGCGAGAATCACTAGTGATTCTCGTCGAATCGACGAGAATCGTTGGTTGATTCTCGCCATCTCGACCTGGCCTAAAGCAGTGCGTGCAACCAAGGCAAATTCGACGAGAATCATCTTTGATTCTCGCCGAATCGTCGAGAATCACCTTTGATTCTCGGCGACTCGGCGAGAATCACTTTCGATTTTCGTCGATTTTGACTTGGGCGTTTTTCTAGAACTTCCTGAACCGGATTCTGCCGCTGTTAAGATTCTGGACCGGGACTTAGGGATTCAGCTTGTGGGTCCCACAACGGTCATTTTTGAAAGCATCTACAGTATTTATATACGGGTATTTTGAACGGAATACCCAAACAGAAAAAAGCCGAGCAAGAAAGAAACCCTAAAATCGCGAAATAGCTCCGCCGCATCCGTCGCCGCTCGCGCTAGTCCGTCGCCGCTGCTGATCGCTTTTCTTCCCGATCTCTGGCGACAGAAGCTTAGCCAGGCTCAGAGTCTCACGCGTCTATCAAGAGATCTCTTGTCTCTCGATTTGTTGATCGGGAAAAACTTCACCGTCCGAATCGATCGAGACGACCGATCCTCGTGTGACCGTTGGAAGACCAAGCTAGCTTCGCTTCGAAGTTTGGATCTCCAAGTTCAGCAGCCGCTCATCACCATAGCCGCCGATCCCGAAGCAAGTCGCTGCTCGTCTTGGCGCCGCCGGCTCCGGGGAGATCCTTTCCAAGAGAGACCAAGGTTGTAGACTCTTCGTTGACTTCACGAACACGTCGTCGAACGAAGAGGAACACCGTAGTCTCCAAACGAAGTTTGTATCTCGTGTACATTCTATTTTACTTTTGTTGTAAAGGAACGATTGTTTCGTGGTGTAAGGGTTGGGTGCAACACGATTTGTGGGAGTGTAGACTCCTACGTGTGGAAGGGTGTCTTCCGTTAGTGCAGGGATTGGATTTCAATCCTGTTGGAGAAGAGACTGAGTCGTCCCTTGTTGGGAGATAG
Source organism: Platanthera guangdongensis (assembly GCA_039583875.1). Classification (NCBI taxonomy): domain Eukaryota; kingdom Viridiplantae; phylum Streptophyta; class Magnoliopsida; order Asparagales; family Orchidaceae; genus Platanthera; species Platanthera guangdongensis. The sequence continues at coordinate 244,222,363 of CM077151.1, read as the reverse complement.
GTCGAAGGGGGAAAGTGGATGTACCCAAGTCGGGGAACCACTATAAATTGCCTGTGTATTCTGTGTGCTGTGCTTTTTTATTTTTATTGTGCAGGTACCGTCGTAAATTCCGCAAAAGCACTACAAGTCACCTATTCCCCCCCCCCCATAGGTGCACATAGGTTACACTAGGTGGACTTTCAGATGCTTCTACTACCACCACTCCGACCACCACTCCTGTCGCCAATCCGGCTCTGCCTCTTCCTACTACTCCTTCCGGGAAACTTGGGACCGTTTCCAAGCTTGTCGGCTCCAATTACCCGGATTGGAGCGTCTCCTTCACCTTTATCCTTCGCTCGCAGTGCAAATGCCACCATCTCGTTGATGACCCTCCTCCCACCACTTCACCTCTCTTTGATGACTGGGATGCAAGTGACGCGCTTGTGCGTACTTGGCTTGCTAATAGCCTATATGATGAGTGTCTTCCCATCATCCGTCATGATGAGACGGTCAAGGCCGCTTGGCTTCATCTTGCCACTCTGTACTCCAAGGGGGCTCATACGTCCAGCATCTATACGTTGTATGCGGACCTCTTTGCCCGTCCTACCTTGTCCCCTACTGCTGTCTACCAATAGGTTCAGTCTCTTGGGGCTGAGATTCTTCAAAATCGCCCCTTCTCTGTAGATTTGGCTCAACAGCACAAGCACTTCCAAGTGATTTTGGTTGTGTGTTATCTACTCCGGCTTCCTAATACTTATGATATGATCCGCCAGCAAATTATTGATGAGGCGGAATCTCCTACCTTAGATGCCACCATTGCCCGCATCGCCACTGTCACCTCTCTCCTTCATCACCTGATTCTGCCCGCTCCTCCTCCACCGGCCAACTATGCCCACAAAACTCAGCGGAGTGGCTCTGGTAGCCGCAGTCACCAGTCTGGCGAACGTGCTCTTTCCCGTTACCTCTGCTCTCACTGTGGCCGCACCGGCCATACTCTTGACCGCTGCTGGACGAAGCATCCCCATCTTCGCCCCTCAGGTGACTCTTCCGCCTCCTCTTCCAAGCCGTCTGCCTCCGTGGTCACATCATCAGGTAGTGCCCACGTGGTAACTCAAGGTAAATGGCTTATCGACTCTGGAGCAACTAATCATATGGCGGGCAATCCTCACTGCTTCACTCTCCTCGAACAGCATGATCTGGTGCCCCGGTCCTTGTTGCAGACGGTTCTCCCTCCCCGGTTCATGGGTCGGGAGTGGTCCATGTTACTCCGTCTCTTCGCCTAGCGAACACTCTCTTTGTCCCCAAATTTCCATGCAATTTGTTCTCAGTTACCTCTTTATGCAAGTTGCTTCAGTGCTCTGTAACGTTTACTCCGACTTCTTGTTCTTTTCAGGATCCGAGCTCCCAACGGACGATTGCTACTGGGACTGAGAGCGGCGGCCTCTACTTCCTCGACAATGTTTCCGCCTTCTCCTCCTCATGTACGGATATTCTCCAATGACATCTCCTCCTCGGTCATCCTCCTCCACGGCTTCTACGTCAACTTCTGCCTCACCTCTCTCCTTCCAGCCCTCCTCTCAACTGCGAGGCTTGTCAGCTTAGCAAGCATCACTGTTCCTCCTTTCCGCCAAAGCAAGGTCGGGGCTCTACCCTTCCGTTTGATCTAATCCACTCCGATGTCTGGGGACCTGCTCCTACCCTCACCATTGGCCGGGGTAGTTCTTATTTTGTTACTTTTATTGATGACTTTTCTAGATGTACTCGGGTGTATCTCTTACGAGATCGCTCTGAACTTTTGGATGTATGGGTTTCTTTTTATCAATTAATCAAAACTCAGTTTGGTGTTTGTATTAAAACTTTTCGCTCAGACAATGCTACAGAATATTTGAGTCGTGCTTTTACCACTTTCTGTGTGCAACATGACATTATTCATCAGACTAGCTGTGTCTATACCTCCCAGCAAAATGGGGTGGTGGAACGCAAAAACCGTCATCTCCTCGATGTCGCTCACACCTTGATGACCCAGATGCATGTTCCTCGCTCTTATTGGGGCTATGCTGTTCTCCTTGCCTGCTACCTCATCAATCGCATCCCCTCCACGATTCTCCACGGGAAAACCCTATTCTCCATTCTATATCCGAACAAGGAGCCTTTTCCTCTCCCTCTCTGCAGCTTTGGGTGCACTGCCTTTGTGCATGCCCCCTCCGCCACCCGTGATAAGCTCTCCCCTCACTCCACCAAATGTGTCTTTCTGGGGTACTCCGCCACTCAGAAAGACTATTGTTGCTTTGATCCCGTTCTTCGTAAGCAATTCGTCTCTGCTGACGTCACCTTCTTCGAGAATGCCTCCTACTTCTCGGATGCCTCCTCTCCTCTTCCCCCAGCTTCTGATTCTCCTGATATTTCCTTCGTTCCCTCGTCTCCTACCGTGATCTCCACCCCTACACCATCTCCGTCCACTCCTCTCCCTCCACCTCTCTCTCCCTCTTCTCCGCCACCGTCTCCCTCATCTCCGCCGCGGCCACTCCCGGGCCAGCTCTCTCTACCACGGATGCTCCGGACGCCGAGGGACCTACTGACCTGGATCTTCCTGTAGCTCTTCTTAAAGGGGTGCGGACGTGTACCCTACACCCCCTTGCTACTGTTGTTTCATATAATCGTCTCACCTCTTCTCGCAGGGCCTTTGCACTGGCTATCTCTTCCACTACCACACCCCATTCCTACCAGGAGGCCCTTGTTATTCCTCATTGGAAGATGGTCATGGATGAGGAAATGGCGACCCTAACTGAGTGGGGTACCTGGACTCTTGTTCCTCCCCCTCAGTACTGATGTCGTTGGTTGTTGCTGGGTCTTTGTGGTAAACTTTGGCCCAGACGGCACTGTGGATCGTTATAAGGCTCGCCTTGTTGGTAAGGCATTTACTCAGACCTATGTAGTTGATTACTTTGACACCTTCTCTCCCGTGGCTCGTCTTAGCACTATCCGGGTCCTTCTCTCTGTGGCGGTTAATAGAGATTGGCCGATTTCCCAGCTGGATGTAAAGAATGTCTTCCTTTATGGTGATCTTTAGGAGGCGGTCTACATGGAGCAACCTCCTGGGTATGTTGCTCAGGGGGAGACACGTGTCTGCCGGCTGAAGAAGGCAATCTATGGTCTCAAGCAGAGCCCTCGAGCTTGGTTCGACAAGTTCAGTGGCATTGTGGCAGCCGTTGGTTTTGTGCGAAGCTCTGCCGATCACTCGCTATTTATTCGCAAAACCTCCTCGGGACTGGTGGTTCTTGCTGTGTACGTCGATGACATCATTCTCACTGGCGATGACCAGGAAGGGGTGGCCTTGACAAAGCGGCATCTTCGTCAACATCTGGTCACGAAAGATATGGGCTCTCCGAAGTACTTTCTGGGGATCAAAATCTCTCGGAATCCCAACTCCTTAGTTCTCTCCAAACGTAAGTATGCCCTTGATCTTTTAAAAGAGACAGGATTAAGTGGATCTAAACCTGCCCGATGCCCCATGGCAACTGGAGAAGACAAAACCTGGACAGATGATTCGCCTCTTCTTTCAGATATTACGCGGTACCGGCGTCTGGTTGGTAAGCTCATATATCTCACCGTGACCAGGCCCGACATTTCCTATGCTGTGGGCAAAGTGAGTCAATTCATGCAAGCACCTAGGGAGTGCCATCTACAGTCCGCCTTGAGGATCTTAGAGTATGTCAAAGCAGCGCCTGGGAAAGGATTACTCTTTCAGAAGAATAGTCATCTAAGGGTTGAAGCATACTCAGATGCGAGTTACGCTGATGACAAATGGGATCGCAAGTCAACCTCGGGTTTTTGCACCTTTGTTGGGGGAAATCTGGTGAGCTGGAAGAGCAAGAAGTAGTCGGTTGTTTCCAGGTCTAGTGTTGAAGTAGAGTATCGTAGTATGGCATCGACCACTTGTGAGTTAAAGTGGCTACGGGCTCTCCTGGTGGATTTAGGAGAGGTGTACAACCATCCTCTACCTATGTTCTGTGATAATAAGGCTGCCATATACATCTCCTAAAATCCGGTCTTCCATGAAAGAACCAAGCACATTGAGGTCGACTATCATTTCATTCGTGAGGAGATTCTGAAGGAATAAATTTGCACTCCCTTTGTCACTTCTGATAAAGAGTTGGCTGACATCTTCACCAAGCCAGTCTCCGCCTCGTTTCTTCATATTTGTGACAAGCTAGTCATGATCGATATATATGCTCCAGCTTGAGGGGGAGTGTTGAAGTTGGTGACTGGGCGGTCTGACAGTCTGTCTTGGCGGGTTGAAGACCGCGCGGTCTGGCGGTTTCCCTTCAGTGGTTTGGTTGCTGTGTTGTTGCTGTCTGGAGTCCGAGTGGTCTAGCGGCTTGCCTCTGGAGACTTGGAGACCGGGCGGTCTAGCGGTCTCCCATGGTGATCTCTCTCTGGTGGTAGCTGAGCAGTTATCCCTTCTGTCTAAACGTGCGGCTTGTGCAAATTGTTCTGTATTAGTCCACTTAGTCCTGTAAATTTTTAGTCCCACATCTCTTATTTGTATTCTCTCATCTCTCCTCCATTCTATATAAGGGAGGCCATACCTTTGTAATAGATACCTTTTTCAGATTATAAAGTTTCTGTTAAACCACTTCCGGTTTGTTTTTGTTCGTTTCTAACAGAAAAGATGCTTCTGACTCTGGGCTTGTAACATAATCAGACACTGAAGGTGAAGACTGTACCTTTCTTGGACCAGGCAGCTCCTGACTATGTCCATCCTCAGCTATAGCCGTCAGCCCTAGACATTGGTTGTGTTCAATTTTATTGAGATCATCTAGCATCTGTAGGAATTCTGATTCTACAGAATCTTCCTCAGCAAATAACAGCCCAATGTAGGCCTCAACTTCCTCTTCATTTTCTGACTCTGATGAAGAGGAGTCTGTAACACCTCCCTGTAATGACCGTATAATATGGGTCCGGCCGGTGCCCCACAAAATACATACGCCACAACTTTAGTATTATAAGATGATATATCTACCCTATCTCAAAACTCATAAGCAAAACACAGCAGGAACATCAACCAAGACTAGAAGTTATCCACATTCACAAGAGTCTCCAAACAACCTTATGGTCTTACAACAAAAGAGAGTCCAAAACTCCAATAATACATAACACATCAATGTGCATAGACACTCCTAAGCTACCTCGGCATGCAAGCCGGAAGACAATAACATCAAACATACAAAATCATAAAAGTAAAGCTAAAGCGAAGCTGGTAACACTTCATGAGGCTTAGGCCTTTCTAGCCGGCGAGCTAGCTCCTGCTTGCGATCCTTCCCCTGTAAAAGTTTGGTTGTAATGTGGGTCAGCAAAGACTGACCTCAAACTGTGTAACAAACACATCTCCTCCCGGCCGCCCCTAATGGACCCCGGGGTACCCTTCCAACCCGCAAGTCAGCACTTCGTATACAATATACATAAACAAGTAAAGTACTAAACAACATGCTTGGATGTATCAAACAACATGCACGTTCTCTACTGTTGAGCATATAAAGAAAAGGGGCCTACTATGCAACATGTATGCAAAACCCGGGCTACACCCAAGGCACCCTATCACGTATGCATATAGCACATCATCTGGGTACTCATCATTTTACCATTGGCATTAAGCTGTAAATAAAAGGGGACACTGCAATTTCCCCAATGACATGCAAGCCGCCACACGGAACTCTCGCCAAGGCCCCACCCGCTTGTGGTCTTAGACTCGGGCTTGCCTGCAAGCTCTGACTTCTCATGTCAGGATTCCGTCTAACACACTGACCAATTCTAAGAAGCCTTGCTGGACCCCACCCGCTCATGGCCTCATTACCCGGGCTTGTCGGAAGCTTGGCATTCTCGTAAGTCTTATAGAAGGGGACTAGTCTCGCCGGGACACTCTCCACACATGACTTGCACGTCCTGGGATAGCCAACCGACCACGGAGACAAAGCCACACCTTAGCACATCACAATCCAAAAATCATTCCCACCCTAATCCCTCATTCGTATTGCAATGTCCCCGCGCACCAAGGAAACCATCTACCGCCAATGCGGAGCTAACCTTGTCCACCAAGGAAACCATCTACCGCCTTTGAGGAGCTAACCTTGTCCGGTTTCGACTACAGGTACTCACTTGAGAAAAGGGGGAAAACATCACAAACATCACAAACGACATCTTGCCGCGACGGATCTCTACAAATCCTTAAAGCTCGTATGCAATATCACCAAGTCGAACTAACGGTCGCGACTATGGCTTCATCCACCATGCCTAATCCACTAACGGAGCGGATTTCTAACGCAAAATCATGCCAGGGGCGGACTCAATCGACCCAGAGGTTCCTCTTGAACCATGGAGACACAAACCCCTATCATTTGAGAGATTTGGTGCCCAAAATCTTGAAAGGAAAGATGCTAAACACGCATACTAAAACCAAGAGGAGAATTGTCGTTACCTTCCGACCCCTCTTCCTAGCCATGGAAACTAAGCTGGATGAAAACCTTCGCAACGATCTTGCCTCCGCGGATCTAGCCTCGGCTCGCGATTTGGAGCACCGAAGCTTCTCCGACAGCCGGATTTCTCCTTCACCTCCTTCCTCGCTCTCCCTTCTCTTTAGATCTTAGAAAGAGAGTACTTGATGAAGAATGAGGGTTCCCAAACCCTATTCCCGGACTTAACCCAAAAAGGACAACCCTGGACCATCAGATCCCAAAAGATGGAAACGAACGACCACGTTCCGACCTGAAAATCAAAACACCTGGGCCGAACACAGCTTGTGACACGCCTGTGTCCAAGGCCGTGTGCCCCAATCGATGCCGAAACTGTCGCACCCAAAGCAGGACACGGGCTTGGAACACGCCCGTGTCAAAGCTGACATGCCCGTGTCATACAGTATACGCCAGTGTGCCTTTGCATGTTCCTCCATCGACACAGGACCAAACACAAACCGAGGAGGACACGGGTACTCGACACGCCCGTGTCACATTTGACACACCCGTGTCACATTCGACATGCCCGTGTCCAACACGAACACGTCTGGGCTTCAGGCCGTGTTCAATCCCCTTACACGGCCCAACTCACAACTCGAGAAGGACATGGCCTGGGACACGCCCATGTCTCAGGCTGTGTTCGAAGTCTCGACGATTTTCGACTGCCTCTTCGTTGACTTCGCGGAAAATCCATCGAACACGCACATGACACGGCCTTGGACATTCCCGTGTCCCAAGATATGTTCACTATCTCGACAATTCATCAAGCGCAGTTTGTCGACCACACGACATGGTCGTGGACACGCCCGTGTCCTAGGTCGTGTCCCCTGTCTCGACACTTCATCGAGCGAAAATCGTCGACTTCCCAGGCTCTCGACGAATGAGAGCACGACACGGCCATGGACACGCCCGTGTCCTAGGCTGTGTGACCCTTACCAAGACCCAAACTTGGCTCTCTACACTGCTCGTCCCTCTTTCGAATTTTGGGGTGTTACAACTCTCTCCCCCTTAAAAGAATTTCGTCCCGAAATTACAAAAAGCAAAAAGGGGGTAAACAAAACTTAAATGATACCTGAATGGAAAAACTCTGGATACTCCTCCAGCATGGTTTGTTCTCGCTCCCAAGAGAGCTCTTCTCGGCCGCAGTTGTTCCATCGGACTTTTACAAGTTTGACCTCTTCGTTCCGCAACTGCCGAATTTCTGAATCGTTGATAGCAATTGGACGAACTCGCGTCCTCAAGTCTTCCTCTATCGGCACCGATGCTGATTCGATCACCACACTATCCTCTACCAAGGCTTTCCTCAAGACGAAGACATGGAAGACGTCGTGTAATCCACTCAGCTCTGCGGACAACGCCAATCGGTACGCTGCTTCTCCCACCCGTTCAACAACCTCTAAAGGTCCCAAAAACCTTGGACTCAACTTCTTGAGTCGGCGAATCCGCGAAGCGCCTTTGAACGGTTTAATCTTTAAATAGACCCAATCGCCTACTGCGAACTCCAACTTCCTGTGGCGTGCATTAAAATATTTTGCTTGCCGATCTTGAGCCACCTTCATGCGCTCTTGAATGGTCCGTACCAACTCACAAGCATCATCTAGCACTTCTTTTCCCAATAGTTTGGTGTCTCCCCCGTCTGTCCACGACATCGGTGTTCTACACCGCCTCCCATACAAAGCTTCCTATGACGCCATCTTTATACTTGCTTGGTAACTATTGTTATACACGAACTCCACCATGAAGAGGTGATCCTCCCATTTCTTGCCGAAGTCAAGAATACACATACTCAACATATCCTCCATAGTACGGTTCGTTCTTTCGGTTTGTCCGTTAGTTTGAGGATGGAAAGTCGTACTAAACTTTAGCTTCATTGCCAGACTCTTCTGAACTAACCTACAGTCCTTGGACGTGAAACATCCATCACGATCGCTGACTATACATTTAGGAATTCCATGTAGTCGCACAATGTTGCGAACATACAACTCCACCAGTTTCTCCATGCTGTCCTCCTTCCGGTTTGGGATGAAGTGATCCACTTTGGTTAAGCGATCCACAATCACCCAAATCGCGTCGTTACCCTACTGCGATCTAAGTAACCCATGCACAAAATCCATGGAGATTTCATCGAATTTCGACTCGGGGATTGGATGAGGCTTCAGGAACCCGCCCGGCTTCTGACACTCGGCCTTCACCAAGGTACAAGTTTGACATCGATTCACGTACAAAGCTACATCCCGCTTCAGTCCAAGCCACCAAAAGGATTTCTTCATATCCAAGTACATCTTTATACTGCTCGAATGAATGGAGTACATTGTGAAGTGAGCCTCAAACATCAACTCCTCACGGAGCTTGCCGAACTGCGGTACACAAATCCTTCCGTCCTTCCTCAGAATCCCGTTAATCATCTCCCAGGCGCTGCTCTCGCCATTTTGAGCTTCCACCACAAATTGCTGAAACTCCACATCCAAATGAGTCGCTTCCCGAATACGATCAGACAAGTCGTTCTGTATTTAAATCCAGTTCAACTTAGCCACGCTAGACTCGCCCCTTGATACGCAGTCCAAGCCGAGGGACTCCCAGTCCCGTACCAACCGCTCATCATGAGCGTTAATCCAATTCCCTTGCCCTGAGTATTTCCTACTCAAGGCATCTACCACCACATTAGCTTTTCCTGGTGTATACTGAATCGCCACCTCGTAGTCTCCAAGGAACTCGACCCACCTGCCCTGTCGCATAGTCAAGTCCTTCTGATCTAGGAGATACTTCAGAATTTTGTGATCCTTGAAGATCTCCACCTTCGCACCATAAACATAGTGCCGCCATAATTTCAACGCGAAAATTACCGCCGCCAACTCCAAGTCATGGATGGGGTAATTCATCTCGTGAGGATTCAGCTGCCTAGACCCAAAGGCTATTACACTGCCGTGTTGCATCAAAACGCAACCCAAACTGCACCCTGATGCGTCACTGAAAATTTGAAATCCTTCGGTCCCCTTCGACAAACTTAGGATTGGGGCCGTCATCAATCTTTCCTTCAGTGTCTCGAATGCCTGATTGCACTCCCGAGTCCACACAAACTTCTGATCCTTACGAGTTAGTGATGTAAGTGGTAGAACTATCCGCAAAAAGTTTTCCACGAATCTTCTATAGTACTCGGCTAGTCCAAGAAAACTTTGGACTTCCGCCACGGTTCTCAAAACCGGCCAATCTCTGATGGCCTCCACTTTTGTTGGATCTATCACCACCCCATCTCCACTAATCACATGGCCTAAAAATGCCACCTTCTCATGCCAGAACTCGCACTTTGAGAACTTTGCATAAAACAGGGTCTCCCTTAACACATGCAAGACTACTCTCAAGTGATTCTCATGCACCACCTCCGACTTGGATTATACCAAGATGTCGTCAATAAAGACAACTACAAAAGAGTCTAAGTATTTTCAAAATACTCGATTCATCAAATCCATGAATACGGATGGTGCGTTCGTCAGCCCGAACGGCATCACCGAGAACTCAAAATGACCATACCTCATACCAAACGCTGTCTTGGGTATGTCCTCATCTTGAATTCGCAACTGATAGTATCCTGAATTTAAGTCCAACTTTGAATACATCACCGACCCCACCAACTGGTCAAACAGGTCGTCAATCCGAGGAATCGAATACTTATTCTTGACAGTCAGTTTATTCAACTCTCGGTAGTCTATGCACAGCCGCATACTACCATCTTTCTTCTATACGAACAACACCGGCGTGCTCCACGGTGATGAACTAGGCCTGATATACCCCTGCTCCAATAGTTCCTGCAACTGTACCTTGAGCTCAGCCAACTCTTTTGGTGCCATCCTAAACCGAGGACGTGACACCGGTCGTGCCTCTAGCAAGAACTCAATTGAGAAATCAATCTCCCGCCGAGGAGGTGCCCCAGGAAGATCTTCAGGAAACACATCCTCGAACTCTACCACCACTAGCACTTCCCAAAGTGATAACTTGGAAAGGCGAACCTCCAATAACGCTACAAGTGCTACTCCATCCCGGTTAACTGTCCGCGCCAACTGCATGGCCGAAATCAGAGAACATGCCACTCCATTAAGGCCCTCAAACTTGACTTCCGTCTGCCCTTCGCTTCTTAGGGTCACCACCTTGGATAGGCAATCAATGCTGGCATGCTGCTCCGCTAGCCAGTCCATTCCCAAAATCACATCAAACTCGACTAATTGTAGGACCGCTGCTATCAACACGAAGTCAACTCCGCTTACCTCCCAAAAAATGCGCCCTTTCTTCCCGGTGGTCATGAATGACCCATTGGGCATGCGCACCTTCAGCTCCGCGTCCACCGAAAATGATTCAACTCCAATCCTCCGGATGAAGCTTTCCGCAAGAAAGGAGTGTGACACTCCCGTATCAAACAATACCCTATCGGGGTATCTGGAAACTAACACAAAGCCTAAGACATAGACATCAATCATAACAGTCTAAAAGTATGAAGCACAAGGTTAAACTTAAACTTCCTCATACATGTCACAACATCGGGTTGGCGGATCGCTTCCTGCTGTCCAAGGTTGTAGGCCCTTTGTTGCACCGGTTGTAACCAAGAAGCGCTAGACTCTGCCATCTTCCGTTTCTCTGCGGCACTGGGGCCGGAGTGCACAGTTTGCTCCTGCCTTGCCTCCTTCTCCGCACCTTCTTGGTTATAAAAATGAGCAATGTGCCCCACCTTACCAAAGTTGAAGCACGTCGGTGGCCCCTTAGAGTGGGACCCTCCGAACGTCCACTTGCTTTTCTCACCGGACTTGTATGGGTGAGTCTTCTTCCTCCATCTATTCCCTTCAGACTTTCCTTGGGATTGAGAAGTCTTCCCTTCTCCTTGCTTGGGCGCAAAACCCTTACGACGTTGGCTTCGCTCTAGATCACTCTCCAACGTCCTGGCAGCCTCAACTAGCACATTGAAACCAGCTCTCTTCATGGCAATAAGGGGTTGTCTTAGATTCTCCCTCAGGCCCTGGTAGAAGAGGTTATCCCTCTCCTCATCGTCCACCATTGTCGTCCCCACGTAACGACCCAAATGAGTGAACTCCTGAACATACTCGTCCACCGTCATATCTCGCTGCATCGAGTGCAGAAATTTCCTCTGAAGGGACAATCTCGTCAAAACAGGTATGTACTTCTTTAGGAAAGCATCCCCAAATTCTTCCATGGACGGGGTGCGTCCAGGAAATTGGTGGCAACTATGGCTCACGCACCACAACTTTGTGTCTCCCTACAACATGAAGGCCGCAAACTCAGATTTCTTCTCTTCTGGCATATCTGCCGCCCTCAGGAGCTCTTGAATCTGTGCCCACCAATCCTCCGCATCAGTTGGAGTACCGAATCCTTTGAACATCGGAGGATGGAAGCTCAGAAAATACTTCATCTGCCGGTCTCCATACCCAACAATCACCCTTTCCGCCAAAGGCTCTGCTCGCCTGGCTTATCCACCCGGCACGGCCGTCGTCGTATCCGGTATAGTAGGGGTTGCTACCTGAGCTGTCGCTGCAGCTTGGGCTGCCACCATTGCTTCTACAAGCATGCGACAGAAGTCGGCCGGGTTTACACCCATGCTTAAAGGACCTTGAGCAGTGGCGCTGCTTGCCGAAAGCTCTTCTCTTGGTCTCGACGTACCCGCCTCCTTGCTTGCACTCTTAAGAAAAGCAAGAAAACAAGGAATCAGTCTCTAATCATAAGACTCAAACATAAGGACACTCACGGTCCCACAATACTCTTATGTGGATAACTTCTATACGCACTGACCTTGAATCTAACCTCGCTCTGATACCAAATTGTAACACCTCCCTTGTAATGACCGTATAATATGGGTCCGGTCGGGGGCCCACAACATACAGACGCCACAGCTTTAGTATTATAAGATGATATATCTATCCAATCTCAAAACTCAAAAGCAAAACACAGCGGAAACATCAACCAAGACTAGAAGTTATACACATCCACAAGAGTCTTTAAAATGCCTTATGACCTTACAACAAAAGAGAGTCTAAAACTCCAACAATACATAACACATCAAAGTGCATAGGCACCCCTAAGCTACCTCGGCATGCAAGCCGGAAGACAATAACATTAAACATACAAAATCACAAAAGTAAAGCTAAAGAGAAGCTGGTAACACTTCATGAGGCTAGGCCTTTCTGGCCGACGAGCTAGCTCCTATTTGCGATCCTTGCCTTGTAAAAGTTTGGTTGTAAAGTGGGTCAGCAAAGGCTGACCACAAACTATGTAACAAACACATCTCCTCTCGGCCTCCCCTAACGGACCCCAGGGTACCCCTCCAACCTGCAAGTCAGCACTTCATATACAATATACATAAACAAGTAAAGCACTAAAGGACAGTCTTGGATCTCTCAAACAACATGCACATTCTCTACTATTGAGCATATAAAGAAAATGGGCCTACTATGCAACATGTATGCAAAACTCGGGTTTCACCCAAGGCACCCTATCACGTATGCATCTAGCACATCATCTGGGTACTCATCATTTCCCCATTGGCATTAAGCCGCAAACAAAAGGGGACACTGCAATTCCCCCAATGACATGCAAGCCGCCACATGGAACTCTCGCCAAGGCCCAACCCACTCATGGTCTTAGACCGGGGCTTGCCTACAAGCTCTGAATTCTCATGTCAGGATTCCATCTAACACACTAACCGATTCTAAGAAGCCTTGCTGGACCCCACCCGCTCATGGCCTCATTTCCCGGGATTGCCCCATGCTTGGCGTTCTCGTCATTCTCACAGAAGGGGACTAGTATCGCCGGGACACTCTCCACACATGACTTGCACGTCACGGGATAGCCAGCCGACCACGGAGACAAAACCACGCCTTAGCACATCACAATCCAAAAATCATTCTCACCCTAATGCCTCATTCGTACTACAACGTCCCCGCGCACCAAGGAAGTCATCTACTGCCAATGCGGAGCTAACCTTGTCCACCAAGGAAACCATCTATCGCCATTGAGGAGCTAACCTTGTCCGATTCTGACTACACGTACTCACTCGAGAAAAGGGGGAAAACATCACAAACATCACAAACGACATCTTCCGCAACGGATCTCTACAAATCCTTAAAGCTCGTATGCAACATCACCAAGTCAGACTAACGGTCGCGACTACGGCTTCACCCACCATGCCTAACCCACTAAAGGAGCGAATTTCTAATGCAAAATCATGTCGGGGACGGACTCAATCGACCCGGAGGTTCCTCTTGAACCATGGTGACACAAACCCCTCTCATTTGAGAGATTTGGTACCCAAACGTTTGAAAGGAAAGATGCTAAACACGCATCCTAAAACCAAGAGGAGAAGTGTCGTTACCTTCTGACCCTCTTCCTAGCCTTGGAAACTAAGCCAGATGAAAACCTTCGAAATGATCTTGCCTCCGCGGATCTGGCCTCGGCTCGCGATTTGGAGCACTGAAGCTTCTCCGGCAGCCGGATTTCTCCTTCACCTCCTTCCTTGCTCTCCCTTCTCTCTAGATCTTAGAAAGAGAGCACTTGATGAAGAATGAGGGTTCCCAAACCCTATTCCCGGACTTAACTCAACAAGGACAACCCTCGACCATCAGATCCCAAAAGAAGGAAATGAACGGCCACAATCCGACCTGAAAATCAAAACTCCTGGGCCGAACACGGCTTGTGACACGCCCGCGTCCAAGGCCGTGTTCCCTAATCGATGCCGAAACCGTCGCACCCAAAGCAGAACACGGTCTCGGAACACGCCTGTGTTAAAGCTAACACGCCCGTGTCATGCAGTACACGCCCGTGTCATGCAGTACACGCCCGTGTGCCTGGGCATGTTCGTCCATCGACATAGGACCAAACACAACCCGAGGAGGACATGGGTACTCGATACGCCCATGTCACATTTGACACGCCCGTTCCAACACGAACACCGCTGGGCTCCAGGCCGTGTTCAATCCCCTTACACGGCCTGACTCATAACCCGAGAAGGACATAGCCTTGGACACACCCGTGTCTCAGGCCGTGTTCGAAGTCTCGACGATCTTCGACTGCCTCTTCGTCGACTTTGTAGAAAATTTGTCGAACATGTGCATGAAACGGCCTTGGACACGCCCATTTCCTAAGTCGTGTTCACTGTCTCGATAATTCGTCAAGCGCAGTTCGTCGACCACACAACACGGCCATGGACACGCCCGTGTCCTAGGCCGTGTCCCCTATCTCGACACTTCGTCGAGCGAAAATCGTCGACTTCCCAGGTTCTCGACAAATGAGAGCACAACACGGCCATGGACACGCCTGTGTCTGAAAGATATAGTACCTAAACACCTAGAGGGGGGGGTGAATAGGTGACTTGAATCTTTTTAACTTTTTAGGCAGCAATCAGATATTATCACAGAATTCTAGCTACTTTATCACAGCACACATTCAACAATCACAGAATTCCACAGCACACAGTAGACACACAGTTTTATAGTGGTTCCCCAAGGTTTGGGTACATCCACTTTCCCCCTTCGCCTATCTAGCAGTGTACTAGATTCGGCCAAACTTCTCCACTAGCTCAGAACCTCAAAACAGGTTCCTACACCTCAGGCCCAAGGACCTACAACTCAGCTTCTCCACAAAGCTTACACTCAGCCACCAAGGCCTACACTCAGCCACCAAGGCCTACACTCAGCCACAATAGGCCTACACTCAGAGATTCCAATCTCCTACACTCAGGCACTCAAGCCCTACACTCAGCCTTTATAATTACAGGCTTACAAGACTCAGATCCCTAAGGATCCTACAATATAAAATGAATACAAAATATATACTCAATTAACTCAGAAACAAGAGAGAAGAGTTGTGAGTTTCTTGATGAGTTCTTGGAAGAACTTAGCAGAAATCAATCTGACTTGGCTTTCTTCAAAGCTTCTTGAATGTAGAACTCAATAAGATTGACCTCTTCTGCAGTTGATCCTTGATCTCTGCTACTTAAGATTCAGAATAAATCTGAACCCTTCTTCTCAGCCTGGTTCCAACGGCTGACTTCTTGGATGGAGCTCTCTCTCTCCAACTTCTTAGATCTTCACTCGAAAGCTAGATCTTCTTTGTATATCTTGATGTGTTGATCTTCTAATCAATCTGATCAGTCTCTTTCTGTAGACAGTGTAAGCCTATTTATAGGCCTTCTTCATGGTAACTGGCTGGTCCGGTTCATAACTGATTTCTGACAACTCTGACAGGTGCAGTAGACCGGCTGGAAAGGTAGCTGTCAAGTCATCCACTCAGTTCTTGAAAATTCTGTAACTGTCTAAAAGTATCGAGACTGTCTGTCTTTAAGTGTCGACACTTATAGACCAAGTGTCGACACAAGTTGACTAAGTGTCGACACTAGCCTACAAGGTGTCGACACAACTCCTTGTGTTGTAGATTTTATATCTCGACACTGCTTCTTCTTCATGTGTCGACACTGATAATGTGTGTCGACACAAGTACTTGTACTTCAGTATTTTGCTGAATTCTTCTAAGTGTCGACTCAACACCTTTGTGTCGACACATCTCCATGTGTTGAACTTGTCAGTGTCGACACTGCTTCTTGGTGTCGACACATATCTTCTGTGTTGATACTTGCTGAGTGTCGACATAGCTCCTTGTGTCGACACATTCTTCTTCTGTTAAGACTTCAGCTGTGTGTCGACACATCCCCTTAGTGTCGACACTTGTACTTAGAATATTTTGTTGAACTTTGCTGATCTTTGCTAAGTGTCGACACAGATCATTATGTCGACACTTTCTTCAAGTGTTGAGTCTTCAGCTGAGTGTCGACACATTCTTCCTTGTGTCGACACTTTCTTCAAGTGTTGACTCTTCTGTTGTGTGTCGACACATTGTTCTGGGTGTCGACACATATACTTAGTCTCTGCTGACTTTTGCTGAGTGTTGACACAGCCTCCAAGTGTCGACACTTTCTGATGTTGACACAGTTTCACTGGGTGTCGACACAACTGCTATGTGTCGACACATCTTCACTGCACTTTTCTTCACTGAGTGTCGACACAGCTCCTTGTGTCGACACTTTCTGTCTGGTGTCGACTCTGCATCCCAGGTGTCGACACAATGACTCCAAGTGTCGACACTGCTTGCCTGGGTGTCGACACAGGTCTTCTTAAGTGTCGACACTTTCCCTCTGGGTGTCGACACATGGACTTAGAAACTTTTTCTTCTTTCCTGTAAATACTTAACCTGCACAAGTAAACTCAAAACACATCAAATACATTTTTGATGTATATCATTGAGTTGGGTGAGGCTTCTTCAAATCAGGTACATTTGAGCCAATGTACCCAACAATCTCCCCCTATTTGGAGAAGTCGTAACCCTTAGTCAATGATATACACCATTCATAATTAAATTACAAAATGATGTAAAGCAAGATTATATATAGCAGGGCAAACATAAACATGTATCAATCACACATGTATACATAGACATCATCACAGAACAATTATGAAACAAATTTATTACACAATAAATTTATCACATAGACATTGTTCTAATAGCTTGTCATATTCATAATTTTAAAGTTTACAGAATGTTTTACATCAAAAGAATACATAGTAAACTTAAGAAAATTTCTATGCTATTTCTGTTCAGCCTCTTTGATCACTATCCCTTTTCCAGATTGTACTTTAGCTTGTACAGGGGCTTCAGTGTCTTCAGCAGCAGCAACCTTTTTCCCTTTAAGATCCTTTTTCTTTAGCTCTTCAGCTTTGATCTTTTGCCTTTCAAAATAATGATAAGGCTTGGGAAAGTACTTGCTAGGCTCCTGGGCAGTAGGAGGTAGCTTTCCCATCTTGGCGTTTCTTCTATATTGGACTTTGGCCTCCTGCCTTGTCTCATGCTTTCTCCATTCAGTCTCAGAAAACCACTTATTCCTGTCTTGAATGTTATCTTTTGCAGCTTTCCATGCAGTTAAGATAATATTTCTTAAGATGGGGCTCCACTGCTCAAAGTCTGGTCTTTGTTCAGCTTGCTCCCTGAACCTCTTCTTAGACAATCTGGCTTCTTCTTTCTGCATAGCTTCTTGCATAGCTTCAGAGACTGGCTGAACAACTTTCTCTAGGATAACCTTCTGAGTACCATCAGGTGGACTATACATGGTCTGGATATCAGCATGTACCATGTCAAAATCTGGTGGAGGATAGATAACTTGAGCTACTTCAGGTTGCTCCCCTCCTAGATATGCAGGATTAATGCCAGATTCAGCCACATTATCATCATCACAAAGAGGAGGATAACCCGGAGTTACTCTGATAAAATTAGATATCCACTTGGCATGATCAGAGCTGGCTTTGACTAATACCCTCTCCCCCTTTATGACTTCTCTTGCTATGTGATCTCTGACATCATCTTTCTGAAATCTAATTTGAGCATCCAAATAATTGACTCCATCTTTAAAGTAAGGTTTCAACCTTTGGAGTTTGTCAGTTATAATCTTCTGAGAGTCTTGTATGGCAGTCTTAACAGCAGTTATTTCGTCTTGGAAGGCTTTGTCAAATTCTGCTTTAGCAGTAGCAGTAGAAGTAGAAGGTCTAGCAGCTATGTTCTTCATTTCTGTGACAATTGCATTATGGGAAGCAGTTAAGTTATCATTCATTCTTATCTGATTCTCAAGTACATAGCCTTGCTTGACTTCAAGTTCATCCACCTGAGCTTTTATCTTCTCTTGGTGTGTAGCCAAGTACACCACTGCATTCCCACCCTTGTGGAAGCAGTCTGTCATCTCCTTCTTGTTAAGATTCATTTCAAATCTTATTGACTTTATATCCTGGGCCAAATCAAACTGCAATGATTTCTGCCCTTCATCCACATACTTCTCAATGGTCTGCCTGTGCTCATCAAGCTTAATTTGCATTGCAACCATTAGAGCACTATAATCAACAGTAGGTGCAGACTGTGATATAGGCTGTGGTGCAATAGTTTGTAAAGCCTTCTTATAACTCTGACTCCTTCTCTTGAATACTTGAAATTTCTTTTTCTTTGCCCTTGCAGCTTCCTCATCTTCAGAAGCTGAGGAGCTAGCAATTTCTACCCTCTCCTTAGGGCTTGGAGGTAACTCCTTCTGCACTTCTGGTGCCTTCTCAGGTTCTTGTCTTGTAGGTTCTTCAACAAGTACAATTTGCTCCCCCTCAACTGGAGCATTCTCCCCCTCAACAGCAGTTTCCTTGTCAAGATCTGCTTGATCTAGATTAAGGAAGAGATCTTCCATTGTAAATTCTTGTGGTGATTGGGCAGGAGAAATTCTTTGCTCATCTACCACTGGATCAGATACAATTTGAACTTCAACAGATGTGTCTTCCATGACAACATCTGGGAGTTGACTATCCAGCTGAGTTTGCTGATTAACATTAACTAATGTATCAGATAAAACAGTATCCATTTTAAGGAAATCTAAAGCATTAAGCTCAGAGATTACCTCAAGGATGATGTTGGTAGCTTGTTCACTTTCTAGTGTAGTTGGTTCTTCTACAACTAGTGGCTCCCCCTGAACTGAATCCTGGTGAATGGGGCTAGCTAGAGGTAGCTCCCCTTACCTATCAGCAATTTCTTGTTGTACTGGTGATTTTACAGCAGTTCCTTCTACATCCTCTTCTGGAGTAAAGACAACATGCTCTTCACTACCAGAGCTGCTAGAGGAAAGCTGAGCCACTGGGGCAGTTTTCTTCCTCTTCTTTTGAGGAGTTTCCTTTTCAGAAGTTACTTTCTCAGGGGTTGGCATCTCCTTAGACAACACCCTATTCCATCTAGAGAAGATCCTCATATCCATTTTCCTCATGTGGTTGATTTTACTTCCAGCAGCTTGACCCATAACTTCTGGTATAATACCAGCAAGGTATAGACTTAAAATCCTGCCCAGGTTGGGCTTCCTTAGGCTTTCCTTGATCTTTTCAAAGACTATAACAGACCAATCTGTTTTCAAAGTGAAGATGATCCTTGTCATAATACTGAACATATGGGCTGATACCCTATCATGCCCTCCAGGTTTGCTTAGGATTACTTTGCCTACAATTTCAGAGAGGAATTTCCCCTGGCTATTCATTCCCTTTCTGTCAAACACAGATCCAATTTTCATCTTAGAATCCAAGCCACACCATTCCAATGCTTCTCTGGTCCTGGAAGCAGTAACCTCTTCTTCTTCCTTAGTTCTGGGTAACTGAAGGACTTTCCTCAAACTTTTTGGTGAAACCTTAACCCTCTCACCATGGACCCTGGACTTGATCTTGAGTCCAGATTCGTCTACCTTAGCTCCATTGAGGAATTCCAGTACTTCCTTCTTCCAGATCTTTATAGGCTCTGAAACAAGAAATTCCAACCCCGAGTCTGCAACTAGGGTTATCACAGTCTTGATTTCTTCGTCTGCATCACCAAACGCGTCGCGCACCAGTTCATAGCCTTCATTGACGTTCTCTTCAAGCTTTGGCGCCATTAGGGTTTGAAGAATTTGAACTGAGAGAAGAGAGGTGTCGACACACAAGTTTTGGTCTCAAAACTTTTGAAAGCGTGTCGACAGACAAAGGCAAAATCCTATTTATACCTTTCTAGGTTTGAAGATGAAAAGGCGGGTCAACTAACTTAAATTGTGTCGACACTGTCGATAAGTGTCGACACTGACTTATAATGTCTCGACACCTATGTGTCGACACAAGTTTAGTCAACAGATATATGTGTCGACACTTGTTTATGTGTCGACACCACATAACTCGACATTTAGTTGAGACTTTACTTAGATAATTCTGAGTAAAGCCTAAGTGTCGACACCACCTTGGATGTGTCGACACCTACTAATCATGTGTCGACACTAATATTCTGAAGTGTCGACACCAACTTTCTAGATGTGTCGACACCTTTTCCCTGAAGTGTCGACACCACTTTCCTGTGTCGACACAGATATCTCTGTGTGTCGACACCTTTTGACTTAGCCAATTCTATAAACTTATTCTAAGTTTATCATACCTAGTTCAATTTTAAACCTATTGAACTTAGTTTCTTCTAAGGGCTTAGTATACATATCAGCTAGTTGATTATCTGTTCTAACATATTCTAGTAAAATATCTTCTCTTTCTACATGCTCCCTAAGAAAATGATATTTTATTTCAATATGTTTGGTTTTACTATGGGAAACAGGATTATTTGCAATTGATATAGCACTTGTAGAATCACAAAATAGTGGAGTTCTACTTACCTGAATTCCATAGTCCTCAAGCTGATGTTGTATCCATAGAAGTTGAGCACAGCAACTTCCTGCAGCCACATATTCTGACTCTGCAGTGGAGATAGCCACACTTGTTTGCTTTTTGCTACTCCATGAAATTAGTCTTCCACCTAGGAATTGACAGGTTCCAGTTGTGCTTTTTCTGTCTTCTTTGCATCCTGCAAAGTCTGCATCTGAATAACCTGTTAGATCAAAATCCCCATTCCTAGGGTACCAGAGGCCTAGATAAGGAGTGCCCTTTAGATATCTCAAAATTCTTTTGACTGCTGTCAAATGAGACTCTTTAGGGCAGGCTTGATACCTTACACAGACACATGTAGCATACATGATATCTGGTCTACTTGCAGTCAAATAGAGTAGGGAGCCAACTATCCCTCTATACAAAGTCTCATATACAGGTTTCTGTAACGCCCCAGATTTTTGATTACGTACGCATGATGGGCGTTACGTTGGCTTTGACTGTAGTTTGAGCATGGTTTTTCCCGCGGGCTTGCGAGTGGCTGTTTTGATTGCCGAGTTGCACGATTCCCCAGTAAACCGGAGTCCAAATGAGGGACTCGGTGAGGCCTCTTAGGGAATGCTTGCACTCTTTTCGCACCCGGGAATGTTGCTCAAAATAAGTTGCTGGTTCAGGAAATAAAAAAGGGTAAAAAGTGCTTGAGGCAAAAATGGTCTAGGACGTCACAGAAACATTTTTCACAAAAGGGAAAAATGGTCGTTTTTGTGCTAGACACGCCCCCTGACACGGGCGTGACCCAGGCCGTGACCTGGGCATGACCTCCTTGACTCGACGATTTTTCTTGCGTCGAGTCGAGCTCGATGAATAGGGATACACGCCCCGTGACACGGGCGTGTCACGGGCCGTGTCCCGCTTCGTCGAGTGTCGAGTGTCGATCGTCGAGTATCGAGCGTCGAGTATCGAGTGTCGAGTCGTCGAGAGAGGGTACACGGCCTGTGACACGGGCGTGTCACAGGGCGTGTCATGCTGGGTCGAGTGTCGACACTTTCTGTCGACGAGGTGTTGAGGCACGGGTTACACGCCCTAGGTCACGGGCGTGACCGACCTGTCACGGGCGTGTACCCGGCCGTGTACCGTGTGGATAAACTTGGAATTGCCGCTTTTCGGCGCCGCTTATGGTACACGCCCTGTGTCACGGGCGTGACACAGGGCGTGACCGGCCCGAAAATCGACTTTTTCCAGTTTTTTTGTGCCGTTCATTTCCTTGATCCTGCATCTAACAGCCCAGCTCTGTTCTGGTCAAATTAAGGCCGAAATAGAGAAGTGGTTTCTCATTTTCTTCTTTTCATCTACTCTTCTTCTTCTTCTTCATTCTCAAAGAGAAAGCAAGGGAGCAAGGGAGCAAGCAAGGCAAGGAAAAAGAGAATCAGCCGTCGCGGCATCGTCTCGGTTCAGGCAAGCGGTGTTCTTCACCCTTGCCAATCTCCTTTCTTGATTTTTAATTGTGCAAATCAATTAGTTAATTTCTCTTTCAAGATTCATGAGCTTCTTGTTCTTGTTTTGGATCCTTCCTCACTAGCGTTATCATGCTCTTTCAATTTCCCTATGCTAAATTAGCTAATTCCCTATGTTAAATTCCCTATGCTAAATTCCCTATGCTAAAATTCCCTATGCTAAATCCCCTATGCTAATTTTCTATGCTAGATAACTTCATGTAGCTAATTTGTCATATGCATGTAACCTATCAAGAGAGGTGATTTTTCCTTAATCAAAAACATATGATTGTGGTTTATGTACTCATGTGAATCAAATCCTATCATGTGACTCTATTTTGATGTAAAACGTGTGATCCTTTTTATGTCATACTATACGTTGGCAATTGGCCGTCATGTGTGAGGACGATGAAAGGAACGTGTTACCTTGGGTTATGGGGCGTTTTGCGAGGCGAATGTGTGAACCATGGCAGGAGCGTTTGTGTGAGAATTTTGCAAGGGGTGGTGTGGTTTCATCCTGTGGCCACCGGGTTGTGTTTTTGTGGTTAGAGAGACCACTTTGGCCCCGATTTGGGCTGGTTTTGTTTGGTGCGTTCCACTTTAGGGCCGCCACCGGTAAGACCCTTGCGAAATTGAACTTAACCGCTGCTTATGCTTCACTAGTGTTGTAATTTCTTGGCTTATGAATGATGGAATGGGCATGTGTTTTGCCTTTTGTTCCTGCGGTTTGAGCAGGACATGATGAACTTGTACGCACTTGGTGCGTTTGGCATGGATTGTGGTGCGTTTTCCACTTGTTTTGTTCACTCATGTTACTTGATGAAACATCTCTGTGGGGTTGGTAAGCCCCTTCGTTATAATATATGACATTTATGCTCTCTTTTTGTATAGCTTGGTTGATTGCTGAGGTATTCTTTCTTGAATGCCTCAGGTGCAGGTTGTAGCCGGTTGAGCGGCTAGGTTGGTTAGTGGAGTTGCTGTGGAGCTTGCCGAGCTTCTTTAGCGAGGTAGTTCTTCTTTTGTTGTACAGACATACATGTGCCCCCAATGGGTTCGTGTCAGCTTGTTGGCGCCCATTTGGTGGGTTTTCTTTTATGTAAAATATGAATGAGACTGCTAATGTACCTCACTTGGATGGACTGATATGTACTTGCTTATGGGATGGTCTTCTAGTAGGTTGCATTAGCTATTTTGAGAAATCATATGTACTATTGTAGCTCATGCATACATGTTTTGTTTAATTAACACATACTTTCCAAATAACGTAAACAAAAAGGAGTTCTTATAGTAATATCACTATAGACTGCATATAGGAGCTCAGCATAAATAAACAAAGTATTTCCGCCGCGTACAAAGATAATTTTACTATCTAAGGCCGAGGGATACGGCCATTTAATCCAAAAGTTTTCCTGCATGTAACTGTTGAATTTCAACTTGTAAAGTCAGCGTCAAGGGTTGCCTGAGCGTGTGCAGTATCCCCTACACGACGTGGCATCATAACCCGTAGTTCCTCTTGCTCTGATACGATATGCTCGTTGAGGAAATGCGGGTTGTGACAGTTGGTATCAGAGCCAGGTTTGCTTGATATTTGGTCGGGCAAACTTTTCCTTGTCTTTTGTGGTTGTAAGCATCATCTCATACACACACCGAGGTGCCATCAGTATGTCTTGGCCGAAGCACGTACACTACACTCATGGCATGAACAGAAGTATACGGGGCATATTATGTAGTATGGGATGCATAATATGTGGTTGTATATGGATCCACCATAGGGGCAACATGTGCGGGTTATGTAGTATGGGATGCATAACCTCACCACATGGATGCGACTAGCACGTTTTCTTTTCTTCGTTGCATGCAATGCTATGTAGTATGGGATGCATAGCATTGTGATGCGTACGACCGCTCATGGCATGCATTAAGGCCTTTTCTAGAATGCATAGCACAACATGCATAACATAACATTGCATGAGCACAACGTGCCAAGCTAAGATTTACATGATGACACCTGTACACACATGGTTTTGGGTCAAAGAAAGTCATCCATTCATGGTTTAGGCACAAGTTAGTGGGATGACGGTGAGTCATCTTTAGGCTAGGCATACCATCATTCTCAAACTCCCAAAGCAAGTTAGCAGTTGATGTTCATATTTTTTTTTATGTATGGTCGTACATAGCCGTTGTGTGTTTTGTTGGGTTTGAGCTTGATAAGAGTGAACGTGTTATAGGATGTCGAAGCGTCCAGTGACAAGGCAAACTCCCCAATCCGAGGGTGAGTCTTCGGGCGCGCAGAATAATGCACTGATGGATAGTCTTCGCCAAAGTAATGAGGCTTTGACGAGGCAGGTGCAGGAGGTACAGTCCCAGCTCCAAGCTATGTCATCCGCGATGTCTGGGCTGGCACCAAGAGGACAAGAGATGGTTAGAGGCCCCACTAGTTCGACTCCTTCAGTGGCAGTGACACCTCCAGTTGTGGTTCCCCCTGCGATGACGTTTATCTTGCAGTTTCAGCGACTTGGACCACCGACGTATGATGGAAAAGCGGACTTCGTGATCCTAGATGATTGGGTGATCACGTTGGAAGAGATGTTTGTGTATGCTGGTGTGACTGAGGACCAGAAGGTGATGCTTGCTGCCTATCAACTGAAAGGGTTGGCGAAAGGTTGGTGGTTGCGAGAAAAGGAAGGACTTGGGGCGGGCTGTTCGTGGGAAGCGTTCAAAGAACTAGTACGGCGCAAGTTTCTACCGGCAGTGGAACGGGACCGCCTAATGAATGATTTCTTATACTTGAAGCAGAGGAACCTCACAGTGAGTGAGTATGAAATCGAGTTTAGCAAGTTAAGTCGGTTCGCTCCGAGCTTGGTGACGACAGAAGCTGACCGAGTAAAGAGATTTCTCGGCGGACTCCGCAGCGACGTACAGCTGTTCGCAAGTGCTTATGGAGCGACGAGTTACACTACTGTGGTTGAGGCTGCGTTGAAGGTGGAAGCTATTGAAACTGCAAAACAAAGAGGACAACTGATGAGGAAGGATAAGAGGAAGCTGGTGGGAGGGAAAAGCTCCCAAGACTCAGACGTAAGGAAGAGGAACAAGGAGACATGTAGCTTCTGTGGCCGAGCTGGTCACCCGTTTGAGGCATGTTTCAAGCGGTTGGGGATGCAGAAGAAGGAGCAGGTGCACGCCATTCAGGGTGCGCCAACCAGAGACTTGGTGTGTACCTTTTGTGGGAGAAGAGGTCATGATGTGAGCCGCTGCTGGGCCAAAGACAAGGTATGCTTCCAGTGTGGCAGACCAGGACATCTTCGCGCAAGGTGCCCACAGGTTCAAGCTGTGTTGCAACCCACACCACTCCAGGCTTTGCCTCCGCCTCCGCGCTTGTACAAAGGCAAAGGAAAGTTGAATGTGGTCTCTGCAGAGGAAGCGCATACATCACCTCAGGTTATCTCAGGTTCGATTCAGTCCTCGGGTTCTCGTTTTGTGTATGCCTATTATGTGTAGTTCTTAGCATAGCATATATACCTTATAGGAAACTTTAAGGTAAAGAACCGTTGGGCGCGTGTTCTCTTTGATTCTGGCGCGACCCATTCATTTGTTGCGCGAAACTTTCTGGATCGATATCATTTGACACCAGAGCGAGTGGGGAATGCGTTTTTGGTGAAGTTTCCTTCCGGCGCTTCTGTGGTGGCTGACTGGGGTCTTCTTGATTGTCCCATTTTGTTGGGGAATTTCATAGCAAGAGTTGATTGCAAGGTGATCGATTTGGACGATTTTGACGTCATTCTGGGCATGGACTGGTTAGCCCGTTATGATGCCGTCATCCAGTGCAGAGGAAAGCGCTTGGATTTCATTAAGGATGATGGTCAACCAGGAAGTGTGTATGGTGATTCTTGTCAGGATTCTCCAGGGATTTCGGCGGTATGTGTTCGGACGTTGTTTGTTTCCGACTGTTTTGCTTGTTTGGTCTCCGTTGTGGGGACTAGTGCTGTTTTGCCGCGTTTAGAGGAGATTCCTGTTGTGCGTGAATTTCCATATGTTTTTCCTACTGACCTTCCTGGTCTACCCCCTAATCGTGATGTCGAGTTTGTTATTGATTTGGAGCCGGGTACGCGACCGATTGCGAAAGCACCGTACAGGATGGCCCCGCGTGAGTTAGCAGAGTTGCGTACACAGTTGGATGACTTGTTGGCAAAAGGGTTTATCCGGCCGAGTTCATCACCTTGGGGTGCACCGGTGTTATTTGTGAAGAAGAAAGATGGGTCGATGCGCCTTTGCATCGATTACCGGGAGTTGAACAAGGTGACAATTAAAAACAAGTTCCCACTGCCAAGAATTGATGATTTGTTTGATCAACTGCATGGCAGTTCTGTATTTTCGAAGATTGATCTCCGCTCGGGCTATCATCAGCTCAAGGTCCGGGAGTCGGATATTCCGCGGACTGCATTTCGATCACGACATGGTCATTTTGAATTTCTGGTGATGTCGTTTGGTTTGACCAACGCACCATCAGCCTTCATGGATATGATGAACAGGGTGTTCAAAGACTACTTGGATAAATTTGTGGTGGTTTTGATTGATGACGTTCTTGTCTACTCCCGCAGTGCTGAGGAGCATGAACAGCATCTGCGTTTAGTATTGGACACTTTGCGAGATCAACGGTTATTCGCCAAGCTAAGCAAATGCGAGTTTTGGTTGCCGCAAGTTGCTTTTCTGGGTCATGTCATTAATCAACAAGGAATTTCAGTGGATCCCGAAAAGATTGCTGCGGTCATGGAATGGAGAAGACCGGAAACACCCAAGGAAATTCGAAGCTTCTTGGTCTTGGCCGGCTATTATCGCAGATTTGTCGAAGGTTTTGCGACGTTGGCCGCACCTTTGACTCGATTAACCCAGAATAATGTGGCGTTTGAGTGGAATGACAAGTGTGAGGCGTCATTCCTAGAACTCAAGAACAGGTTATGTACCGCTCCTGTGTTAAGCTTGCCAACAGAAGGAAAGGATTATGATGTGTTCGTGGATGCGTCACACGTTGGACTTGGATGTGTGTTAATGCAAGACAAAAAGGTGATTGCGTATGAGTCTCGGCAGTTGAAAATTCATGAAAAGAATTACCCAACGCATGATTTGGAGTTTGCAGCGGTGATATTTGCATTGAAGTTGTGGAGACACTTGCTATATGGTGTACAGTGTAAAATCTTTACAGATCATAAAAGCTTGAAGTATGTCTTCACGCAGAAAGAACTTAATTTGCGCCAACGGCGATGGCTTGAGTATGTAGCTGATTATGATGTGGACATTCAATATCATCCAGGGAAATCGAATGTTGTCGCCGATGCTTTGAGTCGGAAGACGGGGAAATTATTTCATCTTTCAGTCGAATGTCTTGTAGAGGAATTTCTGTTGATGGATATTGCGGTGGGAAAATATGATCCGCAAAGTCATTCGGCAATAGAAGAACCGTCATGGCTAGTGCTTGCAAGACAACATCAAAAAGATGATCCGGATCTGTTACATCTATTTCTTCGGACTGAAAAGGATGAATTACCAGATTTTACGATTGATGGTGCAGGCACGTTAAAGTATCGTGGACGATTTTGTATTCCCGCGATTGGGAATATTCGCGAGATGGTGTGTAAGGAAGCACACAGCGCAAGTATGGCCTACCATCCAGGCTAAACAAAAATGTATCGTGATTTGAAACAAATTGTCTGGTGGTATGGAATGAAACGAGATATAGCGCAGTTTGTGTCGGAATGTCATACCTGCAAGCGGGTGAAAGCTGATCATGGGAAGCCTGGTGGCAAGTTGACACCATTGGAGATTCCAACCTGGAAGTGGGAAAGCATATCAATGGATTTTATTACCGGTTTACCAAGATCTCCCCGAGGACATGACTCCGTGTGGGTAATCGTGGATAGGTTGACCAAGTGTGCTCATTTCATACCCTTTAAGGTCAACTACCCGATGAAGACAATAGCGGAGCTCTATTTGAATGAGATCATCCGACTGCATTGTGTGCCTATGAATATCATTTCAGACCGAGATTTCCGCTTTACCTCTCGTTTTTGGCGCAGTTTACAAGAGGGTTTGGGGACAGATTTGCGATATTCCACGGCCTATCATCCTCAGACGAATGGCCAAACCGAAAGAGTAAATCAAATTGTCGAAGATATGATTCGATGTTACATTCTTGAGTATGGCGGAGCATGGGATGAACGTTTGCGGCTTATGGAGTTCGCGTATAATAATAGCTATCAAGAAAGCTTGCAAATGGCTCCGTTCGAAGCGTTATATGGGCGACGATGTCGGACCCCACTCTTTTGGACTGAGGTTGGCGAGCGGCCTTTGTTGGGGCCAGAGGCGCTCGAGGATATGGAAGTTGCAGTACGACTTATTCGGGAGAAACTTCGAATCGCCCAAGAGCGATATGAAAAGTATGCCAACCGACGAAGGTCGGAATTAGAATTTGCGGTGGGGGATTCTGTTTTCTTGAAAGTCTCCCCAATGGTTGGGATTAAAAGGTTTGGGAAAGAGCGCAAATTAGACCCAAGATTTGTGGGTCCCTTCACGATTCTTGCGCGAGTTGGAGCATCTGCCTACAAACTGGAATTACCCGTGAACTTTCCTGGTGTTCACAATGTGTTTCATGTTAGCCAACTTCGCAAGTGTTTGCGGAATGACAAGCAAGTGTTGGACGTTGTGCCGCAAGTAGCGCCCAACCTTTCTTATGAGGAGATGCCCATCCGGATATTGGACTCCCAAGATCGCGTGTTGCGGAAAAAGAAGATTCCTATGGTAAAGGTGCTATGGAAAAATCAGGATGTGGAAAGCGCGACGTGGGAACTCGAATCAACAATGAGGACGGCTCATCCTCACTTGTTCCCGTAGATAATCTGGTATGTGACTTGGTGTTTGGTTTCATTCATGTTTTGGTTTGCTTATGTAATTGTTTTTGTGAAAGTTTCGAGGCGAAACTTTTTGTTAGGGGGAGTGATTGTAATGCCCCGGATTTTTGATTACGTACGCATGATGGGCGTTACGTTGGCTTTGACTGTAGTTTGAGCATGGTTTTTCCCGCGGGCTTGCGAGTGGCTGTTTTGATTGCCGAGTTGCACGATTCCCCAGCAAACCGGAGTCCAAATGAGGGACTCGGTGAGGCCTCTTAGGGAATGCTTGCACTCTTTTCGCGCCCGGGAATGTTGCTCAAAATAAGTTGCTGGTTCAGGAAATAAAAAAAGGGTAAAAAGTGCTTGAGGCAAAAATGGTCTAGGACGTCACAGAAACATTTTTCACAAAAGGGAAAAATGGTCGTTTTTGTGCTAGACACGCCCCCTGACACGGGCGTGACCCAGGTCGTGACCTGGGCGTGACCTCCTTGACTCGACGATTTTTCTTGCATCGAGTCGAGCTCGACGAATGGGGTACACGCCCCGTGACACGGGCGTGTCACGGGCCGTGTCCCGCTTCGTCGAGTGTCGAGTATCGATCATCGAGTATCGAGCGTCGAGTATCGAGTGTCGAGTCATCGAGAGAGGGGACACGGCCTGTGACACGGGCGTGTCACAGGGCGTGTCATGCTGGGTCGAGTGTCGACACTTTCTGTCGACGAGGTGTTGAGACACGGGTTACACGCCCTAGGTCACGGGCGTGACCGACCCGTCACGGGCGTGTACCCGGCCGTGTACCGTGTGGATAAACTTGGAATTGCCGCTTTTCGGCGCCGCTTATGGTACACGCCCTGTGTCACGGGCGTGACACAGGGCGTGACCGGCCCGAAAATCGACTTTTTCCAATTTTTTTGTGCCGTTCATTTCCTTGATCCTGCATCTAACGGCCCAGCTCTGTTCTGGTCAAATTAAGGCCGAAACAGAGAAGTGGTTTCTCATTTTCTTCTTTTCATCTACTCTTCTTCTTCTTCTTCATTCTCAAAGAGAAAGCAAGGGAGCAAGGGAGCAAGCAAGGCAAGGAAAAAGAGAATCAGCCGTCGCGGCATCGTCTCGGTTCAGGCAAGCGGTGTTCTTCACCCTTGCCAATCTCCTTTCTTGATTTTTAATTGTGCAAATCAATTAGTTAATTTCTCTTTCAAGATTCATGAGCTTCTTGTTCTTGTTTTGGATCCTTCCTCACTAGCGTTATCATGCTCTTTCAATTTCCCTATGCTAAATTAGCTAATTCCCTATGTTAAATTCCCTATGCTAAATTCCCTATGCTAAAATTCCCTATGCTAAATCCCCTATGCTAATTTCCTATGCTAGATAACTTCATGTAGCTAATTTGTCATATGCATGTAACCTATCAAGAGAGGTGATTTTTCCTTAATCAAAAACATATGATTGTGGTTTATGTACTCATGTGAATCAAATCCTATCATGTGACTCTATTTTGATGTAAAACGTGTGATCCTTTTTATGTCATACTATACGTTGGCAATTGGCCGTCATGTGTGAGGACGATGAAAGGAACGTGTTACCTTGGGTTATGGGGCGTTTTGCGAGGCGAATGTGTGAACCATGGCAGGAGCGTTTGTGTGAGAATTTTGCAAGGGGTGGTGTGGTTTCAGCCTGTGGCCACCGGGTTGTGTTTTATGGTTAGAGAGACCACTTTGGCCCCGATTTGGGCTGGTTTTGTTGGGTGCTTTCCACTTTAGGGCCGCCACCGGTAAGACCCTTGCGAAATTGAACTTAACCGCTGCTTATGCTTCACTAGTGTTGTAATTTCTTGGCTTATGAATGATGGAATGGGCATGTGTTTTGCCTTTTGTTCCTGCGGTTTGAGCAGGACATGATGAACTTGTACGCACTTGGTGCGTTTGGCATGGATTGTGGTGAGTTTTCCACTTGTTTTGTTCACTCATGTTACTTGATGAAACATCTCTGTGGGGTCGGTAAGCCCCTTCGTTATAATATATGACATTTATGCTCTTTTTTTGTATAGCTTGGTTGATTGCTGAGGTATTCTTTCTTGAATGCCTCATGTGCAGGTTGTAGCTGGTTGAGCGGCTAGGTTGGTTAGTGGAGTTGCTGTGGAGCTTGCCGAGCTTCTTTAGCGAGGTAGTTCTTCTTTTGTTGTACAGACATACATGTGCCCCCAATGGGTTCGTGTCAGCTTGTTGGCGCCCATTTGGTGGGTTTTCTTTTATGTAAAATATGAATGAGACTGCTAATGTACCTCACTTGGATGGACTGATATGTACTTGCTTATGGGATGGTCTTCTAGTAGGTTGCATTAGCTATTTTGAGAAATCATATGTACTATTGTAGCTCATGCATACATGTTTTGTTTAATTAACACATACTTTCCAAATAACGTAAACAAAAAGGAGTTCTTATAGTAATATCACTATAGACTGCATATAGGAGCTCAGCATAAATAAACAAAGTATTTCCGCCGCGTACAAAGATAATTTTACTATCTAAGGCCGAGGGATACGACCATTTAATCCAAAAGTTTTCCTGCATGTAACTGTTGAATTTCAACTTGTAAAGTCAGCGTCAAGGGTTGCCTGAGCGTGTGCAGTATCCCCTGCACGACGTGGCATCATAACCCGTAGTTCCTCTTGCTCTGATACGATATACTCGTTGAGGAAATGCGGGTTGTGACAGTTTCCCTGCATCATCTTTGCTAAGAGAAATACTTGACCCCATAGGAGTCTTCATGGTACTGGATGAATCCATACCATACTTCCTTATGAGTTCTAGGGTGAACTTAGACTAGCATATGAAAAGGCGGGATAACTAACTTAAATTGTGTCGGCATTGTTGAAAAGTGTCGACACAGACTTATAATGTCTCGACACACTGTGTCGACACAAGTTTAGTCAACATATTATATGTGTCGACACTTGTCTATGTGTCGACACCACTCAACTCGACATTTAGTCGAGACTTTACTTAGATAATTCTGAGTAAACTCTAAGTGTCGACACCACCGTGGATGTGTCGACACCTACTTATCATGTGTCGACACTAATTTTCTGAAGTGTCGACACCAACATCCTAGATGTGTCGACACCTTTTCCCTGAAGTGTCGACACCACTTAACTGTGTCGACACAGATATCTCTGTGTGTCGACACCATTTTACTTAGCCATTTATATAAACTTATTCTAAGTTTATCATACCTAGTTCAATTTTAAACCTATTGAACTTAGTTTCTTCTAAGGGCTTAGTATATATATCAGCTAATTGATTATCTGTTCTAACATATTCCAGTAAATTATCTTCTTTTTCTACATGTTCTCTAAGAAAATGATATTTTATTTCAATATGTTTGCTTCTACTATGGGAAACAGGATTGTTTGCAATTGATATAACACTAGTAGAATCACAAAATAGTGGAGTTCTACTTACCTGAATTCCATAGTCCTCAAGCTGATGTTGTATCCATAGAAGTTGATCACGGCAACTTCCTGCAGCCACATATTCTGACTCTGCAGTGGAGATAGCCACACTTGTTTGCTTCTTGCTACTCCATGAAATCAGTCTTCCACCTAGGAATTGACAGGTTCCAGTTGTGCTTTTTCTGTCTTCTTTGCATCCTGCAAAGTCTGCATCTGAATAACCTGTTAGTTCAAAATCTCCATTCCTAGGGTACCAGAGGCCTAGATAAGGAGTGCCCTTTAGATATCTCAGTATCCTTTTGACTGCTATCAAATGAGACTCTTTAGGGCATGCTTGATACCTTGCACAGACACATGTAGCATACATGATATCTGGTCTACTTGCAGTCAAATATAATAGGGAGCCAACTATCCCTCTATACAAAGACTCATCTACAGGTTTCCCTGCATCATCCTTGCTAAGAGACATACTTGACCCCATAGGAGTCTTCATGGTACTGGATGAATCCATACCATACTTCCTTATGAGTTCTAGGGTGAACTTAGACTGGCATATGGATAAACCATTCTCAGTCTGTCTAACTTGGAGACCCAAGAAGAACTTAAGTTCCCCCATACTACTCATCTCAAATTGTCCTTGCATTAGTTTTGCAAACTTTTTGCAAAGACTACTTTCAGTAGACCCAAATATTATGTCATCTACATATATTTGGACTAGTATTACTTTGCCTCTGGATTCCCTAAGGAATAGAGTCTTGTCTATTTTCCCCCTTGTGAACTTATTCTCAATGAGGAAACTAGACAGGGTTTCATACCAAGCCCTAGGGGCTTGCTTTAACCCATATAATTCTTTCCTAAGTCTATAGACATGATTAGGTTGAGTTGAATCAACAAAACCTGATGGCTGTTCCACATAGACTTCCTCTTTAAGATTACCATTTAGAAATGCTGACTTGACATCCATTTGGTAAACTTTAAATCCTTGAAAGGTTGCATATACCAGGAACATCCTTATGGCTTCCAGTCTGGCTACTGGAGCAAAGGTTTGATCAAAGTCAATACCTTCTTCCTGCCTATATCCTTTAGCAACCAATCTTGCTTTGTTCTTAATGATGACTCCTTGTTCATCCATCTTGTTCCTATAGATCCACTTGGTTCCAATTATATTGTGGTCTTTAGGTTTAGGAACAAGTTCCCAGACCTTGCACCTCTTGAACTGATTCAATTCTTCTTGTATTGCCTCAATCCAGTGAGGGTCTAGGATGGCTTCTTCAAACTTCTTTGGTTCAACTTGGGATAGAAAACTGGAGTAGATTGCTGCATTCAGATTTCTGCTCCTTGTCTGTACCCCTTGTCTTGGATCACCAATGATTTGTTCTACTAGATGATCTCTAAGATGCCTATTGGCTGGAGGCATCCTGACTTCAGGTTGAACAACTTCAGTTTCTTCATCTTGCTGCACTCCTTGAACTTCATCTGTATTAGGTACATGTAGTACTCCCCCTGGACAGCAGCCACTATCTTCTACTTGCTGTCTTGTAGAAGGTTCATCTTCTATAGTGAGCTTGTCCATCTTCTTTGTTATACTTGTGGAGCTGCATACACTACTAGACACCTCATTGTTAATAAGTCTAGTTTCATCAAATACTACATGTACAGATTCCTCTACAACTTGAGTAGATAAGTTGTAGACTCTATAAGCCTTACTGTTGTTGCTGTACCCAACAAAAATTCCCTCTTGGGACTTGGCAGCAAACTTAGTCAAGTAAGACTTTCCATTGTTAAGTATGAAACACTTACAACCAAAGATCCTAAAATAGGATAGGTTTGGTTTTCTGCCTTTCACAACCTCATAGGGGGTCTTGTTGAGGCTTTTAGTAATGGTAGCCCTATTTATAACATGGCATGCAGTATTAACTGCTTCAGCCCAGAAATATTCTGGTAGTGATGTATCACTTAATAGGGTCCTACCAGCCTCAATCAAGGTTCTATTCTTCCTCTCAGCAATTCCATTTTGCTGAGGTGTTCTTGGTGAAGAAAACTCTTGAAATATCCCAAATTCTTCACATAGTTTTGTCATACTATCAGATTGAAATTCAGTACCATGATCACTTCTAATCTTGACCACAGTACTGTCTAGTTCATTCTGAATCTGTTTGATAAAGCTATAGAAGACACTAGGTGTTTCAGATTTCTGTCTTAGAAAGAACACCCAGGAAAACCTTGAGTAGTCATCTACAACTACAAAGGTATAGACCTTCCTACCTAGGCTGTGAACTGGCATTGGACCAAAGAGATCCATATGCAAAAGGTATAAACACCTCACAACATCTTTGTTTTCAATGCTTCTAAAGATGGATCTAGTCTGCTTGCCCTTTTGACAAGCTGAGCAAATACCATCTTTAACACACTTAACTTGAGGACCATTCCTCACTAACTCTTTGCTAAAGAGTTTGCCAATTGTCTTGTAATTTAGATGGGCTAGCCTCTTGTTCCATTTGAAACAATGAGAGACTTTCTCATCAGCTACAAGACACACTGGAGAACCATTGTTCTCAACCATAATGTCTAAGCAGTAGACATTCCTTTTTCTATAACCAGTCAAAATGATCTCTTGATCATTAGACCTCCTGATATGACAACCATCTTTAACAAATGAGATGTCATATCCTACATCACTTAATTGACTTATACTAATTAGGTTGTGTTTCAAACCTTTAACATAAGCCACTTGAGTAATGGTAACTAAGTTACTAGAAATGTTACCAAACCCTTTGATAATTCCTTTTTCAGAACCACCAAAGGTAACTTTTGGACCATCTTTGATTGGAGTGTAGTCCCTTAGTAATCTCCTAGTCCCAGTCATATGTCTGGAACATCCACTGTCCAAGTACCATATTGGGGCATGACCACTTGGACTCACCTGCAAAACAGATTAGTGAACCTTAGAACCCAAAAAATTCTTGGGTCCTTGGCACTGGTTAGTTTGCTTCCTAACAAAGCTACCTGCAGGCTTTCTAATAGGCAGTTTGCTACTCACTTTGGCACTAGCATTGTGCCAACAGTCCATTGCAAAGTGGCCTACCTTGCCACAGCACCAACACTCAAACTTATTGTACCTTTGCTTAGGTACAGTCTTTGCTGTTTTATCTATAGCTGACTTGTTGAGAGTTGGGGCTTTGCCCTTGGACTTGGACTGAACAGTCCTAGCAGGTTTTGAAAACCCCAGTCCAGCTTTACCTTTTTGATGAACAAATTCATCAATTATGGGTAGAACAGACTTTGTTTTAGAAAACCTAGCAACTAAGTCTTTCTCCTTATGATGATTAATCTCCAGACTCTTGATTTGATCATTCTTAAATGATATAGTCCCCATCTGAATCACAGTTATGTGCTTCAGTCTGGCTATCTCATTAAGCTTTTGATCAGATAACTTCTCAAAATCAGTTGCAGCAGCTTTGAGATTAACAATTTCCTTTGCCTGACTTTTGGCTAGGGACTTGCTCTTCTTATAAGCTTGCAACAGAACTTTATATTCATCTATCAACTGATGAATATCCTCTTCAGACTTAGATACACTCTCATCACTTGATGATGATGAATCTGATTCTGTACTGGCACAAGAAATTGAACTGAAAGAACAACTTTGTACCTTACTAGGTCCTGGCTGCTCCAGGATTTTATCACTTTCTGTCAATGCCATTAGCCCTTGGCACTGACTGTCCTCTTGTTCATATATAGAATTCATAATCTGAATGAACTCTTCTTCTTCCTCAGCAAACAGTCCTATATATGCCTCAGCATCTGACTCAGTTTCTGATGAAGAAATATCTGACAGGCTCTTGTCCTTTTTGGCAACAAAAGACTTTTCCTTCTTGCCCTTGTATTGAGTCCTTTTCTTGTCACTAGACTCCTTCCTTTTCTCAGGACAATCTGCAATCACATGTCCTTGTCTATTACAGCAATAACATACTATTTGTGAAAGAGTTGCTTTGCAAGACTTGGTCTTTTTCCTGTCTTTCTTTGAAGACTTTTTATTCTGATAATAGTCTTCTTTTCCCTGTGAAGTAGATGGCCTTGTCCTCCACTGTTTCTTCTTCAAGAACTTCTGAAAATGTCTTGTGAAGGAAGCAAAGTCCTCATCACTTTCACTGCTTTCAGACTTTCTGCTGCTTTCTGAATTATCTGACTCAGTTTCAGCAACCTTTGGAGGTGGAGTTGGTGACTTACCTCTGTACTTTATGGGGGCTTCTGTTTTAAAGGCCACTGTCCTTTCCTTGTGGTCACTTCTTGTAGACTTCTCCTCTTCTTTCCTCACCATTAACTGCATTTCATAGGACAGCAGTTTGCCAAACAGTGTTGGTGGAGGAATTTCAGCCAACTTTGCCATTTCCCTAATGGCACAGATCTTGGTGTCCCAATATTTTGTTAGGGACCTTAGAAACTTATCATTGAGTTCATAGTTACTGAACTCTCTGCCATAGGACATGAGCTCATTCACAATCATGTAGAACTTCTTATAGCATTCAGTTATGCTATCAGCTTTACCTTGTCTAAAACTTTCATATTCTTGATTTAGCAAGGATTTCCTGTCTTGCCTCACTTCTTCAGAACCCTCCATATACACAATAAGAGTATCTCACATCTCTTTAGCTGTCTTACAGTGTATCAAATTATGAAAAGTTGCATCATCTATAGCACTCACAATGATATTTTGAGCCCTCTTATCCATAGTGGCTAGTACTATCTCATCCTTAGTCATTTCAGAGAAATCCTTAGGTGTTCTCTGATTTGCATCTAAGACTGATACCTTCATGGGCACATATGGCCCTTCTTTGACTGTGATATAAATCCTAGGGTCTGAGGCTTCCATAAACAGTCTCACCCTTTCCTTCCATATACCAAAGATCTCTTTCCTACATATGGGTAGCTTCATGGATCCCAATTCCTTATGATTCTCAGTGGAACCCATGGTTCTTGATTTTCTTGATGCTGTAATTCACTTACACTGAATCTGCCAACAGGATCTACTCAGACAGTTATGTCCCTTTTTGAGTAACCTGGCTCTGATACCACTTGAAAGATATAGTACCTAAACACCTAGAGGGGGGGGGTGAATAGGTGACTTGAATCTTTTTAACTTTTTAGACAGCAATCAGATATTATCACAGAATTCTAGCTACTTTATCACAGCACACATTCAGCAATCACAGAATTCCACAGCACACAGTAGACACACAATTTTATAGTGGTTCCCCAAGGTTTGGGTACATCCACTTTCCCCCTTCGCCTATCTAGCAGTGTACTAGATTCGGCCAAACTTCTCCACTAGCTCAGAACCTCAAAACAGGTTCCTACACCTCAGGCCCAAGGCCCTACAACTCAGCTTCTCCACAAAACCTACACTCAGCCACCAAGGCCTATACTCAGCCACCAAGGCCTACACTCAGCCACAATAGGCCTACACTCAGAGATTCCAATCTCCTACACTCAGGCACTCAAGCCCTACACTCAGCCTTTATAATTACAGGCTTACAAGACTCAGATCCCTAAGGATCCTACAATATAAAATGAATACAAAATATATACTCAATCAACTCAGAAACAAGAGAGAAGAGTTGTGAGTTTCTTGATGAGTTCTTGGAAGAACTCAGCAGAAATCAATCTAACTTGGCTTTCTTCAAAGCTTCTTGAATGTAGAAGTCAATAAGATTGACCTCTTCTGCAGTTGATCCTTGATCTCTGCTACTTAAGATTCAGAATAAATCTGAACCCTTCTTCTCAGTCTGGTTCCAACGGCTGACTTCTTGGATGGATCTCTCTCTCTCTCCAACTTCTTAGATCTTCACTCGAAAGCTAGATCTTCTTTGTATATCTTGATGTGTTGATCTTCTAATCAATCTGATCAGTCTCTTTCTGTAGACAGTGTAAGCCTATTTATAGGCCTTCTTCATGATAACCGACTGGTCCGGTTCATAACTGATTTCTGACAACTCTGACAGGTGCAGTAGACTGGCTGGAAAGGCAGCTGTCAAGTCATCCAGTCAGTTCTTGAAAATTTTGTAACTGTCTAAAAGTGTCGAGACTGTCTGTCTTTAAGTGTCGACACTTATAGACCAAGTGTCGACACAAGTTGACTAAGTGTCGACACTAGCCTACAAGGTGTCGACACAACTCCTTGTGTTGTAGATTTTATATCTCGACACTGCTTCTTCTTCATGTGTCGACACTGATAATGTATGTCGACACAAGTACTTGTACTTCATTATTTTGCTGAATTCTTCTAAGTGTCGACTCAACACCTTTGTGTCGACACATCTCCATGTGTTCAACTTGTCAGTGTCGACACTGCTTCTTGGTGTCGACACATGTCTTCTGTGTTGATACTTGGTGAGTGTCGACACAGCTCCTTGTGTCGACACATTCTTCTTCTGTTAAGACTTCAGCTGTATGTCGACACATCCCCTTAGTGTCGACACTTGTACTTAGAATATTTTGTTGAACTTTACTGATCTTTGCTAAGTGTCGACACAGCTCCTTGGGTCGACACTTTCTTCAAGTGTTGAGTCTTCAGCTGAGTGTCGACACATTCTTCCTTGTGTCGACACTTTCTTCAAGTGTTGACTCTTATGTTGTGTGTTGACACATTGTTCTGGGTGTCGACACATATACTTAGTCTCTGCTGACTTTTGCTGAGTGTTGACACAGCCTCCAAGTGTCGACACTTTCTGATGTAGACACAGTTTCACTGGGTGTCGACACAACTGCTATTTGTCGACACATCTTCACTGCACTTTTCTTCACTGAGTGTCGACACAGCTCCTTGTGTCGACACTTTCTGTCTGGTGTCGACTCTGCATCCCAGGTGTCGACACAATGACTCCAAGTGTCGACACTGCTTGCCTGGGTGTCGACATAGGTCTTCTTAAGTGTCGACACTTTCCCTCTGGGTGTCGACACATGGACTTAGAAACTTGTTCTTCTCTCCTGTAAATACTTAACCTGCACAAGTAAACTCAAAACACATCAAATATATTTTTGATGTATATCATTGAGTTTGGTGAGGCTTCTTCAAATCAGGTACATTTGAGCCAATGTACCCAACAGTGTCCTAGGCCGTGTGACCCTTACCAAGACCCAAACTTGGCTCTCGACGTTGCTCGTCCCTCTTTCGAATTTTGGGGCGTTACAGAGTCAGTCCAGCTTTTCTCCTTCTTGGCCACAAAGGATTTCTCCTTTTTGCCTTTATACTGGAGTTTCATTTTCTCACCAGACTCCTTTCTCTTGACAGGACAGTCTACTATGACATGTCCTGGCTTGTTGCAACAATAATAGACAATTTAGTAGATGTTTGTTTACTAGGTTTTGTGTTATACCTTTCCTCCTAAGAGGTTTTATTCTTTCCCTTGTAACTATCATCCTTTGAGTAAGAGGAAGAGGAAGGCCTTCTCTTCCAGTTCTTTTTCTTCAGAAACTTCTAGAACTGCCTAGAAAAGGCTGCAAGCTCCTCATCAGAATTATGGCCATCTGCTGTGCTGGTTTCTGAACTTTCTCACTCAGTATCAGCAACTTTTCTGGGAGGAGGAGTCTTTCTCCTGCCCTTCTTTGAAGCTTCAACTTTGAAGGCCACAAATTTATCTTTGTCATAAGACATGCTGCATTTCTCCTCTTCCTTTCTGACAAGCAACTACATTTCATAGGACAACAATTTTCCAAATAAGGTTGATGGAGGAGTATCAGCAAGTCTGGCCACTTCTCTGATGGCATAGACTTTGGTATCCCAATCCTTGGTTAATGATCTCAGAAACTTATCATTAATTTCATAAGTGTTGAAAACTCTTCCATAAGTCATCAGTTCATTTACAATTCTAAAGAACATTTCATAGCATATAGCTATACTATCTGAATTGGCCTGTCTGAAGCTCTCATATTCTTGATTGACCACGAATTTCCTATCCTCTCATACTTCTTCAGTCCCCTGCATGTCGATAATTAAGTTGTCCCACATTTCCTTTGAAGTTTTGCAGTGGACTAAATTTTGAAATGTAGAATCATCAATGACACTCACTATTATGTTATGTGCCCTCTTATCCAGAGTGGCTAAGATGATCTCATCTTTGGTTATCTCAGAATAACTCTTTGAAGTCCTTAGATTTGCATCTAAAATAGATGTCTTAATAGGGATGAAAGGCCCTTCTTGAACTGTGATGTAGATTCTTGGATCAGATGCCTCCATGAATAATCTAACCCTTTCTTTCCACATGCCAAATGTTTCTTTTCTGCAAATAGGTAGTTTCATGGATCCAAGTTCTTTGTGATTTTCACTTGAACCCATCTTGACTCTATTATTACTGTCTAGAGATACACTCAGAATGTTAAGTCTTATTTTGAGCAACCTCGCTTTGATACCACTTGAAAGAATTGCTTTCAAGATTGCCTAAACACCTATGGGGTGAATTGGTTCAATTCTTTTTACTACTTAGACAGTTAATAATTTTATCACGGCACAGTTATGATCTAGTTACCACAGCACACAAACAAATAATCACATTATACACACAAGTTTTATAGTGGTTCCCCAAATGATGGGTACATCCACTTTCCCCCTTTGCCTATCTAGCAGTAAACTAGAT
Organism: Platanthera guangdongensis; assembly: GCA_039583875.1. Lineage (NCBI taxonomy): Eukaryota > Viridiplantae > Streptophyta > Magnoliopsida > Asparagales > Orchidaceae > Platanthera > Platanthera guangdongensis. Next base: position 244,181,188 of record CM077151.1, on the reverse strand, counting down.
TCGGCCTAACTTCTTTCCACCTTCTCAGATCCTCAGATCTTACAACTCAGAACCCAAAATGTTTCTTACAGCTCACACTTCAACAAGTGCTACAGCTCAGGCTCTTTCCAAGAACCCTACCTCAGAGTGAATCCCCACTCCTACCACTCAGGCAATCAAGCCCTACCTCAGCCTCTTCCACTAGGCCTACAACTCAGAGAAACCAATCTCCTAGCTCAGGCTAAGAACCCTACCTTATCCTTTATAGATATAGACTTACAACTCAGAGAACTTAATCTCTTACACTCAGTTCTAGAATAGATCCTACAGGAATTAGATAAAGAAGGTGTTTCTACCTTACCTCAGAAAGAGATGAAGGAATCTTGATCAGATCTTCATGGATTTGCTTTCAACTTTTCTTTACAGTAAAGGATTTGATTCAACCTGACTTAGCTTATTAAAAGCTTCTTGAAATAGAGAACCTAGGTTGAATCTTCTTGGTGTAGATCTAGCTTCTTCCACCTTTCTGAATTAATTCTACAATCTTCAACATATCTGCTGTGAAGCAATCTCCTTCTCTGATTTTGAATCAGAATCTCCACCTGTGCTGGAATTCGTGAATTCTTTTTGGAGAATTCCACTTCAGTTTTTCTCTATCTTCTGTTGATTGATTTTTCTCTGAAAGCCCGACCCTATTTATAGTTTACATCAGTGGTAACCAGCTGATCTGGTAGTGGACTTACATCTGACAATTTTGTCATGTCTAATAGGCCGTGAAAATTCTGGCAAATGTCAAGTCTTCAGTCTTGAGATTTGGCACTTAGAATTATTCAACTCAGTTGACTGTGTTGAGACACAAGGATAATATGTGTCGACACAGATGGAGTGTGTGTCTACACAAATATTCGGGTGTTGACACACTTCCTTTAGTGTTGTCGACAATCATCAGCAACTATAAACACAGCTCTTCACTTAGTCTCAACACTGTCTTTGTAGACTATGTCGACACACTTCAGAAAATTGTCGACACAGCCCTTCATCAAGTTCTCGACACGCACCATTTGTAGAATGTGTCGACATGCTTCAGGAAATGTCGACACATACTATTTATCAAGTTCTCGACACAGCTTTTGTAGAATGTGTCGACACAAGTCTTGTGTTTCGATATAACCTCTCTATCAAGTTCTTGACACAGCTTTTGTAGAATGTGTCGACACAAGTCCTATGTGTCGACACAACCTCTCTAAATGTCGACCCAAGTCCTGGATGTCGACATACTTGCTTCTTTACACTTGTCAGCTCAACAGTCCAAGTGTGTCGACACAAGTTATAAGTGTCGACATAGTTGATGTCGACTTAGCTTCTGAGTGTCGACATAAGCCCTGTGTGTCGACACAGTCGATGTCAACTTAGCTTCTGAGTGTCGACATAAGTCCTGTGTGTCGACACAGTTGTCACAACCTGCATTTTCACCGCAAATAAAGCTTATCAGAGTAAGGGAAAATTCGCGTCATGATGCCACGTCAGCAGGAGATAACAGCGAACGCTCAGGCAGACACCAAACTAATCATGAAGAAAGGTTCCTTTTACGTTATTTTAAGGAAAATCAGTTAAGTGTAGAAGTTAGCCGTATACCTCGGCTTAGTGGATCATCTTGTCCAAGAATAAAATATATTATACGCGGTGGAAAAATACTTGATTAGGTTAACTCAAACATCATACATGCGTATAAACGTCCCTAAAGGACAACTCATGCTATGCCAGACTCTAAATTTATTATAGTAGGAAAGATAGTTTTTACGGTCGTTAAAAATGACACGTTAGAGTTTCAAATTATGCAATGCATGAAGTAATAGTAGTAGATTTTATAGTTGAAAATACCTAACATGCATTCCTAGCATAAATCCTCCCAGAGAACAAGTAATCCACATCCACATTTAAAGAAATGAGCAGCTAGCAAGTATCAAACAACTAACAATTCAGTGGGCGCCAACAAACTGACACGAACCCACGAACAAAAGTATGTCCGAACTAGTAAAACTAAACAAACGACAAACTACCTCGCTAAGACGAGGCAACAACCACGGCCAACGCTCCCGCCCAGAAAACTCCAAAACCAGCACTGCTAACTACTACTTCTCTGAACCTGAGGCATTCCAAAGACATAACATCTCAGCAAGAAGGTACAAATAGTGGCAGGAAAAGTAATAAGCCAAAATAAACAAAGGTCAACAGGGGTACCAACCCAAGACCAAAAGCACTGAAGTAAAGTACAAAAGAAAACAGGGCATCAACAGGAAATGAACTCCTACGTGATATGTCACGTTCCACAAGAGTGCACCAGACGCACAAGGCTATATGGTGACTACATGAATATTTCACCAGAAAGAAAAATACAAAACCTTTATTAGGCACCTGTGGTCGACTCTACCCAAAAACACGGGCGAAGTGGTCACTCTTAGACACACCACCCAAAAACAACAACGGGCGAGGTGGTCACTCTTGGACTCACCACCCAAAAACAAAATGGGCGGGGTGGTCACTCTTGGACTCACAACCCAAAAACAAAACGGATATATAATCCGTCTAACTGTGAGGGAGTGTCACACTCTCCACCATACATCGCAGACATCCAAAAACTAGGTAGACTTCCACAGGGCACTAGTGAAGGTAACAAACACTGCGGAAGTGGAATCATCCACTAACTCCCGCATTCAAGAAACCCAAAGAAACCACAGCACAAATATCTCGAGGTTTGGCTCGACAGATTCTACTTGACATTACCGAACTCAAGACGCGGTTGATCAACCTCTAGGAGCAATTACAGTCCTAGATAAATTCTAACGCGCTAAATAACGAAAGCTTAAACATGCATGGCCATCATTAAGACACACCAGGAACAATTAACCAAAATCAGACAAAATCGGGCTTTCCAAGACAACACCTTGCAACAATAAAGGATCGTTGAAACGATTAAGCATAACAGTGATTTGGTAGAATAAGCGCAGAAAATTTAAAGAACATGAAAGTATAGTCGTTTCCATCAGATCGGACACAGATAAACGAGGGGAAACCACCACTTGCCTTGGTTTTACCGAAAAAATCCTCTGAATCGCTCCACGTCATGGATCGGGGCAAAGGACTGCGGGAGGAGTTGAAATCTAGACAAAAAGGGTCGAAAAGGGGATGAGGGCCGAAAAATCCTAACGAGAAAATCTCAAGAAACGGGGAAGAAATTACCACGAGGGTGCAGCTCTCGACGAGAGCTTTCCAGATCTACGATCAGTTTGAAATTCCGAGCACTAGAGCACCGTCAACGGCCAGCGGAAGGAATAAGGACGAACAACCTCTATCTCGCTCACGCCGCTCTGGTTCGGGAGGAAAAAGAATCGGAGAAGAAGATGAAGAAGGTATTTATACTAAAGGTGATAACAGGAAAAACAGCAAAATAAACCGGGTTCAGCTGAACCGGTTTTCCCGAAGCAGAGGGAAACGGGGTGGGGGGTGGGTGGGGTGGGGGGGGGGGGGTTACTCGAGTATCAGACAAAAAAAACCTACTTGAGTTGTTCAACACAACCACTCGAGTACAGAAGACCTACTCGTGTAGCTCATCCCAACTACTCGAGAAACCGAAACCTACCCGAGTAGTTCATTACGACTACTCGAGTAATAGAGACCTACCTGAGTAGTTCATTACAACTACTCGAGTAATAGAGAAGGAGTACTCGAGCACTCAGGGCATTATACGGGTACAACACGAGACTTACTCGAGTACTAAGGCAGCTTACGCGAGTACTACAAGGGGAAAAACATTTCCCAGGAAAATATCGTCGAACGCAAGGCCTGATCGTCGATCCCAATTCGAAAATCATCGAACTCAACACGCAGGGCCAGACCTACAGCAAGCTTCGCTCGACGATTCGTCTAGCTCGACGATCGTCGACCTCCAGACAACACCCAGAAAAGAATAACAATCGTCGAGCTCCGCTCGACGATCGTCGACCTCCGCTCGACGATCGTCGACCTCGATACTGCGCCCAGAAAAAAAAACAATCATCGAGCTACGCTCGACGATCGTCGAATGCGACACAGCGCCCAGAAAAGGGGATACAATCGTCGAGCTTCGCTCGACGATCGTCGAACCCGACACAGCGCTCAGGAAAAGGAGTATAATTGTCGAGCTCCGCTCGACGATCGTCGAACCTGACACAGCGCCCAGAAAAAAACCAAAAGAAAACTCGGTTTGACGAAAACCCACACCTTTAGGAGGGCATCCCGAGAATCAACACAATCCCAAGGCATTAAAATAGCAATAATCGTGCTCAGATAGTTGAAAAAGGAATATGAGATCAAAACAAAGGCTCAAACGCGCCGAATTAAACGAAACTCACGCCGTAGGCGAAAACTGCTGCTACGGACACAACAGCGAAGTCAAAACCAAAACCCACGAGCCATTCCGAGATATTAACCGCCAAAACATGCGGCGAACAAAAATAAAACCCAAAACTTCAATCGCGCGTCGTGACTCCAAAAACGCTCGGGTTGCGACGAAACCGGACGAGCACGTCCAAAATTACTCAAATCCAACACTTGACGTTAAAAGTAACGCCACGACATCATAAATCTGACATTGCCCAAACAAATAAAATCATCGAAAAATTGGGGGCGTTACAACAGTCGATATCGACTTAGCTTCTGAGTGTCGACACAGATCCTTTAAAGGTGTCGACACAAAAACAATTGTCTCAACACTTTTGTACTTAGAAGAATATTTTCTGCATTCTCCTGCCTGCACAAGTTAACTCAATATATAACCAAATACAACCTGATGTATACAATTGAGTTAGGTGAGGCTTCTCCAAATCAGGTACACAAATTCCAATGTACCCAACAGCTACTACTCTCCATCTCAAGTCCTTGGTTGCGCGTCATCGTCGTCGCAGTAAAAAATGGCAGAGAGATATCCTTGTTTTTCTTCGTTCGAGCCGATCTTGAGCAACAAGGTTTTGAGGGACAATTGTTGTTAATAAGACCAACTCCAGATCGACCCTTCGTAGATTAGCATACTTCTCATAGCGCTCTTGAGCCACACGAAGCTTTTCCCGAATATGAGTCACGACACAATTCATCTCTTCAATGGTTTCCGGACCTAACAACGGTCTCTCACCAACTTCAGCGCAAAATAATGGAGTACTACAACGCCTCCCATACTAGGCCTCAAACGGAGCCATCCGCAGACTCTCTTGATAACTATTATTGTAAGCAAACTCCATGAGTCTGAGACGCTCATCCCAAGCACCACCATGATCCAAAACATAACACCTGATCATATCCTTTATGATATGATTTACCCTTTCCGTCTGACCATTAGTCTGTGGATGATAGGTGGTGGAATACCTTAAATCGGTACCCAACCCCTCCTGTAAACTCTTCCAAAAGCGTGACGTAAATCTAGAGTCCCGATTTGATATAATGCTAACAGACACACTGTTGAAACCGATTTCTCGGTCTCCTATGGAGTTCGACCCTTGGGGAAGGGGTGGTCTCGTGCCTACTTTACTCCTGCAAGCAAAATAACAAAGAAAACAAGGAAAGACTGACCCAAGGGCTCGACGGGGTGGTCCCACCACAAACCTGGAAGATCTCAGAGCGCTTCCCCTCCTTAGCCAGAGGCCGAGCTAAGGCAGCCTCAGAAAGCACTTGAAAACTGGACAGGAAAACACAGGGAGCATGCTTTCTGGGGTACCCCTTGGGTCCTATTTATAGTTTACTAAAATCTAAACTGTCAATAACCAAAAGAACTGACCTGAAGTTACCAGAAAACCCTTGTCTGGGTCTGCCAACAGCCAAACTCCGCTGTTTTGAAGGGCTATAGGCAGACCAACGGGGGCAAAACAGTAAAAAGTACCTCATTCATCCAGGCGAGCTGGGGAGCTTGACCACCTCGGCAGGTCCTGCTCGCCTGCTGTTGCCGAGTTCCGTTGCGAGGGCGCGAGCTGGGACTAGCTCGGCGAATGCCGAGCTCGGGGTCGGTGAATACTGATCTCTGGTCGACGAATGCCAATCTCTGGTCGAAGAATGCCAATCTCTGGTCGACGAATGCCGAGCTCCGGCTCGGCTTTTCTACTGCCGAGCTCGCCCACTGCCTTCAGCCCGATCTGTCTGGTTCCTGGCGACCTTGCTCGCCGGACATGGGGTTGTACATAATTCCCGCTCTTTTTGAGCTTGGCAAAGCTCGGAAAGAAACATCCAACCCCAAGTGTGTGGCGAGTGCGGGTTGGCGAGTTGGATGGAATCTTTAGGTGGGGTCCACCTGCGGCTATATATATGCACCTGCTCACCTGCCTGACTCTTGCCCTTCCCTTCGCTCTAACGCTGCCAAGATGTCGCTTCCCAAGGAGATCCAAGAGCGCTTAGACCGAGCTCGCCAAGCTTCCGCAGCTCGCGTAGCCGCCCTGACGGCGCTTCCTGCCAAAGTTCCTCAAATTGATTCTGCCAATCCCGACTCCAACAGGTCGAAGTCATTCCCTCAGGATGCCGTGCCCATTTACCACGACATGAGGGCCACCCTGGAGCGCGAGACCGGTTCTTCCACCCGAACAATTCCTGAGAAGGATGGAGAGATTGCCATAGTCGGCGACGACCCGGATGGTCAACCTGACGACATGGGGGGTGTCGCGCCGCGAGAGCCCATACTGCGAGGCGAGACGACTCCCGTGGACTCACGGTTCATGGCACCGGATAACCATCCCCAGGACCCGCCTCTTCTCTTTGGGATCCTGCCAGTGAGCTCGCAGAGGCCGAACTCGCCGGTGCGCGCCTCCTCTCCTCAGCAAACTGATGTGGTCACGGGGGCGGGTCTGGGAACCATCCCCACCCCGGGATTCGAACTCCTCTCGTCGGGGACTCGCGGCCCAGGCCACGAGAAGGATCTGAGGTTCATCCCTCCCCGCATCTCCTTTGAGCCGCCGAGCTCGTCAGGTCAGCCTTGCCTGGATTCTTGCCCCATGAGTTTTTTCTGCGTCTCTTCTTGCTGATGCTTGTCTTCACAGCTCTCCCCAGCCAATCCGCTGCCGAGGAATCTTCGCGGGCAGCCCACTACTCTTCCATCCCTTCTCCAAGCTCGCTGGACTCTTACCTGGGTCCTGAGGTGGATCAAGCCGAGATGACGAGGAGGGGGGTCAAGCTCCTCAATAAGCTGGTGTGCGGGCTACGCGAGGTGCAGGGGGTCAACGAGACGCTCCAACGCCAATGGCCCAGCGCCAAATACATCAGCTCGTCTGAGACTCCTCCCGATGCGTCGCCGGAGAGCCCGCTGAAGGAGATCACCAGCAAAAGCCGGAAAGGCGGCGAGGGTCCTTCTTCCGCGGCGGCGATCTCCCCTCCTCCGTCGGCGAAGAGGGCGGCCCGCGAGCGTGCGACGCCGAAGTAACATCCCCTCTTCAATTTCGAGGGGCGGTGGAAGGACTCGACGGGCGAGCCCATGCTGTAGTGGGATGAACTGGCTCATCGGGTCTCCATCTCGACCCTGCATCCATCCTGGCATGACCGGGAGCCCGCCACGGGCCATGCTTATGCCCTTGGCTTCGGCCTCTATGGCCGTGAGGACGCCGAGGACTACAAGAATATGACCCTCCGGCAGCTCGGCCATGAGGGTCTGCAGGCCCATCTGCGGACCATGGAGCTACACCACAGGCTGACCCACCGCAGCTTCGCCATCAGCAATCAACTTCTAAAAGCCGTGCAAGCCCGTGATGTCGCCAAGGATAAGGTTGCTGATCAGGAGAAGCAGCTCGGCATCGCTGAGGGCCTCCTCGCCCAGGTCGTCGGCGGACTGGTAAATGTCGAGCCCTCCTCTGCTCTTTTACTTAGAAAAGTTTTTGCTGCCGCTAACCGGGTTTCATCTTCACCAGGATGCCAAGGCGGTAGGGGAGCTGCGGGCTCGCAACGCCGAGCAAGGGGAGGAGATTGGTCAGCTGCGCGCCAGCCTTGCCAAGCTGGAGGTGACGAACGCAAAGCTGAAAGAGGAGAATCAGCACATCCACCGCGAGGTCTGCCGCCAGGCGGAGATCTTCTTCCCGGCGAGCAGCTCTGATCCCTCCCTCCCTTACAAGAGACCATGGATCTTCGGCGAGGCCGATCTCGCCGAGAGGCTGCGTATTAACTCCATCCAGGCCACTGAATGCACCCTCCAGATGATGAAGGATTCTGTAGTGCTGGTGGAGGGGTGCGAGGAGATCTCGGCCCGGGACCTGATGCCGAGCCTGTTCCCGGCGACGCCGCCCAGCAAGAAGGAAGATAGCTTGGACGCGATGTTCGGGAAGAGCTTCCCGGACCTGTCAGGCGGGGGAGGGGAGGACCGCCAATCTGACGGGGGGGGTGCGAGGCCTAGATGTATATAATCTGTAACCTCGCCGAGGCGAGCTCATCATGTAAATATTGTCATTTAATGAAAGCATATTTTTGATACCTTTCGCTCTCCTCATTGCAATGTTATTTTACATATGTTCTGAGTTTCTCTATCGTGCCCTGTTCTCTTACTCGCCTTTTTCCCAGTGACCTCGCGTAGATAGATGTTGCGAGTAGGACTGTTGCTAGGACTCGCCCTTGAGAGAGTATGTTTTGCGTGTCTGCCAAGCTTCAGGTGATTCGGGCTGCTCTTTGCCCTGTTCATGCCACCTCAGCTCGCCCGCGAGTCATCTATGTTTAACTCAGAAAAAGTTCTAAGTAAATTAAAGGGGTGAAGTGCCCTGGCCAGGTTCGCCTCCCTTCGACGAGGTCCTGAGGCCTATCTTGCCACCCCTTTGCCAATGCTGAGCTGAGTTAGGCTAATCCAAACGCGCCTGTGCAGACTCCCTTTGCCAATGCCGAGCTGGGTTGGGCGAGTCCAAGCTCGCCTATGCAGAACCCCTTCCCCTTATTCCTTTGCGTTTGAAACTTCTCGGTCTTTCCCTGGCGATTCCAAGGGCGATACCATCGAGTGACTTCCAGCCCTGCCAGCTAGGTGAGAGCCTGACAGTAGGATCTGCTCGAGGCCCAAGGATGACACCGAGTGACTTCCAACCCTGCCAGCTAGGTGAGAGCCTGACAGCGAAATCTGCTCGGGGTCCATTATCAATACCGTCGAGTGACTTACAGCCCTGCCAGCTAGGTGAGAGCCTGACAGCGGGATCTGCTTGAGGCCCAAGGATGACACCGAGTGACTTCCAGCCATGCCAGCTAGGTGAGAGCCTGATAGCGGGATCTGCTCGGGGTCCACTACCAATACCATCGAGTGACTTCCAGCCCTGCCAGCTAGGTGAGAGCCTGACAGCGGGATCTGCTCGAGGCCCAAGGATGACACTGAGTGACTTCCAGCCCTGCCAGCTAGGCGAGAGCCTGACAGCGGGATCTGCTCGGGGTCCACTATCAATACCATCGAGTGACTTCCATCTCTGCCAGCTAGATGAGAGCCTTACAACTGGATCTGCTCGAGGCCCAAGGATGACACCGAGTGACTTCCAGCCCTGCCAGCTAGGTGAGAGCCTGACAACGGGATCTGCTCGGGGTCCACTACCAATACCGTCGAGTGACTTCCAACCCTGCCAGCTAGGTGAGAGCCTGACAGCGGGATCTACTCGAGGCCCAAGGATGACACCGAGTGACTTCCAGCCCTGCTAGCTAGGTGAGAGCCTGACAGTGGGATCTGCTCGGGGTCCAAAACACATTCCATTCCTTCATGCAAGCTAGCTGTGACAGTACTGAAGTGTTTGAATTTTATTATAATCAAGGTATCACTTACATGTTTCAGGGGAAAAAACGTTTTAAGTCGTCACCACTCCAGGTGAGACTCAGGGTCTCGCCCTCTACATTTTGGAGTCGATAACCTCCTGATTTTAAAGCCTCTTTTACAATAAACGGTCCCTCCCAGCTGGGGTTGAGCTTTCCAACGGATGCCGACCTCCCTGCTGCATCCACCTTGTTCAGCACCAAGTCCCCTTCCACGAACTGTTTGACTCTGACATGCTTGTCAAAGTACTTGACCATTCTTCTTTTCACCTCTTCCTGTCGGATGGCGGAAAGGTCCCTCAGCTCTTCCACCATGTCAAGGGAGAGCCTCAGCTCTTCCTTGTTCTCGGCTTGCCATTCTTCCCTTCCATCCCCTGCTGCAACGACCTGAGGCATTTGAATTTCAAATTCCAAGGGGAGCACTGCCTCGCACCCGTGGGAGAGTTTAAAGGGAGTCTCTCCTGTGGCTGTGTTATGGGTGGTTCTTAGATCCCAGAGGACTGCGGTAAGCTATTCCACCCAGCTCCCCTTCAAATTCTCCACTTTCTTCTTGAGAAGGTTGACGATGATCTTGTTCGCGGCCTCCACCTGCCCGTTATTCCTGGGGTGATGGACCGAGGCGAACCTGAGGTCGATCCCGAGCTGCCCGCAGAAACTGGTAAACTCTGCGCTGGCGAACTGAGGCCCATTGTCCGTGACAATGTCCTGGGGCAGCCCATGGCGGCAGATGATCTCCCCCCAAACAAAGTTCCTGATAACCTGGGAGGTCACCTTGGCCAGCACCTTCACTTCCAACCACTTGGAGAAGTAATCAATCATTACTAGGAGAAACCTCCTCTGCCCACTGGCCTGGTGGAATGACCCAACCAAATCCATTCCACAAACGGCGAAGGGCCAGGGGGCCGTGATACTTTTGAGTTGCTGGGATGGCTGTAGCTGGAGTGGGGCAAACAGCTGGCACTTATGACACATTCTTGCGAACTCCGTTGCATCATGGCCCAGAGTGGGCCAGAAGTACCCCTGCCTGACGATTCTTCCCTCCAGGGTCTGACTCCCGGAGTGGCTCCCACACTCTCCGGAGTGGACTTCCTCCAAGATTCTTTGTACCTCTCTCTCGGCCACGAAACGAGCAAGCATCCCTGAGAGTGTCTTCCTGTACAGCTGTCCGTCCTTGAGGAGGTAGTACGCTGACTTGTGCCTTGGCCTCTTCTTATCCGCCCCCTCCGGATACTCTCCTATGGAAAGAAAGTTACAACTGGGTCCATCCATGAAGTCTGCTGATCAATCTTCATGAGATCCCCCTCCTCGATGGAGGGGCGGAATAGGTCGGTGATGGTACCCCCCACCTGGGGACCATGCTTTGCTAGTTGGTCGACCTGTTCGTTTTCTTCCCTGGGCACGTGTCGGATGGATAAGGTTTGGAAAGCGCCTATGACCCCCTTCACTTTGGCTAAGTACAACCGCAGGGTAGGTTCCCTTGCCTCAAACTCCCTGTTGATCTGGGAGGCTACCACCATGGAGTCGGTGAGGACCTCCATGTCCAACACCCCCAGTTCCCTGTCCAGGCGCAACCCTGCTATCACAACTTCATACTCGGCTTGATTGTTGGTGATGGGAAAATGCACCACCACCGTTTGCTCAATTCTAGTCCCCTGAGGGCTCTCCAAGATCACCCCTGCTCCCAAGGAATGCCTCCTCGAGGCACCGTCTACCTTCAACTTCCAAGGAGACGGACGTGTGAGTTCTTCCTTTGCCACTTCAATCACATAATCAGCCAAGAAGTCGGCCATCGCCTGAGCTTTGATCGAGAGGCGCAGAACGAAAGAGACGTCGAACTCACTCAACTCCACCGACCACTTGGCCAGCCTACCTGAATGCTCCACCCCCTCAAAGATGTTGCGGAGGGGATGGTCAGTCACCACTTGGATTGAGTGTGCCTGGAAATAGGGTCGTAGCCTTCGGGCTGAGATAACCAGGGCGAAGGCCAACTTCTCCAGAATTGGGTATCAGAGCTCGGCCTTCCTCAGGACCTGACTCATATAGTATATGGGGAGCTGCTTCTTTCCCTCTTCTCGAACTAGGACGGAACTCAGGGCCTCTGCCCCGACCCCAAGATACAAAAACAGGTCCTCCCCTTCCTTAGGCCCTTGGAGCAGCGGAGCCTGGGTCAACTGCATCTTGAGGGCCTGAAACGCCTCCTCGCACTCCCTGGTCCATTCGAACCGTTGTCCGCCCCTTAGTGTTTTGAAGAAGGGGGAGCACTTCTCCCCTGCCCGGGAGAGGAACCTGCTCAACCCTGCCATCTTCCCCGTCAGTCGTTGGACCTCCTTAGCATTTCGCGGCGACCCCAGCTCTAAGATAGCCTTGACCTTGTCTGGATTAGGCTCAACCCCCGCAGGGGTGAGGAGATGCCCCAAGAACTTTCCCCTGCTAGCCCTGAAGATGCACTTCAGAGGGTTCAGCCGCATCGTGTACTTGCGCAGTGTAGCAAAGGTCTGCTCTAAGTCCTGGAGGTGGGAATCCACATCTTGGCTCTTGATCATGAGGTCATCCACGTACACCTCCAAATTTCTCCCCTTTTGCTCCTTGAAGACCCTATCCATCATCTTTTGATAGGTTGCCCATGCGTTCTTCAGCCCGAAGGGCATCATCCTGTAACAGTAGCATCCATCCCCCGTGATGAACGAGACATCCTTGACGTCCGGGGGGTCCATCCTGATTTGATGATAACCTGAAAAAGCATCTAGAAAACTCATTACAGAAAACCAACGGCTGAGTCAACCAGCGCGTCGATCCGAGGCAAAGGATAACAGTCCTTAGGACAAGCTTTATTAAGTAAAGAAAAATCGATACACATCCTCCATCGGTCGTCCCCCTTTTTGACCATGACCACATTGGAGACCCAGCCGGGGTATTGAATCTCGGACACGAAGCCAGCCTTTAGGATCTTTGCCACCTCCTCTCTGATAGGCTCTGCCAGCTTGTCCGCAGTGGACCTCTTCTTCTACTGAACAGGGCGTGTTCCCGGGTCCAAGTTGAGGTGGTGGTAAGCCACATCCGCGTCAACCCCCGGCATCTCCGCGGCGCTCCATGCGAAGATGTCCACGTTCTTCTGGATGCACTCCAGCATCCTGCCTTGGTCCTCCGGGGCCAGCCCTCCGCTGACGCGGACCTTCTCCACCCTACCTCCACGGGTGCGGACCTCCAGCTCCACCACCTCTTCTGTAGCCTCTAGCCTGGACTGCTCCCCCCATTCTTCAACATCTCTCCCCTCTGGGACGGGGATCTCCACTCCCACCTCTTCTTCCACGGCCATCACTTCGGCTATCTCCTCCCATTCTCTTCCTGCCGCCTCCTCCCCAGCGTAGCTCTCCACCTCCAGCTCCTCCCTTCTTTCTTCTTACTCAGCTTCCTCCATCCTTCGCCCCATCTTCTCGGCTCCCTCCTGCCAAGAGATGGTGTTCACCACAGTGAAATAGCACTCCCGCGCCACCTTTGGGTCCCCTTGACCCTGACCTAAATCCCCTCAGCGTTGAACTTCAAGCACTGATGGAATGATGAGGGGACGCAGTGGAAGGCGCTGATAAGGGGCCTCCCGAAGATGGCACTGTAACTACTGGGGGCGTCTATGATGACGAACCTGCAGTTTCTGGACTGACCCCCCGGGTCACATGGAGGCCGACTCCTCCCTCTACTTCTTTCCTCTCCCCTGAAAACCCTAACAAGGGTCCATCCGAGGCCAGCACCCTTTTTGCCTCCACCTTCATCGCGTCAAATGCCTTTTTGAAGACAACGTTAACGGAGCTTTCGTTGTCAACAAGGATCCGAGATATGGTGAAATTCTCGATGGCTGCCTTGATGACCAGCGCATCACAGAATGGATCCTCGTGATCTGGCATGTCGCTCCTGGAGAAGGTGATCCTCTCCTCTAGGGGTGGGTGTAAAAAGTAGCAAACTTGCAAGAACAAACGGATAGAATTTTGAATAATTGAAATTTTATTATCCAAAAAGATATCATTTACAAAGGTATGACCTCCCTTTTATAGAATGGAGGGGATATGGGAGAGTACAAACAATGTGGGACTAAACATTTACAGTACTGAGCGGCTAGAAATAAAGGAGACCGCATAGGCCGCGCGGTTAGACAAATGAGTTAACCGCTCGGCAACTCCAGCAGGATAGGAACAGGCCGCAATTGGAGACTGATAGACCGCCCGGTCTCCAGGCTTCTGAGTGAGACCGCCAGACCGCTCGGTCAACAAAGCGCTGGTCAAGACCGCAAGGCCGACCGGTCTAATACTTCAACACTCCCCCTCAAGCTGGAGCATAGATATCAATCATGCCCAGCTTGTCACAAATGTGGAAGAAGGAAGTAGAGACCGGCTTTGTGAAGATATCTGCCAATTCTTTGTCAGAGGTGACAAACGGCATACAGATGTGTTTCTTCAAAATCTCTTCCCGAATGAAGTGGCAGTCAACTTCTATATGCTTTGTTCTCTCATAGAAGACCGGATTTCTGGATATGTATATGGCGGTCTTGTTGTCACAGAACATAGGAAGAGGATAGTCATAGACCTCCCCTAGGTTAAAAATGAGAGCCCGCAACCACTTTAACTCACACGTGGTTGACGCCATACTCCGGTATTCGGCTTCTGCACAGGATCTGGAGATAACAAACTGTTTCTTGCTCTTCCAACTCACAAGATTTCCTCCAACAAAGGTACAAAAACCTGATGTGGATTTACAATCGCCTTTGCCATCCGCGTAACTAGAATCTGAGTAGGCCTCAACCCTCAGATGACCATTCTTCTAAAAGATTAGCCCTTTGACTGGTGCTGCTTTGATATACTCTAAAATCTTCAGGGCAGACTGAAGATGGCACTCCCTAGGAGCTTGCATAAACTGACTGACCTTGCCTACAGCATAGGCGATGTCGGGTCTAGTCACCGTGAGATAGATGAGTTTGCCTACCAAACGTCTGTACCTGGTGACATCAGATAGAAGAGGCGAGTCATCCGTCCACGTTTTGTCTTCTCCAATAGCCATGGGAAACCGAGCCGGTTTGGCACCTGTCAATCCTGCTTCTTGTAGAAGATCAAGGGCATACTTTTGTTGGGAGAGGACCAACGAGTCAAGTTTCCGAGAGATTTCTATCCCCAAAAAGTATTTCGGGGAGCCCATATCATTCGTGACCAAGTGTTGACGGAGGTGCTTCTTCGTCAAGTCCACCCCATCTCGGTCATCTCCAGTAAGAAGAATATCATCCACATATACTGCCAAAACCACCAGTCCCGAGGCCGTTTTGCGAATGAATAAGGAGTGATCGTCCGAACTACTTGTAAAGCCGATGGTAGCCACAATGCCACTGAATTTGTCGAACCACGCCCGAGGGCTCTGCTTTAGGACATAAATGGCCTTCTTCAAATGGCATACGTGTGTCTCCCCCTGAGCAACATACCTAGGAGGTTGCTCCATGTAGACGTCCTCCTGAAGATCGTCATAAAGAAAGGCATTCTTCACATCAAGCTGGGAAATAGCTCAATCCCGGTTAACAGCCATAGAGAGAAGAACCCGGATGGTGCTGAGGCGAGCAACCGGAGAAAAAGTGTCAAAGTAATCAATGTCTTAAGTCTGAGTGAAGCCTTTGGCCACCAGTCAGGCCTTGTAGCGATCCACAGTGCCGTCGGGCCAAAATTTCACAACGAAGACCTAGCGACAGCCAACCATATCAGTGCCCACGGGAGGAGGAACAAGGGTCCAGGTACCCCTTTCAGTGAGAGTAGCCATCTCTTAATCCATGACAGACTTCCAATGAGGGAGAGTAAGAGCCTCCCGGTAGGTGCGGGGAGTAGAAGTAGCGGAGATAGCCAAGGCAAAACACCTGCGAGAAGGAGAAAGCCGATCATAGGAAACAACTGCCGCAAACGGGTGTTTAGTACACGCCCGCACCCCTTTGCGAAGAGCAATGGGAAGATCCAGGTCGACAGGTGCGTCAGCGACCGGAGCGTCCGTGGCGGAGAAGGCTGGCCCGGGACTAGAGAGAGACGGCGTCAGGGAGGAGGGAGGAGAGGTGGGTGGGGAGACGGACAGGGAAGGAGATGGTGGAGGAGGAGACGGAGGTGGGGTGATGTCGAGAGGCGTGGAGGGAACAGAGAGATCAGAAGGAAGAGAGGAGGTAGGAGAGAAGTTGGAAGCATTCTCGAAAAATGTCACATCCGCGGAGACAAATTGCTTGCGTAGAAGGGGGTCAAAATAATAATAGCCTTTTTGAGTAGTAGAGTACCCCAAAAAGACACACTTGGTGGAACGGGGGGAAAGCTTGTCGCGGGTAGCGGAGGGAGCGTGAACAAAGGCCGTACAACCAAAGACACGGAGAGGGAGAGGAAAAGGTTCCTTGTGGGGGTAGAGAATGGAGAAGGGGGTCTGGCCGTGGAGAACTGTGGAGGGAAGGAGATTGATGAGATAACAGGCGAGGAGCACAGCGTAGCCCCAGTAGGAGCGAGGTACGTGCATCTGCGTCATGAGAGTACGAGCAACATCAAGCAGGTGACGGTTTTTACGCTCCGCCACCCCATTCTGCTGGGAGGTGTAAACACAAGTAGTTTGATGAAGAAGACCATTTTGGTGAAAGAAAGAGGAGAACTCATGATTAAGATATTCCTTGGCATTATCAGAACGTAAAACTTTAATAGAAATGTCAAACTAATTCTGAATCATAAAATAAAATGATTGCCAAACAGAAAAGAGTTCAGAGCGATCTTTTAATAGATACACTCAGGTACATCGTGAAAACTCATCTATAAAAGTGACAAAATAAGAACTACCCCAACCAACAGTGAGGGTAGGAGCCGGACCCCAGACATCAGAATGAATAAGATCAAACGGGCGAGAGGATCCACGGCCTTGCTTCGGTGGGAAGGAGGAGCGATGATGTTTGCCAAGCTGACACGCATCACAATTGAGCGGAGAACTGGTAGGAGGTAAGTGGGGCAGAAGCTGTCGAAGAATCCGAGGAGGAGGGTGTCCAAGGCGAAGATGCCACTGAAGGAGATCGGTGGAGGAGGATTAGGCGGACAGAGCGGAAACCTCATCGAGGAAGAAGAGGCCGCCACTCACAGTCCCAGTAGCAATCGTCCGCTGGGTACTCGGGTCCTGAAAAGAACAAGTAGTTGGAGTGAATAAGACGGAGCACTGAAGTTGTCGGTATAAAGTAGTAACAAATAATAAATTGTACGGGAACTTCGGGACATAGAGAGTGTCCTCCAAGCAAAGCAATGGGGTGAGTTGAACCATGCCCGTCACATGAACCGGGGACGGTGAACCATCCGCCACACGAACCGGGGGTAAGCGGTCATGTGTCTCAAGACGGGAGAAGCAATGAGGGTTGCCAGTCATATGATTCGTAGCACCAGAGTCAATCAGCCATTTACCTTGGGTAACGACGTGGGCACTACCTGACGTCGTGGCCACAGAGGCAGACGGGCGAGAAGAGGCGGAGGCCGGAGAAGGAGCATCACCGGAAGGGCGAAGATGAGGACGTTTCTGCCAGCAGCGGTCAACAGAATGGTCGGTACGACCACAGTGAGAGCAGAGGAACCGGGACGAGCCCCGTCTGCCGGAGTGGCCGCGACCACTAGGTCCCCCCTTCTGAGCTTGGTGAGCAAAGGAGTCCTGTGAAGGGGGGAGGCCAACAGAGGCCGCTGGAGCAGCGAAGTAACAGCGGCAATGCGAGCCGCGGTGGCATCCAAAGTAAGAGATTCCGCCTCACCCAGGATCTGCTGGCGGATCTTATCATAGGAATCGGGAAGACGGAGAAGATAACAAACAACCAGGAGTTCCTGGAAGTGTTTGTGCTGTTCGGCCAAGTCCGCGGAGAAGGGGCGATTCTGGAGGATTTCAGCACTAAGAGCCTGAACCTGCTGATAAGCCGCAGCAGGAGACATAGAAGGGCGGGCGAAGAGGTCCGCATAGAGAGTATAAATGCGGGACGTCTGTCCCCCCTTCGAATAGAGAGCAGCGAGGTGAAGCCAGGCGGCCTTGACCGTCTCATCATGGCGAATGACGGGAAGGCACTCATCAGAGAGGCTGTTGGCCAGCCAAGTGCGGACAAGAGCATCACTCGCATCCCAGTCATCAAACTCAGGAGAGTTACGAGGGGGAGGGTCATCGGTGAGGTGATGACGCTTGCGCTGAGAGCGAAGAAGGAAGGTGAAAGAAACGCTCCAATCGGGATAGTTTGAGCCAACAAGCTTAGAAAGGGTGCCAAGGTTGCCTGTTGGGTATTGTATCCACAATGTACCTGATTTGAAGAAGCTCCTGGACAAGCTAAGGTCAATAGACTATGTATTTGATAAAATCCTTCTAGTTGTGCTTGCAGTTTTTCCATGCTAAGTGCACACCAATGTCAGGGTGCAGTAGGTCAATATACACGGGTCTGCACGACGTAATCCCTCGTTGAGCAGATCAGTGTGTTGGCCTACGTGTACTCTCTCTATTGGAGTGCACTTATTTTCAAGCACAGGGCTGTAAATATGCAGGAGCAGACAAGGAGCAAGGATGGGTCAAGGAGCATCTCATAGGTGGAAAGACGAAAATTCGTCTAAGTTAGAATCGACGAGAGTCACCAAGTGATTCTCGCCGATTCGGCGAGAATCACTTGGGATTCTCGCCGATTCGTCGAGAATCAGAAGTTGATTCTCGCCTAACTCGATCCAGCAACTTCTAAGCAAGCACCTCTGCGTCTAAGTAAGAATCGACGAGAATCACTTAGTGATTCTCGCCGATTCGGCGAGAATCACTAGTGATTCTCGCCGATTCGTCGAGAATCACTGGTTGATTCTCGCCGTCTCGACCTGGCTTAAAGCAGTGTGTGCAACCAAGGCAAATTCGACGAGAATCATCTTTGATTCTCGCCGAATCGTCGAGAATCACCTTTGATTCTCGGCGACTCGGCGAGAATCACTTTCGATTCTCACCGATTTTGACTTGGCATTTTTCTGGAACTTCCTGAACCGGATCTGCCGCTGTTAAGTTTCTGGACCGGGATTTGGGGATCTCTTTTGTGGGTCCCACAAACGGTCTTATTGGAGGTAGCTACAGTATTTATACTCGGGTATTTTGAACGGAATACAGACACACAAAAAGAAGCCAAGCACGAAACCCTAATATCGCGATTTCTCTTTTCCGCCGCTGTCGCGCTCGGGCTAGTACGTCGCCGCCGCTGGTCGTTCTTCTTCCCGATCTCCGGCGACAGAAGCTTAGCAAAGCTTGCGTCTCACGTGTCTATCCAGAGATCTCTTGTCTCTCGATTTGTTGACCGGGAAAAACTCCCCCGTCCGAATCGATCGAGACGACCGATCCTAGAGTGACCGTTGGTAGACCTAGTTTGCTTCGCAAAGAAGTTTGGATCTCAAAGCACTGCAGCAGCGCACCTTCGTCGCCGCCAACTCCGAACCAAGCCGCCGCTCGGATTACCGCCGCCGGTTTTGGGAGATCCTCTCCAAGAGAGACCTAAGTTGTAGACTCTTCATCGACTTCAAGATCACGTCGTCGAACAAGAGGAACACCGTAGTCTCCTAAAGAAGTTTGTATCACATATACATTCCATATTTACTTTTGTTGTAAAGGAACTTTTGTTCCGTGTTGTAAGGGTTGGGTGCAACCCATTTTGTGGGAGTGTTGACTCTCACGTGTGGAAGGGCTCCTTCCGTTAGTGAAGGGATTGGATTTCAATCCCGTTGGAGAAGTGACCGAGTCGTCCCTTGTTGGGGAGATAGGTCGAAGGGGGAAAGTGGATGTACCCAAGTCGGGGAACCACTATAAATTTGCTGTGTATTCTGTGTGCTGTGCTTGTTGTTTTTATTGTGCAGGTACATCCGTAAATTCCGCAAAAGAACTACAGGTCACCTATTCCCCCCCCCCCCATAGGTGCACATAGCTGACACTAGGTGGACTTTCAAGTGGTATCAAAGCGAGGTTCCTCAACAAAAAGGTTAACACCTTGAGGTGAATCCTGCCACTAGTGTTAACAAGGAGACATACATCTACTATGGACGGGCTCAAGTACTCCGGCAAGATCCCAGTGTGCAACAGACTCAACTTTCCTATCTGGAAGGAACGGATCAGGTTCTACATGGAAGCAGTGGACCCTCGACTGTTCATGATCGTGCTGGAGGGACCTTATGTCCCCACTAAGGCCTCCACCATTGATCCCACCAAGAAAGTGCCGAAGACACTCTCTGAAATGGACAAGGATGAGATGGTCCTAGTGGGCCTTAACATGAAGGCAAGAAACATCCTGGTCAGCGCGGTTGATGACTCTATGATGCAAAACTTCAGCAACTGCAGGACAGCTCAGGAGATTTGGCAGTGCCTGATCATCCTAATGGAGGGCACGGATGAAGTGAGGGATGATCGGAGATCCCTCCTGAACCAGAAGTATGAGGCCTTCCGGCAAGGGCCTAAGGAAGAGATCGGAGTCACATACGAGAACTTCCTGAAGATTGTCAACGCCCTCAAGGGCTATGGAAGAGTGTTCACCAATGGTGAACTCAATGACAAATTCCTTAGGCCCCTTACTAAGGAATGGGACACAAATATCTGCGCCATCAGAGAATTTGGCAGACTAGCAGAAACTGATCCACAAATCCTGTTCGGGAAGCTGATGTCCTATGAACTTCAGCTGAACACCAGGAAGGCAGAGGAAGAAGCAGAGAAGGCTGTTGCAAAAGAAAAGACTGTGGCCCTAAAAGCCAGTCACTCCAGAAAAGGGAAGGGTGCGGTGTCATACCGTGCCAGGAATAAGGAAGAAGAGGAGGACTCCGAGCCATTCTTCTCCAGCTCAGAGCTGTCGGAGGAGGATTTCTCCCTCATCACCCGAGAGTTCAAGAAGTTCCTCAAGATGAGGAATCAAAGAAAGAGAGACAGCTCCTCCTCCAGGCATCAGAAGAAAAATTATTCTTCTGACAGGTATGCATCTAAACCTAACAAACATCGTTCTTCTGACATTATTTGCTTTGGTTGCAATAAGCCAGGACATGTCGTGGCCGACTGCCATCAAAGCAAAAGAGAAAAGGGAAAAGGTGAGGAGCTCAAATCCTCCAGAGATAAGAAGAAGGAGCGGAGCTACATTGCTAGAAGGCCAAAGACACTGAGTGAGTCTGATTCCTCAGACTCCAGTGATGATGAGGAAGCCTACTTCGGGCTGGTGGGTCGCTCAGACTCAGAAGGAGAATGTCCCCCATTTACTGGGAAGGTAAAAGCTCACACCCCTCTCTCCGACTCCGACTCTGATCCTGAGTCACAGGATGATGAACCTGAGGATGGCCCTTCGGCCCGCGAAGCTGAACTCCTCGAGAAGTATGAGCTTCTGCTCAACACTTTCGATGAGTGCCGTAAGAGACTGAGGGCTGAGAAGAAGGAAGTAAAATTCCTTAAGGGTGAGTGTGTATCCCTAAGGGAAGAGGTCACTAGCTTGATCTCTCTCAGACAGGAGCACCTTGACCTAACTTCAAAGCACTCAGAGTCTTTGAAGCTCCTTGATCTCAAGCAGGAGGAAGTCAACAAATTGGAAGAACTACTTGCGGCAGAAAGGAAGATCGTACAGAGCTTCTCTATGCCAAAAACAGTGCTTCCAGTCGTTGACACCTTCTCTGCTCCGGCCAAAGGAGCTGGCTTGGGGCATATTGGGGCATCTGGTTCTTCATCTAGGATAAACAAGAACCAGAGGAAGAATAAGGCCGCCAAGAAGGCCTCTGCTGATGAAAAGGGGAAGGCTCCTCTTAGTCCTGTTGCGTTCAGAAAGCCTGGCTTTCCTTGCAACCAACATGACTTTGAGTCAACATTTGGGCATCATTTCCGGCCCTCGGTTGCAAAGCCTAAGAGCCGGTATGACGGTTGGAACTTCCCCCGGAACTTTGGTGAGAGTGCCTTCAAGGCACCTTATGAGGAAATCCACATAGGAAATTATGGTCCGTTCTCTAGCGGCCATAATGGAAAGCAGGCACCAAAGGCCAAACCAGTTATACAGAAGGTGACAAAGTCATGTGACTGTTGTCACCATGAGGTCTCCACCTCCAGATCCAAGGCCCCAGCCGCACCCACCGTTCCCAGGGTAAGGCAGGAGCCTAGGAAGAGATACAACAGGTTCGACTGTTGGTGCTGTGGCAAAGTCGGTCACTTTGCCGTGGATTGTTGGTTTAATCCAAGGAACTACGAGACTCCCCATGTTAACAATGCGAGACCGACCACTCGTAGGGTTAACCAACCGAGGGGGAGTGTGCTAACCAGGAATCTAGGACCCAAGTTCGATTGGGTTCCTAAGGCAAATTAATTTTGTTTTGCAGGAATGTCCAAAGGCCACCAAAACGCCGATCTGGTATTTGGACAGTGGATGCTCCCGGCATATGACCGGGACAAGAAGCCTGCTGCGTGATTACACTCCAGTCGAGAATGGACCCAAAGTCATCTTTGGAGGGTCAGATCGAGGAGTCACCAGAGGTTATGGTATGATTTCCAACGGTATAATCTCTATCACCGACGTGGCTTATGTTGAAGGGTTAAACCATAACCTGATCAGTGTAAGTCAGTTATGTGATAAAGGTTATGACGTTAAGTTCTGCAAGGATAAATGTCTGATAATTTCACGTACCTCTTCTGAAACGGTATTATCAGGCATTAGGAGCAGAAATATCTTTTGTTTAGATTTTCTCAGTTTAGACTCACCTACCCCCGTATGCCTTGTGGCAACAGGCAGTGCATCTCTTTGTGAACAATGGCACAAGAGATTGGCACATATTAATTTCAAGACAATTAGTATGCTATTTTCTAAGGACTTGGTAAGGGATGCTCCCAGTATCAAGTGCATCAAAGATAGCCCATGTCCTGCATGCCAGATGGGCAAACAGACTCGGGCTACCTTTAAGAGCATCGCTGACAAAGACTCTTCCCGATGTCTTTATCTTTTGCATATGGACTTGTTTGGTCCAATGCAAGTTCATAGCTTGGGAGGCAAGTCATATACGCTAGTAATAGTTGATGATCATTCTCGGTTTACATGGGTGTTCTTTTTGAAACGAAAGTCAGATACGTTTGACATCTTCACTAATTTTGTCAAGCAGGTTCAGAACGAATTTAACTGCTCCGTGGTCAAAATCAGAAGTGACCATGGAACAGAATTCGAATCTGGTGCAATGACAGAATTTTGTGAAGAACAAGGTATCTTTCATGAGTTTTCCTCCCCGCGCACTCCTCAGCAAAATGGAGTTGCGGAGAGAAGAAATAGAACTCTCATTGAAGCCTGCACGACTATGTTGAAAGATGCTTCTCTCCCGGAATACTTCTGGGCAGAGGGTGTCAATACGGCATGTCATGTACAAAACCGAGCATTGATCAACAAGCATCATCGTAAGACGCCCTACGAGCTACTGAAAGGCAGGAAACCAACCATGTCCTACTTAAGGATTTTTGGTTGCCGATGCTATGTACTGAATAATGGGAAGTACCCGCGTACTAAGTTCGGTGAAAAATGCTTCGAAGGCATATTCATGGGCTATAGTTCCCATAGTCGGGCATATAGGGTCTTCAATAAGAAAACCCTAGTGGTAGAAGAATCGATAAATGTTGTATTTGATGAAGGAAGTTTGCTTAACAGCAATTCTTCCAGTAGTATTCTTGAAGATGCAGGTGCTAGACTTGACCAGCTGAATCTGGATGAGACCCCTAAAGAGGACGCTCCCAAGTACGTCAAAGTTTCCACCTCCACGTCATCTGAAAATGTTGAAGATCAAGATGGAACAAATCTCATAGAAGAAAGAGAAGCCCAAGAAGTAGTTGAAGCTCCAGACGCCAGACTTCTAGAGCTCTGCCACGTGAGAGATCATCCTAGAGATCAGATCATCGGGGATCCTCGTCTTGGTGTCAGAACTCGAAGAGGTACAATTAACGAGGTATTGCATCTTAGCTTCCTGTCACAGGTTGAGCCCAAGAAGTTCGACGAGGCGAACAAGGATGTGGCATGGATTCTGGCCATGCAAGAGGAACTACATCAATTCGAACGTTGCAAGGTATGGACGCTGGTTCCCCGACCATACAAGCAGAATGTGATCGGCACGAAGTGGATCTTCAGAAACAAGCTGGATGAACATGGTGTCATAGTAAAGAACAAGGCCAGGCTGGTGGCTCAAGGTTACAGACAGGAGGAAGGGATTGACTTCGACCAGACCTTCGCACCAGTAGCAAGGCTCGAGGCAATCCGGTTGTTCCTGGCGTATGCTTCACACAAAGGATTCACAGTCTATCAAATGGATGTGAAATCGGCATTCCTGAACGGAGACCTGAAAGAGGAAGTATACGTCGCTCAACCCCCAGGTTTTGTCGATCCTACTTATCCCAATCACGTTTATTTTCTTAATAAGGCCTTATATGGATTGAAACAAGCTCCACGAGCTTGGTATGAGACTTTATCTAGCTTTCTTCTTGAGAACAAGTTCTCCAGAGGTAAAATAGATAAAACATTGTTTCTCAGGGAAGTCAAAGGCAAGATTTTGCTGGTGCAAATCTATGTCGATGACATAATATTCGACTCAACGGACAACAATCTTTGCAAAAAGTTTTCTAAACTTATGCAAGGAAAGTTTGAAATGAGCAGTATGGGAGAGCTCAAGTATTTCTTAGGACTTCAAGTGAAACAGTCTGAGGATGGAATCTTCATCTCTCAGACGAAGTTCACAAATGAACTCCTTAAGAAATTCGGTATGGAGAGTGCAACCTCTATGAGGACTCCAATGGGATCCACCATGTCTCTGGATAAGGATGAGAAAGGTAAACCTTTCGATGAAACCAAATACAGAAGCATCATTGGATCCTTGCTCTACCTTACTGCCAGTAGACCGGATATTATGTTCTCCACATGTGTATGTGCCCGATATCAGGTGAACACTAAGGAATCTCACTATGTCGCTGCAAAGCGAATTCTAAGATACCTTAAAGGTACTCCTAATCTTGGCTTGTGGTACCCGAGGAACAATGATGTCGAGCTAATAGGCTTTTCAGATGCTGATTTTGCAGGGAGCAGGGATGACAGGAAAAGCACCTCCGGGACGTGTCAATTCCTCGGCAGAAGGCTTATTTCATGGAACAGCAAGAAACAGAATTGTGTTGCAACCTCCACAGCAGAGTCAGAGTACATCTCGGCAGGAAGCTGTTGCGCACAACTTCTATGGATCAGAAATCAGCTAGCCGACTACGACCTTCAGTTCAAGGAAGTACCCATGTACTGTGACTCCTCAAGTGCAATTGTCATTGCCAACAATCCGGTGTCGCACAGCAGAACGAAGCATATCGAAGTACGCTACCACTTCATTCGGGAGCACGTGGAGAATAAAGATATCTCTCTCTGTTATGTCCACACGGACAAGCAGATTGCTGATATATTCACAAAGCCCCTAGACGAGGCCAAGTTCAATCTTTTCAAGACTGAATTAGGGATGCTCAATTATGAGGAATGAAGACTACAGAGGCTATAGGCCCGTGCAAGAACTGAGGGGGAGCAAAGGGTAAAACGCTACAGACCCCGATTTGTAGAAGCCGAAAAGGGGGAGATTACCCTCTCGGCTAAGGCTAAGGTGGCTCCAAGCTTGCTCCCAAGAAATTGGTATTGGTAATGGATAACTCACTTAACTCTCTTTTCAGTTTATGGTTTTCATTCTCATTTGTTCTATTCACCTTAGCTTGTAGGGTTTAGGCTTCTTCAAATAGGGGGAGATTGTTGGGTATTGTATCCACAATATACCTGATTTGAAGAAGCTCCTGGATAAGCTAAGGTCAATAGACTATGTATTTGATAAAATCCTTCTAGTTGTGCTTGCAGTTTTTCCATGCTAAGTGCACACCAATGTCAGGGTGCAGTAGGTCAATATACACGGGTCTGCACGACGTAATCCCTCGTTGAGCAGATCAGTGTGTTGGCCTACGTGTACTCTCTCTATTGGAGTGCACTTATTTTCAAGCACAGGGCTGTAAATATGCAGGAGCAGACAAGGAGCAAGGATGGGTCAAGGAGCATCTCATAGGTGGAAAGACGAAAATTCGTCTAAGTTAGAATCGACGAGAGTCACCAAGTGATTCTCGCCGATTCGGCGAGAATCACTTGGGATTCTCGCCGATTCGTCGAGAATCAGAAGTTGATTCTAGCCTAACTCGATCCAGCAACTTCTAAGCAAGCACCTCTGCGTCTAAGTAAGAATCGACGAGAATCACTTAGTGATTCTCGCCGATTCGGCGAGAATCACTGGTTGATTCTCGCCGTCTCGACCTGGCTTAAAGCAGTGTGTGCAACCAAGGCAAATTCGACGAGAATCATCTTTGATTCTCGCCGAATCGTCGAGAATCACCTTTGATTCTCGGCGACTCGGCGAGAATCACTTTCGATTCTCACCGATTTTGACTTGGCATTTTTCTGGAACTTCCTAAACCGGATCTGCCGCTGTTAAGTTTCTGGACCGGGATTTGGGGATCTCTTTTGTGGGTCCCACAAACGGTCTTATTGGAGGTAGCTACAGTATTTATACTCGGGTATTTTGAACGGAATACAGACACACAAAAAGAAGCCGAGCACGAAACCCTAATATCGCGATTTCTCTTTTCCGCCGCCGTCGCACTCGGGCTAGTACGTCGCCGCCGCTGGTCGTTCTTCTTCCCGATCTCCGGCGACAGAAGCTTAGCAAAGCTTGCGTCTCACGTGTCTATCCAGAGATCTCTTGTCTCTCGATTTGTTGACCGGGAAAAACTCCCCCGTCTGAATCGATCGAGACGACCGATCCTAGAGTGACCGTTGGTAGACCTAGTTTGCTTCGCAAAGAAGTTTGGATCTCAAAGCACTGCAGCAGCGCACCTTCGTCGCCGCCAACTCCGAACCAAGCCGCCGCTCGGATTACCGCCGCCGGTTTCGGGAGATCCTCTCCAAGAGAGACCTAGGTTGTAGACTCTTCATCGACTTCAAGATCACGTCGTCGAACAAGAGGAACACCGTAGTCTCCTAAAGAAGTTTGTATCACATATACATTCCATATTTACTTTTGTTGTAAAGGAACTTTTGTTCCGTGTTGTAAGGGTTGGGTGCAACCCATTTTGTGGGAGTGTTGACTCTCACGTGTGGAAGGGCTCCTTCCGTTAGTGAAGGGATTGGATTTCAATCCCGTTGGAGAAGTGACCGAGTCGTCCCTTGTTGGGGAGATAGGTCGAAGGGGGAAAGTGGATGTACCCAAGTCGGGGAACCACTATAAATTTGCTGTGTATTCTGTGTGCTGTGCTTGTTGTTTTTATTGTGCAGGTACATCCGTAAATTCCGCAAAAGAACTACACGTCACCTATTCCCCCCCCCATAGGTGCACATAGCTGACACTAGGTGGACTTTCATTGCCCGAAGGAGGAGGTGGAGAAGGAGCTACAGGAGTGGTGGAGATAACGGGGGTGGTGAGACCGGAAGTAGTCATAGAACACAGCAAGAAACCGCGCAAGAAGAAGCGAAGCCGCGGGGAGAGGAAAGGAGAGCAACTCGCGCGAAACCGCAGTGGTTTAAAAAGGAGGAAGCCGCACGAACACAAGCGGCCAGGAAGCAGACAAAGGCACAACGGGGAAGAGGTCGCGCGGACTGAAAAATCCGAGCGAACAGACGAGAAGAGGAAGCAAGAAGCAGCGACAACAACAAGTCGTAAGTCGGGCGAACAGAAGCAGGTCGCAACGACTAGGAAGCCGGAGAGGCAAGAAGGAACCAGGGTGCGGCAACAACTAAACAAGTCGCGGCCACGAAGAGCAGCAGGAGAAGAGAAGTAAGGAAAAACCAAGCCGTGCGAACAGGGCAGCGGACAGAAGAGAAGGCAAGCCGCAAAGACAGGTCGCGTAAAGCAGAAAACAAGCCGCGAGAATCAGAGAGCGCACACAATCAGGAGGAAAAGACCGTGTCCTCTGATACCATGTAAAAAGTAGCGAACTTGCAAGAACAAACTAATAGAATTTTGAATAATTGAAATTTTATTATCCAAAAAGATATCATTTACAAAGGTATGACCTCCCTTTTATAGAATGGAGGGGATATGGGAGAGTACAAAAAAACAATGTGGGACTAAATATTTACAGTACTGAGCGGCTAGAAATAAAGGAGACCGCATAGGCCGCGTGGTTAGACAAATGAGTTAACCGCTCGGCAACTCCAGCAGGATAGGAACAGGCCGCAATTGGAGACCGATAGACCGCCCGGTCTCCAGGCTTCTGAGTGAGACCGCCAGACCGCTCGGTCAACAAACCGCTGGTCAAGACCGCAAGGCCGCCCGGTCTAATACTTCAACAGTGGGGTCTGGGATGTGGAGGCAACGCTCCGACGGTACATGGTATGGAGGCTCGCCTTATAGGAAGCCTCGACCCCCACCCCCCCGTGGATCACTCCGATCCCTCCTCGGGTTCCAACATCCACCCGATCTTCGCAACAGTCCTCCTCCGCCCGAGGCAGGACCTCCTCGATCCTCACTTCTTGTCGCCCCTGCCGTTGTTGCTGCTGCTCCCTATTTCCTCTCATCTTAAGGAATTCTGGGCACGTGGCTGTGGCGTGCCCCTCCTCCTGATGGAAGTCGCAATAGGGCAACTCCACCCTAACTTCTCTCCTCCTCCTCCTTACTATTCTTCTCCTCGCCCCCAAGTCTATGGTCATAGCCTCCTCTTGATCGGGGAGCCGGGGCCTCTGGGCCTGCCTCTAGCCCGGGGGGTGGAACTAATTTTGCCGCCCTTGATAGCGATCCCTTCCGTGGTATCCCCTTTGTGGCCCCTGCCCTTGCCACTCAGGCCTCCAGCCCAGTCGACGGTCGGGCTCCTGTCGCCCCCACCTCGGCTGCTGCTGCCACTGGAGCTGCCTCTACTCCCTCTGCCGGGGCTCTCCTCTCCTCTTATCCTCTTCCTCCTATCAGTTCCTTCTCCTCCTCCGTGGCCCACCTGGCCAGCTTCCGCTCAAACTCCGGGTTTGACGCTTCCCCGTCAACTTCTCTCACCGCCCTCTCCATCAGCTCCTCATAGGAGAGGGGGGGGAACTCTCTTCAGCTCCATCCTGAAGTACCCCTGCTGCAGTCCCAGGGTAAAGGCCATCATCAGACTATGGCCCGACATCTCCTGGACCTCAGTAACCTCCTCCTGGAACCGATCAATATAGCTCCCCAGGGTCTCATTCACCCCCTGCTTGATGTGGAACAGGAATTCTGACTCCTTCCTCTTCTTCGAGGTAGTGAACCTCAGCATGAATCCCCGGCGGAGGTCCTCAAAGCAGTAGATGGAGCTGGCTGGTTGCTGATGGAACCACTCCCTTGCCTTCTCCCTGAGGGTGATAGCAAAGAGTCGACACTTGAACCCATCCGACATCTGTCAGATGGAGACTACATCCTCGAACCATTGAACATGCTGGACCGGGTCTCCCTTCCCAGTGTAGTAGGACATCTCGGGTTCCCTGAACCCATCTGGAACTGGGGCAGAGGAAACCAAGTCACTGAAGGGGCTTCCTCCCCCCACTGGGCGAGCTGGCGAGTCTCACAAGCCCAGCTCGACGAACCGGCCTCGGCCTGCCGAGCCAGGGAAGACCTCGCGCCCGGGGAGCTCGCACCCTCGGCCTTCCTCGGCCACTTCCTTCCCAGCTCGCTTGTCGGGGGCATCTTTGCCCAAAGAGGGGGCAGCCACGATCTGGACTGCTGGAGTCGAGCACTCGGCCCGCGTGCCGAGTGCGAACTTGACGAGGCTCAGCACCTCATTCCTGAAATCTT
Organism: Platanthera guangdongensis; assembly: GCA_039583875.1. Classification (NCBI taxonomy): domain Eukaryota; kingdom Viridiplantae; phylum Streptophyta; class Magnoliopsida; order Asparagales; family Orchidaceae; genus Platanthera; species Platanthera guangdongensis. Next base: position 244,151,645 of record CM077151.1, on the reverse strand, counting down.
CAAACAGCCCCACCGAGGCGAGAGGCGGGGGGAGGCGAGTTCGGCCTGTCAGATCCATGTCCTGTCATCGAACTTGCTGAAGCTTTTCTGCACTGACCACGCTCCACGCTCACCGCACCAAAATGTTGAAACCGATTTCTCGGTCTCCTATGGAGTTCGACCCTTGGGGAAGGGGTGGTCTCGTGCCTACTTTACTCCTGCAAGCAAAATAACAAAGAAAACAAGGAAAGACCGACCCAAGGGCTCGGCGGGGAGGTCACACCATAAACCCGGAAGATCTCAGAGTGCTTCCCCTCCTTAGCCAGAGGCCGAGCTAAGGCACCCTCAGAAAGCACTTGAAAACTGGAGCAGGAAAGCACAGGGAGCATGCTTTCTGGGATACCCCTTGAGTCCTATTTATAGTTTCCTGAAATCTGAACTGCCAATAACCAAAAGAACTAACCTGAAGTTACCAGAAAACCCTTGCCTGGGTCTGCCAACAGCCAAACTCCACTGTTTTGAATGGCTATAGGCAGACCAACGGGGGCAAAACAGTAAAAAGTACCTCATTCATCCAAGCGAGCTGGGGAGCTTGACCACCTCGGCGGGTCCTGCTCGCCTGCTGTTGCCGAGTTCCATTGCGAGGGTGCGAGCTGGGACTAGCTCGGCGAATGCCGAGCTCGGGGTCGGCGAATACTAATCTCCGATCGACGAATGCCGATCTCTGGTCGACGAATGCCGAGCTCGGGCTCGGCTTTTCTACTGCCGAGCTCGCCCACTGCCTTCAGCCCGATCTGTCTGGTTCCCGGCGACCTTGCTCGCCGAATACGGGGTTGTACACACACCATGTAACCTGATGACCTCTTCAAGATATAACTCAACTATCTTCTTCATCGAGTACCCAGTCTTAAATGGAACAAAGTGAGCACACTTTGTCAATCTGTCGACTATCACCCAAACAGAGTCATTCCCACGGGGAGATTTTGGCAGACCGGTGATAAAATCCATTGAGATACTCTCCCATTTCCAACTTGGAATATCAAGCGTTGTCAATTTACCACCAGGCCTTCTGTGATCAGCTTTAACACACTGACAAGTATAACATTCCGATACAAACTTTGCGATGTCATTCTTCATCCCTGACCACCAAATAATTTGCTTTACATCTTTATATATCTTAGTGGAACAAGGGTGGTAGGCTACACTGGAACCATGAGCTTCAGCACAGATCTTAGCTCGAATATCGCCAAAGGCGGGGACGCAAAATCTACCCCGATACTTCAAGGTATCCAACTCGTCCACAAAGAAATCAGGTAGCTCTCCCTTCACCATTATACTCTGGAGGTGCAACAAATCAGGATCATCCTTCTGATGTGCTCGAGTAAGGGAAATCCAAGAGGGTTCTTTTGCTTCTAGACTAGCAGGCACAGTACTACTCCCAACCTTAATATCCATCAACAAAAATTCTTCTATCAAGGACTGCACCGACAGATTAAAAATCTTAGTAGTCTTTCTACTTAAGGCATCGGCTACTACATTAGCCTTTCCCGGATGATAAAGAATTTCCACTTCATAATCCGCCACATATTCTAACCACCGACGCTGGCACAGATTTAGTTCTTTCTGAGTGAAGACATACTTCAAACTCTTATGGTCCGTATAGATCTTGCACAACACGCCATACAATAAGTGTCTCCAAAGCTTCAGCACATAAATTACGGCAGCAAAGTCCAAATCATGCGTAGGATAGTTTCTCTCGTGGATCTTTAGGTTTCTCGATCCATACGTGATCACCTTACCACCTTGCATTACAACACAACCAAGTCCGATGTGTGACGCATCAACATACACAGCATACTCAACTCCTTCAGTAGGTAAGGTTAAAATCGGAGCAGTACATAATCTCTTCTTCAGCTCTTGGAAAGCCTCTTCGCACTTATCACTCCAAATGAAAGCAGTATTCTTCTGAGTAAGTCTAGTTAGAGGAGCAGACAACACCGAAAACCCCTCCACGAATCTTCTATGATAGCCGGCCAGGCCCAAGAAACTCCTAATCTCGTTAGGTGTAGAAGGTCTCTCTCATTCCATCACAGCAGAAATCTTGGTCGGGTCTACAGAAATACCGTCCTTGCTTACAACATGACCCAGAAAGGACACCTGAGGTAGCCAAAACTTGCACTTGCTCAGCTTCACATATAATTTATGCTCCCTCAGGGTCGACAAAACCAGACGTAAATGCTGAGTATGCTCCTCAACATTGCGGGAATACACCAAGACATCATCTATGAACACAATAACAAATCGGTCCAAGAAATCCTTAAACACCCGATTCATCAAATCCACGAAAGCAGAGGGTGCATTGGTTAGACCAAAAGACATTACCAAAAACTCATAATGTCCATGTCGTGAACGGAAAGCAGTTCGTGGAATATCTGTCTCATAGATCCTCAATTGGTGGTAGCCTGAATGAAGATCGATATTTGAAAATACTGAGCTACCACGCAGTTGGTCAAACAAATCATCAATCCTTGCCAGGTGATACCTATTCTTAATGGTTACCTTGTTCAATTCCCTATAATCGATGCAAAGTCTCATCGATCCATCTTTCTTCTTGACGAACAAAATAGGAGAACCCCATGGAGAAGTACTTGGTCTAATAAAACCACAACTGAGCAACTCATCGAGCTGGGTACGCTACTCGTCCAACTCACGCGGAGCCATACGGTACGGTGCTTTAGCAATAAGACGAGTACCTGGCTCGAGGTCTATCACAAACTCTATCTCCCTTTCCGGAGGATGTCCTGGAAGACTATCAGGAAAGACATCTGGAAACTCTCGCAAAACCGAGACATCCTCAAGACGTGGCATAACAAAAGCTGTCTCCAGAGTAGAAATAGAAACCAAAAACGCCTCGCAACCAGATTCTATACCACGACAGGCACGTACCATAGAAATGACAGGAGAAACTCTGTCGTGAAATCCATAAACGCTCATAGGTTGTCCGTCTTCCATTCTGAAATCCAATTTCTTAGCCTTACACTGGATGACCGCATCGTACTTGGACAGCCAGTCCATGCCCAGAATCACGTCAAAATGAGACAGATCCAAAATCATCAGATCTGCGAAGGCGAGAAAATTGCCAAGATAAATAGGGCATCTCAGAACTCCTAGGTTAGTTATCACAGAATCACTGGAAGGGAGCTTGATATTGAAGGAGCCTCCCAAGTGGTCCACACTCAAGCGATGTTTATCAACAAATCTCCGGGTCACAAAGGAATGGGTGGCACCCGAATCGAAAATAATGCGAACCCACCTATTCCTCACCTTAAACTCCCCTAAACCTGTAACATACATAACTAAACGAACGATAACTATGGCAACAACGATAACTAATAAGGATAAATTTAACTGAGGCTAACCTGATATCACTTGCGTAGAGGTTTGTGCTTCCTCGTTGGTCATCATGTTCAGCTTTCCTTTACCTCTATCCAGGTTTGGTGGCGGCGGTAGAGCTCGAAGTGGGGCAGGCTGCAGTGTGGACTGAGCCTGGGGGCACGAAGACTTCTGGTGTCCCTTCTGCCCACACTGGAAGCAAATCCTTTCTTTCATCCAGCAGCGAGTCACGTCATGACCCTTCCTTGCACAGAACGAGCACACAAGCTCTCCCTTGGATGCACCTTAGAAGGCGTGCACCTGCTGCTGCTTCAGGGTGGCAGTTCTCTTGAAGCACCTTTCATAGGGGTGGCCAGGACGAACACAGAAGCTACACACCTCCTTACTTTTCTTCTTCGAAGAAGGGACAGATGCCCTGGAGCTACCATCCTCAACGCCTTTTCTTTTCTCCTTCCTTGCCGCAGCTCCGCGGTTCTTGGTGTTTTCAATCGCCTCCACTTTTAAAGCGACTTCCACTGATTCAGCATAACTTTCAGCTTGGTAAGCGCATGCCAACTGCTGGACATCGCTTCTTAATCCTCCCATGAAACGTTTCACTCTACCCTCCTCAGAAGCTACCAAGTCATGAGCAAACCTGCTCAGTTTGCTAAACTCAATCTCGTACTCGCTCACGGCGAGCTGTCTCTGTTTTAGATGCATGAAGTTATTCATCAGACGGTCTTGCTCGATCGAGGGTAGAAATTTTTTCAGCAGCATCCTCTTAAAAGATTCCCAAGAACAGCCTTCCTTCACACCCTCTCTTTCCCGAATCCACCAACTCTTCGCCAGACCTTTTAACTGATAGGCTGCAATCATCACCTTCTGGGCTTCTAGAATTCCAGAATATGAAAACATCTCCTTGATGGAGATGATCCAATCATCTATAATCACAAAGTCAGCACTCCCGTCGAAGGTGGGAGGCCCCAACCGCTGGAAGTGCGATATGAAATTCATTTCTGGTGGTATCGCCATCGAGGGCACTAGAGGAGCAGGGGTATCGAGCACGGCTTGGCCCGAGGTGGGCTCTTGCGCTGAAGGTTGCTGCGCGGGAGCGACAGACAACAAATACTCAATTTGTGATTCCATCGCTGCCACTTGTCTCGACAGAGCCTCATTGCTCTGATGCAGACTCTCGATAATCGCATCACTTTGCGTACCTGATGACTCACCCTCTGATTGGGGAGTCGACCTCATCGCAGGATGCTTTGGCGGCATTTCCAAAAGCAAACGAACAACTCATCAAAATCCTAGCTTACAACAAAGCCACACAACTAGTTCAGACCATACTTAAAAGGCACTTGCTTACGCTGCAACTTGCTCTGGGATTTTATAATGATGTTATGTCCTACTTAGGATGATATCCTCTCATCCTATTGACTCTTGTGCCTATGACATGAATGAATGTATTTATATTCGTTTTCTAATTTAAAACCATGTGTGTACATATGTCATCCCACAAATCTTTAGCTTGGCACGTTGTGCTTATGCAATGTTATGCTCTGCATGATTGTGTTATGCATTCTAAAAAGGCCATAATACATGTTATGAGCGGCGTACGCATGAAAATGTTATGCATCCCATACTACATAACATTCTCATGCAACGAAAAAGAAACGTGCTAGTCGCATTCATGTGGTGAGATTATGCATCTCATACTACATAACCCTCACATGTTGCCCCTATGGTGGATCCATATACAGACACATATTATGCATCTCATACTACATAATATGCCCCGTATACTTCATGTCATGCTATGAGTGTAGTGTTCGTGCTTCAGCCAAGACGTGCTGATGACATATCAGTGTGTGTATGATATGATGTTAAACACCTAGTACCAACAAGGAAAGGTTGCCCGACAAATTGTCAAGCAACCTCCCTCTGATACCAACTGTCACAACCCGCATTTTCATCGCAAATAAAGCTTATCAGAGTAAGGGAAAATGCGCGTCATGATGCCACGTCAGCAAGGGATAACTGTGAACGCTCTGGCAGACACCAAACTAATCATGAAGAAAGGTTCTTTTTAAGTTATTTTAAGGAAAATCAGTTAAGTGCAGAAGTTAGCCGTTTCCCTCGGCTTAGTGGCTCATCTAGTCCACGAATCAGATATATTATACGCTGCGGAAAAATACTTGATTAGGTTAACTCAAACATCCTACATGAGTATAAACGTCCCTAAAGGACAACTCATGTTATGCCAGACTCTAAATTTATTATAGTAGGAAAGATAGTTTTTATGGTCGCTAAAAATAACACGTTATAGTTTCAAATTATGCAATGCATGAAGTAATAGTAGTAGATTTTATAGTTGAAAATACCTAACATGCATTCCTAGCATAAATCCTCCCAGAGAACAAGTAATCCACATCCACATTTAAAGAAATGAGCAGCTAGCAAGTATCAATCAACTAACAATTCAGTGGGCGCCAACAAACTGACACGAACCCACAAACAAAAGTATGTCTGAACTAGTAAAACCAAACAAACAACAAACTACCTCGCTAAGACGAGGCAACAACCACGGCCAATGCTGCCACCCAGAAAACTCCAAAACCAGCACTGCTAACTGCTACTGCTCTGAACCTGAGGCTTTCCAAAGACAGAACACCTCACCAAGAAGGTACAAATAGTGGCAGGAAAAGTAATAAGCCAAAATAAACAAATGTCAACAGGGGTACCAACCCAAGACCAAAAGCACTGAAGTAAAGTACAAAAGAAAACAGGGCATCAACAGGAAAAGAACTCCTATGTGATATGTCACGTTCCACAAGAGTGCACCAGACGCACAAGGCTATAAGGTGACTACATGAATATTTCACCAAAAATAAAAATACAAAACATTTATTAGGAACCTGTGGTCGACTATACCCAAAAACACGGGCGAAGTGGTCACTCTTGGACACACCACCCAAAAACAATAATGGGCGAGGTGGTCACTCTTGGACTCACCACCCAAAAACAAAACGGGCTGGGTGGTCACTCTTAAACTCACCAGCCAAACACAAAACGGATATATAATCCGTCTAACTGCGAGGAAGTCTCATACTCTCCACCATACACCGCAGACATCCAAAAACCAGGTAGACTTCCATAGGGCACTAGTGAAGGTAACAAACACTGCGGAGCTGGAATCGTCCACTAACTCCCGCATTCAAGAAGCCCAAAGAAACCACAACACAAATATCTTGAGGTTTGGCTCGATAGATTCTACTTGAAATTACCGAACTCAAGACACGGTTGATCAACCTCTAGGAGCAATTACAGTCCTAGATAAATTCTAACGCGCTAAATAACGAAAGCTGAAACATGCATGGCCATCGTTAAGACACACCGGAATTAATTAACCAAAATCAGACAAAATCGGGCTTTCCAAGACAACACCTTGCAACAACAAAGGATCGTTGAAACGATTAAGCATAATAGTGATTTGGAAAAATAAGCGCAGAAAATTTAAAGAACATGAAAGTATAGTTGTTACCATCAGATCAGACAAAAAGAAAGGAGGGGAAACCACCACTTGCCTTGGTTTTACCGAAAAAATACTATGAATCGCTCCACGTCGTGGATCGGGGCAAAGGACTGCGGGAGGAGTTGAAATCTAGACAAAATGGGTCAAAAAGGGGATTAGGGCCGAAAAACCCTAACGAGAAAATCTCAAGAAACGGGGAAGAAATTACCATGAGGGCACAACTCTCGATGAGAGCTTTCCAGATCTACGATCGGTTTGAAATTCCGAGCACCGGAGCACCGTCAACGGCCACTGGAAGGAATAAGGATGAACCACGCCGCTCTGGTTCGGGAGGAAAAATAATCGGAGAAGAAGATGAAGAAGGTATTTATACTAAAGGTGATAACAGGAAAAACAGTAAAATAAACCGGGTTCAGCTGAACCGGTTTTCCCGAAGCAGAGGGAAAAGGGGGGGGGGGGGGGTTACTCAAGTATCAGACAAAAAAAACCTACTCGAGTTGTTCAACACAACCACTCGAGTACAGAAGACCTACTCGTGTAGCTAATTCCAACTACTCGAGTAACCGAAACCTACCCGAGTAGTTCATTACGACTACTCGAGTAACAGAGACCTACCCGAGTAGTTCATTACAACTACTCGAGTAACAGAGAAGGAGTACTCGAGTACTCAGGGCATTACACGGGTACATCACAGGACTTACTTGAGTAATAAGGCAGCTTACTCGAGTACTACAAGGGAAAAATAGTGCCCAGGAAAATATCGTCGAATGTAAGGCCTGATCGTCGATCCCAATTCGAAAATCGTCGAACTCAACACGTAGGGCCAGACCTACATCAAGCTCCGCTCGATGATCGTCGACCTCCAGACAGCACCCAGAAAAGAATAACAATCGTCGAGCTCCGCTTGACGATCGTCGACCTCGATACTGCGCCCAGAAAAAGAAAACAATCGTCGAGCTCCGCTCGACGATCGTCGAACGCGACACAGCACCCAGAAAAGGGGATACAACGTCGAGCTCTGCTCGACGATCATCGAACCCGACACAACGCTAAGGAAAAGGAGTACAATCGTCGAGCTCCGCTCGACGATCGTCGAACCCGACACAGCGCCCAGAAAAAAACCGAAAGGAAACTCGGTTTGACGAAAACCCACACCTTTAGGAGGGAATCCCGAGAATCAACACAAGCCCAAGGCATTAAAATAGCAATAATCATGCTCAGATAGTTGAACAAGGAATATGAGATCAAAACAAAGGCTCAAACGCGCCGAATTAAACGAAACTCACGCCGTAGGCGAAAACTGCTTCTACGGACACAACGGCGAAGTCAAAACCAAAATCCTACGAGCCATTCCCGAGATATTAACCGCCAAAACATGCGGCGAACAAAAATAAAACCCAAAACTTCAATCGCGCGCCGTGACTCCAAAAACGCTCGGGTTGCGACGAAACTGGACTAGCACGTCCAAAACTACTCAAATCCAACACTCGACGTTAAAAGTAACGCCACGACGTCATAAATCTGACATTGCCCAAACAAATAAAATCATCGAAAAATCGGGGGCGTTACAACAGTCGATGTCGACTTAGCTTCTGAGTGTCGACACAGATCCTTCAAAGGTGTCGACACAGATCCTTCAAAGGTGTCGACACAAAAACAATTGTCTCGACACTTTTGTACTTAGAAGAATATTTTCTGCATTCTTCTGCCTGCACAAGTTAACTCAATATACAATCAAATACAACCTGATTTATATTATTGAGTTAGGTGAGACTTCTCCAAATCAGGTACACAAATTCCAATGTACCCAACAGCTACTACTCTCCATCTCAAGTCCTTGGTTGCGCGTCATCGTCGTCGCAGTAAAAAATGAGCAGAGAGATATCCTTGTTTTTCTTCGTTCGAGCCGATCTTGAGCAACAAGGTTTTGAGGGACAATTGTTGTTAATAAGACCATTTTATAAGATTAGGTGTGAACATAGCAACACACCCATGATCTCCACCTGAAAAGTGATAGAATAATGGGGTTGACCGCGCGTGCGATCACAGCGCCCGATCCTTTCTGGAAGCTGGCCACTCGCCCTCTCTCGTCGCGTCGGCCTCGCACGCAGCCAAGGGAGCTGCTGCCCGGGCTACTCCCTCCGTCGGCTGCGGCCTAGGGAGCGGCCGCCCTAGCCGCCCCCTCCGTCGGCCAAGGGAGTGGCGTACGGGCCGCTCCCTCCCTCGACCACCGGCCGCTGCCGAGGGAGCGGCCTCCCAGGCCGCCCCTCCATCGGCCGAGGGAGTGGTGCCCGGGCCGCTCATTCCTTCGGCCGCCGACCGCGACCAACGGAGCACCCACCTGGGCCGCTCCCTCCCCGGGCCGCTGGCCACGGCCAAGGGAGCGACCGCCCAGGCCGCCCCATCCCTCGGCTGCTGGCATGGCTAAGGGAGCTGGCGCACAGGCCGCCCCTCCCTCGGCCGCTCCCTCCATCGGTCGCCGGCCGCAGCCGAGGGAGCGGTGCCCGGGCCGCTCCTTCCTTCGGCCGCCGGCCGCGGCCAAGGGAGTGACCACCCGGGCCGCTCCCTCCCCGGGCCGCCGGCCGCGGCCAAGGGAGCGACTGCCCAGGCCGCCCCTCCCTCGGTCGCTGGCACGGCCGAGGGAGCGGTCGCGCCGGGCGCCGCTCCCTAACCGCCATCGGCGGTCCTCCCCTCGCCGGCGGACTCGGCGCGCCGGCCGCCTGTGGAGTTCCACCTCCATTGTTCGATCAATTGAGGATGTTCCCGGTCGTCCGATTCACGCGTAACCACCCACTAACCACCAAGTTAATGGGGGAATTTAATTAGTATATTTAATTATATATATTGGAGTGCAAACAACGGTATTAATACACACCCCTAAACTATGGGAAAATATTAATATTGGATTGTTACGGTGTGCGAATAGTCGCATAACCACCGTAACCATCTCCTGGGGCCTATAAAAAGAGCCACATGCCTCCTCATTTCTCATTTTTTCCTCCGAGTCTTCTTCTTCCTCAGATCGAAGCTCTGCCAAATTACTCCTACTAGCAACACCCAAGCCGCACTCAAGCTGCACCCGAGCTGCACCCGATCCACGAGCGAGCCAAGTAAAAGCTGCCCGACGAAGCCCAATCTCACAAGTTCCAAGTGGCCCCTGCAGCCGTAAGTCCAGGTGCTCCGCTCCATGTTAAGAATCAGCAAGGCGCTAAATGACGTCCATCAACGCAAAGTGCAATTTGTAACAACTCTCGGCACGACGGTCTGTCATCCGCTGAGCGGCAAGTGTTCTCTCATTCCAAAGTTATAACGAGAGGTGGCCTGTCACTCTCAACTTCACAAACAAGCTGTAACAGCCAGGAAATAGTTGACTTTGACAGACACAGATCTGGTCAAGTGATTTTTTACCCATTTGAGAGATTTTTCTACGTTAAAACTGTGTGTGTACAATCGACCGACTTTATTGACTGTGTGCGCACTGGAGCTGTCACTTAAAACTGAAAACCGTAAACCGAACCGGAATCGAACTGGAACCGCAAAGAACCGGACTGAACCGTTTGCAAATTATTCGGGTTCTGGTTTGAATTTTGGAACCGTGAATAACTTTGGTTTGAGTGTGGTTCTTACATTTTATTATCCGGACTGGAACCGGAACCGGAACCGCAACATACAAGTCTCAAACGGTTTCAAGATTTTTGGACTCGATCCGAACCGAACCGAAGTAGAACCGAACCGCAACCCGTTTATTATTATTAATTTTATTATAATATTACTATAATTTTATTATCTATCTATAATATTTATGTTAGAAAAATTAAGGTGCATCGCTACGCAATTGTATTATCAAAAATTTAGGATAATTACAAAACGCTGAATGTAGTGATGACGGATGAAAGATCGTCTTATTTAAAATCTAATAATCTTCATTGGAGTAATATGTAAGATTAACTTTTCTAATTAGTCAAAATAATTTAAGAACACACAAATGAAATAGAGCTCGAATAAACGGTAACTGAAGTGCCGAAAATTTATACTGTCGTTTGTTCTGAGCTCATGCTTCGTGATAGCGGATGTTTGCAACAGTTGACATGTATTTTCTTTATGAACTCTGCTGCGCTAGCATATCTCATTAACATACAAAATTATATGTTGTTTAGATTACTACAAGAAGAGATAATTAGTATAATGTATGCATATAAAATAATCTCTCCACCCGAGTCAGTAATTTATGAATATGCTAATAAAACTCTTGATCAAACATTAATAGTTGTAATTTAATGAATGATAGTATTCAGAGCTTGCACACCCTTAGGAACCTATTACCAAAACTAAATAACAGTGAACATAATGTCTGGAATTTCGGATTATTGTGATCTATAGTTTTTTGCTACTGTGTATGTATATCCATATCAATTCAAAGCCTAGATTTTGGTCAAAAATTGAAGACCTGTATAGGTATAGGTGTGCATACCTTTTCATGGACAAAAACCTCCACCAATGAAAAAGCGACATATACTAGCTCACCGATCGTGGAAGAGATCGTCGAATAGTGTGCAACTTAATTTATTCTATTTTGAAGGCGTTTTGAGTTTTTCGCAGACCGCTTTTATTTCATTCTGTCAAATTTGGTTTTAGTTGGAACCGATTGGAACCGGACCGAACTGCATAGAACCGGACCGAACCGTTAGTGACCGGTTTCGTTTTGGTTCTCGTTAAACCGGAACCGGAACCGTTGACACGACGGTTCCGAAAATTATGATGGAACCGGAACCAGAACCGGAACCGGTCAAATTATATAAGGTTTTGATTCTAACTTGAAGAACCATTACCTTAGCGGTTCGGTTCATGGTTTTAGTAGAACCGGAACCGTGACAGCTCTAGTGCGCACTGACCGTTCCGAGAGCTACGACGGTCCAGGTTATTCCTGTCCGACCGAAACGTCGAGTTAGACCGCAACATTTCTAATCATGACAATGTCAAAAACGAAACTTGTATTAGAATAAGATCGAATTGGGCTTCGTTTGGCACGGTGGTGGCGGTCATGAGCATGAGGGTTAAATTGTCATTTGTTAATGCCTACCTTAGGAAGTTTGTCCACTTTTATGTTCAAACGGATGGTATTTTTTAGGTGATCCTTAACGAATGACGGTTTAAGCTATGTGTTTACGACCGCCACCACTGTGCCAAACAGAGCATAGATCTTCGTCGGTATCTCGCAATCACAGTTTCAATCATTTATGCATGTTTCTTCCTCAGTGTAAAATATTGCAGGCCAAATGAGTGCTTATCGTCGTGATTAGTTTGAGCTTAAGCTTTGGCTCTCTTCATTTGCATGCCAAATCATTGTTAAATAATCCATTTATATTTCCCACTCACTGAAAAATAAAAAGTAATTATGATGTGGACAAATAGAAAGAGAGGGAGGGGGAGAGAGAGAGTAATGTTAAATATGGACAGATTAATTAGAAATGCCAAATGAAGTGTTTTTAAGGCGTATGAATATTTTAAATAAAATCAACAAAAATTTTTCCACAAATTAGTATTTTCTAATCATGACAATGTCAAAATTGAAACTTGTTTTAGAATAAGAATAGGGCTTTGTTTCGCACGGTGGAATTAATAGAATTTGTACTCTCAAGCCAGCTTGCACTTGTCTAAACTTGTTGTCATACTATTTTTTGACAGATATGCTCATTGCTCGCGCTTGACGTCTATCGGTAATTATTCTATTTTGTATTGTTTTCTTGCATTAGTTGTCATTTGTACTAGGTGCTCATTATTGTCATTAATGTTTTAGGGTATTGCAGTTTCTTCGGTATACCATGCGCATCTGGTGATGTTTCGTGCATGATATTATATTAAAGGAGAATCAGATACCGGCTTTGGTCGAACTGGCCGGAAAAAGGAAGAGCCCAATAATGAGGCACCAAAGGAGACACTGAAGAAGGAAGAAGGCAAAAAGAACAAGCCCGTGAAGAAGAAAGAGACTAATTTTCATGAGCAAATTATTTATTATAGATTTTTTTTTCATGTATTAAGTTTAATAAAAATGAGTGCTCTATGATTTATATTGAGGGTTTGGGCTATCTCCAACCTTCTTCTATACATAGATTTGTATTGAGGGGTTTGGACTATCTCAGCTCCCACCTTATTTTACTATTAATAAAAAATTTGTTTGATTGAGTTTCTCTTACAAAATAGATATTATATCTATTATTATCTTTTATCTTGTATATATTTGGATTCAATTTAATAGTAAATAAATTAATTTATTTAAAATATATTTTGTGAATAATTATAAAATATTAGTGACCAAATATTTCGTCATTAAATGTGACATTTAATGACTAAAAATTTGGTCTCCATTGCATTAAATAATTAGTGACTAAATTAATTTGATCACAAATTATATTTAGTGACAAATAATTTGGTCATTATTGCATTAAATAATTAGTGACTAAATTAATTTGGTCACAAAAAAGTATCTTTTAGTGACAAAAAATTTAGTCACTAAAAAACAATGAGCAACGAAGTTTTCTTTCTTCACTAAAAGTATATATTTAGTGACGAAAATTAATTTGGTCACAAAAAACATTTAGTGACAGGCCTTTTGCAACCACCTTGTGACGGATTAAATTTGGTCACTAAATGTCTTTAGTGACCAACCGGCAATATTTAGTGACCGAAATTTTCGTCACTAAAAACTTGTTTTCTTGTAGTGCTGGCAGTCATGAACATGAGGGTTAAATTGTCATTTGTTAATGCCCACCTTTGGAACTTTGTCCACTTTTATGTTCAAACAGATGATTTTTATTAGGTGATCCATAACGAATGACAGTTTAAGATATGTGTTTACGACCGCCACCACTGTGCCAAACAGAGCATAGATCTTCGTCGGTATCTGGCATCGGCCCCCACTACTCACCTCATGACAATATCCCCACAGCTCACCTCATTTACAAAAATTAGGATAAGATGAGTAATCCTAAATGTGAACATATTAATTTGATGATGTCAAATTAAGGTTTTAAGGTGTATGAATATTTTAAATATAGTGGGCAAAGAATCAATTTGCTCACCTCATTAAAGGTTTTAAGGTTTTTAAGTATGAGTATTTTTCTAATTTTGACAATGTCAAATTTGATGAGTATTTTTCAAATTATGACAATGTCAAATTAGGGACTTGTATGAAAAATATATTGTTATGGACAAATTTGAAGAAAACAATCTGCATTCCAGCTGTAGATGAGGTGGGCAGAGAACAAGTCCCCCTAGCTATGCCTTTGAGTTTCGACTATATATAAATGATATTAGGCTCATAAGAGTCATGCATCCTTAATTGTTTTTCTTCAACCACAGCACAATTTGTATCCCCCAATCATAATTAGTCATGGAGCTCTTTTATCAAAGAATGATTTTAGTAGCAACACTCATAATTCTTCCAAATTTAGGTAATTTGTTTCTCTCTCCCTCTCACTCATTTTCAAGTAATTTAAAAAAGAAACTCTACTTGCATCAAACTGAAACAAGCCGTGTTGCAGGAAATATATTTTGTTACTAATAATTATCACTACAAAAAAACATGAATTAGCAACGAAAATTAGAAAGGCTAACAAATTTGTTGCTAATTAGCAACGAATTTAGCAACGCACAAAATATTTGTATTTAGCTACAAAAATAGCAACGAAATTTTTTGTTGCAAAAATAACAATGAAATATTTTGTTGCTAAATACTTGTTGCTAAATTGCAATGAAATATTTCCTTTCAAAAATCTCATGCTAATATTTTTGCATTAAAATATTTATGAAGGAAAATTTTTGTTTCTCTCCAATTTTATTTCATTAGTCTCTTTAATAAAAAAAATTGCATGAGATATTTAATGGAAGACCTAGTGTCGGCTGTCCCCAAATCAAGTCAAACTCTTCACTCTTCCGTTCAATCAAGACGAGCGCCTCTCTCTCTCGTGAAATCTCATAGAGCTGCTCTCTCTCCCGTACAATATCGCCGCCAAGTTGGAATGTAACGATATATTTTTTTGTAAAATAGCAACAAATTTTTTTTATTGCAAAATCTTTATTGTTGAAAAAAAAATATTTTTTACAAAAAATGTCATTTTGTTCTTTCTTACAAATAATAATATTTTTATTTCTCTATCCACTCTCATAAAACATATTTGTTGTCTATATATATTTATAAAATAGTATCAATTATTTATATTTAACAAAATAAAAAAATATTTAATTCTTTATATAATTTATATTTTTATAAATTATTTAAGTACTTGTATATATTTATAAATTATTAATATTCAATAAAATAATTATAAATATATATAAATTATATAAAGAATATATATTATAAAAAATAATATATATTATAAATATAAAAGAATATATATTTATATATTAAATATATATATATATATATATATTTATATAACGAACTATAAACATATATTGTATAAACATATATTTATGTATTATATATTTATATATGTTTATATAATTTTAGAAACAAAAGAAATGTTATAATTAAATAAATGCTTAAATATGTATACAATGTTTATATATATAAATATTGTCATTTACAAATAGATAAATACTTTAGATTAGTTGGTAATAATGTTTGAGCAGTTTGTGATGGGTCTCAGGTTCAAATCTTAGTGGTTTCAAATAAATGATTATTTTTTGTTGTATGTAAAAGTTATTTTCATCTAATGAAATTATTAAATAAAATGACAAATATTAGCTAGGAATAATTTGTTTTCTAAAAAATCCTTGCAATATAGAAACGAATAATTTCATTGCTAAAATTAGCTACGAGCATATTATCTACAAAAAAAATTTGATTCTAAATTCGTTGCTAATTAAAATTAGCAACGAATTTAGCAATTTAGCAAGGTATTTAGCTCCTTGCTAAAAGTAGTTTTTTTTGTAGTGTATATCCCTCAACTTGATCGAAAATAGTTTTGGTGTTATAATCTCTCTCTCTCTCTCTCTCTCTCTCTCTCTCTCTCTCTCTCCCTCTCTCTCCGAAGCTTAACTTGCGTTTGGCACGGCGAAAATTTCCGAAGCTTAACCTGCGTGTTGCAGAAAAATGTTAGTCATACCAAAATCTCATGCCCCAAACTAGTTTCATTTTTTTTGGTAACAATAGTAAAATTTGTCACACCAAGCATACATTCTATGACAATGATGCTTTTGTCCAACTTCACCAGAGCAAATAAGCCGCGATAAGCAGCGCCAAACACAGCCTTATTTAATTATATGATATTAAAAGTTGTATATAGGTTATTATTTAGGACATGAGGTATATAGTTTGCGATTCCCTATAATATATATAGATCGGAATACAAGTATGTTAATAGCTTGAATTAATTTCGTACTAAATTAAACTAATAATGTGCTGATATTGATTGCAGTGATGGCGATCGGATATCTTAAAGCTCCTAAGAATTGCTATGATGAAATACGGCAAATTCCGGTGACTCATTATTGTCATATTCAGGCATTGGCATCGGCAAGGGTAAACTGCCGACAACATTGTAACCGACATGTACCTGTAGGTTGGTTCCTTCACAACGCCATCTGCCAGCAAAATATGGGTATACCACGATCCTGCAGATGTGTAATTTGCCCTAACAAGCGGCCCGGTAAAGCACGCGGCAAACCACCACGTGGCAAACCACCACGTGGCAAACCACCACGTGGCAAACCACCACGTGGCAAACCAACACGTGACATACCAACACGTGACAACCCCAACGTCTTCTTGAATTATTTATATTCAAAACACCCAATGAGGTCTTCAAGTTCCTATGGAATGGGACTTAGTCCATGGAGATTTGGATAATTACATTAATATGTTTTGGCAGCTGGAGAAGCATGCATTCTGATGCTTGCCTGCATGAAGCTTCTGTATGTTCTAGCAAGCACTTTCTCCTTGCTTCTATGAATGCATGGAAAGTTTTTTGCTGTGGGCTATATTTGGGATGATGGTGGCGGTAGAGAAAACAGTGATTGAAAATAATGGTGGCATTAGAGTGTCAAAAAACTGTTTTGAAAAAGTCGTGTGAACCGTTTGAAAAGTTTTCATTTAAGTTCCTTTAAAATTATGTTTTACATTTTTTATTTGGAATTACAACTTTTTATTAATAACCTTTCGACTTTTTTAGCATGCATGAGAGAGAGAGTTGATAGTGGAATTGGTATTGAAAAATTTGGCTAAAATGTTTTGTGTTCGAGCAAAAAATGCGTGTCCAGGAGAAAATGTAAGCCTGCGCGGGAAAATGCGCGTCTGAGCGAAAAATGTGTGCCAAAGAGGAAAATGCACATCTAGGCGGAAAAACGCGTGCTGGGCGAAAAAAACATGCGCCCTGGAAAAAAATGCGCGCTCGGGCAAAAAATGTGCGCATGTTCAAAAAAAAATGTACACCCTGGTAGAAATTGAGCACCCGTTAGAAAAATGCATGTCCGGCCAAAAAAAACGCATCATAGCAAAAAATATGCGCCAGGACGAAAACGAACGCCTTAGCAAAAATGTGCCCCGGGAAAAAAATGAGCGTCAATGTGAAAATCAGCGTCCATGCGTAAACGCGCACCCGAGTGAGTTCGCAGTTCCATAATACTTAATCTCAAAACGACGACATTGAAACACCCCAAAACCCAAAATTGGGTTCAGGTCGGGTTACACGGCCTGAGACACGGGCGTGTGACAGGTCGTGTCCTACTCTGGTGAGCAGTCCGGCGTCTGGTCGACAAAATGCGCTCGACGAAGTTTTTGAGGGTACACGCCCTGGGACACGGGCGTGTCAGGGGGTGTGTCAGGGGGCGTGTCAGGGGGCGTGTCCTGCCCAAACTACTCGAGTGATTATCTCGAGTAGGTCTCGAGTGGGTCTCGAGTACTGGTGACACAGGCGTGTCTCCTTTGGACACGGGCGTGTCCCGTTCTGTATCGACTCAAGTAGATCTGGAGGAAATGTCTCGAGTAGATAGAAAATGTCTCGAGTACCTAAGGGACACGGGCGTGTCAGCCATGTGACACGGGCGTGGCATGACCAAGTACTCGAGTAATTCTCTCGAGTAGGTCTCGAGTATGACTCGATTAGGGTACACGCCCTGTGACATGGGCTTGTCTGGGCCTACACGGGCGTGTCACATGGCCATGACCTGTTTTTGATAAGTCGGTTCGTGTTCCGCTTAAGGTACACGCCTTGTGAAACGGGCGTGTCACAGGGCGTGTCAGACCCGAAAAGTCAATTTTAGAGAATTTTGTGGTTGTTCATCTCCTTCCTCTGGGATCTGATGGCCCATGTGTCTCCTTGCTGCTTTAAGGCCGAGAGTGAGAAGAGAAATCTCATTTCTTATTTTGGCCATTCTCTTTCTAAAGAGCTTAAGAGAAAGGAGAGCAAGGAGGAGGAGGAGGAGTAGGAGGAAGAGAAGGGATCCGTCCGTTGGTGGAGATTGAGAGTTCCGATCTGAGATCCGAGGTCATATTTGTGGAGGCAAAGCTGCTGCGCTGCTTTCCAACTGGCTAGAGTTCCATGGATCTAAAGCGATCGTCAAGGGTAACGATCTTCCCTTCTTGGCCATGTGAATTGCCTCCTTTTTAGGCATGTGCATGGAATTCTCCCACAGAGGGTGGATTGTGAAGGGATTTCCTTGGGTTGATTCTTGGAATCCCCACTAGTGGCATATAGATCCGGAAATGGAGTATGGAATAAGCATGTTGTGTGAAGCCCATCTGGACAGGTTGGTCTAGATTGGTGATGTTGCATTTACGCACCGGAGAAGACTCCGTGATTAAACGTGTAGTTTAGGGAAACGATGGGTTAGACCTGTAAAGGATAGTAGCAGGAAGTACTTGAGTGGTAGTCTAAGAAAATACCCTTATGATGCTTGTGATATTCATGGTTGTGTCTGTGAAGGATAGTAGCAGGAAGTAGTGGATTGGAAGTCCAGGATATACCTTGATGCTTGTGATGCTTGCTGGGTTGTGCCAGTGAAGGGTAGTAGCAGGAAGTACTGGCATGAAAGCCCAGGAAAATACCCGCAAATGCTGGTTAAAGCTAGGGACGAAAAATGAGTTCTGTCGCTAACGCTGTGCATGACACCTAGCTAACCTGTGATTGTGAAGCTTGTCCTGTGAGAATAATAAAGCTATTTGTGAGCTTGAAGAGCTCTAAAAAAGGCTTCTTGCTGAACGGACAAGGGTTTGCCAACCCGCGTTATTCTGGTTATAGAATTAACGATTTGAACAATGGGCAAAGGATGAACTGTATCCGCGTTATGGTTGTCTGCCATGAGTGTATGGATGATTGGCATTTAGCAGAAACGCATAGCGAGAGTCTTAGGTCTGCGCTACTAAGACTAAAGTCTCCGGCTGAAAGCTATGGAGCACAATGCTCAAGTTTGCCATTGGGCTTCGGGATTTGAATTTTGGTGGGCGACTGGTATATCTGGTACACCAAGAATAGGCCCTGAGGGCACGGATCGTCGGGCCGCGTGGCTGACGGTTGTGATGGAATGTTTGTGCATGAGAGCACAATGTGTGATATATATATTTTCCCGTGAATTGCTATGCCTGCAGGGAAGGAATACCACTGCCCCGTGAAAAGGGTAGGGTCGTTATAAAATTGGTCAGCTGAATGCTGGCCGTTGCTTTGTTTCCACCGTTTGGTTGACTGCCCATATGCAGGTGCAGGAGAACCAAGCGGGACACATAAAGGCTGAAGTCCCTATTGCTGCTGCTGCTGCCGCTAGCCCTTGAATGCTAAGCTGAAAAATATCATGTTTTCTTTGTGTGGCCAGCCTGCGCGCCGATGTTTGAAAGCCACTTTTGTAAAAAGAACAACTGTAAGGCCTTAAGGCCAAATGACATTATATTTGGTGCATTCCTATGTATATATGTAGTTGTTTTGATTAGTGGACATTCATGTTTGAGGTTCAGTATTAATGTTAAAAGCTTTCGCTAGAATGCAATGAATTAGGATGCGCAACTCTGGTATCAACCCGTGACTTCGCCGCCTGTTTTGTAGTATATGGTGTGGGGCCCCGACCAGACCTTCTATTATATGCTATATGAACGGATGGAGTCGTTACATTTTTGGTATAAGTTGTTTCGGTATTTCCCTTTCGAATCCGTGGCCGAATTCTTTTGTGGGGTGACGAACACGTGTAAGTGCGAACCACGTTAACACAAGGGAACTCTTGAATGTCCACTTAGGAATGCAAATGCATATGTTTGAGAAACCTGCATGTTCCTATCTTGTTGTTATTGCTTGTGCGTGTTCGCTAATGTGTGTGTCTTGTTCACCTATAGGTGATGCGTAGTGGTGCTGGGCAGTCGGAGCCCCAGCGTTTTGATGAAAGTACGACACCAGTTGAGGTGCCTACACCTCCGCCTTCTGCGAAAACTGTGTGATTATTTGCAGAGGCCTTGTTTGCTATGATTCAAACACAACCTACTGGGCAGGCGCAAGCGCAGGCGCGGCCGGCATTGAGGCCAGAACGGGCTGGTGCAAGGGTCGAACCTGTTGAGGCTGCGAATACTCGAGCAGCTGAAAGGCAGTTGAATCCGTTCATGAGCTTCAATCCGCCTACGTTTACGGGTGTGGGATCCCCTACGCAGGCTGAGAATTTGTTGTCGCGCATCAAGTGTATATTGACGGCGATTAGAACGGAGGAAGATCAGAAGGTCACCTTGGCCACCTTCTTTCTGGAAGGAGAGGCTCGTTTATGGTGGGACAAGATGGAGTTACATCACACAGCGGGCAGACAGTTAACACAAGTTTCGATTGAGGAGTTCTCGCGCCTATTCCTAGCAAAGCACCTACCAGCGGCACAACGCATTGTCATGGAAAATGAGTTCCAATGGCTAACGCAAGGAGAAGGTAGTGTGGAGACATACCTGCATGAGTTCACACGGTTGGGACGGTATGCGGGCTCCATCTTCTTCGATGAGCAGCGGAAAACCAATAGGTTCTACGAAGGATTGCGGGATGAGTTGTTGTTCCTGCTCTCTAGTTCAGTGAACCAAGGGTTCCAGTCATTGGTTGATGCTACATATGCGCTGGATAAGGACATGAAGAGGGTGCAAGGAAAGCGGTACTTGGCTGTGACGAAGCCAGAGTTCAAGGTGCCCCTACCTGGGAAATCGTATTATAAAAAGAAATGGGTCAAGAGGTCCAGGTCATTTGGACAAGCTCCTTCTACGGCTGCATCGGATGCAACATCGAGGGAAACTTCGCGGCCTGAGACTCCTACCTGCTTTACATGTTGAAAAGTGGGGCATATAGCCCGTCACTGTCGGAGTGGTCCAGCAAATGGTGAGAAGAAGGCAGGATCATCTTATGCTGTTAAGGGAAAGGCAGTGGTGGAGTCCTCTGCATCCCAGGCGCAGCCCCGAGTCTGCAACCTTGGCCTGCAGAAGGCCATCAAGCAGAGTGACGTCGTCAGATGTACGAGTTAAGTTATTGATTGCTTTGAACATTGCATGCTTTGTACATGGCTTGTGTGTGTGATATGGTTGCCACATTCTTTTTTATGATTCGGAACACGCTTGCGAGAGCCCTATTTGATACGGGTGCTTCGCATTCATTTCTGTTTCAAGACTTTGTAGCTCGCATTAGAGTACCTAGTCATGTGGAGACAGAGAGCGTCAAGTTGTTGTTACCGAATGGTTGTTTGATGCTTGCGGTTAGGTCTTGCGATGTGCCGGTTCAAATTGGAAATCGGGATTTTTGTTTGACTGTATCTGTATTGCCGATATCAAAAATTGATGTGATCTTTGGGATGGATTGGCTCGCGGAGCAGCATGCCTTTATTGATTGTAATTCCAAAGAGATCACACTAGGCCAGAATACCGAGCATGAGACTAAGTTCGCTGGTATGCAAGGAGTGTGCGGGACTTTGATGTCTGTACTCCAAGTCGTCAATACTGTTCGGAAGGGCGCAGAGTCATTCTTCACGCTTATTCAGGCTGTTGAGCCAAAGGCCAATATGAGTGATGTTCTGGTTGTATCGGAGTTTGCGGATGTGTTTCCTAAGGATCTTCCTGGGCTACCACCCTAGCGAGAGATCAACTTCGCTATTGAGTTGGAGCTAGGTGCAAAACCTGTGGCCCGCTCGCCATATCGCGTCGCGCCAAAAGAAATTGCTGAGTTGAAAATCCAATTGCAAGAGTTGCTGGAGTAGGGATATATAAGCCCATTATGTCACCTTGGAGTGGACCTGTTCTGTTTGTTAAAAAGAAGGACGGTAGTTTGCGGTTATGTATTGACTACGGCAAATTGAATAAGCAAACAGAGAAGAACAAGTATCCGATTCCGCGGATAGATGAATTGTTCGATCAGGTGGTGGGATTAACCGTCTACTCCAAATTGGATTTGAAGTCTGGTTATTACCAGTTGAGGATTTGGGAAGGTGACATTCCCAAAACTGCATTTGGAAAACGCTACGGTCATTATGAGTTCACAGTAATGCCGTTTGGGCTATGTAATACGCCATCGGTGTTCATGGACCTGATGCACCGAACGTTCCGAGAGTACTTGGATGTGTTTGTGATCATATTCATTGATGATATCTCAGTGTACTCTCAATCGGAAGCTGATCATGCAAACCCCTTGCGGCTGGTGTTGCATACCTTGCGAAGGAATAAGCTCTATGCCAAGTTCTCGAAGTGCGGGTTTTGGCTATCGTCGGTGGCTTTTCTTGGCCATATGGTAAGTGGAGAAGGCATCACAGTGGATCCGTCAAAGATAAGAGCCATACAGGAGTGGTCGGTGTTGTCTTCAGTGGCCGAAGTCAGGAGTTTCGTTGGACTGGTAGGATACTATAGACGGTTTGCTGAAAACTTCTTGCGGATTGCTTTATCTCTGACCACACTGATGAGAAATGATCAGAAGTTCGTTTGGACGCTGGAGTGCGCGAGCTTTTGAAGAGCTAAAGAGTCGTTTGACCACGACGCCTGTGTTGAGGTCTCCATGTGGAACAGACGGCTATGAGATTTACAGTGATGCTTCCTTTAGCGGCTTAGGCTGCGTTCTTTTGCAATTCGACAAAGTGATTGCTTATGGCTCTCGCCAGTTGAAAATGCATGAACAAAATTATCCCGTCCATGACTTGGAGTTGGCGGCGGTGATCTTTGCAATGAAGCTATGGCGATATTATCTATATGGCGTGAAGTGTGATACCTTTGTATTACCCCCCCCCAACCAACCTTTTGCCCGGTCGGCCGGAGGGGTACTACTTGGCGCCCAAGACATCCACTCAGTACTCTTAGGGGAAACGATCCACCCTTTCCAAGCACTAAATGGCCGCCTTGGTCGGCTCTAATCATAACATTCACAACCCATCAGAATATAGCGGAGGCATTAACAGGAAACCATTGCTGATTTATATATCACATATCAAAATCACAGCGGTTCTAGGGCCGAAGACTAAGTACTTATATAAGACTGTGGGCTATACATGTGCTACATATAATCCTCAAAAGCTCTCTTTCTATGCTGCTCGGCCGAACTCACGTCTCTAAACTCTGGGGACGGCGGGGGTGCATCTGCTCGAGTCGACCTAGCTGCTGGCGTAATCTCCTGCGGCAGCGGGTCACTATGGTGCTCCACCTCCTGTGAATAGTTAATCAAATAACCGTTAGTCACATAACTAAGTGAAAATAAATCGCCTCCCCGGATCCACATCCTGGGGACGAGCACGCACCCATCCATCAAAAGTAAAAAAGCCGAAGCAATAGAGGGTTAGAACAACATTTCATATACAAACAGCTAGGAGCAGTATAAAAGGGTGAAGGATAACATAACTGGGAAGAAAAGCAGCAGCAATATAACCAGTTATAACAAGGCTCCACTAGCTCATCAGCACATCAGGTTTCAAATCCTGAAAACTATCGCAGGCATTCACAACCGCGCGCACACCGCAAGCATTCAAAGCCGCGCACACACCGCAAGCATTCAAAGCCGCGCACACACCGCAGACATTCAAAGCCGCACACACACCGCATGCATTCAAAGCCGCGCACACGCCGCAGGGATTCAAGCCGTGCACACAACCCTATGTCGACATAGTTTGGACCGCTTCTGTTCCAGCAGGGTAGCGAGCCCCGCGGGCCTCACCGATGTGGCCGTCGGTGATAGTGGCCAGTCCTGCCACTTCTGTGGGTGATCGTACCGCACAACCCCAGGGCCTAACGTACAACCATGTGTACTCCTGGATGTGAGCGACATCCGGTGAATCATTTCGGCCGACCAGCGGAGGAAACCTGACGGGGAATATAACGGTCGGTCACCCGTGGTACTCATCTCCCTGTCGCCTTGAGTCGTCAACCTTCCCGCACCGGTACGAACGGTCTGCGGAGGGGTCTGACCCGCCACTATTTCACCGCAAGCAATTTATAATCAATCAAACAAAAGGCAAACAATATAACATCGGGTCTACATCGGCCTGCCCTACTAGGCTTATACTTCGGGCGTCGACACTCTGCTCTACTTTCGACAAGGAGCGTCTGAGCGCTTTATTTGGGGCTAAATCTGGAGGAATACTTCAACTCCAGTTATTCCCAACTAAGGCTCAACCTTAACAAAGACTGCTTGTCAGAGCAGGACCCGGGAATATAAAAGTAAATTGCTATAAAGTCAAGTGCGGTGATTATGCTGCTTATTTAAAGTGCTGGAATGAAATGTGACTAGTACGAGACTGGAGTAGTACTGAATAAAAAGTACTGAAATAAGCCTGACCAGTACGAAACTGGAGCAGTACTGAAATGAAAGTACCGAAATAAGCTTGACTAGTACGAGACTAGAGTAGTACTGAAATGAAAGTACTGAAATAAGCATGACCAGTACGAGACTGGAGTAGTACTGAAATGAAAGTACTGAAATAAGCTTGAACAGTACGAGACTGGAGTAGTATTGAAATGAAAGTACTGAAATAAGCTTGACCAGTACGAAACTGGAGTAGTACTGAATTGAAAGAACTGAACTGAAAAGAATAAAGGAACTGGACCAGTGTAAGACTGGAATAATCATAAATAAAATTTTTAGTAGTCCAATCACTCCATTTAGGAGGCTTCAGTTCCATCTTCGTTCTCATGAGAGATTTTTCAGTTCCATCTCCATCCAGGAGGCACATTCAGTTCCATCTCCATTCTCAGGAGAGATTCAGTTCCATCTACATCCAGGAGAGATTCAGCTTCATCTCCATCCAGGAGAGATTCAGTTCCATCTCCATCCAAGAGAGATTCAGTTCCATCTCCATCCAGGAGAGATTCAGTTTTTAAAGACTTCCTTGGGTTACATCCATTTTTAAGATCCAATTAATTTGGTTGCGCCACATTAATTACGGCTTAATCAGATCGGGGCTTATCACGAGTTACACCCTCATTATTTATCGAGAATAATTTGCAACTCACTACTCCTACTCTCACTTCCGAGCGTGCCCAAATCACCCGAGAGTCGAGGCGCTCGACGATTTCATGAAATCTCGAAACACCCGGAGCTTGGTCGCTTGCCTCGACCACTCTCGTCGATAAGATAATTTGAATTTATTATTCAAATTAGAGAGGATGGTCGCGCGCTCCAATTTTCACTTTCGAGGAAAATGAGCGTAATAAATTCCGAGCGCGACCCTAAGCTTCCATAATTTGGGAAAAATATCAAACCTTATCCCCATGACCCCAAATTTTTATACAACCTACAAGGGGGGTCTAAAAAGACTCTATAAAAATTTTCATAATTTTTCGAAAAGTTCTGGGTCTTTAATTTGGCCAAATAATTATTATTTGGGCTTTTAAAATATTAAATCAACTCCGACAATTTTTAAAATTTTTGTGGAGGAAGCCCTCAACACGGGAAACATTTTTTATGTTCAATACTTTTTCCCTAAGAGCCTATTTTAGTCTCTTAAAAAAATCAACCCATTATAGTAATAGTATTATAATATTTATTATAAATATTATAATTATAAATTTATAGAATATATATAATATATTATATTATATATATATAGAACGATTTCCCTGTTCATCATCTCCCCCTTCCGCCTGGGGTCCGGGGGAGGTGCAGTGCGGCTATTGCACTGCACCGTAAAGTGCACTAACCTGATTATGACAGCTGTCAAAAAAACAATTTAATGATCCTGATTATTTCTTCTCAAAATTAATGGTCCCGAACTATTTCCGCCATTTATTTCTGCTTTCCCGCCCATCCTTCGCCTATAGTGACACTTCAAGCAACTCTTCTCTTCCTCCCTCGTTCTCCCGATCACCCCCCGCCGCGGAAACCTTCCATGGCGGCGCCGACAAAATGTCCGGAATACCATCTCGAACGAGCTCCATCACCCCCGCCGCGGAAACCTTCCTCGCTCGTTCTCCTGATCAGCCAGAACCAGTTACTCGCGGTTTGGTCT
The DNA here is from genome assembly GCA_039583875.1 of Platanthera guangdongensis. Lineage (NCBI taxonomy): Eukaryota > Viridiplantae > Streptophyta > Magnoliopsida > Asparagales > Orchidaceae > Platanthera > Platanthera guangdongensis. The sequence goes on along the minus strand of CM077151.1, from coordinate 244,125,343 downwards.
GGAACGGCCTGCTGGTTTGCCATGGAAGAGCACCTGCAGGACAACACGTGAGGTCTCCGGGTAAAACTCCACCGGAGCAGGGCCACCGCGGAGTTGTCGGCAACGAAATGGCAGTCGCTGTAATCGGGAATGGCTTCGTTGCAGCGCCAAGCAGCGAGAGGGCCGGCGGGAAAACAGAAATAAATGGCGGAAATAGTTCTGGCCATTTGCTTTTTGACAGTTCTGGTCATTTGCTTTTTGATCGTTGTTTTGAGAAGAGAAAATAATCAGTACCATTACTTTTTTTTTGACAGTTGTCATAATCAGGTTAATGCACTTTACAGTGCAGTGCAATAGCCGCACTGCACCTCCCCCGGACCCCTTCCGCCTGTACCGAACAGCCGCACCTTACGGGGCTTCTCTGCCGCCGGCCGGCCGCAGGCAGCCGTGGCTCCGCCACCGGCCTACCCACCGGTGGGGGCGCTCCCTCCGACGGTGGTCCGGCGGCCTAGCGCCGCCGGCCGCTGTCGGAGCTATTTTTCTCTTTTGAACGGGAGGGGAGGGGGTTATGGCGGCGGCGCTCCGGCCGCCGGGAGTGCCAGCAAGACGTCCAAAATGGAGAAGGGGGAGGGAGAAGGCTTCCACCTGTGTTTGGCGGGCTCGGGAGGGGCCGGCTTGGTCAGACATGGCTCAAGGTGGTGGTGGAGGGGGAGGAGCTCCTCGGGTTGGCTTTTTCCGGCCACCAGAACTCCGGCAGAGGGGAGGGGGTGGGATAAGGGGGAGCAGGGGAGGGAGCTGTTATGAGAGGGTGAGGGAAAGTGAGGGGGTGAGTAGCTTTTATAGGGAGGGGAGGGAGCTCCCCTCCCTTTGGCAATGTGGGATTAATCCCTCCCTAGGGAGGGATTAATCACCACCCTCCAACTGTCCTTGGACAGCTGGAGGTGCCACATGTTCCCCATGTGAGGGATAGAGGGAAGCTTCATGGGCTTGGGCCTCCATGATGAAGAAAGAGAGGGGGAGAGTGGGGGAAGAAGTAGGTGGGTCTCCATTGCTTTAGGTTAGTGGTTTGCTGGTTGGGGGGCCATGGAGAGTGAGGGGGGCATGTGCCATCTTCTTTTGGAGAGAAGGTTGGCCCATCACTTGGATCAAAATCCAAAAAGTGGATTTTTAGGAGGGTTTGACCAATTCAACCCTAGGGTGGGTCCCCATTGCTGGTCAAAGTCAAAGTGGGTCCAAGTCGTCGATGTCGGGTCAAAGTTCGGTTGTCGTGTCACAATTGGTGTGCGCATGCTTTTCGGTGCATGACTACGCTTGATTTGACCACAGGTTGACCAATTATCGTTGAAATTGATCGGGACGACTTTCGTTGACTTCGTATTGACGACACGAGTCCAACGCCACTGACTAGAGTCGAGTCGGAGTCCGTTTGGCGAAAGTCCGGTATTTACGCGTCGCAGTGCATTAAAACGGTCAAAGTATCCAATTTTGTCGTACAATCTCGGATTGTGACGTGACGAGCTCTGATGTGCTCATATTAACTATATAAGGCCACAGGAACTGACAGAACTCGATTCGGAGTTCTCTAGCTCGATATCCAAAATCTCGCTCTCGTTGCGTTTTACAAGGAACGATAACATCCACTATATGACCTCGGGGTCCAACTGAACGAGTTCCAATGCGCTCATATTGACTATTCGAGGCCACATGAACTGACAGAACTCAATTCAGAGTTCTCTAGCTTGATTTCCCGCCTAGGTTATTTCCACCGGGTCATGGGTAGGGTTCGGGCCACTTTTATTGGGTCCACTAGGGCTCTGGTGGCCCAATAAAAGTCGGGATATTACAATCCAATAAAATAAAAGGATTTTCGTCCCGAAAATTTGCTTGAAGTAGGGGGGAAAAGTTGCATACCTGGGGAAAGAGCTCTGGATACTTTTCTCGGAGGAGTGCTTCAGGTTCCCACGTGAACTCCTCTCGTCCGCAGTTTGGACCATAGCACCTTAACCATCGGAATGGTTTGTTCCGTAGTGTCTTCACCTTGTAATCTACCACTCTGACGGGTTCGAGCCGGACGGATCTATCTGACTGTAGTTGCACCGGAGGGGTAGGAAGGTACTGCTCTGGTTGCCGGAGGACTCATCTCAAGGAAGAGACATGAAACAAATCGTGAAGATTCCCCAACTCTGGGGGCAAAGCTAGACGATAGATGACGGGGCCAACACGCTCTATCACTGGATAGGGGCCCAAGAAGCGAGGATCTAACTTTTTCCTCTTCCTCAACCGGGAGACACCATGCATGGGCTTTATTTTCAGAAACACCATTTCCCCTATGTTGAACTCCACCGGTCGGTGTCGCGCATCATAGTACTTAGCCTGTCGGCTCTGCGCTTCCCGCATTCGCTCCTGAATCATCCGTATCGCAGTCTTAGTGTCATCGATGTAAGCCACTCCCAAGGCTTCCGGGTACTCTTCCTGAGCCCAAGTCAATGGGGTTCGGCAACGCCTTCAATACAATGCCTCGTACGGAGCCATCTTAGTGCTAGCCTGGTAGCTGTTATTGTATGAAAATTCGACTAACGGAAATAGCTGCTCCCACGGCTCATTGTGCTCCACTATGCACAGTCGAAGAAGATCCTCCATCGTCCGGTTCGTCCTCTCCGTTTGTCCGTCTGTCTGCGGGTGGAAGGCGGTGCTGAAGGCCAACTTAGTTCCCAAATACGCCTGCACCCTCCTCCACTCCTTAGATGTGAAGCGCTCGTCACGATCTGACACGATGGACTTTGGTACTCCGTGGAACCGTACCACTTGCTCTAGGAACATCCTGGCTAGGATATCTACTCTGTCACCCTGTCGGTTTGGAATGAACTGCGCTACCTTGGTGAGTCGATCTACGACCACCCAAAGTGAGTCATTCCCAGCGCGGGATCGTGGTAGACCGTGGACGAAGTCCATGGAGATGTCTTTGAACTTCCACTCTGGTATCGGTAGGGGCTGTAATAGGCCTCCTGGACTGCGGTATGCGGCTTTAACCTTCTGACAGTCTGACACCGGGTCACGAAGTTGGTGACATCTCTTTTCATTCCAGGCCAATAAATGGTCCTGCGCAAATTCACGTACATCTTAACTACGCTAGGGTGAATCGAGTACCTGGACTGATGGGCCTCTTGCAGAATTTCCTCGCGAATCCCTCCGGTAGCGGGAATGAATATGCGATGTTTGAATTGCAGAATCCTGTCATGCAGTTTATAATCCTCCAGTGCCGCTCCTTGCAGAGATCGGATGATCGACATCACCTCTGGGTCGATCTTCTGGGCTTCTCGTATCCGGTCCCAGATATCGCATTGGATCTCCATCCAATACAGCTGAGAATAGTACTCTTCCGGATCTCTTCGGGCAACCAGGGTAATCTCCAAGTCTATCAAAGACTGGAAAAGTTCCTTAGGGATCTGCTCCATCCAACTCCCAGCTATCACAGGCTGGCGGCTCAAAGCGTCAGCTACTCTGTTAGCCTTCCCAGGGTGATATTGGAGAGAGAAGTCGTAATCACATAAGAATTCTAACCATCGGCGCTGCCGGAGGTTCAGCTCTTTCTGCGTGAAGATATACTTGAGGCTCTTGTGGTCGGAGAAGATCTCACATCTCACTCCGTACAAATAATGCCTCCAGATCTTAAGGGTGAAGACGACGGCGCCCAACTCTAAATCGTGCGCTGCGTAGTTTAATTCATGCGGCTTTAATTGCCGTGAAGCATAGGCCACTACCTTGCCATGTTGCATGTAACGCCCCCACCTGTCACATGACATATAACAGTGGGTCCGGTCGGGGCCCCACGCCATATAGCACAGACAAGCGAAGGAATCACGTATGGAAATCAAAATCTATGCGTGTCCTTAACTCATTTCATTCTAGCGCAGCATTTTTCTTGTTAACATGAACTCAAACCAGAATGTCCACCCCATATAAATACCACATTTATATAGAACAACACCAGAATGTATACAACTCACACACCTTGGCCTTATGGCCTTACAAGTTCCTCTTTACATAGCAATAAGTTCGTACATCGGCACGCAGGCCGGCCACACATGAAATCCAACCACGATTCTTCACATAGCCTTCAAGGACTAAGAACACCAGGCTAGCCAATCCACTTATTCTTTCCAAACCGCAGCACCTGCAAGTCATCATCCAAGCCCACAGAAAACAGAGTAACGGTCAGCATTGCTGACCCATTATAACGACCCTACCCCCTACCCGGGGCAGTGGTTCCTTCCCTGTATACAGTGCTTCCTTTTTCATCAAGCATCAGCAACCATCACCAAATCATATCATAGGATCATTCTCTTTATGCCACTATCTAACAAACACACCACATCACAAACGCTGGAGTCCACCAACGCTCCGTGCACTCAGGGCACCTTCTTGGCGTACCGGAATCCACCGTCGTAACCGCTGTCTCTCGAGGTTTTTAACTTGTTGGTTGACCGGCCCTAGTCCCACCAGCTCGCAGGCTGGCGACATCCCGCCAAGCCACTCAGAGGTCCATCCTCACAGCATCACAAACAGAGCAGACCGACCCACACTCCGTGGTGTAGCAAGCCGGGTTTATCTAAGCTCCCAGGCATTGTCTAACCATCGATCCCCCTCCTAATCCGATCGACCCACACCATGTGGTGCAGCAACCCGGGTTTAACTCGGCTCCCCTAGCATTGCCGCCCATCGATCCCTCCTTAACTAGATCAACCCACCCTAGTGGTGTAACAGGCCGGGTTTATCACGAGTTCCTCAGGCGTGCTACCATTGATCATCTCATAACTAGGAGCTTCACCAAAGCTCCTCACAAGCATACATCCATACATTTCATCACAACAAAAATCCATTTTGCACATCATCAAAGTCACGGAGTCTTCTCCGTTTACCCATGAACATCACCAATCCAGACTACCGGTCCAGATGGCTTCACACAGCATGCCTACGCCGCACTCCATATTTCCGGCTCTAAATGCAGACTTACACGATCCGACACGGCCGTGTCCTGGCCGTGTGCCCCTCTCGACGATGTCGAGCGAAAATCGTCGACACCAAGTCCAATCGTCGACACGCCCTGCGACACGCACGTGTCGCAGGCCGTGTCAGCTGACACGCCCTGGGACACGCCCGTGTCCCAGGCCGTGTCCCCATACCTGAACCCGATTTTGCTCAAAATGATTCTCTTGACTTCGGGGTGTTACAATCCTCCCCCCCTTCAAATAATTTCGTCCTCGAATTTGACTCCACACAGCCAATGTCACAACATCCTCAAAGCTTACACCGCAAGCCTCCGCACACACTAACAAACAGACAACACAACAAACATCCCTTTTGCACATCATCAAAGTCACGGAGTCTTCTCCGGTTTCCCTATGAACATCACACAATCCAGACTACCGGTCCAGATGGGCTTCACACAGCATGCCTACGCCGCACTCCATATTTCCGGCTCTAAATGCAGACTTACACGGCATCCGACACAGCCGTGTCCTGGGCCGTGTGCCCTCTCGACGATGTCGAGCGAAAATCGTCGACACCAAGTCCAATCGTCGACACAACCTCGACACGCCCTACGACACGCCCGTGTCGCAGGCCGTGTCAGCTGACACGCCCTGGGACACGCCCGTGTCCCAGGCCGTGTCACCCATACCTGAACCCGATTTTGCTCAAAATGATTCTCTTGACTTCGGGGTGTTACACTGCATTAGGACTGCTCCCAATCCCTTCAGGGAGGCGTCGATGTAGATCTGGAATCCCTCGGTCCCTGAAGGAATCGTAAGGATTGGCGCGGAAGTCAGCCGCTTCTTCAGGTCGATGAATGCAGCCTAACACTCTGGCGTCCATCGGAATGCGACGTCTTTCTTGGTGAGAGCAGTCAGGGGTAGGGCGATCTTGGAAAATCCCTCGACAAACTTACTATAGTATCCGACAAGGCCGAGGAAAATCCGGATATCCGTAGCCGTCCTGAGTGGAGGCCAATTCTGTACTGCCTGGATCTTGGCTTGGTCTACTGCCACTCCTTCCTTGTTTATCGTGTGGCCCAAGAATCCAACTTCTTCTTGCCAAAATTTGCACTTACTGAATTTGGCGAAGAGAGAGTGCTACCTGAGCTTTAATAGCACCATCTGCAGGTGCCGGGTATGGTCTGTCTTGGTCTTCGAGTAGATTAGGATGTCGTCTATGAAGACGATAACAAAGTGATCCAAGAAGGGTTCGAAGACTCTATTCATCAGGGCCATGAAGGCGGAGGGAGCATTGGTGAGCCCGAAGGGCATCACTAGGAACTCGTAAAGACCGTAACGGGAGCTGAAGGCAGTCTTGGGGTTATCTTCTTCTCAGATTCAAAGCGGGTAATAGCCGGACCTCAGGTCCATCTTGTATAATACCGAAGCACCTTGCAACTGATCGAACAGTTCGTCGATCCTAGGAAGGGGGTACGTGTTGCATACAGTAAGCTTATTTAGCTCCCAGTAGTCGATGCACAGTCGCAGAGTCCCGTCTTTCTTTTTGACGAAAAGTACCGGGGCTCCCCAGGGAGAGGAACTAGGGCGGATGAATCCAGCATCTATTAGTTCCTGGAGCTGGATCTTTAGTTTAGTCAACTCCCTTGGGGCCATCCGGTAGGGGGCTCGCGATACTGGTCGTGCTCCGGACACGAGCTCGATTTGAATGTCAACCTCTCGCTGGGGTGGTAATCCCGGGAGGGACTCAGGGAAGATATCTGGAAAGTCGCGGACTACTGGGAGATTATGGAGTGCATAAGCAAAGGAGTCAATCAGTTGACATTGTCTGTATTGCTCAGTGGATTGCATAATATTTTCCACGACTCGATATTAAGGAAAGCTCTGGTAGAGTCTAATATTGTGGTTGAGTCGGCATTAGTGCCGATAGCAGAAGATTTGAGGACTACAATCCGTCCAGTTTGTGTGAAGGATTTAGAAATCTGGCATTTGCAGAATTGCTAGAACAATTACGGACGTGACGAGATCTCTTGGGAGTGTGAGCAAGCGATATAGGATGACTTCCTTGAACTATTTATGACAGGTATGTATTTTATTTTTTTTGTAACACTTTTAATTTCGTGTACAAAATCTTTTGTTGGGGGGTGAGTTGGAACACCCCCAATTTTTCCTTATGGTTGGGATGTTGGAATGCTAAGGATGAGGTAGTAGGAAGCATGCACGGCGCATTTGCGCCACTGCTGGAGTTAGTTGTATCGATTAGGGGTCTAGCCGATTGGCTAGAAGAACGTTGTGTCGGCTAAGCATGACATGTCATCTGGTGCTAACACCGCATGGAAGTGCTATTGATTGTAGTTTGTGTATCAGCTAGAGGCTGCCCGATCGGCTATAAGTCAAGGCAACATGATAAAGAGCTTTCTTTTCTGTTCTGGAGCTATCACGGCGTAGTTACATGCAAAAATAGATCCATAAATTTGCGGTTTTTGGTTGTCTGATCCTTTTAGAACTTGAACCAAGGGATCGATATTTCGCTTGTGTACCCTAAATGGGGTAGAGGTCGTAGACTTTCTATTTTCGAAGTCATTCAGGCTTTTACAGCTAGGGTGAGAGAGATAGGGCAGGGAGTAATAGACCTAGTTTCCTCTATTGTTGGAGTTTCGAAGCTCTGTTCAACGACCCGAGACCTACATAGTGGCGGACTTAAGGCACACTTTCCTCTATGCCATTTAGGTTTCCTAGTAAGGAAGAGATTCAATAAGGTAATAACTCTCTTTCTCGTGGTCTTATGATGCATGCATGACATCTTTTCTTTTAATGCCTTATTTTCTGTAATATCTTGGCACAAGATCTCTTAAATAAGAGTGGTTCAAGAGGAACCACTGGGTAGATTGAGCTTGTCCTAATATTATTTGCGTTATAGATCTGCTACATTAGTGGATCATGCATCGTAGGTGAAGCCAAAAACATACATGTGATCATATTCTGTGATGCTGCTAACGTGCATCTTAGGGATTTGGTTAGAAATCTGATAGCGATGAGGACGCAGTTGTGATGCCCTTATTTTTCATGTAAGAACAATGTTGGCTTATGGAGGAAATTGCGTGTTGAATGTTTAGTGGAATGTGAGGTCTATTTGTATTTCAAGGCATGATCAGCTGGCTATCCTGTGATGTTGAGATTCATGAGTGGAGGGTGTCCCGACAAAACAAGTCCCCTTATGTGAAAACTGACAAAAACAATCTGAGCTTCTGGACAAGCCCGACAGTATCGTGATCCATATGTGGGTGAGGTCTAAGTAGAGTTCTTAGCATCGGTTATGTTTGGCTAGGTGAAACCAATGAGAATGATTAATTTGATGGACAGGCCCAATGTATTGTGATTCATGCATGGGTGGGAATAAGTGGGATTTCTTAGCATCAGTTTGACTGTCACTGGGTAAATGAGAGTACATGTGATCTGTTGTGATGTGATTATGTATGATAATATGTTATATCATACATGTTATATGGTGCCTTTGTTGATCTTGGGTTTGCATACATGTTGCATTAATTTGCCCCTTTTTTTTACTTGCTCAACATAAAAAACATGTTTAATCATTATGCACATTTACAAGCTAGCTTTCTAT